>CM077666.1:51348698-51948698 GCA_039707655.1 Elymus sibiricus | reverse complement strand
GCCTCCCCTAAGATGGGATTTGACTTTTGAAGGAGCTGTTTCTGGATACTGAAATCCGAGTCCCGTCGCCGTTTTAACATTTCCGAAGATCCGTAACTCTGAAAAATCTGAAATTTTTATGGCGGTCCATTAACTTAGAGGACATGCTTGCAGTAAAAGGAGATCTCTAGAAGGTTCATGTAGCATGTCGGTGCCCTGGGACATTGGGCGCCTAGGCACCATAGGCCTCTCCAGGAGTGGGGCCCAGACCCCCTAGATGTCTTTTGGTGTAAAACTCCGCAATCTAATTTTTCTGTATTTTTCCTATGGTTAAAATGATTCTTTTCCCAGAAATACAAAACACATAAAAAATAAGAACTGACACTGGGCACTTGATTAATATGTTAGTCCAATACAAATGATAAATATTGTGCCCAAAGCCTATATGAATGATAATACAATGGCATGAAACATATAAAAGTTATAGATACGTTTGAGACGTATCAGCATCCTGAAGTTTAATCCATGCTTGTCCTCGAGCATGTAAGATGATAAACAAAGATAATTTTTGTAAGTGAATGCCATTCTATGACTAGAACATTATCATTAAACATAATTCTCTTAAAAACCTAGAACAAGAAGTAAAATTGTACATGGTAATTGCCTATAGTTGATAGTTCACTACATATCTCAATGCATATAGATCAATTTCCTATCTTCAATAATCCAGTGCACCAAGTAAATATTCCATTTGCGAAAGGTTTAGAGAGAATGCCAAGTGTATCATGGTACATAGTACAATAAGTCTTCATTGTATAAATTAAACCTTATCATGAACAAAGCGAGAGGCCGACCAAGATTGTCAACCACACAACCTTTCTACAACAATCACGCAACACTCGTTCAACACTTGGGCGTGAGCCTCAACTTTTTCACTTAATGTAAAAAAGAGAATGATGATGGAGGTTTTATTAGAAGTCCAAAAATGAAGAAAATCTCACACTAACGCAGTTGACCATTAGGCAATAGTAAGGCCTTATAATCGATATTGATGCAAGGAGTAGTGATTTCCATGCAACATATGCATTAGAGTTATAAGTGTATGAAAGCTTTCCTAATGGACTAGTGGAGGTGCATCCAACTAGCTTGCTCACAAAGACAAAGAGCTCATTTGAGGAAGCTCGTGATTGGAATATACAAGCCAAGCTCTATATTGTAAAGTCCCCACTAGTATATAATCATGAATCTTATGAAAACTCTCTATATGGAATGTAGTAGTGCTACTTTGAATCACAAGTATATACTAAAAAGGGTAGTAGTGTGTCCCATCTCTCTTTATTCTCTCTCTCACTCCTCCCTCTCTCTCCCCCCCTCTCTCTCTCTTCTCTTCTCTTCTTTATCCTTTTACTAGATGACCCGGTTGCGCCAATGGCGCAAGAAGCCAATAAAGTGATGTTAGTAGTGAGTAAGGAAGTGATGTTAGTAATCCATAAGCAAAGACAAACCAATGAGGAGATAGCATAAGAGCATTATAAACATCAAGTCTGGTACACAAGCCATATATAGGTGACACTGAAGGTTTACGATGGTGTCCTCGGGAGTGAACGGTTACACAGAGGCGGACGCGCTTTGCCTTGCACCTGAAGGTGAAGGCATACATCGTTCATTGGGAAGCTGAAATAGCATTCTATACAGCAGTTGCAAATACTTCTGCAATATAGATTCCAAATTCATACATAGCTAACATAGGGTTTATAGTGCCTAGACTTATTACAGAGTGGCAGCGTATCATCATATAGAATGTAGCATGCGATAAAACCAAAGGATTAGCCAACAATAAAAGAAGGCCCTTAATTAGTTCATTACATTTAGTTAAAACTGCTTCTATGAAGCGCATGACTAAACCATTTAGTTAAAACACCAATAAGCACCAACAAGGATTAGCCAGGACTTCGTCATTTATGTGGGTTAGCATAGTATACTACTGCACATGTAGTAAAAACACCCAGAAGCACCAAGAATTTTCTGGATCAACAACAGAAACAACCAAGAAGTACTCATTTTTCAATTCATAGGGCTAAAAATATATAGCTGCGCATGCAACAAAAACTACCATCTGAACCAAATATAGCAGTGAGCGTCCAACCGGCGACCATATGAACCAAAGATAGCAATGAGCATCTAGAGGACGTATAGCTACACATGCAGCAAAACCTACCATATGAACCAAAGATAGCAATGAGAATCCAGCGGACGAACATATGAATTAAAGATATTAGCTATATATAAGCAGTACACAGTATAGCCTGAGACTATTGTAGTAAAGAATTTAGCTAGAAAATAGGGTAGGGGATACACAATTATACTGATAGAAAATTACAATTAGCTATATAAGTACACTTTTCAATAGTTAGTTCATTTTTTATCAGCTCTATTAATCAACGCATGTCAAAGGAGATACATTGATTCCAAACTATGAAAGAGGATGATTCACCACCCCATTCACGAAGCTAGTTAATGAACAGCCTGAGCACCAGTCAGATCTCATACAGTGAGCTATGAACAATAAGTAAATGTATAGTTTTTTCCATGTGAGGGGCTTCTCATCAGAATGCACTGTGAGCAGTATGTGTGCATGATACAGGTTTGTACCCAAATTAAGATATGTCATACTTTTTTTAAAAAGAAAGCCCACCTTAGAGTATCAGTACTACTAAGATCCGTGTGGATCAAATCCTACCATGAGAACCTACCTTAGAGTATCAGTACCACAAAAGGTATAAAGTTAAGGTCATTCAGTTACATATACCATGCAGATCATTCAGAGGCCAATACATAAATAAAAAAATAGAAATGAAAAACATTTTGTAAGAGAGACACACGGAGTATTCAAGAACACTTTATTATGCTATGAAACTGAGTACATCTAAACAAGAAGCATACAATCGTAGAATAGTAAATGTACCCCACCAACCCCTGCTGCTTCTGCCAGCAGGCGCCAAATTCGCCAACGCCTTTCAATAATATGGCAGAAACATGATTGGATCTGATTATTAATCACGATATTGTGTTATAGAGTGTAGCACCTATGACCTCGGCTAAATATGTATAGTAATGAAGCCATGCCTTATTTCTTACAAAGTTTCCAGCCCATTAGAACAGGAACAAAAATGTAAGAATAAACTGTCAAAGTATACCATCAAATCACTAATTTAATCAAGTTTCTGGTCCAACCTTTGTATCCACTCATCTACAGCTAGCACATCCACCTAACCGAGGAAAAAAGAGGGGAACAAATACTCAAATAAAGCATGCCAAAAGGGGTACAGCAGAAGAATGGAACACATAGTGGCATTCCTTGGATCAATCATTGTGGATCTGGGTGGGGAGAGGAATGGAGCACGAGAGAAGAGGAATGCAACAGAAGTTTGCTGAGGTCGAGATCGTACATAGGCAAACAAAACAAAGCATTAGGACAGAAGCATAGTAAGCCGAAGTATAGAATGGCATTGAAATCAACCTCTTTATCAATCACCGCAAGGTTAGTATGCTTGATAGGACCATTATCAGTCGCCCCATGGTAATGCCACAGACAAGACATGAGGACGCACACATTCCAGTGGAATTCTTTGTCATGTATCTCCGAAAGCAAGCTAATCTTGGTGCTTGCCATCTGCAAGGAGAATGATAAAACAAAGAAGAGATGCATGATACGTCTCCAACGTATCTATAATTTATGAAGTATTCATGCCATGTTTATTATAGTTTTGTATGATTTTGGTGCACCTTTATACGGCTTTTATATGATTTTTATGGACTAACATATTGACCTAGTGCCCAGTGCCAGTTGCTGTTTTCTGCTTGTTTTTGGTTTTCCAGAAAATCCATATCAAATGAAGTCCAAATGCAGCGAAACTTTTTGACGATTTTTTCTGGAAGGAAACAGACCCAGGAAGCTTTGGGGAAGCAGCAAAAGAGCCACAGGGGGCCCACAAGCCACCTGGGCGCGCCATCCCCCCCCCCCCCCCCAAGGCGCGCCCTGGTGCCTCGTGGGCCCCCTGTGGCACCTCTTTGCGTGATTCCAACGCTGAAAAATCCTATATATTCATAAACCCCCGAAAGTTAACCTAGGTGAGTTTTTACGCCGCCGCAAGCCTCTGTACCAAGGAGATCCCATCTGGAGCTCTTTTCCGGCACCCTGCCGGAGAGGGAATCATCACCGGAGGCCATCTTCATCATCCCAGCGGTCTCCATGACGAGGAGGGAGTAGTTCACCATCGAGGCTAGGGGTATGTACAAGTAGCTATGTGTTTGATCTCTCTCTCTCTCTCTCTCTCTCTCTCTCGTGTTCTTGATTTGGCACGATCTTGATGTACCGCGAGTTTTGTTAATATAGTTGGATCATATGGTGTTTCTCCCTCTCTATCTTGTTGTGATGAATTGAGTTTTTTCCTTTGAGGTTTCACTATTATCGGATTGAATATTTCAGATTTGAGAACACTTGATGTATGTCTTGCATATGAATACCCGTGGTGACAATGGGGTATTATATTGATTCACTTGATATATGTTTTGGCACTCAACTCACGGATTCCCGAGGTGACATTGGGGTAATCTATGCATAGGGGTTGATGCATGTTTTCATTATCTTTTCTCCGATAGAAACTTTGGGGTGCTCCTTGAAGTTCTTTGTGTGGATTGAATATTATGATTATGAAGTTGTTTGCTACCTTGCTGTTTTTTTATTTTCAGATTACAAAAACCTATATCTACTATCCATACTACACTTTTATCACCATCTCTTCGCCGAACTAGTGCACCTATACAGTTTGCCATTGTATTCGGTGTGTTGGGGACACAAGAGATTTCTTGTATTTGATTGCAGGGTTGTTTGAGAGAGACCATCTTTATCCTACGCCTCCCACGGATTGATAAACCTTAGGTCATCCACTTGAGGGAAAATTGCTACTGTCCTACAAAACTCTGTGCTTGGAGGCCCAACACGAGTCTACAAGAATAAAGTTGCGTAGTAGACATCAAGCTCTTGTCTGGCGCCGTTGCCGGAGAGGTGCTTGAAGGTATATCTTTAGATCTTGCAATTGAATCTTTTAGTTTCTTGTTTTATCACTAGTTTGGTTTATAAAAGAAAGTTACAAAAAAATGGAATTGAGGTTGCCTCATATTATACATCTTTATAATGTCTTTCTTGAAAATGATGGAGCGGAAAATTGTGCTCAATTGATAGAAGAAGAATTCAATAAAATGTTTGGCATAAAATCTTTGAATGATGAGCATGATTGCAATGTTGTTAGTATGAATTCTATGAATATCCAAAATACTAAAGATGATTGCACCACTACTAGAAAAAGGCTTATGCACAATATCTCTACTAGTGGCGCACCATGATGGTGGTGCGCCACTGCTATATAGCAATGGCGCACCTGAGTCAGGTGCGCCATTGCTATTTTTTTACTAATGGCGCACCACTTGAGCAGTGCGCCATTGCTATTTTTTGTGTCCATCCCCCCCCCACCAGACATAGCAATGGCGCACCACACCTAGGTGCGCCACTGCTATGTAGCATAGCAGTGGCGCACCTAGGTGTGGTGCGCCATTGCTATGTCTGGTGGGTGTGTGTTTGTGTGTGTGTGTGTGAGGTTAGTAATGGCGCACCTTCCCTGGTGCGCCATTGCTAGGGTTAGCAATGGCGCACCAGGGAGGGTGCGCCATTACTAACATCTCACACACACACAAACACACACCCCACCACACACACACAAACACACACACCCCCCCCCCCCCGTGGATCGCCTTTTCAGTTTAAAAATAAATAAAAGAAAATGATAAAAAATTCAAATTTAAAAATCCTTCGAGATGCCCATGTGTTATGTGTTCTAGTTGTGAGGAAAATTAACAAACATGAATTTTGAATTTTTTTGCAAAAGGCCGCCGTGTTTCGGTAAAATGGCCATAACTTTTGCATACGACCTCCGATGAAAAAGTTTTTTATATGAAAAAGCATCTACTCGAAAAGTTACATCCGAATTCAACTGGCTATGCCTGTTATCGATTTTTTAGAATCCTCAAAAACCTAACAGAAAAAAAGTTACGATGCTTTTAAGATCTGGAGGCAAAAAAATAAAAAAAATAAAAAAAGTTAGCAATGGCGCACCAGTGCATAGTGCGCCACTACTATTTTCCCGCCTTCAAAATTCAAAAAAATTTAAAAATAGTAATGGCGCACCACACCTAGGTGCGCCACTGCTATGGTACATAGCAATGGCGCACCACAGCTAGGTGCGCCACTGCTATGTACCATAGCAATGGCGCACCACCCCATGGTGCGCCATTACTAATTTTGGAACGCCACAGCTTATATATTAACCCCTGCCTTCTTCCTCCTCCCCCTCCTCCATGCCCTCTCTTTTCCCTCTTCTTCCTCCCCTCCCTCTCTGTTCTCTGTACATAGCCGCCATGGAAGCCACCCCCTGCCACGGCTCACCCCTCCTCCCCCCTCCTCCGCCCCCTGCCACGCCTGGAGCCACCACCAGTCGGCGCCGACCAGATCCCCAGCGACCCCAGCGACCCCCTCCTCCGACCCCAGCGAGCAGCAGCGAGAGCAGAGAGGTAAGGAGGGAGAGAGGAGAAGGAGAGCCGGGGCGGAGGCGAGCTCGAAGCTCCTGGCGGCGGCGTCCATGGCGGCTCAAGCGGCCTCCTGCGGACAGAGAGGTAAGAAGGGAGAGAGGAGAAGGAGGAAGGAGAGGGAAGGGAGAAGAGGAGGAGGGCGCGAGCGCGAGGAGGTCCAGGAGCTGTGCCGGCTGCGGCCGGAGGCGAGGAGGCGAGATGCAGAACGAAAATTTGCCTAAAAAAAATTGCAGAACGAAAATTATTGAAAAAAAGAAAAAAAAACGCAAAAAATGGTGCCAGATCTAGATCCAAATCCAGATTTCAAAATTTTACCAGTGGCGCACCTCAATTTCTACTAGTGGCGCACCTCAGAGAAATAACAGTGGCGCACCCTAAGGGATAGTAATGGCGCAGCAGGGGGTGCGCCACTAGTATTTGGATTAGTAATGGCGCACCAGAGGTGCGCCATTACTAACCATTACTAGTGGCGTGGTAATAGTGGCGCACCCATGGTGCGCCATTAATAGCCATATGGGGTGCGCCACTAATAGCCTTTTTTCTAGCAGTGCACTAGTCATGACAAAAATGTTTCTTATAAGCATGTCAATTTTTGTGGAGTGCATAAAGTTTGTGAAGACATGCCTTATAGGGATGATAGATTTTGTAAGAAGCATAAATATGATAGAACCAATTTTTTTCTCAAAGTGATAGATAAATTTGCTACGAAATTATGCTCTCTTTATCCCATTACTTGTAAACTTTGCAATAAGGTTGGTCATCTTAATTTTCAATGCATACTTTTCACGATCAAATCATGGCCAAATATTGCAATAACTTGACCACCATTGAACTTTATAATGAGCTTATTCTATTTTTGGGATGTGAAGAATTGACACATAAAAATAGTTGGTTTGAAGTATTCATTCTCACGGATGACATTGAAACTAATCTAAAGGAAATCTATACGTTTTGTGTGGTAAATTGCAATGAGAATGCTTATATAGCCAACTATAGAAAAAGGGAAAACAAATAGAATATAAAAGAAATACTAATGGAAGGGTAAAGATTCCCCCTTTCCCTCCTATTTTCTCTCATGATGAAACAGGTAACGAGGAGGAGCTTCCTATCCAACCAATCTCTTCAATAAGAAGCACGAAAGAATTAAATAAACCCACACATAATGTGGTAAAGAAAAAGAAAAGAAGGAAAATTAGAGGTAAAAAGGTATCTCTCCCAAATAATGTTGCTCCTATTATTGTTGTGCCTCATGAGAATGAATCAAAAATACTTGTGGAAGATGATACACTTGATGATGATATTGCTTCTTTGTCTTATGGCATAATGTCCAAAGGAGCTATTGATGATGATTTTATTATACCTATTACTTGTTGTGATAATTATGATTGGGAAGATAATGATACTTCTTATAATCTTGAGAATCTTTTTGGCACCAACTCAGAAAATTATGATGATAATTATTATACTATTGGTGCTATTCATACTATTCATGATGAAAGTGATTATGCTTATGATATGCAAAGCCACAAGCTTGGGGATGCTATGTTTGATGAGAAGAAATTTGCTTATATGGAGAGTAATAAAAATTCTATGCTTGTGGATCATGAAAAGAATGCTTTACGTGATAGCTATATTGATGAATCCATTGATGATGCTACTGAAAATTATTATGAGAGAGGAACATATGATTCATGATGCTCTCTTTATGTTCCAATTCTTTATTTTTATGTGAGCATCGTTAAAATCATCATGCCTAGCTAAAAGGCATTAAAGAAAAGCGCTTGTTGGGAGACAACCCAATATTTGTACCAACTGTTTTTGTGTGTCCACATGATTAAGCTATTGTATTAATCATGTTTATATGTTTTATTTCAATAATGTGCCAAGTAAAGCCTTTGGGATAGTGTGGATACTTGTTGATTCGATTCTGTGCAAAAACAGAAACTTTTGTGTCTAGTGCTGGAATTTCTATTCTGTACTGGAGCGTGAGAAAATTCTCAAATTTTTACATACCATTGGGTTACAAATTTTTTACGTTGTCCTAATTTTTCAGAATTTTTTACAGTACATAAGTATGGTTTTTAAATCACTTCCTACACGCTGTTCTGTTTTTGACAGATTCTGTTTTCGATGCATAGTTTGCTTGTTTTAGTGTTTCCATAGCTTATATTGAGTAATATAAATTGTGGAAATGATAGAATACAGTAGGCATTATGTGAGAACAATTATAAATCTTGTCTTGACAGTACCTAAGTGGATGATTTATTCTTATCATACTAACCTATCTCACGAAGTTCCGTTAAGTTTTGTTTGGATGAAGTATTTAAGATTTAGGGAAACCGTGATATGAGAGGAATTAAGGAGACACAAAAGCTCAAGCTTGGGGATTCCCAAGGCATCCCAATATAATATTTCAAGAAGTCTCAAGCATCTAAGCTTGGGGAGGCCCCGGTAGGCATCCCACCTTTCTTCATCAACAATTATCGGTTAGTCTTGGTTGAGCCTAAATTTTTCCTTCTTCACATGAGTTGTGCTATTCTTGGAATGTCATTTTATTTTGTTTTCTTTGCTGTTTGAATACAATACTTAAGATCTGAAATTTTTTAAATGAGAGAGAATCCTCACATAGCTCCCTATTTACTTAACTACTCATTTGGTCTTCACTTATATCTTTTTGGAGTAGTTTGTCATTTACTCTTGTTCTTCACTTATATCCTATGAGTAAATTGTTGAAATGAATTGAATATCATAAAGTTGAAATTTATATGCTTCATATGCTTGTCCCATGGGGAGTAGTGACTTCACATACAAGAAGTATAAGTGGTAAAATTTATTGAAAGTTAACAAACATAGCATTGGTCACTTGAACAATTCATGAAAGAATTTTGAAGAAAGAGAAATTTCACATATAAATATACTATCTTGGACATCTTCTATGATTGTGAGCCCCCATTAATTATTTTCAAGCTTGATCAAGTAGTTGACGTTGGACAAGGAAGACAACGTAATGAGTTATGTTTGTTTATATTCACATAGAAGTTATATTGTCATGGATCCTCTAACATGTGGTGCTTGCTTGGGATCTTTTGCTAGCCAAAAATTCGTACTAAGTAGAGATACTACTTGTGCATCCAAAAACCCTGAAACCCAGTTTCTTCCCATTAGTGTCCACCATATCTACCTATGGATTGAATAAGATACTTCAAGTAAGTTGTCATCGGTGCAAAAAGCAATAAAAATTGCTCCTAAAATATGTATGATCTTTTATTGCAAGGGAAAATAAGCATTGTACGAACTTGTGATGGTAAAGAAATAAAAGCGACGGACTGCATAATAAAGGTTGCTATCACAAGGGGCAATATAACGTGACGTTCCTTTGCATTAAGGGCTTGCACATCCAAAAATAAAAAGCGCATGACAACCTCTGCTTCCCTCTGTGAAGGGCCTATCTTTTAATTTTCTGTATTTACTTTTATGTAAGAGTCAGTAATGTTCATCCCTATTCCGCTCTATTTATTCTCTAGTGGGCAAGCATCATGTGGTAGGGAATGATCCAGGCACATATATCTAGTTGAATATAGGTGATCATGAGTTATTATTGTTGACATTATCCATGAGATAAATAAGTTGGGAGGCAAAACATTAAGCCCCTATCTTCCTATGTGTTTGACTGAAACAGTTTGTTCTAAAAATATGCTTTGAGTGTCAGCAATCATGGAAGACTAAATGATAGTTGAGTATGTGGAATTTTCTAAATCAAGGCTCTTACATAGACCCTTCCTGAAAATAAGATGAATTGCAATTGTTTGATGACTGAAAACATAGTTTGTTAGTTTTCAAGAAAGTTTATGGTCTATACTTTAACATGTGAATAGCTTGCTACTTGATCATGAGAAGTTTTATGAGATGAGCTACTATTTATGATATATAATGATGCTAGAAAAAAGTGATTGAAATTATCATTGATCAAACTTATGCACTATGCTAGCATTCACACTTTATAAATTATTTCTTTTATCATTTACCTACTCGAGGATGAGCAGGAATTAAGCTTGGGGATGCTGATACATCTCCAACGTATCTATAATTTATGAAGTATTCATGCCATGTTTATTAAAGTTTTGTATGATTTTGGTGCACTTTTATACGACTTTTATATGATTTTTATGGACTAACATATTAACCTAGTGCCCAGTGCTAGTTGTTGTTTTCTGCTTGTTTTTGGTTTTCCAGAAAATCCATATCAAATGAAGTCCAAATGCAGCGAAATTTTTTGACGATTTTTTCTGGAAAGAAACAGACCCAGGAAGCTTCGGGGGAGCAGCAAAAGAGCCAAAGGGGCCCCACAAGCCACCTGGGCGCGCCACCCCCAACCCCAGGCGCGCCCTGGTGCCTCGTGGGCCCCCTGTGGCACCTCTTTGTGTGATTCCAACGCTGAAAAGTCCTATATATTCAGAAACCCCTGAAAGTTAACCTAGATGAGTTTTTACGCCGCCGCAAGCCTCTGTACCAAGGAGATCCCATCTGGAGCCCTTTTCCGGCACCCTGCCTGAGGGGGGAATCATCACCGGAGGCCATCTTCATCATCTCGGTGGTCTCCATGACGAGGAGGGAGTAGTTCACCGTCGAGGCTAGGGGTATGTACAAGTAGCTATGTGTTTGATCTCTCTCTCTCGTGTTCTTGATTTGGCACGATCTTGATGTACCGCGAGCTTTGTTAATATAGCTGGATCATATGGTGTTTCTCCCTCTCTATCTTGCTGTGATGAATTGAGTTTTTAGCTTTGAGCTTTCACTATTATCGGATTGAATATTTCAGATTTGAGAACACTTGATGTATGTCTTGCATATGCATACCCGTGGTGACAATGGGATATTATAATTATTCACTTGATATATGTTTTGGCACTCAACTCGCGGATTCCCGAGGTGACATTTTGGTAATCTATGCATAGGGGTTGATGCATGTTTTCATTATCTTTTCTCCGATAGAAACTTTCGGGTCCTCCTTGAAGTTCTTTGTGTGGATTGAATATTATGATTATGAAGTTGTTTGATGCATATCGAATAATCAACTCACGGATACTTGTGGTGACATTGGAGTATCTATGTGACATTAGAGTTGGTTGATGCATATCATATAGTGTTATTCTAGTACGAACTCTAGGGCTATTTGTGACACTTATAGGAATGGCTCAATAGATTGATCGGAAAGGATAACTTTGAGGTGGTTTCGTACCCTACAACAATTTCTATCTTATGTTCTCCGCTAATAAGAACTTTGGAGTGATTCTTTATCGCACGTTGAGGGATTGTTATATGATCCAATAATGTTAGCATTGTTGAGAGATTGCACTAGTGAAAGTATGAACCCTAGGCCTTGTTTTCAAGCATTGCAATACCTTTTTGCTCACTTGTGTTACTTGCTACCTTGCTGTTTTTTTACTTTCAGATTACAAAAACCTATATCTACTATCCATACTACACTTGTATCACCATCTCTTCGCCGAACTAGTGAACCTATACAATTTGCCATTGTATTGGGTCTGTTGGGGACACAAGAGATTTCTTATATTTGATTGCAGGGTTGTTTGAGAGATACCATCTTCATCCTACGCCTCCCACGGATTGATAAACCTTAGGTCATCCACTTGAGGAAAGATTGCTACTGTCCTACAAAACTCTACGCTTGGAGGCCCAACACGAGTCTACAAGAATAAAGTTGCCTAGTAGACATCAATGCACACACTTATTAGAGAAGTGGCATACCCAAAAAACGTGAAGCAAAAAAGGCCACCAAGAAAGCATATTGATGTAGACATTGGCAAGACAGGAACCAACAAAATGCAACAGACTAAAACCAAACTTTATTCGGCAGGGAATGATTTATAATAACCAAAAGATATTGCACAGCAAGCAGTAAATAGGTAGTAGATATTAACACCCGTGACACAGGACCAGCGTAAAAAAAGAGCATCGGTGTAGAACAGGCATATAATCAGTGTAGTCAACAAAAGATAGGCAGAAGAGAAACTGAAGAACCCAGAAAGAGCATTCATATATGAGGCAGTAAGCTGTATGAACCAAAAGACTATTGAAAGCAGCTAGCAAAGAAATGGCAGTTGGCACCACACATATTGGACGATCACCTGAAACAGCTAGAATAGACTGGCAGGCCACAGCGAACAGGGTAAATACAATAATGTACATACTATATAAAAGAAACCACCAGCAAGAAAATGGATTGGAAGATCTCAGGAAACACAATGTTCCTGGTCTGAGAATCAGTAGTACCATCTTCATTTCCTATCAGGATTTTCAAAGCCTTTTTTGAGGTCACACGCGACACTGCTACATAAAGTTGGCCATGCGTGAACACAGATGCATTTAAGTATAGACCAACACTTCATAGCACAATGTTCAGTATGTTCAGACAATGACTTCCGTCCAGAGGAAGTGGTGGGTGTTACCAAATAATCAGTTTCAGTAGGCTTTCATAAACCTCTCCCCATATATACTAAGAACACTAACCTTCGGTACACATCATCGCGAGCTAGATCTTCAGTTGAGGTATATCTTCAGTGGCAATAACACAGACACAACGTGCAGGAAAATCTGTGAAGCAACAGAAGAATTACCCAACTGTTTTGACCAGAAACATAAAAGGAACTATGGCATTAGTAAGCAAAGGGAAATTAATGTGTTGCCTAATAAACAGCAGAATAATGTAGCAAACCAAAAAGGGACCAGTCACCAATTGGTACTAATTGCTCTGCCTAATTTTAAAAGCATATGCAACAGATTTGTAGCTATCCCAAGATGCCTAATTTTTAAAACATATGCAACAGATCTGTAGCTATCCCAGGATGAAACACAACAAAAAATGGCAGAAATACTTGCTTCTTGAACAATAAAAGCTCATTTATACCATATACTTCACGCGTAGCACATATAATCACCACAGAACACAGCAACTACTATTAATGCAATTAACAAGCACCAACCATTGGAGCCCGAGCAGGAAGCCCACAGGGGTGCTTGGTCTTGGATCCGGCCGGCCGCTTGTCGATCTGGGGGGCATGGCGATGGCGATGGCGATGGCCTGGCCTGCACGCCCGCCATGGTGTTCATCCTTCCATTTCCATTGTGATGGCCTGCCTGCAGAAACCAACCCAACCACAGGGGTCATCCAGAAGAAGAAGAAGAAGAAGAGGGGAGGGGAGGGGAGGAGGATGGAGGGCGTGTGTGCGTACCTTTGAAGTCTAGGTGCTGCAGCCCGTCGCGGGCGTCGAGGGCCACCGCATCAGGAAGCTTCGCTCCCCACCCCACCGAGAGAAGGCCGCCGCCGTCGTCATCCATGGGTGGGTGTGGGGCTAGGGATCCACCCCCATCCATCGATCATTCCATCCATCCATGGTCTTCCTCGAGGACCAGGTGGACGACGGCGCGCCGGTGCCGGTGCCGCTGCGGATCTGGGCATCACTCCAACTCGATCTGGGGCCTCCCCTCCCCTTCCCTTCCCTCCTTTGGAGAGGAAGGAAGGTGAGGGTCGCGGGAGAGGGTGGAGCGGCGGCGCTGGAGGGGGAGGAGGCCGCCGGAGTTGGGGTTGGGTGGTTGGGGGTCGGGGCAGAGGAGAGGAGAGCGGCGGTTGTTGGGGAATCGGAGGAGGAGGCGGCTAGGGTCCGTGAGGAAGGAGGCGCACGCGCGTGGGGAAGCCTTTTTCTTTTTCTTTCGCTGCCCGTCGCGTTGCCTGTCGCTCGCTGCCCACTTTCTCTCTCTCGATTCGCGGCACTGTTTATAGCCTACGTGGACGCAGCGAGCCTGCCTAGCACCCCGCTCGTCCTTTAACTTGTCGATTGTGTGGCCTCCATGGATCTCTTTTTTTGTGGCCTCCATGGTTCTCTTTTTTTTGGCCTCCATGGCTCTTTTTTTTTATTCCTCACAGGTAGGGGAATAGTCTATAATGATAAACAATACACTGAGAATTTACTTACAACTCATGGCGCCAACGGAGCAGAGAGCTATGTCTCGCCCATACCGATTCCTATTAGAATCGCCTACAAGCGGACAACTATCGGGCAGGCCCATTAGCTTGTTGCTCGCTACATTCGCTCGTCCACGCCCTGTCGTTCGGTCTGGTTTTCATCTCTTTTGTTTTTGTTTTTGTTTTCCATGTTATTCATCAGTTTTCTTTGGTTTTTCTTTTTTTTCTTTCCTATGCTTAGGTTTTCTTTGTTTTTTCAACGTGTTTCTTCGGTTTATATTTTTCTTCCTGTTTATACTTTTGTTTTCTCTCTTTCTTTCTTGTTTTTTTCAAGGTTTTTCCAGTTTCTTCACTTTTCTTTTTGTTTCTTTATCGGATTCCATTGGGTCTTTTTTAAAACATGTCTACCTTTTTTTTTCCTTTTTCTTCAACACATGTCTAATTTTTTTCATACACGTTGTACATTTTCTGTATATCAAAAAAAAAATTCTGCATGTTTAACATATTTCAAATACTTGTTTTTGGACAAAAACATGGTTTGAATATTGTTTCAAATACCTTTTTAATCATTTTTGAATGATAAAAACATTTATTTAACTCTGCAAAAAAAATGTAGATTGTACAGATATTTTTTTAAATGTCACGAACATATTTTTGAAACTTGTGAAGATTTTTGAAATGTAACATACATTTTTCAATATATGAAACTTTTTTTTACATTCTATAACAGTTTCTAAATGCCACGTGCATATTTTTTGAAATGTGTGACATTGGTTAATTTTTACGAACATTTTTCATACACATAATTAATATTTTCTAATTACACATTATAAACTTTTCGTGTATGCCGGAAACATTTTTCTATACACGTTTGACATTTTTCAAATGCAAGATTAACATTTTCAAAATTTATGTAACTTTTTATTATATATATAATTAGAATATTTTAAAATATAAAAAATAAAATAAAAATGTGATTTTTTTGGAAAAACAAAAAAACACAAGACGCTAGCATGAGGACGCGTGGTTACTGGGGCCGGGACTGTTCCGGCTCCATGCAGGCGAGCCGTGTGTAGGCGTCTCTGCGGACGCCACATAAATGAACCCCCAACAAAGCAGCTGTGGCTGACGACGTCGAAGATATCAGCCCAACGGAGCAGCTGTGCATCACCTGTGAATTTTATTTTAAAATGTAGTCTCATCAGAAATCAAGCATGATACTCAATGATCCTCAAAGATTTTACTTATGAGTACCAAGATTTTATCTTAATGAGTGATCCCACCACAAACCAAGTTTAATCTCTACTATTATTAAAAAAGCAAACATATTCATCGCTAAGTGCACCCAGCCTAGCCTACACATAACAACACGGATCTATACTTATATCTACTTATCTACTTACTATTAAACAAGCAAATATATTCATCGCTAAGTGCACCCAGCCTACCGTACACATAACAACACGGAAGAATTACAGCCTCCGGATCAAATCACATAATTTCATCTAACCGTCGAGATTACACTAACCCACATCTAAAAATGCGTTTAGCATTTTTCCTGGGCGGACGAAAACTCTGCCATTCCCAGTTTCCCACGTCCGCAAGAGTAGCAACAAGCATCCCACGCCGCATAATTAGCACTAACATCCCGTGTGATTTTTTTGTTGTTGAGAATTTAATATCCCGTGTGATGAGAGGCCAGAGGCTCGGGACCCAGGCCCCTTGTGCGCTCACGACGGAGAACTTCACGGCGCATCGGCCGACGGCTTCTCCGGTCGCCGTCCCTACACCTGAGAGCGCCGTGCGCCGAGAGGTCAAGGGAGTGGCCCATCGATGCCGTCCTCCTCTGCTTGGCGACCTCCATGGATGCGGGAGACCAGGTCGCCAGATCTGTCGCTGGCCGACCGAAGGGTCCTCGGAGGACGGCCGTCGGCCGGAGCCTCGCCATCTACCTCCAACGCCGTCCGGCACCCCATTGCTACCGGCACGTCGTGCCCCTTCCCAACCAACGTCGCCGACAGCCTCACGGATGCCGACATCGCCGGGCCACCCCGCCTCCCTCCCTGCCCCCTTGCTGGACCTCCCCGGTTCCCAGCTACCTGCACGCAGAACCGGCGCGCTTCCCGTTGCCTTTGCGACACCTCCCCGAGCAGGCGACCCACGCGCACAACACTCTCCGCTGCACCAGGTGCTTGTGGTATTGCCTCAAAGAATGTAGTGTTAATCTTTTAGGATCACTAACTTGCTGGTTTAATTTGTTCTATCCAGCGCGGAAGTGATGGTGCACGAGGACGAGCTTCCTAGACAAGAAGATCTCCGTACTCTTCTCGACGGTGCAAAATCGAGGTGTTCTTAGTGACCTGTTCTGACTACTGATGGACATTATTCAACACATGTCTTTGAACTGAAAAATAATATAGTTGTTAAATGTTTATTCAGTTGAGAAATGCCAATATAATACCAGTTTGGTTTTTTCTATTTAAGGTCTTTATATAAATTTTCTTGAAACAGTACTGGTTTCAGTAGATATTTTTTAGCTATTAATGATAATTAGGTCCAACTTTTTCTTTCATTTGGAGCAGGTTCACTTTCGCCTTATTATTGCTCCACATACTGATACAAATCCAGGAGATTGCTGTTTTCTGGACACCTGCCGCCACACTAAGGTTGGCCATAGAAGCATAAACCCATTATGTTAATCTCTTCCTGTACACCTGTTTTTATCTTACACGCATCCTATAATTGTAGACTTGTAGGTATGTCTACTATGAGCTTGATCAAACACCAGATATAGCTCGAATGATGGCTGGCACCCTTGCTCCCCCAAGGCAAATAGAGCTTGGAGAGTCACAATGGATAAAATGTGACATTCAGAACTTCAGAATTGACATCTTAGGGCAATTTGGGGTAATTATGGCTGATCCCCTGTGGGATATTCATATGGAACTGCCATATGGCACAATGGCTGATGATGAAATGAGGACTCTTAATGTGCCTGCTTTACAAACGGATGGTTTAATTTTCTTATGGGTCATCGGCCATGCGATGGAACTTGGCCGGGAGTGGTAAGTTTCTGAACCTTTAAATTTTTTTCTTCAGAAAAATTGCTAGGGGAGTGAAATATATTTTGCCATTTGGCTGGATTTTCTTCATGCTTCCTACTTGTAACACTTTCTCACAAAATGTTTTCCACTCCAATGAAATCTGTTTCCATTGGGTAGCTTTTCGCTGGTTTGCTTTACTTTATCGCTATGAGTTAGCAATAGTCGTGGAAGCAACAGTCGGCGCGACAACCTCATGGCGACACGTTGATGGAGATCAAGATGATGGAGATCATGGTGTCATGCCGGTGACGATGGAGATCATGCCGGTGCTTTGGAGATGGAGATCAAAAGCACAAGTTCATGGCCATATCATGTCACTTATGATTTGCATGTGATGTTAATCCTTTTATGCATCTTGTTTTGCTTAGGACGACGGTAGCATTATAAGGTGATCCCTCACTTAAATATCAAGATAAATTGTGTTCTCCCCGAGTGTGCACCGTTGCGAAAGTTCGTCGTTTCGAGACACCACGTGATGATCGGGTGTGATAGACTCTACGTTCACATACAACGGGTGCAAGCCAGTGTTGCACATGCGGAACACTCGGGTTAAACTTGACGAGCCTTGCATGTACAGACATGGCCTCGGAACACAAGAGACCGAAAGGTCGAACATGAGTCATATAGTAGATATGATCAACATGAAGATGTTCACCATTGAAACCACCTCAACTCACGTGATGATCGGACTTGAGTTGGTGGATTTGGATCATGTTACACTCGAATGACCGGAGGGATGTCAATTTGAGTGGGAGTTTTTAAGTAATATGATTAACTAAACTCATTATCTTGAACAATAGTCTAAGTTGTCTTTGCAATATTTATGTTGTAGATCATGGCTCGCGCAGTAGCACCCCTGAATTTTAATGCGTTCCTAGAGAAAGCTAAGTTGAAAGATGATGGAAGTAACTTTGTGGACTGGGCCCGTAATCTAAGGATTATCCTTACGGCTTCCCAAAAGGCTTATGTCCTTGATGCACCGCTTGGTGATCCACCCACTCCAGTTGAGTCTCTAGACGTTGTGAACGCCTAGCAGGCTCGTTCTGAAGATTACTCAATAGTTCAATGTGCATTATTGTATGGCTTAGAACCGGGACTTCAAAGACGTTTTGAACGTCATGGAGCATATGAGATGTTCCAGGAGTTGAAGTTTATCTTTCAGAAGAATGCCCGGATCGAGAGATATGAGATCTCCGATAAGTTCTATGCCTGCAAGATGGAGGAGAACGGGTCTATCATTGATCACATACTCAGAATGTCTGGGTACTCCACCCGTCTGGCTGAATTGGGGATGCCCCTTCCGCCAGAGGCTATCACTGACAGAGTTCTTCAATCATTGCCACCTAGCTACAAGAGCTTCTTGTTGAACTATAACATGCACGGGATGAACAAGTCAGTCGCCGAGCTGTTTGCGATGCTGAAAGTCGCTGAGTCTGAAATTCAGAAGGAGCATCAAGTGTTGATGGTCAATAAAACCACTAGTTTCAAGAAAAATGGCAAGGGTAAGAAGGGTAGCTCTAAGAAGAGTGGCAAAGCAGTTGCTCCTCCCGTGAAGAAACCCAAGGCTGGACCCAAACCAGAAACTGTGTGCTTTTATTGCAAGGGAACTGGACACTAGAAGCGGAACTGCCCCAAGTATTTGGCTGACAAGAAGGCGGCCAACAACAAACAAGGTATATATGATATACATGTTATTGATGTGTACCTTACCAACTCTCGTTGTAGTACCTGGGTATTTGATACCGGTGCGGTTGCTCATATTTGCAACTCAAAACAGGAACTGCGGAATAGACGGAGGCTGGCAAAGGACGAAGTGACGATGCGCGTGGGAAATGGTTCCAAGGTTGATGTGATCGCCGTCGGCACGCTCGCTCTTCGATTACCATCGGGATTAGTGATGAACCTGAATAAATGTTATTTGGTGCCTGCGTTAAGCATGAACATTATATCTGGATCTTGTTTATTGCGAGACGGTTACTCATTTAAATCAGAGAATAATGGTTGTTCTATTTATATGAGTAATATCTTTTATGGTTATGCACCCGATGTGAGGGGTTTATTCTTATTGAATCTCGATAGTACTGATACACATGTTCATAACATTGATGCCAAAAGATGTAGAATTGATAATGATAATACCACTTTCTTGTGGCACTGCCGTTTAGGTCATATTGGCGTAAAACGCATGAGGAAGCTCCATGCTGATGGACTTTTGAAGTCACTTGATTTTGAATCACTTGACACATGTGAGCCATGCCTCATGGGCAAGATGACTAAAACGCCGTTCTCTGGAACAATGGAACGGGCAAGTGACTTGTTGGAAATCATACATACTGATGTGTGCGGTCCAATGAGCATTGAGGCGCGCGGTGATTATCGTTACTTTCTCACCTTCACTGATGACTTAAGTAGATATGGGTATATTTACGTAATGAAACACAAGTCTGAAACGTTTGAAAAGTTCAAACAATTTCAGAGTGAAGTTGAGAATCATCGTAACAAGAAGATTAAATTCCTACGATCTGATCGAGGAGGAGAATATCTGAGTTATGAGTTTGGCAGTCACTTAAGACAATGTGGAATTGTTTCACAACTGACACCGCCTGGAACACCACAGCGTAATGGTGTGTCCGAACGTCGTAATCGAACCTTATTGGATATGGTGCGATCTATGATGTCTCTTGCCGATTTGCCACTATCGTTTTGGGGTTATGCATTAGAGACAGCTGCATTCACTTTAAATAGGGCACCATCGAAATCCGTTGAGACGACGCCATATGAACTTTGGTTTGGCAAGAAGCCAAAGCTGTCGTTTCTTAAAGTTTGGGGATGTGATGCTTATGTCAAAAAGCTTCAGCCTGAAAAGCTGGAACCCAAAGCGGAGAAATACGTCTTCATAGGATACCCAAAAGAGACAGTTGGGTATACCTTCTACCTCAGATCCGAAGGCAAAGTGTTTGTCGCTAAAAACGGAACATTTCTCGAGAAAGAGTTTCTCTCGAAAGAATTGAGTGGGAGGAAGATAGAACTTGATGAGGTTGTTGAACCTTTACTTCAACCTGAGAGTAGCGCAGCACAGAAAGATGTTTCTGTAGAGCCTACATCGGTTGAAGAGGAAGTTAATGATGATGATCATGAAGCTTTGGATCAAGTTGCTATCGAACCTCGTAGGTCGACAAGGACGCGTACTGCTCCTGAGTGGTACGGCAACCCTGTCTTAGAAGTCATGTTGTTGGACAACGATGAACCTACGAGCTATGAAGAAGCGATGATGGGCCCGGATTCCGAGAAATGGTTAGAGGCCATGAAGTCCGAGATGGGATCCATGTATGAAAACAAAGTATGGACTTTGGAAGTATTACCTGAAGGGCGTAAGGCCATTCAGAACAAATGGATCTTTAAGAGGAAGACGGACGCGGACGGTAATGTCACCGTCTATAAAGCTCGACTTGTGGCAAAGGGTTTTTCACAAGTTCAAGGATTTGACTACGATGAGACTTTCTCACCCGTAGTGATGCTTAAGTCCGTCAGAATCATGTTAGCAATAGCTGCCTTTTTCGATTATGAAATTTGGCAGATGGATGTCAAAACAGCGTTCCTTAACGGTTTCCTTAAGGAAGAGTTGTATATGATGCAACCAGAAGGTTTTGTCGATCCAGAGAATGCTGACAAAGTTTGCAAACTCCAGCAATCCATTTATGGACTGGTGTAAGCATCTCGGAGTTGGAATCTTCGCTTTGATGAGGTGATCAAAGCGTTCGAGTTTATACAAGTTTACGGAGAAGCTTGTATTTACAAGAAAGTGAGTGGGAGCTCTATAGCGTTTCTAATATTATATGTGGATGACATATTACTGATTGGAAACAATATAGAAATGTTGGAAAGCGTGAAGGGATATTTTAACAAGAGTTTTTCAATGAAGGACCTAGGAGAAGCTGCTTTCATATTAGGCATCAAGATCTATAGAGATAGATCAAGACGTTTAATAGGACTTTCACAAAGCACATACCTTGATAAGATTTTGAAGAAGTTCAAAATGGATCAGTCCAAGAAGGGGTTCTTGCCTGTTTTACAAGGTGTGAAGTTGAGTAAGACTCAATGCCCAGTGACTGCAGAAGATAGAGAAAAGATGAGTGTCATCCCCTATGCTTCAGCCATAGGCTCTATCATGTATGCAATGCTGTGCACAAGACCCGAAGTCAGCCTTGCCATAAGTATGGTCGGAAGGTTTCAAAGTGATCCAGGAATGGAACACTGGACGGCGGTCAAGAATATCCTGAAGTACCTGAAAAGGACTAAGGACATGTTTCTCGTTTATGGAGGTGATCAAGAGCTCGTCGTAAAGGGTTACGTCGATGCAAGCTTTGACACTGATCCGGATGACTCTAAGTCGCAAACCGGATACGTATTTATTCTTAATGGGGGTGCGGTTAGCTGGTGCGGTTCCAAGCAAAGCGTGGTAGCTGATTCTACATGCGAAGCGGAGTACATCGCTGCCTCAGAGGCGGCGAAGGAAGGTGTCTGGATGATGGAGTTCATGACAGATCTTGGAGTAGTGCCTAGTGCGCTTAACCCAATGACTCTGTTTTGTGATAATACTGGTGCCATTGCTCTAGCCAAGGAACCAAGATTTCACAAGAGGACCAGACACATAAAGCGACGTTTCAATTCCATCCGCGATTACATCAAGGAGGACGACATAAATATTTGCAAAGTACACACGGATCTGAATGTTGCAGATCCGATGACTAAACCTCTTCCAAGGGCTAAACATGAACAACACCAGAACTGCATGGGTGTTCGATTCATTACAATGTAAATCACATAGTGATGTGAACTAGATTATTGACTCTAGTGCAAGTGGGAGACTGTTGGAAATATGCCCTAGAGGTAATAATAAATTGGTTATTATTATATTTCCTTGTTCATGATAATCGTTTATTATCCATGCTATAATTGTATTGATTGGAAACTCAAATACATGTGTGGGTACATAGACAACACTGTGTCCCTAGTAAGCCTCTAGTTAACTAGCTCGTTGATCAAAAGACGGTAAAGGTTTCCTAGCCATGGACATGAGATGTCATTTGATAACGGGATCACATCATTGGGAGAATGATGTGATGGACAAGACCCAAACTATAAATGTAGCATATGACCGTGTCAGTTTATTGCTATTGTTTTCTGCATGTCAAGTATCTGTTCCTATGACCATGAGATCATGCAATTCACTGACACCGTAGGAGTGCCTTGTGTGTATCAAACGTCACAACGTAACTGGGTGACTATAAAGGTGCTCTACAGGTATCTCCGAGGGTGTCTGTTGGGTTGGCATGGATCAAGACTGGGATTTGTTACTCCGTATGACGGAGAGGTATCTCAGGGCCCACTCGGTAATACAACATCACAATGAGCCTTGCAAGCAATGTGACTAAAGTGTTAGCCACGAGATCTTGTATTACGGAACGAGTAAAGAGACTTGCCGGTAACGAGATTGAACTAGGTATAGAGATACCGACGATCGAATCTCGGGCAAGTAACATACCGAAGAACAAAGGGAACAGTATACGGGATTAACTGAATCTTTGACATAGAGGTTCAACCGATGAAGATCTTCGTAGAATATGTAGGAACCAATATGGGCATCCAAGTCCCGCTATTGGTTATTGGCCGTAGAGGTGTCTCGGTCATGTCTACATAGTTCTCGAACCCACAGGGTCTACACACTTAACGTTTGGTGACGATTAGTATAGTTGAGTTATTGTGTTGGTGACCGAAGGTTGTTCGGAGTCCCGGATGAGATCCCGGACATGACGAGGATCTCCGGAATAGTCCGGAGGTAAAGTTTGATATATGTGATAATAGTGTTTTGATCTCCGGAAGGGTTCCGGAATTCGCCGGAAGGGGTTCCGGATGTTTACCGAAGTGTTCGGGTGCAGCAACACTTTATATGAGCCAAAGGGGTAAAGCCCACGAGGTATTGGAAAGTGCAAAAGGAAGTTTTGCTGCTGCCTTAAGCGGTACTACCGCTGGTAAGGAAGTACTACCGTGTAAGCGGTACTACCGTTTGTGTGAAGCGGTACTACCGCTCAAACGGTACTACCGCTCGTGAGCGGTACTACCGCTTGTACGCGATACTGCTGGAATCCGAGTTAGACTCTTTCCGTGCGGGCCAAACCGACCTTGTGGACGCTTTCTCTCCAAGTTTAGACCCCAGGGCTCAACATATAAATATAGGGGCAGGGCTAGCACACGGGATAGATCAAGATTTCCCAAGCCGTGTGCCGGCAACCCTAACCCTCTAGTTCCTCCCGTCATAATCTCCGTAGTGCTTGGCGAAGCCCTGCAGAGATTGTTCCTCACCACCATCACCACGCCGTCATGCTGCCGGAACTCATCCACTACTTCATCATCGCTCGCTAGATCGAGGAGGTGAAGGCGTCATCAAGCCGTACCTGTGTTGAACGCGGAGGTGCCGTCCGTTCGGCGCTAGATCGTGCTTGGATCGAGGGACGACTTGCGATTTGGATCGCGAAGACGTTCGACTACATCAACCGCGTTTCTTAACGCTTCCACTTAGCGATCTACAAGGGTATGTAGATTCACTCTCCCTCTCATAGATGCTCATCACCATGGATAGATCTTGCGCGTGCGTAGGAAATTTTTTGTTTCCCATGCTACGTTCCCCAACAGTGCCGTGCCCGAGTGGAAGACGGCGGCGGCGACTCGGGACAGTGGCTGGCCGGCGCTAGAGGCCAAGCCATGGTGTCGGCGAGGCTTTGGGGTGACGCGGTGGTCCAGAAAGAGATCAGAACGAGCGAGGGGAGTAGCGGAGGGCAACAGCAGATCGATGCCAGAGCCTGCACAACGGGCACTCTGCTCGTGCTCTGGGCGTGCACGCTAGGCGTTCGACCGAATGCCAGGGTGGGCTACATGAATCCAAACGAGCTGAAACTTAATAGGATGATGTTTATGATCATGGGAGAGGTGCTGGACACGCTGGTTTGGCCAGAAGAGCAAGTGTTCAATGCAGTTTAGAGGGAGGCAAGATTTCTGTCATGCACACAGTGTGCTTGATGAAATGCTAGGGCTGGCTAGGGAACTTTTCTGGGTGTGAAAACTGGCAGGGTGATGTCTCCTTAGATGATGAAGATGATGGTGGAGTTGGTTTGGCAAAAAGAGATACTTGCTAGTGCAAGTTGGGAAGAATTTCAGTTCTGGACAGAAACTTGGAGGATTTATTTGGTGATCTTTCATGAGGCAAATGGAGCTGTTCTTATGGACTTAAGGGTTTCTTAGGAAGGACTATAAGGTGGAATAATTGCAGAATTTTTGGAGCAATGAAAAATAGGGTTGTAGTTGAAACTCAAAAATAGAACAGAAATGAAAAGAGGAAGTTGTGCTCAAAATTTTCAAAAGACCATGATGGGTTTTTGCATAAAATTGATCTATAGGTATCACATGACCCCTCATAATTTTTGTGGAATTTTAAAATAATTATTTAAAATGGTTGTAGTGCAACAGAAGCATTTCAATTATTGAAAATGCTATTAAAAAGATTATCTTGGGCAAAATTTTATTATGAAAATAATTCCTACTGTTATTAAAATATAACTGAAATGACTTAAGAGAGCTACCAAAGCCCATAATATTTTGCAAAATTTCTATATGGAGGGAAGAATTTTAGAAAACAGAAAACAGAAATTACTCTGAAATTAATAAAAGACCTAATATAATTCAAAATTTTATTTCTGGCCAAATTTTACTTAATAAAAATATGGTTAAATTTTTGGGGTGTTACAGATTGCTCGCGGTGTCCCCGATGTTGGCTTTGGCGATGTTAGTCTTCTTGCTGGTTTGGCATTGCCGCTCTTGATTCTAGGCTTGATAGGTTTAGCTGTGTTGATCCTCTGTTCGGGCCGAGCATCCCTTGTCCCTCTGCTACAGGCACCATGTTCACGCCTGCCTGCGTTCGTGTCATATTGTACCCTTCGTTGTACTAATTGTATTCCTCCTATCAATGAAAAGATACGCAAGCTTTGCGTATTCGCGAAAAAAATGATCGGAGTAGGGCTTAACAAACTATTGGCCTCTCTACCACCTGATCGGAGTAGTGGCATAGCCAAACGTCGTCACGTAGGTACAACTGCACTGTACTTCACCCAGCTGATCGTACATCAAATGAGCAATCAAATGTTTTGCCACCTTGAAAACGTTTAAAACTTTAACTCTTCAAAAAAAATTGCAGGGAAAAACTCTAATTCCTCATGACTTGTTCGTCAAACAAAGTTGAAGCTTGATGCCCCAGGAAAGCAATTCAACATTTTAAACAGTTAGCTACATTCGGTGCCCCTCGGGAAGAAAAAACTACGTCCCCCTCAGATAGAAATTCTGAATTAAACATACGTTTTATAGTGTTCTTTCAATGGGCTCGCTGCCCATCAAAATGTCTCTGAAATTGTCCTAGAATTGATTTTGCGCGCACAAAAAAGAGAAATTATGTATTTTTAAATCAAAGGGAGAAAGAAACCATATAGATTGTTACTTTAGGAAAGTTTCTATTACTTGTACAGCATGCTCCGACCTGTCTCTAGTTAATCATCCATGGAAGCTTGGCAGGCCGTAGCATGGGCATCTAACGGTTGAGGGCGAAGCAATTCTCACGAGAAATTAAGTCGCATCAGGTGGTGTGCTAGCTGTTCGTACCACCTTTCTTCTCCGCGTTTTGCCCGCCATTCCTCCTTTCCATTTCTACATGGCCGCCACCGTATAAGTTGATCCAATCCACCCCGGCCATCTCCAAGCTGCCAGCAGCTCTAAACCCTAGGCGCCACCATCCCTGGGACTGGTTGAGAAGCCCCCTTTAGCCGCCGCCGCCTCCACCATGGAACCAGGGATTGGCATGCCGTTCTACTGCTTCATTCCCGGCGCCGACGCCAGCGGCCATGAAAGGTCCGTAAATTAATTAGATGTTCTTGCTTGTGGATCTATTTTCTGGTTGCCTTGTTGATATAATCTCGGCTGATTCCAGTTTCTTAGATCTCATCTAGTGAATATGTTGTATGCATGCGTGTTTGGTTTCAAATTATTGACCAGTTAAGCTAAGTGTAGATCCGCTGAATCGATTTGCAGTATCATCCCAATGACCGATGTGGGGAACTGGGACGACCTCTCGCGCGAGCTCGTATCCAAGGTGGCGGAGATCCTGCTCCGCTGCGACGTGACGGACTTCGTCCGCCTGAGAACCGTCAAGCCGTGGAGGGACGCCGTCACGGCCCCGAAGCTCATGGGCATGAATCCGCGCTTGTTCCCACGGCACTGGAAGATGCTGCAGATCCAAGGTGAGGAAGCCAGGTTCGTGAACGTCCTCACCGGCGCCTCCATCCGGGTCAAGATCCCTCAGCAGTACGGGCAGGTTCTTGCCTGCGCCGAGGGCTGCCTGCTCTTTGCCTCACCCTCAGGCCGCGGCATGCAGAAGCTGCACCTGTTCAACCCGGTGACCAGAGCCGTCGCCGGCCTACCCAATCTCCTGACCACACTTAGTTCACAAGACATCAAGGCCACAGGAATCATCTACGACGTCGACGGCGAAGCTCCCACGCCCACCGTGGTGCTCCTCGTGGCGGTGTGGTCCATTGACATGGTCATCTACGCTAGGCCCGGCGACTCCATGTGGCAGTGGCAATTCTTCGGCGAGCTTCCGTTGTTGGAAGGCGAGGGCGGCCTCTCCCTGGGTGGCAGCTTCTACGTCCCCACCCGCTCAGGGGACGTTCTCAAGTTGGAGCTCCACCCACAGCCTCACTTCGTGTACGCAGTCAGGCAGCAGGAGGCTACTGCTCAGGCTAGTCACTTACTGTCGACGTATAAATGTATTGCCTAGTCTCTTCCATCAGATCGGTCTTTTGGTTGCATTGGCTAGAGCATGCACTTCTACATGGTATCAGAGCCAAAAGATCTTGAGTTCAAGACCCGGCTGGCGCAATTAAATTGCAGCCCGCTTTCGGTCCACGTTTAGGCCTGAGGGAGCCACACGTGAGGGGAAGTGTTGACGTATAAATGTATTGCCTAGTCTCTTCCATCAGATCGGTCTTTTGGTTGCATTGGCTAGAGCATGCACTTCTACACTTACACTTACACCTGAGGTCCTACCTGGTGCCATCTGTCGACGCAGGGATGCTGCTGGTGGTTCGTAGGTTCAAGAACCATGCCGGCTACGCCACGTCCCATGTGTTCCAGGTGAACCTCACAGAAGGCACCCTTACCCTACTGCAGGACCACAAGGACATTGGCAATCGGAGCATTTTCCACCGGTGGTTGACGCTCGGCACGCAATGAAGGGAGTACTGATCGGACCCAAAAGTGCTCGCATGACGGCAATATTCATAGCTATATATAGTGTGCCTCGAATTTCTGTTGGATTCCGTTGTTCCAATCCACATGTATTTCCTCAGCAGGAATGCAATCCATCATGTTGTATGTCTGGCGGCCGTGGAGAAATTGATAATATACAACTAAATCCATTGTTTTTAGCCCGATTTGTAATCCTTATGATTTATCCCGTGTGTGGAATGTCTGGTATGTAGAATTTACAATCCATCTTACTATTTGATTCCTAAGAATTTCTTTGCGCTTCACTTCATACGAGAAATTTCATGAGAACCAACTTCACAGAATATTTTGTTTCATTTTCATATCAATTATATCAGTCAAACAGGCCACAAAGACATGGTTGATTTAAGAAGCAATGACACTGTACTCCTATGTATTTTTTTTTCTGTTACTGTGATTTGGGAATCTCCCTATGTCTAAAAGGCATGAGCTTTGCAAAGTTATATAATCTGTCTTCTCAAAGATTTACATGTGATATTTATTAATCATATGTATTTTTCTCGTAAAATAAGTTTGCAGTGTTTATAACCGTTAGGATTTGCAGTCCATATATCTGAAGTTAAGATTTCTTTTGGACTTCATTTCATACGAGATATTTCATATTAGGTCAAACTCCCTATAATATTATCTATCATTATCATATGATCAGTCAAACGTGTCTACAGATCTGCTAGATTTAAGCTAGCAGTGCATTGTAGTACTCTTTTGTTTGTTCTTGTGGTAAGATAATCTATTAAATTGCCAAATCAAAGAGAAGAAAAAAGTGCATGTGCGACCCTTGGCAACCTCTCTATGTCTAAAAAGCATGACCTTGCAAAGTTATCTAATAAAAGAATCAAAACTGTTAGTATACACTACTCCCTCCGTCCGGGTTTACTTGGCCTCCTCATATTTTGGATAATACGTTGACCATCTATGTGACTAGGAATTATGAGGTATATGCTATAAAAAGTATACTATTGGATTTGTATTCGGAAGAGGTTTCTCATGGTATACTTTTTGTGACATGTAGCTCATATGTGTTTAGTTGAATTTATAGTCAAAATTTGACCCAAACTAGGAGGGGCCTTATAAACCCGGACGGAGGTAGTAGTACATAACAAGGCTTTAGAAGGTTGTTCTATTACACAACCCTTGGTCGGTTATAACAAGGCTTATTGTAGGCGGTTGCCTAAGTACGTCAAACAAAAAATATCCCCACCTCAGTTTATTCCGCCCTTAGAACCAATTGGAAGAGTTAAGCATCAAAGTTGGTTCCATTGGTAAAATCGACAAAAACAGTTTTCTTGTATCCCAGAGAGTCTCTCTAGTAAAACTGGTTGTAATGTTTACTCCAGGGTTAGACTAATTTATATTTTGCAGTTAGCCACATAATCAAAATGCACATCAATTGATACAAAAATGATCTATCACAAATCAATGCATGATTTATCACAAACACACATTTGCATTCATCTCATCGTTACATTCCATTATATTGTTACATAGTTCATAACAAGAAAAATGTATGTATGATATCTCAAAAGGCCCTGCGGGATTGAAGTAAATGAGTAAATCCTGAATGGCAGGGTGTCCACTCAGTCACTGGTGACTGGTCATTGAATGTACTGGCAGTGCTGACCCATTACGGTTTTCCTCCGGCGAGGATAGAGCGTTAATGGCCAGTCTGTTGTAATGTGTTTTTTTAGTAGTCTGAGTACACAGACATCCCCAAGAAATGAGGACACGACGGTAAGTTATTGCGGTTTGATAATCGCTCTATGCCTAAAGAGCATGCCCTTTGCAAAGTTATCTAAGATGTCTGCTCAAACATTTACATTGGATATTTATTAATCATATGTAAAATCATTGGTCTAAAATCATTGCCGTATTCTTGATTGTCCTTCTTTGGGAGAAGAGTAATCATGGGTTAATTAATACTCTGAAGTGTGACTTCGCCATGATAAAAGTCTACAATTGACATTCCAACAGGCTTTAATGAAAGCCCCACAAAAGCCACCAAGGTATGGTAGTTTGTCCGTAGGCATATTCTTAACCATATCATCAATTTTCTCTTTGTTAAAAGGCTTTTCCAAGTAATAGATCTCTTCACATCCTTGAATTAGGGATAAAAACAAAGAGCATATCAGTAGGCTGAGAAGCACCCATCCTTTCTTTGAATGCCCTCCAAAGAATTGCATCTTTATTCTGATGATCATCCTGAATTTGTCCTTGTTTAGAGAGGACATGTGATTCTTTCTATGTTTGATTGTGGCTTTGACATCAAACATTGTATTTCTATGTTCAACCCATCTTAAAGTTGTTATATGCTTCCAGTATATCCTCTGATTAGACAGTAGCTTGATCATATGATCTTTCAAAATTATTGGACCATTCCATTGTTCAGTTGAGAGTTGGATGTATTATTCTAGAGTGCCATAGAAAATGATTGTATTCTTCTGAGCGTCATAGCAGAAGATTCAGGCACTTGTGGACCAAATCGCCAGCCCTTTCCTAAGCCTTTTTAATTTTTCAAGTGAGAACCTCATCCCAATCAGTGGCACAAAAGAAGAATCAAACCTGAAGATGTTGGACTTACGGATGTTTGTTCCAATTTGAAGGACACAAGGAATGTGAACATAGATAGGCATAGCAAAGATAACTGCCATTGCATGGGGATAATTAATTAGATTTTCTTGGAGATTATTCTCATATTGTTATATATATTTTCCAGATGTTTGGAATATGCTAAGAGTGAAGTTTAGGAGTATTCAAAGATACCCAAGTAGAGGAGAAGATGCATACATTAAGTGAAGCTGCTCGTCGCACGTGTGCATATGAAACTTAAGATGCTTCACAATGTGTAGTTGTACGTTAGAAGAGAAACATTCGAAATCGATATTACTAGGCCATAATTAGTATTTTGTTTGTACACTTCACAATAGATTTGTAATATTTCTTCCCGCAACAATTTTTTTTTGTAATATTTCTTGCTGAAAGTGTTAAAATAGAAATAAAATGCTACTCCCTCCGATCCGAATTAATTGTAGTTGCTTTAGTACAACTTTGTACTAAAATTGTACTCAAGCAGCGACAATTAATTTGGATCGAAGGGAGTAAAACATATAACTATAGATCCAAGATGAATATAAAAATCGGCTGAACAAGAGTGCACCTCCACCCCCATCTAGCACAAATTTCCTTTTTTTATTTATCAAATAAAACAATACCTGAACTTTAAACTTTGCAAGTCAACAGTACATTCAAACCACAACATGTAAACAACAATTCAGAATAGTTTTCTTGCAAAATAAATACTCAAAATGATTTGGCTTATTCGGAAAAGTCTCATTCCATATATTTATGAGATGCACCAAAAAATCAAAAATATTTTATGCATATTGCAGTCTTAAGGTTTTGTTGAAGATCAACTCTCAAGATTATAGATTATCTTGTTTGACAGAAACTGAAATGAGAGGTTTCTATGTAGTGAGGATAGTGAGATAGCACAAATCTTGGTTTGCAACTGGATAATACACATAGAGGATTGTACAAACACCATGTTTCTTTTTGCAAATAATACTCCAGGGTTTAGAAAGTCCACTCCAAAATGAATGCCGATCAAGAAGAAATGAGGTCATGCGGAATAGCTTGGTGGTAGCTACCTTCGTATACGTCAGAACTAGGACTACGAGGTACAGCAATCGATCGCTTTGGCTGCAAGGGCCTGGACTGCAATTACCAAAAGAAAATGGCCGATTGTAATTCATCCATTTTACCATACAAATTCAACTATTAGGTTAATTGTATTCTACTTCTCCCTCTACAGTACTAATTAAGATGTACCCTAAAAACTATCTTCTGATAATATTCTAGTATATATTCGTGGGATTTTGTGATATGTTGAGTATTTTATAGTACCCAAGTAGAGCAGAAGATACATATACATGCTGCTCGCTGCTTGCTGCAGATGTGTGTATAAAGTTTAGGATGTGCGAAGCTGTTCGCGGCACATCTGGATATCAAGTTTAGGATGGTTTATAGTGTGTACCTATACGTTAGAAAAGAAAGATTCGAACTCTATATTACTGGTCATAATCTCTGTATTTTCCTTATACATTTCACAATTTTTTTTAATATATATTTTCTGTAAATATTAAAATAGTGAGCAAATGATGGCTTTAAAACACAGCTATAGATCCATGATGAACATGAACATATTCTACATAGCACATGTAGCGTAAAGAAACAATACATTGTCAATAAAGAAAAGAAAAAGAAACAAGGAGTGGTTTGACCTTTTGATATCAGTCCTCTCTACCCAGGGTGTGGACTAACTCTCTCTTCCAAATCTGTGTCCTTTAGCTAATTATAAAAGGTGGGATAGAATCGATAGGTGGAGGTGGAGAGGTAGACAGAACTTGGAGTGGAGTGAAAAAACTACATATGAACATAGAGACGATGTATACTACATCTCTCTAAAATTTCATGATGAAATACGCCTTGGTGTGATCTGCACACAAAAAATGATGGACTTTTTATAGTGAATAGTGCATGTGCTAGAAATACATGATATTTATTTTTGCGTAGCTCACACCAAAGTGTATTCCATTGTGAATTTTTAGAGATGTAGTATACATCTGTAGGTTCATTTGTATTCGTTTTTAGAAAAAAATTCAAACTTCAAAAACTAATTTTCTTGCGTGAACAGTAAAACATGTGCCATGGAGTCTGAGCTCCAAAAAACTACACTCTTGGATTAATTAGAGGATATTTCTGCTATTATACATTTAACGAAGGGAGTACTACTCATCTGTGGCGACTATATGGCGCCCTTCTCAAGAGAACAACCGGAAGAAGGACACTGGGACGCAGCTTCAATCTTGGAGAGCTGAGCCAGACATGCTTGCCGCGATTCACATGTTCGTGTGCACCAAACAGGAGCACAACAATAGTGTACGTGTTGTCGAATATGACAATAGTTCTGTAAGTTATGTTTAATTTCAAAAATATTTAAATTTCATAACCTGGTCAGAATACTTAACTCTAATTCCCGTGTGCATCCAGGTTCTAACACAACTATTTTGGCTGACATAAACATGAACTGCTACAATTTATGGACCGAGGAAAGAGCAAAATCATGCCGACAATATATAATTTCCTTCTCTTATGGGCAGGGCGGTCCTGCGTTTCCTCTCGAAACACGCTTTCGCCCTGCTTTATATATAAAGCAACACAGCAAAGTACATGGCCGAACGATACAAAATGATGAGGAGGCCCTCTTACAAAGCAAATCAAAGATACAAGATAAACTTAGAACAAGCTAACACCTCGCCGAGGCCGGACCGACGACTCCTGAGCTCCACGACAACGCCCCCAAGAGGGTGACGACGAAAAGCGTCGCTGTTGCCGAGTCCGTGCAGACAAAGATTTTCACCTGGAGCCCTGGCATAACGAGACACACGACGACTTCAAGAAGCAAGCGGCACCCACGGGCGCCGCCGACGCCGGCGCCAGATAGCGCGAAGCTTTCGCTCGGACACTCGCATACGCCACCAAGAGGAGTCCCGATAAATACCACCATGAGGGCCAGCCCATCCACACCAGATCTGGGCACTACCATAGCAGACCAAAGCCTCCCGCCACTCCAACCCTTGCCGTCCACACGACCAAGAAGTAGAGTCACCACTGCCACCACGGAGCCTGCCGGAAAGCTAACCGTGAAGCCCACCATCCGGGACCACCGCCCCGGCATCCATGGCCCCGAACACCACCCGCCACCCACATCACAGCCCCCAACCACAGTAGTAGGAACGAAAGGGACCTCCTTTCACTCCTAGCCCGGCATCAGCCACCATATTTGGGTTAGCGCCTCCACAGTAGGAGGTGCCCACACCTGCCTCCCCTGCGGGTCCCAGTCGACCGTGGGGATGCAACCCAGTGACTGCCGACGGCCGCCGCCGAGCAAGCTCGAACGTCGCCATGACCTTGGCCAGCGGAGCCGATCCGTCCGACGACACGGCAGCACCCGAAGAGCCCAGCTCGTACCGACGCCATCAATAGGCAACAAACACGAAGGGCACAACGCGAAGGCAAACGCGGACCAAGTCATCCCCTCGTACCTGCGCGCCGCCAGACGTCGTCCACCACCACGAACCAGATCCACGCCGCACACCGAAGACGTCCACGCCACGGATCGAGCCGCCACCAGCCAGGTGGGCAGCCCCGCCCCACCGCCGCCAGGAAGCCCCAGCCACGCCACCGCGCCAGGCACACGAGACCATGTCGTCCCCGTGCCGGGAACAGGCCGAGACCTCAGGCCAACCGCACCCAAGCACTTGGCCCTGCGCAGCCCGCCGTCCCCCACACCAGATTTGGCTAGGTACAAGCGAGCCCGCTCCCGCCCGAGCAAGCCACCTGCAGCGGCCGCACCACGTCCACGCACCAGGGAGCAGCCGTGCCGCCACCTGACGATGCCGCCGCCACCACGAGCGCCCGACGCCGCGCGCCGAGCCCCGCGAAAGCCCAGCGCGTCCGGCGGCCGGCCGTCCCACACCAGCCAATATGCCAGCGCGAAAGGGAAGAAGCGGCCCCGCCGCCGACCACGCCGGCCGGGCTTCACCCGGCGGCGCCTCCAGGCAGCGTCGAGGGAGGAGGGGGCCGGAGGAAGGGGCGGAGATGCGGCGACCTAGGGTTCCCCCGTCCGCTCGCGGGAGCGGCGCGGGGGAAAGGGTTTCCCCGTCATGTGTTTCCTCAATGATGGTTGTGGCCTGTTACAAAAAATCTAAGTGATCTTTAAATTTTTTCCGTTGTTTCTTTATTAACACGATCAAGTTATTCATTGCTTCTTACCATCCGTCATCATGATCAGCAGCACTTCGCTTCTTAACTCGTGTAGTCCTACATGCCTTGTCATGCAATATGTTTAGTCTAGCTACTGCTTGTCCGTGCCTCAACTATTCTAAAGGTTGTCATTCCCATGGCCTGCCCTGTTTATGCACTCTAGCTTGCATGTGGTAGTCAATTCCAAGCAACAAAGGAGAAGCAAGGCTTTTCTAGCGTCTTCGATCCACTGCTGCTCGGTAAGATTATAAGATATTTGTGACCAACTTTTCGGACTCTAAACTCTATTGCACATGCATGCTGCTCTTCATCATGGACGACCTGAGAGAATGGATCATCTGTGCTTCATATTTTTCATCCGTTGAGATAAATCCTTAGAAAATCCAGTATTTTTTAGTGCACTGATCTTCTTTTTTCCTTCTGACATTAATTTCTTTCTTATGCTAGCACTGTCCTGGGAGATGCCTCCATCAAGACCCTCCCTTCCCCATGCTCTGGCATGCAAGGTTGGGTAGATCGTGCAAGCATGGCTAGCATATGGAGGCAGCGCACCTGATAAAATCTCGAGAGGGAGAGAAGAACCTTGAGAATATATGGAAGGGGCAGACATGGGGACGCCGCCGCTTGCCTGCTACGCACCCCATCGGTGCTCGCTCTATATGCGGTACATACTCATCCATACCTCTAACGATAAGGGCCAGCGAGGTCTGAAAAGAGGGGCCGGGAGGGTAGATGCACCGGCGGCGCCCTGGGAGCCTGTCATGAGGAGGAGGAGGGATTTTGGCCTGATACCAAGTTAGAGAATAACTCTCGCGTTGATTCTGTTGATCAGAGGTTTACATATAAGGAGTGACAGACTCCTGTATCCACGCACACACTATCGATCTTATAATCCAGGAGTGGTGGACCAGATAAGTACAACACACACGTTACATTACAACAATATATGTACAACTCAACATATTGCTCCTTCTCTTTCCAGGTTCCGCCCGAGCTTCTCTAGCGAGAAGAAAAAATTGCTGAGCCCCTCACCTGAACCAAAGCCATAAAGGTCCAGAGTTGGAGGCTTAGAGCCTTGTCACCGTCGCTGCTGCGTGCAGGGAGATCAACGCTGTTAGGAAAGAGCAACTAGTATTCACTGTGGGCCAAAGGCCAGTACATATACATGTGAGTTATTACAAGCGGTAGTACCGCACACAGAGCGATAGTACCGCCTCGGGCGGTAGTACCGCACTCGGAGCAGTACTACCGCCTCGGGCGGTAGTACCGCACAGAACACACCAAACACACATCTAACACCCCCCCCCCCCCCTCAAACTCATGGTGGATCAACAACACTGAGTTTGGAGAGAAAGAAGCCATGCTGCGCTCGAGTCTGTGCCTTCGTGAAGAAGTCCGCCAACTGTAACTCAAAGGGCACATAGAGAAGAGCCAGTGTCTGATCCTGCACAGCAGCACGTACAAAGTGGGCATCCACACCGATGTGCTTGGTGAGCTCATGCTTCACCGGGTCACGCGCAATACTGATAGCACCGGTACTGTCTGACAGTAAGGGAGTCGATGTAGTAGCAGACACACCAAAGTCCTCAAGTAACCATCGTAACCAGATCACCTCAGCCGTCAGCATAGCCATCGCTCGCAACTCAGCCTCTGTACTCGAGCGAGAAACCGCAGTCTGTTTCTTTGTCTTCCAGGCAATAAGAGAGCCACCAAGAAAGACACAGTAAGCAGACAACGAGCGTCGATCAGAGGGATCACTAGCCCACGTAGCATCAGAGTAGGCCTGGAGCTCGAGAGAACTGGAGCGGGGAAAGAAAAGGCGATGAGAGATCGTGCCACGAAGATATCGTAGAACACGGAGGAGGTGACTATAGTGGACAGAGGTGGGGGCTGAAACAAACTGACTGAGAATGTGGACAGGATAGGAGATGTCAGGATGCGTAACAGCAAGATAGACAAGGCTCCCAACAAGGTGGCGATAGCGAGTGGGATTAGGAAGAGGGTCACCGTCAGAAGCACGAAGCTGAACGTTGAGCTCCATAGGAGTCACAACAGTGCGCTCATCACCGAGAGCGGCACGAGTAAGAAGATCCTGAATATATTTTTCCTGCGAGATGAAGAAGCCTGCAGAGGTCTCAGAAATCTCGATCCCAAGAAAGTAGTGAAGAGGACCAAGATCAGACATCAGAAACTGTTCCCGGAGGCGGGCCTTAACAAAGGCAATATACTCAGAATCGTCACCAGTGATGATCATGTCATCCACATATAGAAGGAGAAGAGTCCGACCACGAGAAGAGGTGTGGACAAACAGTGCTGGATCATGATCACTCGGCAAGAAGCCAGCGGCAGTAACGACAGAGGCGAACCGCGAGAACCAGGCGCGAGGGGCCTGTTTAAGACCATAGAGGGAGCGGCGAAGTCGGCAGACCATACCATCAGGAGCATAGTAGCCCGGTGGTGGCTGCATATAAACCTCCTCGCGCAACTCACCATTGAGAAAAGCGTTCTGGACATCAAGCTGAGATACAGACCAATGACGAACAGAAGCCACAGCAAGGAGAGTGCGGACAGTGGTCATGTGGGCCACAGGAGCGAATGTCTCATCATAATCGCGTCCCTGCTCCTGCTGAAAGCCACGAGCCACAAGACGAGCTTTGTATCGCTCAAGGGAACCATCGGAGCGAGTCTTAATCTTATAGACCCACTTGCAGGTGATGGGACGAACACCGGAGGGAAGAGAAACCAGATCCCACGTGGCATTGCGCTCAAGCGCCGCAAGCTCCTCGGCCATCGCAAGCTGCCATTCAGGCTGAGTCATGGCAGCCCGATAGGTGGTGGGCTCAGCAATGGCAGAAAGACCATACCGGTCAGGAGAATAGCGATCAGGAGGGGGACAAGGCCTAACACGGAGGTTATGGACCAGCGGAGGCATGAGAGGAGGTGCACTGGAAGTAGAGGGCACATCAGTAGGATCATCCACAGCACGAGGACGACGAGTGTAGTGGAGAGGAAACGGGGAGTGAGGTCGAAAGACTGGGGAGGAGGGTGGGGAGGGAGGGGATGGTGGAGACGAGGGAGAGGAGGAGGAGGGAGGGGATGGTGGAACCGGTGGTGTAGGGGGACGCACCGGGGGAGAGGGAAGAACAGGAGGCACAGTGGGAGATGTGTCAGGAAGGAGAAGGAAGGAAATATCTTCCGCGGAAAAGCTCGAGGAGGAGGGACGCGGATAGTAAGAACGAGACTCATCGAACGTCACATCACGAGAAATGCGCAGACGGCGACCAACAGAATCCCAACAGCGATAGCCCTTGTGCTCATCACTGTAGCCAAGGAAAACACACTCAACTGACTGAGCAGTCAACTTGGTTCGTTCTCGCGGAGCAAGAAGAACATAGCATACGCATCCAAACATACGAAGAGCAGAGTAGTCAGGAGAGCGACCAGAGAGACGCTCCATAGGAATACCACCCTTCAAGGCAGCCGAAGGCTGAATGTTGATGAGGTGGGTGGATGCGGAAACGGCCTCAGCCCAAAAATGGGGAGGAAGAGAGGCGGCGATCATCATCGCCCGAGCCGTCTCAAGCAAATGGCGATGTTTGCGTTCAGCAACTCCATTCTGAGCATGGGCACCAGGGCAAGAGAATTGGGCAAGAGTGCCTTGCTCCGCAAGAAAACCACGCAACATGTGAGAGATATACTCTCCAGCTGAGTCAGCACGGAAGATACGGACAGGCGTGGAAAATTGAGTGCGAACCATGGCAGCAAAACGTTTGTATATGGGGAGAACCTCGCTGCGAGATTTCATACAATAAAGCCAAGTGTAGCGAGAGAAATCATCAATAAACAGAACATAGTAGCGATGACCCTCTTTCGAGTCAAAAGGAGCAGGGCCCCATACATCAGAATGAACTAAGTCAAAAGGACGCTGAGATACAGACTCACTGGTAGGATACGGTAACTGAGTCTGTTTGCCAAGCCTACAACCTTCACAATGCAACGAAACATCACCGGAGACAGACCCTAAGACGCCTTGGTGTACTAATGAGGACAAGCGAGAGCCACAGATGTGACCAAGTCGATGATGCCACTGCTGGAAGGACGCAAAAGAGGAGGCAGCAAGAGCATGAGAACTGGCGTATGTGGTAGCAGCGGAAGGAACACGAAGCCAGTCAACCTCCCAAAGGCCCTCAGACTCACGGCGCCGAGGGCCACCGCCAACCGGAGCCTGAGTGCGACGATCCTGAATAGAGCAAGAGTCGGCATCAAGAATGACACGACAACCAGAATCAGTAAGTTGGGCAGCGGAAAAGAGATTCATGGTAAGACGAGGAACATGAGAAACACTAGGAACCGAAAAAGACGGAGTGGAAAGGATGCCACGACTAGCAACAGGAAGAGGTGTGCCATCGGTAGTGAGAACATTAAGAGGAGAATCAAGAGGTCGAAGAGAAGATAAAGCAGAAGAATCAGGAGACATATGGAAAGAAGCTCCAGAATCCAGAACCCACGAGGATGTACCTGACTGAGTAGGCTCCGGCGGAGGCGGAGTGGTTGTGGCAGTCACAGCGGCAACAGAACCCGTCGAGGAAGAACCAGAGGAAGCCAACATGCGCTTGAGCCGCACAATATCCTGGTCAGTGAGCGACAAAGTCGAGGAGGATGCACGAGTCCCACTAGAAGAAGAGCGCTTCAGGTCTTTCCGCTTCTTGTGACAATCAGACTCTGGGTGACCTGGCCTGTTGCAGTAGCCACAGAAGGTGTGCGAGCCCGGCCGACCCTCTCCTGAAGAAGGAGGGTGACCCGCCCCCCCTGGAGGTGTAGGCAGGAGCGGTGGAGTGGTGAGGCGAGCAGACGACACAGGAGCTCGGGCAGCAAGAACAGTGGGAACCACAAGCAGACCAGCAGAACGGAGGCGTGTCTCCTCAGCACGAAGCTCTGCAAGCACCTCTGAAATAGGAACACCACCACGAGCAAGCAGGTGAGCATGCCGAGGCTCAAATTCTGGACGAAGGCGAGATAAGAACTCATGGAGGCGATGAAAATCCAAGTCAGACCGCACAGTCTGGCAACACCGGCAAGTACCACAAACAACTGTCCTGAGAGAGTCAAGCTGGCGCCAGATGGCAGAGCTCTGTGAGTAGAACTCATCAACAGAAGAGTCACCCTGATGAAGAGCGTGCTCCTGACGCACCACAGATAAGTAGAGAGCATCACCAGATGGCTGATATCGCTGACAAAGATAGGACCACATCGCAGCAACAGGACCGAGACCCATGAACTCAGACGCAAACTGAGGTAACACACTCGCAGTAAGAACAGCAGCAGCTCGAGCATCATCGTTGCACCACTGAGTGTAAGCAGACAGATCATCTCGGTAAGCAGAAAGAGCATCTGAGTAGGCAGATACCTGCTGATCATAAGCATCAACCGCAGCATCGTCAAGGGCCTTGGCTGTATCCCGATCAGCCTGAGAAGCATCAGCAGCAAGAACAGGCGGCACCGGCGGGGTAGGAGCCATAGGTGCAACAGGGCAAGGCGGACAGGGAACCTCGCCAGAGAGAACGCCCCACAGGAGAAGACCGCGCATGTGGATGCGCATGAAACCCACAAACTCAGCATAGTTGGTGTCATCGAAGATCACCGAGCACCGAGGAACAGCCACATAGCCCGACGAAGACATGACGCCTGAGTGCGCGGTAGTACCGCTCTTCTCAGCGGTAGTACCGCTTCGGGCGGTAGTACCGCCCTTGCCAGCGGTAGTACCGCGCTGCACAGGGCGGTAGTACCGCTTGTGCGGTACTTCCGCAGTCCAGTGCCGTGGGCACTTCCGCTTATTTTATGTCTTCTGGTATGCCTGGCCTTCAAGCGGAAGTAGAGCGGTAGTAACGGGCGGTAGTACCGCTTCAGGCGGTAGTACCGCTCTTCCCAGCGGTAGTACCGCTCTTCCAGCGGTAGTACCGCTTGCGTGGTACTCGCTGCGGACGGCGGCGGCCGGGCCGAGCCAGGCAGTGGGCGGGACTGGGCGGCCGGATCCGCGACGGGGGCGACCGGATCCGCGGCGAGGAGGGCCGGGCGGAGCAAGGGGAGGCGGCGGCGGCGGCCGGGTGGCTCGCGGAAGAGGCCGGCAGCACGCGGGGGCGGCGAGGCCGGACGGCGCGCGGAGGCGGACTCCGGTGGCGCGGCAGAGGCGGCGAGCCCAGGGGGCAGCAAGACGAGGGGAGGGGCGGCCGGAGCAGCTAGCTCGCAGCTAGCAGCGGCGGCGGCGGTGGAGGAGGAGAGCACGGAGCTGCGGCGTGCGGGGTGGGAGGTAACCTAAGCATCTGATACCATGTTAGGAAAGAGCAACTAGTATTCACTGTGGGCCAAAGGCCAGTACATATACATGTGAGGTATTACAAGCGGTAGTACCGCACACAGAGCGATAGTACCGCCTCGGGCGGTAGTACCACACTCGGAGCGGTACTACCGCCTCGGGCGGTAGTACGGCACAGAACACACCAAACACACATCTAACAAACGCCAGGTTCTTGTGCAGGATTTGCGATGCTTGTGGCCCGCCCAGCATCGAGCATATGCGACACGTTCGAACTGCTCACATGGAACCCGGCCACCAGCGACTCTGTGCAGCTCCCACATGGCAGGCCTAGAGTTGGAGGAGTCCAGAGCTGGAGAGGTACCAAACATTCCCATAGCAATGCTCCTCTAGACGCCCTGCTCCTTTTCAGCCATTTTTAGCTGCATGCCTCGACATGTGGGGCATATTTTAACATGGTCCTCTTAGTTGCTCTTTTACTTGAGAGGTAAGAGTATATAACAAATTTGAGCGGTTAATTTCATTAAGTAATGGGTCTGAGTAACTTTTATCTTCTTATCTCCCATGTGAAAAGAGGAGATAAGAGGGACGAACATGTGGATGCTGCTAGCTGGCCACGTAAAGTTACTCGTGGCCATGCATGCACAGTCAGAAATTTGGAAATTGGTGGTTTTTGGTGAACAAACAAGTACGACCATGCATGCGAACAAAAGTTAACAAACACAACCGAGATTCAATAAAAAATACAAAAAGCACACACTAGCTAGGAGTAATTCAGAGACGGCATACAACACGCATATCGTTATGCACGCGCGCTTATTTGCAGAACAAACTTGCAAACTCGACCGGGGAAAGTAAGTACTATCATGCATGCCTAGAGGTCGACGACCTTGAAGTGGTGTCGGTTCTTGACGACGACGTCGTACATGTGGGTGGAGTGGAACTGCGCAAAGTCTCGCGGGAGCGCGATGAGGTCGACGCCGCCGTCGCGCCGGTGGAGCTGCACGATGTCTCCGTTTTCGTAGTAGCGCTCCCAACCCAGCGACCCCAGCCGCCGCTCCAGCGCCTCCAGCGACCGCATCACCTCGTTCGCCGGCAGGTACACCAGCGCCTTGCGGCCGCCGATGCTCCGGCCCGTTGGCGACCCTCCGGCCACGCTCTGCAGCTCCATCACCCCGTCCTTCCGGAACACCCACACACCTCCCGCCGCCATCGATGTCGTATATATCGATCGAGCTTTGCCCTGCGTAGCTAGAGAGAGTGATACTCCTATATGTGCAGCGTGCGTGAGGTGATTGAGGTGTGCGCGCTAAAATAGTCGGCGATCGTTGTTGTCGTCGCACGGAACAGTAGGCGCCAATTCACCCTGTGCATTTTAAAACCGAACCGAAAAACCATACTGAAAATAAACCAAACCGAACCAATTTTATGGTTTTTATGGTTTTATGGTTTCGGTATGGTATGAACTTTTCATACCGTTTTGAAGTTTGGTTTTTATGGTATATACCGAAAAACCGAATGGTTAACCGAATAAACCGAAGTACAAAATATATTTATATATCTTGGGGAAACAACCATACATGTAGTCATTTTTGTGTGCAGAAGCCAGATTTCCTGTTAAGTGCATCTGCTTTCCTCTCGACAAAGAGGTCCAAAACAGAGTATATTACTATATGAAGTCATATTTCTCTTCACAAGAATGCTAAGCACGTCCATAACCATCAAATTTATGCATGCATATATAGTTCATATAGTTATATACTCCTCGTATAAAAAGATATGTGTTTTGAGTCATAAATTTGTAAATTGTTATATGCCATTTTCAAATTCGCGTCAACTTTGGTTTATATGGTATATACCGAAACCATACCGAAATAATTTGGTATATACCGAAACCGAACCGTATATAAATCTCATACCGTATTTACCGAAGTATTGATACCGTACAAACCGAAAAACCGTATAAACCGAACCATGTAAACCGAATAAACCAAACGCACAGAGTGAGCGCCAATAATGCGAGGACACGATTGGCCTTCACGTGGACGCAGGGGCAGCAGGCTGGTTGCTGCTGCCAGATTTTGTCGCCAATAATAAGGCAAGGCGACGATCAATAATAGTGCTGGGCAAGGCCATGATTTCCAATTGGAGCATGCACCACGTGGGGAAATGCGGCATGCCAAATCCAGATTGCTGTATGCCAAATCTGTCGCCGCGCGACGTGACACAGCGACGCCAGATATATATATCGAACGAGTGGCTGCAAGCGTGTATGTCCAGTCCACATCTTGGCTGGTCACAGCAATGAATATCATACATTAATGGTATGCATATGTTTTTTGTTTTTATGATTATGCATATGTCTAAGTCCACCTTTAGGCTGCTCACACTGAGGAATATCATTAGTATTATGCATATGTTTTGTCAACAAAAAATCATGCATACGATACTGATGTACGATACTACGTTCATAACACATAATATTATAATCTTGGCATGTTAGATTGCCTTATTTGTAGTTTTTGTATGGCTCATAGTAGCATCTCATTTATTATGATACGTACACTATCATGACATGATACTAGTATCGTGTAGCTCGAATAGTTCTGGGACACTTGTCATTCCTTGATATATATGGACTTTCGACCACGCATTCTAGCTATAATTTTGAGCTCACCAGGTCTCTACATATTTTCATTGAGAGTCGTAGCAAAATTCCATGGTATACATCCAGTGGCGGACCCACCATTGGGGCGAGCTGGGGCGGCCGCCCCGGGTCGCCGGTGGGGAAAAATTGAACCCCCGTTACATATCCTTCCTCCCCGTTTCCTCCGGCGAGCGATTCATGGTGGCGGCGGCGTTGGCGTTGTTCTCTGTTTACGCTTGACTCTGTCGAGGGGTACGTGAGCAGTTTGAGGGAGAAAGAGATTTGGGCTGGACTGCAGAACTGGGCTACGTTACTACGGGCCCAAATGCCCCATCGACAGGTCTTCTTGTCAAACAAAAAATCCCCAATCAATCCCCAGTCGTTCCCCAATTCCCCTTACGACCTAGCCACTGCAGCGGTGCTGCATCGCCGTCTGACGCCGCCTCACGCTGCTCCGCGCCTCCGTCGATGCCCGACGCCCCGCTGCCTCGCGACCTCCGCCAGTGCCGGACGTCCCCCGCCGCTCCGTCGCCACTCCGTGCGGTACTGCCGCGGCGCCACCCCCCGCTGCTCCGTGTAAAATTCTAACTGCACATACTCTTTTCTTCTAGGTAAGTGCCTCATGTAAAAGGAAAGGTGCATTGCAGCAGAAGTGATGATTGGCTTAATGTTTTGATGGTTTGCTTTGTTGAGAGCGAGATATTTGCTAAAATTAGTGATAAGGAGATTATGGTTCATTTTCATGCCTTGAAGAGCCGTCGAGGCCATCTACCTCCACAACAACGTGTTCTTTGTGCAAGTACATCATAAAGGTATACTACCATCATATGATCATATCAAAATATACAATTGTTATCATGCTTGTGCTAATACATTCATAATTTTGTAGGTCTCATTTGAAATTATGGGATCATATTGTGGCATCATGTGAGCATTTCAAGCGACAAGAGTCCATGTTAGTAGTTTACTAGTGTTTAAGACATGCTTTATACTTTTGTTGTTAAATGTTAAGAGTTTTGGTTGAATAGAGTTGCATTTGTACTAAAAAATTTTTAGACCGTAAATGTTCGCCCCGGCTAACTTCAATTCCTGGGTCCGCCACTGTATACATCTGTTGATGGGGGTGGTGGAATTAATTGTAGGGCAGCACAGGCACTTGTGTATCACTGTTTTGGCTGTAGTGAAACTGTCCAGGGATGGAAGGGTGCTGGCTTTTGCTTTTCTTTCTTCTTCTTTTTTCAAGAGTACGCCAATGGCGTACCATATTTTTATAGAAGCTTTTCTTTCTTCTTACTTGTGTATCACTGTTTTGGCTATAGAGAGTATATGCTTTCTCTACTTGCCGTTGTATGTTTTTGTGGCAGTTTCTTTAATGGAAATGGACGGGAGGGCACGTTATTTCAAAAAAAAAAAGTAAACCAACGAGTGATATATCTGAGGTTGATAGGACCGATGCCCATTTAGCACCGTAGGTTCGGGGTTTTGAGGATGGACCTAGAGCTCCTATACTTTCGGATCAACAGTAGTTCAGTAGTTCATTTTTTTGTTTATTTGTAAAATAGCATAAAAAATCTGATATCTTTTGGCAACAAACGTAGCTCATGTGTTCCAACTACATACAAACTTTTGTGATGAAAAGGCATTTGTGGTGCTCTGAAAAAATTACTGCTCTCTACCGCAAAAAAATAATACTACTCTAAAAAGGCTATTTTATTTTTTTCTTAGATCGCAACAAATGCCATTTCTTCACGAAAAATTTACACGCCATTAGAACACACAAACATGTTTGTATTAAAAATAATATTTATAGATTTTTAAAATATATTAACAATTCTACCATTTGTCCTGGAGCATATGAGCTCAGAGAGTAAAACACCTTCCCATGTAAGCTTTTGTTACCCGCATATTCGAGATTTGGTCTAGTCTTGTTGAAAAGAAGGGTACAAAGATGGTTTTTAATTTATGCTTATTTCGAACACACTACCGGAATCGGCAACTTTGCCGAGTCCACGAGCACTTGGCAATGACCGAAACCAACTCGGCAAAGTGTTTGCCAAGTTCATTTTATCAGGACACTCTACAAAGGGATTCAGCTGGAGCCCTGCCGGCAAAGGCACTTGGAGACTCGGCAAAGGACGCAAAATGACTGCAGAGTTCCACGTCCGCAGAACTCAGCAAACAAAGGCATGGTTGGTACGAACCGAACAACGCATTGCCATAGGTCACTGGGGCTTTGCCGAGTTCTTTTTGGATGCACTCGGCAAACTAAGTGAACATGAAGACGCCGTTGCGGCTGCTCCTAGTCCTCCGTTTGCTCCGAGTGAAAATCTTGATCCTTTGGATCGGGCGGTGGCGGCGCTCCGACGTCATACCCTTCATGAAGGCATCATCTTGGAGCTCATGTGCGTCGGCGGTCAACTGGGGTCCTCGGAGTGGCTAGTTCACGGTTGAGGGCTTTGTCATCCCTGTAATGGTGTTTTTTGTTCCTCCTTTGATTGCTTGGGGTTGATGTTGTTGATCTTCCGTACCCTTGTATCTCGTCTTGGGTGTGTGCATTGTGGGTTGGAGTTGTATGCTTCGGATGTTTGTGGTTCGTTGCTTTATATATAAAGCGAGGCGAAATCCTTTTTCGGTAAACTAACTGAACATGAACAAAAAAATGGACACCCTCGGCATGGTCCATGGAGGCGTTCCAGGCAAGCTCAAGCAACTCGGTGATGAGGTACCCCTCCACCTACCTCTACACGCCACGGCTAGCCGCGGCTTGCATGCCCCGCTCGACGGTGGAAGCATGCTCGGCACAGTCACACACGATAGCTTGCTTTGGTATGGTGCCAGTGTGGCATGTCGACCAGTTTGGGTACATGCGGGCATAGGCGGAGGCTCCACTCCCCGGTCGTTGGGCCCCTCTCGAGGCGGTGGTGATGGAGCAGGTGCGGCGACCGGCTGCGTGGGGGCCCTTACCTCGGCGGCCGCGGACAAGATGGTGTGGAGCCTATCGCCACTATAACAACCCGTAATATAGGAGAGAGCGGGGATTTTTTTTGAGTTGAAATGCATTCATGCATCCAAATTTGGGGGGGGGGGGGGGGGGGGGGCAAGTGGTGATTTGAAAGTTTCTGTTGAAACCTAAAGAACTGGACCATGTTACAAATATGGGCATGACCATTGCTCATTTTTAGACATTTGGATCACATTTCAAACAAGATATCATGCAAGCATCACATTGCAAGAGTAAAATTGACTTATTGAAATTGAAATTCATGTAACAAATAAATAAATGGGGGTTAATGATTAATAAAATCATTAACTGGAAGTGATAATACAAATTCATACAAAAAGAATAACACAAGATGATAATCAACTCTGTTGATAATAATACATGGTGCAGGTTAATGAAGGATTACATGGAAGAAATGTGGAGAAAAGAAAGAAGAAAATAAAAACCAAACTAAACTAAACTAGTTCTTCTCCTCATTATCCGCATCTTCATCTTTTTTGGAGGAACCTACAAAACAATCCACAAAGAGAGAAGTGGGTGTTATGTTACAATGTATGCACCTCCTGACGAGATGCAATTAGGTTTGGACCTAGCACTTGGGAATATATGGAAACTAGTCCAGATTTCCAAAGAGACATAATATTGATCTCGTAAGATAAGCAACAATAAGTATCATGGATGGATCAGTGAGAAAGCCAACACCGTTCAGCCAACAAGGATAGATGATCCTAGTCAAAGCAACCACCACACACAACAAAGCCAAATGACCATTAAAGCCAACAGTTATCAGCCAATAGACCAACCTCAATTAGCACCTAGCACCTTATTGAAGAAAAGGCCACAATTAAAAGGATTAGCTTACATATTAAGTCAGTTAATCGTAGGGTCCAAAATGCTAATTATCAAGCGCACTAGTCATTGCCAATGTCAACATAGACAATTACCTGGAGAGAATAAAGCCATAGTATAAATTGTCTGAATGGGACAACAAACAACTATGCCGCACTCCGTAGGTGAGACCAAGTCCCTGCTATGCCAGCTATAGGGGAGATGCACCCCAAACCCAGAGGAGAACCAAGAACTAACATGGATAACCATCAAGGATAGCTTGACAGCAAGCTAGATCTATTGTAATTCCCACAGAAATTAGTTAATTCTACATAGACATACTCTCCAATGTGGATGTGGAAGTATATGAGTATCGATCCTCATATGAGCTAAAGGTAGGTTTCCTAATCTCTCAAGTTCCGTATGCCACTTACGCAACTATCCGTGCACTTAATGCCTACTATGCCTAAATTTCAAACTAAGATAAAATGGAAGGGTGGAACTAAAGTACTTAACAAGAAAAAAGTAAATTTTAGTGGCTGTAAATAAAAGAATGCAAGAACAAAAAGGGAGCTTGGGTGTGTGGTGGTTGTGATAAATGTAGTGGTATCCAATGGGAGTAAATGTTCCAGGCAATTGGCTATTTTATATATTCATGGTTGATTTTCTTATCTTGGGAATAATCCCTAAACAAGTGTGGTTTTCTAGGGAGGAGCCTAATTTAGCATGGTGCTACGCCGAGCGCACGTGCACTTATAATTTTTCTCTTAGTATGTAACACAAGTACTAAGATCCATTATGGTAAAAATCCAACTATAGCTATATCATTCTCTAGGGTACCATTAATTCCTGTATGTTATAACTCTCCAATGTCATCACTGCGCCCTCCGCATGCAAATTTATCATAACACATTGCATCACCTTAAGTGTTCCACCCTATGCACGCGTGCACTCATATACAAGACAAATAAGATTGCATAGAAACAAAGCATTCAGTAAATCATTATATTATTTTACCAATGCCATGGAACAATTTACTACTCAAACATAGACATAAACATGCGATAAATCATGGGGAAATAACTCATAGCGCAAGACATCAATATTTGCCAATGGATTACACAGGTTTATGAATGATCAAAGCCTAAAGATGGTGGTGGACATGTTGGTTAAGTCGTTGGAGACGATGACGGTTCCTCCGGCGCCATTCTGACGTCGCCGGAAGGGTGGGGGAGAGAGCCCCCCTCCTTCTCCTTCTTCCTCAGGCTCTCCCTACGTGGCATAAGGGTTTTCCCTCTGGTTTTTGGTGACCATGGCTATGGAGGATGAGAGCCTCCCCTAAGATGGGATTTGACTTTTGAAGGAGCTGTTTCTGGATACTGAAATCCGAGTCCCGTCGCCGTTTTAACATTTCCGAAGATCCGTAACTCTGAAAAATCTGAAATTTTTATGGCGGTCCATTAACTTAGAGGACATGCTTGCAGTAAAAGGAGATCTCTAGAAGGTTCATGTAGCATGTCGGTGCCCTGGGACATTGGGCGCCTAGGCACCATAGGCCTCTCCAGGAGTGGGGCCCAGACCCCCTAGATGTCTTTTGGTGTAAAACTCCGCAATCTAATTTTTCTGTATTTTTCCTATGGTTAAAATGATTCTTTTCCCAGAAATACAAAACACATAAAAAATAAGAACTGACACTGGGCACTTGATTAATATGTTAGTCCAATACAAATGATAAATATTGTGCCCAAAGCCTATATGAATGATAATACAATGGCATGAAACATATAAAAGTTATAGATACGTTTGAGACGTATCAGCATCCTGAAGTTTATTCCATGCTTGTCCTCGAGCATGTAAGATGATAAACAAAGATAATTTTTGTAAGTGAATGCCATTCTATGACTAGAACATTATCATTAAACATAATTCTCTTAAAAACCTAGAACAAGAAGTAAAATTGTACATGGTAATTGCCTATAGTTGATAGTTCACTACATATCTCAATGCATATAGATCAATTTCCTATCTTCAATAATCCAGTGCACCAAGTAAATATTCCATTTGCGAAAGGTTTAGAGAGAATGCCAAGTGTATCATGGTACATAGTACAATAAGTCTTCATTGTATAAATTAAACCTTATCATGAACAAAGCGAGAGGCCGACCAAGATTGTCAACCACACAACCTTTCTACAACAATCACGCAACACTCGTTCAACACTTGGGCGTGAGCCTCAACTTTTTCACTTAATGTAAAAAAGAGAATGATGATGGAGGTTTTATTAGAAGTCCAAAAATGAAGAAAATCTCACACTAACGCAGTTGACCATTAGGCAATAGTAAGGCCTTATAATCGATATTGATGCAAGGAGTAGTGATTTCCATGCAACATATGCATTAGAGTTATAAGTGTATGAAAGCTTTCCTAATGGACTAGTGGAGGTGCATCCAACTAGCTTGCTCACAAAGACAAAGAGCTCATTTGAGGAAGCTCGTGATTGGAATATACAAGCCAAGCTCTATATTGTAAAGTCCCCACTAGTATATAATCATGAATCTTATGAAAACTCTCTATATGGAATGTAGTAGTGCTACTTTGAATCACAAGTATATACTAAAAAGGGTAGTAGTGTGTCCCATCTCTCTTTATTCTCTCTCTCACTCCTCCCTCTCTCTCCCCCCCTCTCTCTCTTCTCTTCTCTTCTTTATCCTTTTACTAGATGACCCGGTTGCGCCAATGGCGCAAGAAGCCAATAAAGTGATGTTAGTAGTGAGTAAGGAAGTGATGTTAGTAATCCATAAGCAAAGACAAACCAATGAGGAGATAGCATAAGAGCATTATAAACATCAAGTCTGGTACACAAGCCATATATAGGTGACACTGAAGGTTTACGATGGTGTCCTCAGGAGTGAACGGTTACACAGAGGCGGACGCGCTTTTCCTTGCACCTGAAGGTGAAGGCATACATCGTTCATTGGGAAGCTGAAATAGCATTCTATACAGCAGTTGCAAATACTTCTGCAATATAGATTCCAAATTCATACATAGCTAACATAGGGTTTATAGTGCCTGGACTTATTACAGAGTGGCAGCGTATCATCATATAGAATGTAGCATGCGATAAAACCAAAGGATTAGCCAACAATAAAAGAAGGCCCTTAATTAGTTCATTACATTTAGTTAAAACTGCTTCTATGAAGCGCATGACTAAACCATTTAGTTAAAACACCAATAAGCACCAACAAGGATTAGCCAGGACTTCGTCATTTATGTGGGTTAGCATAGTATACTACTGCACATGTAGTAAAAACACCCAGAAGCACCAAGAATTTTCTGGATCAACAACAGAAACAACCAAGAAGTACTCATTTTTCAATTCATAGGGCTAAAAATATATAGCTGCGCATGCAACAAAAACTACCATCTGAACCAAATATAGCAGTGAGCGTCCAACCGGCGACCATATGAACCAAAGATAGCAATGAGCATCTAGAGGACGTATAGCTACACATGCAGCAAAACCTACCATATGAACCAAAGATAGCAATGAGAATCCAGCGGACGAACATATGAATTAAAGATATTAGCTATATATAAGCAGTACACAGTATAGCCTGAGACTATTGTAGTAAAGAATTTAGCTAGAAAATAGGGTAGGGGATACACAATTATACTGATAGAAAATTACAATTAGCTATATAAGTACACTTTTCAATAGTTAGTTCATTTTTTATCAGCTCTATTAATCAACGCATGTCAAAGGAGATACATTGATTCCAAACTATGAAAGAGGATGATTCACCACCCCATTCACGAAGCTAGTTAATGAACAGCCTGAGCACCAGTCAGATCTCATACAGTGAGCTATGAACAATAAGTAAATGTATAGTTTTTTCCATGTGAGGGGCTTCTCATCAGAATGCACTGTGAGCAGTATGTGTGCATGATACAGGTTTGTACCCAAATTAAGATATGTCATACTTTTTTTAAAAAGAAAGCCCACCTTAGAGTATCAGTACTACTAAGATCCGTGTGGATCAAATCCTACCATGAGAACCTACCTTAGAGTATCAGTACCACAAAAGGTATAAAGTTAAGGTCATTCAGTTACATATACCATGCAGATCATTCAGAGGCCAATACATAAATAAAAAAATAGAAATGAAAAACATTTTGTAAGAGAGACACACGGAGTATTCAAGAACACTTTATTATGCTATGAAACTGAGTACACCTAAACAAGAAGCATACAATCGTAGAATAGTAAATGTACCCCACCAACCCCTGCTGCTTCTGCCAGCAGGCGCCAAATTCGCCAACGCCTTTCAATAATATGGCAGAAACATGATTGGATCTGATTATTAATCACGATATTGTGTTATAGAGTGTAGCACCTATGACCTCGGCTAAATATGTATAGTAATGAAGACATGCCTTATTTCTTACAAAGTTTCCAGCCCATTAGAACAGGAACAAAAATGTAAGAATAAACTGTCAAAGTATACCATCAAATCACTAATTTAATCAAGTTTCTGGTCCAACCTTTGTATCCACTCATCTACAGCTAGCACATCCACCTAACCGAGGAAAAAAGAGGGGAACAAATACTCAAATAAAGCATGCCAAAAGGGGTACAGCAGAAGAATGGAACACATAGTGGCATTCCTTGGATCAATCATTGTGGATCTGGGTGGGGAGAGGAATGGAGCACGAGAGAAGAGGAATGCAACAGAAGTTTGCTGAGGTCGAGATCGTACATAGGCAAACAAAACAAAGCATTAGGATAGAAGCATAGTAAGCCGAAGTATAGAATGGCATTGAAATCAACCTCTTTATCAATCACCGCAAGGTTAGTATGCTTGATAGGACCATTATCAGTCGCCCCATGGTAATGCCACAGACAAGACATGAGGACGCACACATTCCAGTGGAATTCTTTGTCATGTATCTCCGAAAGCAAGCTAATCTTGGTGCTTGCCATCTGCAAGGAGAATGATAAAACAAAGAAGAGATGCATGATACGTCTCCAACGTATCTATAATTTATGAAGTATTCATGCCATGTTTATTATAGTTTTGTATGATTTTGGTGCACCTTTATACGGCTTTTATATGATTTTTATGGACTAACATATTGACCTAGTGCCCAGTGCCAGTTGTTGTTTTCTGCTTGTTTTTGGTTTTTTAGAAAATCCATATCAAATGAAGTCCAAATGCAGCGAAACTTTTTGACGATTTTTTCTGGAAGGAAACAGACCCAGGAAGCTTTGGGGAAGCAGCAAAAGAGCCACAGGGGGCCCACAAGCCACCTGGGCGCGCCATCCCCCCCCCCCCCAAGGCGCGCCCTGGTGCCTCGTGGGCCCCCTGTGGCACCTCTTTGCTTGATTCCAACGCTGAAAAATCCTATATATTCATAAACCCCCGAAAGTTAACCTAGGTGAGTTTTTACGCCGCCGCAAGCCTCTGTACCAAGGAGATCCCATCTGGAGCTCTTTTCCGGCACCCTGCCGGAGAGGGAATCATCACCGGAGGCCATCTTCATCATCCCAGCGGTCTCCATGACGAGGAGGGAGTAGTTCACCATCGAGGCTAGGGGTATGTACAAGTAGCTATGTGTTTGATCTCTCTCTCTCTCTCTCTCTCTCTCTCTCGTGTTCTTGATTTGGCACGATCTTGATGTACCGCGAGTTTTGTTAATATAGTTGGATCATATGGTGTTTCTCCCTCTCTATCTTGTTGTGATGAATTGAGTTTTTTCCTTTGAGGTTTCACTATTATCGGATTGAATATTTCAGATTTGAGAACACTTGATGTATGTCTTGCATATGAATACCCGTGGTGACAATGGGGTATTATATTGATTCACTTGATATATGTTTTGGCACTCAACTCACGGATTCCCGAGGTGACATTGGGGTAATCTATGCATAGGGGTTGATGCATGTTTTCATTATCTTTTCTCCGATAGAAACTTTGGGGTGCTCCTTGAAGTTCTTTGTGTGGATTGAATATTATGATTATGAAGTTGTTTGCTACCTTGCTGTTTTTTTATTTTCAGATTACAAAAACCTATATCTACTATCCATACTACACTTTTATCACCATCTCTTCGCCGAACTAGTGCACCTATACAGTTTGCCATTGTATTCGGTGTGTTGGGGACACAAGAGATTTCTTGTATTTGATTGCAGGGTTGTTTGAGAGAGACCATCTTTATCCTACGCCTCCCACGGATTGATAAACCTTAGGTCATCCACTTGAGGGAAAATTGCTACTGTCCTACAAAACTCTGTGCTTGGAGGCCCAACACGAGTCTACAAGAATAAAGTTGCGTAGTAGACAGGGAGGTGCTTGAAGGTATATCTTTAGATCTTGCAATTGAATCTTTTAGTTTCTTGTTTTATCACTAGTTTGGTTTATAAAAGAAAACTACAAAAAAATGGAATTGAGGTTGCCTCATATTATACATCTTTATAATGTCTTTCTTGAAAATGATGGAGTGGAAAATTGTGCTCAATTGATAGAAGAAGAATTCAATAAAATGTTTGGCATAAAATCTTTGAATGATGAGCATGATTGCAATGTTGTTAGTATGAATTCTATGAATATCCAAAATACTAAAGATGATTGCACCACTACTAGAAAAAGGCTTATGCCCAATATCTCTACTAGTGGCGCACCATGATGGTGGTGCGCCACTGCTATATAGCAATGGCGCACCTGAATCAGGTGCGCCATTGCTATTTTTTTACTAATGGCGCACCACTTGAGCAGTGCGCCATTGCTATTTTTTGTGTCCATCCCCCCCCCACCAGACATAGCAATGGCGCACCACACCTAGGTGTGCCACTACTATGCTACATAGTAGTGGCACACCTAGGTGTGGTGCGCCATTGCTATGTCTGGTGGGTGTGTGTTTGTGTGTGTGTGTGTGTGAGGTTAGTAATGGCGCACCCTCCCTGGTGCGCCATTTCTAGGGTTAGCAATGGCGCACCAGGGAGGGTGCGCCATTACTAACATCTCACACACACACAAACACACACCCCACCACACACACACAAACACCCCCCCCCCCCCCCCCCCCCCGTGGATCGCCTTTTCAGTTTAAAAATAAATAAAAGAAAATGATAAAAATTTCAAATTTAAAAATCCTTCGAGATGCCCATGTGTTATGTGTTCTAGTTGTGAGGAAAATTAACAAACATGAATTTTGAATTTTTTTGCAAAAGGCCGCCGTGTTTCGGTAAAATGGCCATAACTTTTGCATACGACCTCCGATGAAAAAGTTTTTATATGAAAAAGCATCTACTCGAAAAGTTACATCCGAATTCAACTGGCTATGCTGTTATCGAGTTTTTAGAATCCTCAAAAACCTAACAGAAAAAAAGTTACGATGCTTTTAAGATCTGGAAGCAAAAAAATTAAAAAATTAAAAAAAGTTAGCAATGGCGCACCAGTGCATAGTGCGCCACTACTATTTTCCCGCCTTAAAAATTCAAAAAAATTTAAAAATAGTAATGGCGCACCACACCTAGGTGCGCCACTGCTATGGTACATAGCAATGGCGCACCACAGCTAGGTGCGCCACTGCTATGTACCATAGCAATGGCGCACCACCCCATGGTGCGCCATTACTAATTTTGAAACGCCACAGCTTATATATTAACCCCTGCCTTCTTCCTCCTCCCCCCTCCTCCATGCCCTCTCTTTTCCCTCTTCTTCCTCCCCTCCCTCTCTGTTCTCTGTACATAGCCGCCATGGAAGCCACCCCCTGCCACGGCTCACCCTTCCTCCCCCCTCCTCCGCCCCCTGCCACGCCTGGAGCCACCACCAGTCGGCGCCGACCAGATCCCCAGCGACCCCCTCCTCCGACCCCAGCGAGCAGCAGCGAGAGCAGAGAGGTAAGGAGGGAGAGAGGAGAAGGAGAGCCGGGGCGGAGGCGAGCTCGAAGCTCCTGGCGGCGGTGTCCATGGCGGCTCAAGCGGCCTCCTGCGGACAGAGAGGTAAGAAGGGAGAGAGGAGAAGGAGGAAGGAGAGGGAAGGGAGAAGAGGAGGAGGGCGCGAGCGCGAGGAGGTCCAGGAGCTGTGCCGGCTGCGGCCGGAGGCGAGGAGGCAAGATGCAGAACGAAAATTTGCCTAAAAAAATTGCAGAACGAAAATTATTGAAAAAAAGAAAAAAAACGCAAAAAATGGTGCCAGATCTAGATCCAGATCCAGATTTCAAAATATTACCAGTGGCGCACCTCAATTTCTACTAGTGGCGCACCTCAGAGAAATAACAGTGGCGCACCCTAAGGGATAGTAATGGCGCAGCAGGGGGTGCGCCACTAGTATTTGGATTAGTAATGGCGCACCAGAGGTGCGCCATTACTAACCATTACTAGTAGCGTGGTAATAGTGGCGCACCCATGGTGCGCCATTAATAGCCATATGGGGTGCGCCACTAATAGCCTTTTTTCTAGTAGTGCACTAGTCATGACAAAAATGTTTCTTATAAGCATGTCAATTTTTGTGGAGTGCATAAATTTTGTGAAGACATGCCTTATAGGGATGATAGATTTTGTAAGAAGCATAAATATGATAGAACCAATTTTTTTCTCAAAGTGATAGATAAATTTGCTATGAAATTATGCTCTCTTTATCCCATTACTTGTGAACTTTGCAATAAGGTTGGTCATCTTAATTTTCAATGCATACTTTTCACGATCAAATCATGGCCAAATATTGCAATAACTTGACCACCATTGAACTTTATAATGAGCTTATTCTATTTTTGGGATGTGAAGAATTGACACATAAAAATAGTTGGTTTGAAGTATTCATTCTCACGGATGACATTGAAACTAATCTAAAGGAAATCTATACGTTTTGTGTGGTAAATTGCAATGAGAATGCTTATATAGCCAACTATAGAAAAAGGGAAAACAAATAGAATATAAAAGAAATACTAATGGAAGGGTAAAGATTCCCCCTTTCCCTCCTATTTTCTCTCATGATGAAACAGGTAACGAGGAGGAGCTTCCTATCCAACCAATCTCTTCAATAAGAAGCATGAAAGAATTAAATAAACCCACACATAATGTGGTAAAGAAAAAGAAAAGAAGGAAAAGTAGAGGTAAAAAGGTATCTCTCCCAAATAATGTTGCTCCTATTATTGTTGTGCCTCATGAGAATGAATCAAAAATACTTGTGGAAGATGATACACTTGATGATGATATTGCTTCTTTGTCTTATGTCATAATGTCCAAAGGAGCTATTGATGATGATTTTATTATACCTATTACTTGTTGTGATAATTATGATTGGGAAGATAATGATACTTCTTATAATCTTGAGAATCTTTTTGGCACCAACTCAGAAAATTATGATGATAATTATTATACTATTGGTGCTATTCATACTATTCATGATGAAAGTGATTATGCTTATGATATGCAAAGCCACAAGCTTGGGGATGCTATGTTTGATGAGAAGAAATTTGCTTATATGGAGAGTAATAAAAATTCTATGCTTGTGGATCATGAAAAGAATGCTTTACGTGATAGCTATATTGATGAATCCATTCATGATGCTACTGAAAATTATTATGAGAGAGGAACATATGATTCATGATGCTCTCTTTATGTTCCAATTCTTTATTTTTATGTGAGCATCGTTAAAATCATCATGCCTAGCTAAAAGGCATTAAAGAAAAGCGCTTGTTGGGAGACAACCCAATATTTGTACCAACTGTTTTTGTGTGTCCACATGATTAAGCTATTGTATTAATCATGTTTATATGTTTTCTTTCAATAATGTGCCAAGTAAAGCCTTTGGGATAGTGTGGATACTTGTTGATTCGATTCTGTGCAAAAACAGAAACTTTTGTGTCTAGTGCTGGAATTTCTATTCTGTACTGGAGCGTGAGAAAATTCTCAAATTTTTACATACCATTGGGTTACAAATTTTTTACGTTGTCCTAATTTTTCAGAATTTTTGAAGGTACATAAGTATGGTTTTTAAATCACTTCCTACACGCTGTTCTGTTTTTGACAGATTCTGTTTTCGATGCATAGTTTGCTTGTTTTAGTGTTTCCATAGCTTATATTGAGTAATATAAATTGTGGAAATGATAGAATACAGTAGGCATTATGTGAGAACAATTATAAATCTTGGCTTGACAGTACCTAAGTGGATGATTTATTCTTATCATACTAACCTATCTCACGAAGTTCCGTTAAGTTTTGTTTGGATGAAGTATTTAAGATTTAGGGAAACCGTGATATGAGAGGAATTAAGGAGACACAAAAGCTCAAGCTTGGGGATGCCCAAGGCATCCCAATATAATATTTCAAGAAGTCTCAAGCATCTAAGCTTGGGGATGCCCCGGTAGGCATCCCACCTTTCTTCATCAACAATTATCGGTTAGTCTTGGTTGAGCCTAAATTTTTCCTTCTTCACATGAGTTGTGCTATTCTTGGAATGTCATTTTATTTTGTTTTATTTGCTGTTTGAATACAATACTTAAGATCTGAAATTTTTTAAATGAGAGAGAATCCTCACATAGCTCCCTATTTACTTAACTACTCATTTGGTCTTCACTTATATCTTTTTGGAGTAGTTTGTCATTTACTCTTGTTCTTCACTTATATCCTATGAGTAAATTGTTGAAATGAATTGAATATCATAAAGTTGAAATTTATATGCTTCATATGCTTGTCCCATGGGGAGTAGTGACTTCACATACAAGAAGTATAAGTGGTAAAATTTATTGAAAGTTAACAAACATAGCATTGGTCACTTGAACAATTCATGAAAGAATTTTGAAGGAAGAGAAATTTCACATATAAATATACTATCTTGGACATCTTCTATGATTGTGAGCCCCCATTAATTATTTTCAAGCTTGATCAAGTAGTTGACGTTGGACAAGGAAGACAACGTAATGAGTTATGTTTGTTTATATTCACATAGAAGTTATATTGTCATGGATCCTCTAACATGTGGTGCTTGCTTAGGATCTTTTGCTAGCCAAAAATTCGTACTAAGTAGAGATACTACTTGTGCATCCAAAAACCCTGAAACCCAGTTTCTTCCCATTAGTGTCCACCATATCTACCTATGGATTGAATAAGATACTTCAAGTAAGTTGTCATCGGTGCAAAAAGCAATAAAAATTGCTCCTAAAATATGTATGATCTTTTATTGCAAGGGAAAATAAGCATTGTACGAACTTGTGATGGTAAAGAAATAAAAGCGACGGACTGCATAATAAAGGTTGCTATCACAAGGGGCAATATAACGTGACGTTTCTTTGCATTAAGGGCTTGCACATCCAAAAATAAAAAGCGCATGACAACCTCTGCTTCCCTCTGTGAAGGGCCTATCTTTTAATTTTCTGTATTTACTTTTATGTAAGAGTCAGTAATGTTCATCCCTATTCCGCTCTATTTATTCTCTAGTGGGCAAGCATCATGTGGTAGGGAATGATCCAGGCACATATATCTAGTTGAATATAGGTGATCATGAGTTATTATTGTTGACATTATCCATGAGATAAATAAGTTGGGAGGCAAAACATTAAGCCCCTATCTTCCTATGTGTTTGACTGAAACAGTTTGTTCTAAAAATATGCTTTGAGTGTCAGCAATCATGGAAGACTAAATGATAGTTGAGTATGTGGAATTTTCTAAATCAAGGCTCTTACATAGACCCTTCCTGAAAATAAGATGAATTGCAATTGTTTGATGACTGAAAACATAGTTTGTTAGTTTTCAAGAAAGTTTATGGTCTATACTTTAACATGTGAATAGCTTGCTACTTGATCATGAGAAGTTTTATGAGATGAGCTACTATTTATGATATATAATGATGCTAGAAAAAAGTGATTGGAATTATCATTGATCAAACTTATGCACTATGCTAGCATTCACACTTTATAAATTATTTATTTTATCATTTACCTACTCGAGGATGAGCAGGAATTAAGCTTGGGGATGCTGATACATCTCCAACGTATCTATAATTTATGAAGTATTCATGCCATGTTTATTATAGTTTTGTATGATTTTGGTGCACTTTTATACGGCTTTTATATGATTTTTATGGACTAACATATTAACCTAGTGCCCAGTGCTAGTTGTTGTTTTCTGCTTGTTTTTGGTTTTCCAGAAAATCCATATCAAATGAAGTCCAAATGCAGCGAAATTTTTTGACGATTTTTTTCTGGAAGGAAACAGACCCAGGAAGCTTCGGGGGAGCAGCAAAAGAGCCACAGGGGCCCCACAAGCCACCTGGGCGCGCCACCCCCAACCCCAGGCGCGCCCTGGTGCCTGGTGGGCCCCCTGTGGCACCTCTTTGTGTGATTCCAACGCTGAAAAGTCCTATATATTCAGAAACCCCTGAAAGTTAACCTAGATGAGTTTTTACGCCGCCGCAAGCCTCTGTACCAAGGAGATCCCATCTGGAGCCCTTTTCCGGCACCCTGCCTGAGGGGGGAATCATCACCGGAGGCCATCTTCATCATCCCGGTGGTCTCCATGACGAGGAGGGAGTAGTTCACCGTCGAGGCTAGGGGTATGTACAAGTAGCTATGTGTTTGATCTCTCTCTCTCGTGTTCTAGATTTGGCACGATCTTGATGTACCGCGAGCTTTGTTAATATAGCTGGATCATATGGTGTTTCTCCCTCTCTATCTTGTTGTGATGAATTGAGTTTTTAGCTTTGAGCTTTCACTATTATCGGATTGAATATTTCAGATTTGAGAACACTTGATGTATGTCTTGCATATGAATACCCGTGGTGACAATGGGGTATTATATTGATTCACTTGATATATGTTTTGGCACTCAACTCGCGGATTCCCGAGGTGACATTTTGGTAATCTATGCATAGGGGTTGATGCATGTTTTCATTATCTTTTCTCCGATAGAAACTTTCGGGTCCTCCTTGAAGTTCTTTGTGTGGATTGAATATTATGATTATGAAGTTGTTTGATGCATATCGAATAATCAACTCACGGATACTTGTGGTGACATTGGAGTATCTATGTGACATTAGAGTTGGTTGATGCATATCATATAGTGTTATTTTAGTACGAACTCTAGGGCTATTTGTGACACTTATAGGGATGGCTCAATAGATTGATCGGAAAGGATAACTTTGAGGTGGTTTCGTACCCTACAACAATTTCTATCTTATGTTCTCCGCTAATAAGAACTTTGGAGTGATTCTTTATTGCACGTTGAGGGATTGTTATATGATCCAATAATGTTAGCATTGTTGAGAGATTGTACTAGTGAAAGTATGAACCCTAGGCCTTGTTTTCAAGCATTGCAATACCTTTTTGCTCACTTGTGTTACTTGCTACCTTGCTGTTTTTTTATTTTCAGATTACAAAAACCTATATCTACTATCCATACTACACTTGTATCACCATCTCTTCGCCGAACTAGTGAACCTATACAATTTGCCATTGTATTGGGTGTGTTGGGGACACAAGAGATTTCTTATATTTGATTGCAGGGTTGTTTGAGAGATACCATCTTCATCCTATGCCTCCCACGGATTGATAAACCTTAGGTCATCCATTTGAGGAAAGATTGCTACTGTCCTACAAAACTCTACGCTTGGAGGCCCAACACGAGTCTACAAGAATAAAGTTGCCTAGTAGACATCAATGCACACACTTATTAGAGAAGTGGCATACCCAAAAAACGTGAAGCAAAAAAGGCCACCAAGAAAGCAAATTGATGTAGACATTGGCAAGACAGGAACCAACAAAATGCAACAGACTAAAACCAAACTTTATTCGGCAGGGAATGATTTATAATAACCAAAAGATATTGCACAGCAAGCAGTAAATAGGTAGTAGATATTAACACCCGTGACACAGGACCAGCGTAAAAAAAGAGCATCGGTGTAGAACAGGCATATAATCAGTGTAGTCAACAAAAGATAGGCAGAAGAGAAACTGAAGAACCCAGAAAGAGCATTCATATATGAGGCAGTAAGCTGTATGAACCAAAAGACTATTGAAAGCAGCTAGCAAAGAAATGGCAGTTGGCACCACACATATTGGACGATCACCTGAAACAGCTAGAATAGACTGGCAGGCCACGGCGAACAGGGTAAATACAATAATGTACATACTATATAAAAGAAACCACCAGCAAGAAAATGGATTGGAAGATCTCGGGAAACACGATGTTCCTGGTCTGAGAATCAGTAGTACCATCTTCATTTCCTATCAGGATTTTCAAAGCCTTTTTTGAGGTCACACGCGACACTGCTACATAAAGTTGGCCATGCGTGAACACAGATGCATTTAAGTATAGACCAACACTTCATAGCACAATGTTCAGTATGTTCAGACAACGACTTCCGTCCAGAGGAAGTGGTGGGTGTTACCAAATAATCAGTTTCAGTAGGCTTTCATAAACCTCTCCCCATATATACTAAGAACACTAACCTTCGGTACACATCATCGCGAGCTAGATCTTCAGTTGAGGTATATCTTCAGTGGCAATAACACAGACACAACGTGCAGGAAAATCTGTGAAGCAACAGAAGAATTACCCAACTGTTTTGACCAGAAACATAAAAGGAACTATGGCATTAGTAAGCAAAGGGAAATTAATGTGTTGCCTAATAAACAGCAGAATAATGTAGCAAACCAAAAAGGGACCAGTCACCAATTGATACTAATTGCTCTGCCTAATTTTAAAAGCATATGCAACAGATTTGTAGCTATCCCAAGATGCCTAATTTTTAAAACATATGCAACAGATCTGTAGCTATCCCAGGATGAAACACAACAAAAAATGGCAGAAATACTTGCTTATTGAACAATAAAAGCTCATTTATACCATATACTTCACGCGTAGCACATATAATCACCACAGAACACAGCAACTACTATTAATGCAATTAACAAGCACCAACCATTGGAGCCCGAGCAGGAAGCCCACAGGGGTGCTTGGTCTTGGATCCGGCCGGCCGCTTGTCGATCTGGGGGCCATGGCGATGGCGATGGCGATGGCCTGGCCTGCATGCCCGCCATGGTGTTCATCCTTCCATTTCCATTGTGATGGCCTGCCTGCAGAAACCAACCCAACCACAGGGGTCATCCAGAAGAAGAAGAAGAAGAAGAGGGGAGGGGAGGGGAGGAGGATGGAGGGCGTGCGTGCGTGCATACCTTTGAAGTCTAGGTGCTGCAGCCCGTCGCGGGCGTCGAGGGCCACCGCATCAGGAAGCTTCGCTCCCCACCCCACCGAGAGAAGGCCGCCGCCGTCGTCATCCATGGGTGAGTGTGGGGCTAGGGATCCACCCCCATCCATCGATCATTCCATCCATCCATGGTCTTCCTCGAGGACCAGGTGGACGACGGCGCGCCGGTGCCGGTGCCGCTGCGGATCTGGGCATCACTCCAACTCGATCTGGGGCCTCCCCTCCCCTTCCCTTCCCTCCTTTGGAGAGGAAGGAAGGTGAGGGTCGCGGGAGAGGGTGGAGCGGCGGCGCTGGAGGGGGAGGAGGCCGCCGGAGTTGGGGTTGGGTGGTTGGGGGTCGGGGCAGAGGAGAGGAGAGCGGCGGTTGTTGGGGTATCGGAGGAGGAGGCGGCTAGGGTCCGTGAGGAAGGAGGCGCACGCGCGTGGGGAAGCCTTTTTCTTTTTCTTTCGCTGCCCGTCGCGTTGCCTGTCGCTCGCTGCCCGCTTTCTCTCTCTCGATTCGCGGCACTGTTTATAGCCTACGTGGACGCAGCGAGCCTGCCTAGCACCCCGCTCGTCCTTTAACTTGTCGATTGTGTGGCCTCCATGGCTCTCTTTTTTTGTGGCCTCCATGGTTCTCTTTTTTTTGGCCTCCATGGCTCTTTTTTTTTATTCCTCACAGGTAGGGGAATAGTCTATAATGATAAACAATACACTGAGAATTTACTTACAACTCATGGCGCCAACGGAGCAGAGAGCTATGTCTCGCCCATACCGATTCCTATTAGAATCGCCTACAAGCGGACAACTATCGGGCAGGCCCATTAGCTTGTCGCTCGCTACCTTCGCTCGTCCACGCCCGGTCGTTCGGTCTGGTTTTCATCTCTTTTGTTTTTGTTTTTGTTTTCCATGTTATTCATCAGTTTTCTTTGGTTTTTCTTTTTTTTCTTTCCTATGCTTAGGTTTTCTTTGTTTTTTCAACGTGTTTCTTCGGTTTATATTTTTCTTCCTGTTTATACTTTTGTTTTCTCTCTTTCTTTCTTGTTTTTTTCAAGGTTTTTCCAGTTTCTTCACTTTTCTTTTTGTTTCTTTATCGGATTCCATTGGGTCTTTTTTAAAACATGTCTACCTTTTTTTTTCCTTTTTCTTCAACACATGTCTAAATTTTTTCATACACGTTGTACATTTTCTGTATATCAAAAAAAAAATTCTGCATGTTTAACATATTTCAAATACTTGTTTTTGGACAAAAACATGGTTTGAATATTGTTTCAAATACCTTTTTAATCATTTTTGAATGATAAAAACATTTATTTAACTCTGCAAAAAAAAATGTAGATTGTACAGATATTTTTTTAAATGTCACGAACATATTTTTGAAACTTGTGAAGATTTTTGAAATGTAACATACATTTTTCAATATATGAAACTTTTTTTTACATTCTATAACAGTTTCTAAATGCCACGTGCATATTTTTTGAAATGTGTGACATTGGTTAATTTTCACGAACATTTTTCATACACATAATTAATATTTTCTAATTACACATTATAAACTTTTCGTGTATGTCGGAAACATTTTTCTATACACGTTTGACATTTTTCAAATGCAAGATTAACATTTTCAAAATTTATGTAACTTTTTGTTATATATATAATTAGAATATTTTAAAATATAAAAAATAAAATAAAAATGTGATTTTTTTGGAAAAACAAAAAAACACAAGACGCTAGCATGAGGACGCGTGGTTACTGGGGCCGGGACTGTTTCGGCTCCATGCAGGCGAGCCGTGTGTAGGCGTCTCTGCGGACGCCACATAAATGAACCCCCAACAAAGCAGCTGTGGCTGACGACGTCGAAGATATCAGCCCAACGGAGCAGCTGTGCATCACCTGTGAATTTTATTTTAAAATGTAGTCTCATCAGAAATCAAGCATGATACTCAATGATCCTCAAAGATTTTACTTATGAGTACCAAGATTTTATCTTAATGAGTGATCCCACCACAAACCAAGTTTAATCTCTACTATTATTAAAAAAGCAAACATATTCATCGCTAAGTGCACCCAGCCTAGCCTACACATAACAACACGGATCTATACTTATATCTACTTATCTACTTACTATTAAACAAGCAAATATATTCATCGCTAAGTGCACCCAGCCTACCCTACACATAACAACACGGAAGAATTACAGCCTCCGGATCAAATCACATAATTTCATCTAACCGTCGAGATTACACTAACCCACATCTAAAAATGCGTTTAGCATTTTTCCTGGGCGGACGAAAACTCTGCCATTCCCAGTTTCCCACGTCCGCAAGAGTAGCAACAAGCATCCCACGCCGCATAATTAGCACTAACATCCCGTGTGATTTTTTTGTTGTTGAGAATTTAATATCCCGTGTGATGAGAGGCCAGAGGCTCGGGACCCAGGCCCCTTGTGCGCTCACGACGGAGAACTTCACGGCGCATCGGCCGACGGCTTCTCCGGTCGCCGTCCCTACACCTGAGGGCGCCGTGCGCCGAGAGGTCAAGGGAGTGGCCCATCGATGCCGTCCTCCTCTGCTTGGCGACCTCCATGGATGCGGGAGACCAGGTCGCCAGATCTGTCGCTGGCCGACCGAAGGGTCCTCGGAGGACGGCCGTCGGCCGGAGCCTCGCCATCTACCTCCAACGCCGTCCGGCACCCCATTGCTACCGGCACGTCGTGCCCCTTCCCAACCAACGTCGCCGACAGCCTCACGGATGCCGACATCGCCGGGCCACCCCGCCTCCCTCCCTGCCCCCTTGCTGGACCTCCCCGGTTCCCAGCTGCCTGCACGCAGAACCGGCGCGCTTCCCGTTGCCTTTGCGACACCTCCCCGAGCAGGCGACCCACGCGCACACCACTCTCCGCTGCACCAGGTGCTTGTGGTATTGCCTCAAAGAATGTAGTGTTAATCTTTTAGGATCACTAACTTGCTGGTTTAATTTGTTCTATCCAGCGCGGAAGTGATGGTGCACGAGGACGAGCTTCCTAGACAAGAAGATCTCCGTACTCTTCTCGACGGTGCAAAATCGAGGTGTTCTTAGTGACCTGTTCTGACTACTGATGGACATTATTCAACACATGTCTTTGAACTGAAAAATAATATAGTTGTTAAATGTTTATTCAGTTGAGAAATGCCAATATAATACCAGTTTGGTTTTTTCTATTTAAGGTCTTTATATAAATTTTCTTGAAACAGTACTGGTTTCAGTAGATATTTTTTAGCTATTAATGATAATTAGGTCCAACTTTTTCTTTCATTTGGAGCAGGTTCACTTTCGCCTTATTATTGCTCCACATACTGATACAAATCCAGGAGATTGCTGTTTTCTGGACACCTGCCGCCACACTAAGGTTGGCCATAGAAGCATAAACCCATTATGTTAATCTCTTCCTGTACACCTGTTTTTATCTTACACGCATCCTATAATTGTAGACTTGTAGGTATGTCTACTATGAGCTTGATCAAACACCAGATATAGCTCCAATGATGGCTGGCACCCTTGCTCCCCCTAGGCAAATAGAGCTTGGAGAGTCACAATGGATAAAATGTGACATTCAGAACTTCAGAATTGACATCTTAGGGCAATTTGGGGTAATTATGGCTGATCCCCTGTGGGATATTCATATGGAACTGCCATATGGCACAATGGCTGATGATGAAATGAGGACTCTTAATGTGCCTGCTTTACAAACGGATGGTTTAATTTTCTTATGGGTCATCGGCCATGCGATGGAACTTGGCCGGGAGTGGTAAGTTTCTGAACCTTTAAATTTTTTTCTTCAGAAAAATTGCTAGGGGAGTGAAATATATTTTGCCATTTGGCTGGATTTTCTTCATGCTTCCTACTTCTAACACTTTCTCACAAAATGTTTTCCACTCCAATGAAATCTGTTTCCATTGGGTAGCTTTTCGTGACCCTTCATACTTGTAACTCAACTTCAATGCATTATTCGAACTGGCCGCACTAGCCATTGGTTGAATAACAGTGAAGAACATTGTCTTGTTGGAATAATATATGTGATGAAGTTGATTGGTCTCAATCACTGATGGACAATCTCTTGCATTATCTTGTGGTGACAGACCATGTATGGACTTAGCCTCGAAGAGGAACATAGAGGCTTCCATAATTCTAGAGAGGTAATTACCCCATGTCTCAATTTTATTTCTTTTAGTTGGGAGTTGCACGTGTGCTTGTATCCACTCTTTTTTAGGGATGCAATGCTTGGGCGCCTAAAAAGATTAGTTGGGAGTAACTCTGGACTCCTTTTCTACCTCTCATCCACCACAATATTATCAGTTAGGTGCTGAGTCATCTTTAAATAGTGCAATACGTCGCATTCACATCATTTATTGGTATGTTTCTTCCAATTCTCCAAATTGCAATATACTAAAGTTTGGTAAAGAAATGTCTTCTTTTTCTTTCAATGTTATGCCTGACAAACAATACTCAAGGGAAATATAATTGTTTCTCCATGAAAGTACTATTTATCTATGATATTGTGTGATGATCATTGAACAACTTAAATACCTTTTTAGTAATGACTCTACATAAAGACGAAGCAGAGAACATATCTTGGTGAAGGCATGTCAATGGAGATGGGATAGTGTTGAACAAGTGGATTTGTTGGGCTGGGGCAATAGAAATAATTCTTGCTCGGTTTTTGTATTCTCTTTCCGATGTATTTTTATGTATTATTGTCATGGTATAGATAATACCTCTCAACTAAGTTTGAACTTACTCTGTACATTTCATAACATGGGTTGGGTATTGTTGTCTTATACATTATATTCCATTTTTTCCACAATTATGTGCCCTTAAGCTTTCCATGGATAATGAACCGTGTATGCTGGCTTTGTTAATCTTCAAGCAGTATTACATATTAGTGATCTTGAATGCATGTTTTTCATTGTTTACTTATGTGTGCGTGGTCGGGAGTAAAAAAAGTTGAATGTCTCATCATTTGATTTCCTCATTATATTGTTTTTGTATTAATCGAGACGTGCGTTGCACGTGCAAGCTTTACTAGTACTCAATAAATGATAAAACACTTGTGTACTTAAACCTGGGCGATTAGTGTGAGGAATAATCTTGTTAGGTGGTTGTTAGGTACATGCTTGTACTTAGTGGTTAGTTCGTGCGTGTGTGTGCTGACCGAGTAGTGCGTGAGTGGCACAATATTAGGGCAGGCTTGTTGCTCGGCTGTGCGTGCGTCGCAGAACAAACCGTGCTTGTAGCTAGGTAGGTAGAGCAACTCCAACGCGGGCGACCCAAACGGACGCGCGTTTTGTTCGCTTTTCGTCTGTTTGGGTCGGCCAGGCGGACGGCCGCGTCCGCTTTTTGATTTTGGATCGGCTTGTGCGCCCATGTGACACCCTGATTTTTTTTCAAACTTTTTCTATTCAAAACTTTTTGGTTCTATTTGTCATTTGCTGGTTTTTGGAGTCAATTTTTTGGACTTTGAACTTGAGCACACTTCCATTTCTTTTCCCAAGTGTGCCAAGGTTCTCATATTCTCTCTAAAACCCTGTTGGATCAAACCCTAATTTTTATTCTCTCAAAATAATTCATTTCCTCCTCTGATAATACTCATTTCCACTATGGGTTGTGAATTAACCTATAGTTCTGTTGATCAGAAAAATCCCAAATTAATACCACATCTTATTGACATCATTTACTCCCACAATCTCCAAAAATATTCCATTGTCCAATATAAAATTTTGTCCAGAATATTCCTTTTACCTTCTGGACAGAATTGACCCTTTGTGAAGCAACATATATTTCCATGACTCAGAAAATTCCCAAATAAATCCCAGAAATACTAGGAGCCATATCTTGCCACAATATCCAAAAATATCTCCTAGTCCAGTTCAATTTTTCAGCAATAATATTCTGACAAGCTTCTGGTCATTTCCAACCTTTGTGAAGGAAGTACCAGCTAGGTGTACCTATTTGCTCTGAAATTTTTATGGCATATTCTCACCACCAAATAACCTCCCAATACCAAATTTCAGCTTCAGCAGAGCATCCATGTGAGTGCATCTTCCTCAGCAAGTTTCTGGACCAGAATATGGTTTATACAGGAACTATGTTCAAAACTTTGCAAAAGTTGCTCAAATTTTCCTAGAATGTAGTCTTTCCTACCTATAACACACCAGACAACCCCTTTGGATCCATCTCCAACTCATCTCTCTTCTGGATCCCTCCCAAGATCCTAGCCAAAAGTTGTTCTTGATGCTACCCTTCAGCTCAGGATGCACCTAGCCGATTCAGTGGCACAGAGAGGCTACGTGACCTAGGGTAGACGCTCTCGACAAAGTTTGCCAGGCGTGCGTGGCCTCCAGGTGCCAGCACCCATGGTGAGCACGACGCTGGCATGACTGTGCATGCGCTCTGCGCGTCCAGACGCTCGGACACGACCACTCCGGCCACCCCGCGTCGCCGTACCTTGTCTGGTCATGCCGACGTTGTCGTCGCCACCCACGTACCCTCCTCCAGAGTCTTCCCCTCGCCGGCCGCCACCGAACGCCGTCACTGTGGCGCCCGTGCTGCCACTGTGGCCGCGCTGGCTGTCCTCTTCCTCCCGTCGAGCCATCGCGTCGCCATAACTCACCTGCGCTCCCCCATCACTTTGCCCGCGCCGCGACAGCCAGCTTGATGTCCTTGCTCCGGCGACGTGGTCGTGGCGCCGCTCGGCTCCAGAACCCTCCCTCCCGCCTATAAATAGCCCGCCCGGCTCGTCTTCGCTCCTCACCGCACTCCACCACCTCCCAATCGAGCCCCAGCTCGCCGAGCCAAGGCCGAGAGGCCCTCTGGCCTCATATCTAGCCAGAGCTCCGCCGCCAAGCTAGCCTCGCCTCTCTTCTCTTCCAGACCACCCCAGCCTCACCCAAGCCCACAGTCGAGCTCAGGGCATTCCCCTGACCCCGCCTGACCTCTTCCCTACCGAGGTGCTGCCGGAATTGCCATCTCCGACGACACCCAAGACCAGCCGCCGCCGGAGAGGAAGGGGGCGACGCCGTTAGGCTGTCTCCGGAGAAGCCACGGGTACAGGGAGCCTCGTCTCCACCTGCTCGACTCATCCCCGCCGTCTCCCGAGCTCGCCGTCGTCGCTATCGCCGGTGATCGCCATCGGTGAGCAGCCTCGCTACTGTTCTCTCTCTCCCTCCCTGTTTAAACCCAGTCGGGTCCCACCTGTCAGCGGTCCACGCCCGCGCCCGAAGCGATAACCTCGTGAGCCCAAGTTGAGTTATTTGCCGGCGTCCCAGTTTGGGACAGTTTAGTTGGTCACGACGGTGGCAGGTGTCAGGAGTGACACAGGGGCCACCCAGGGCATGACCCGGAGGGGGAATGATTGTCGGTGGTACGATATAGGAGTTACGGGTTAGACAAGTTTCGTTGGACGAATGTCCATGGTGTGGGTAACATGCGCAACCTCTGCAGAGTGTAAGAATCTATTCGAATAGCCGCGTCCACGGTAATGGACATAGTCCGCAATAGGTCACACTGTGTGGTCAACCGTAATAATAATGATGGAAGAACTTGTCTCATGCTCAGTTGTGACCGAGGGGTCACGAGTACTCCGGGGGTCATGTGTGAACCCGGAATAGAGTAAGTTGGTAACAGTAAGTGATCATCTTAAATCATTGAACATATTCATTGCCTTGCTGTTGTTTGCTGCACTGTTTTGGTTGCTATGAGCTTGCGAGTACATTCAAAGTACTCACCTGGCGTATCATGCCAGATGCAGGAGAAGCCGAGGATGGAGATCCCGATGGTTCGTGCTACGCTAACTAGGTCGTGTCCCAGCAGTGTCCCTATGGGATGGCGTGTTCCGCACGATGTTCCGCTACGCTGTAGTTTTCCACTAGTAATGAGGCCCCTGAGATGTTCCATAAATAATGTAGATACTGTCATAGCACGAGTAGTGCTCCTGGCCTCACTATCCTATGTAATATCCGAGCTTGTACTTGTATAATATCAATAAAGATCAGTTCTGTTCTGTTCCAAGTTATTGTGTGTTTTCAGAAGACATGATCTCCGGAATGGGAACACAGGGTAAACCGGTCCTCTGAGCCGGGGTGCCACAGCCCAACGGGAGGCAGACCCATATTTGAGCACATAAACAAAGGTAAATAATAAACACGTGGCTGAAATTAACTTAATAAAACATAATTAAACATAAATGACGAGTCAACCACAGGCCAAAGTCCACTTATATATTAATTAAACAATAAAAAAAAACTACGCGCCCGCATGCTGCCCTAGGTGCCTTCCTTGCTCTTGCCCTTGCCCTTGCCGTCGTCGTCGCTGGTAAGGTCGATGAAGACGGGAGGCGCCCCAGCCAACCCGAACGCGGCTTGATAGGCCACCAGGGCAGCCTCCTCCGGCGTCTGCTGCGGCGGCGGTATTGCGGTGAGGCGGGCGCACTCCTCCTCCTCCTCCTCGAGGCGCAGCACCTCCTCGTCGCGGCGCAACGCTTGCTCCTGGTGCATCTGCCGCTAGCCATCGGCCGCCTCCTCGTCTGGCGTCGCGGCGTAGTTGACGGGAGACGCGCTCACCCACTCGCGGAGCTGGCCGGTCCACGAGTACGACTCCTCGGGCCAAGTGGGCGGCGGCGGCGACCGCTTCCGCGTGGGCGTGGGCTCGGGCTCGGGCTCCGGCTCGGCCTTGGGCTCGACGAAGAGCGGCAGCAGCGGTGGTGGCGGGATGAAGAGCGGCGCGTGGACGGAGTCCCCCACCGCCGACAAGGCGAGGGCGTGCTCCATCCCATCCCAGTGGGCGTCCTCCTCGAGCCGGCTGGCCTCCAGCGCGCGCTCCAGGGCCTCCTTGAGGGGGGCTTGGTACGCCGCCTCCGCCTCCTCCTCGTGCGGGAGAACCTCTGGGGGCGGCGGGGGAAGGGTGTGGTCGATGTGGACGCCGCGGCGGCGCTCCTTCTCGTGCTCTAGCGTGTAGGCACGCATCGCGCGCTGCTCCGGCGAAAGGAGCTCGCAACGCCGACGGACCTCCTCGGCCTGCGCCCGTGCCGAGCTCGGCACCGCCGGAATGGGGATCCGCTGCGGGTCCAGATGCGAACGGTGCGGCAGGTTGACATCCAGATACTGCAGGGGCCGGCGGTACTGCCAGTGCCACCGTGCCTGGTGGACTGGTATGTACAGCCGCTCCCGCTCCCGCGGTGGCGAGCCGCTTCTAGCCGGCGGCGGCGGAGGTGGAACCGCGCGGGAAGAGCTCGCGCCGGCGCTGAACTTCCCCTTCCCCTTCCCGTTGAAAAAGCCCATTGCTGCTGACTGGCTTGCTAGGGTTTGGGGCTAGGCTAGGGTTTTCTAGTCGTCGGCGAGGGAGCAAGCGTGGTCAGATGTGGACGGGGAGATGGAAGTGGATGAGGCTGGCCCGCCGCATGCTTCCGTTAAAAAGGACGGGCACGAGGCCCTTCCACACACTGCCAGGTGGGCCCGAGGTAGGTGCTGGCATTAATACGCCCGCGTGTGGTGGTTGGCCGGCCGACATGTGGGGCCGCGGCGGATCCGTTTCGTGTCCGCGCGGACGCAAACCAGGCGCAAATTTGGGCCTGAAATGCGTCGGCGCGGACAACAAGAGGACGCATTTTGGGTTTGGGTCGGCGCGTTAGGCTGACGCTTTTGTCCGTTTTGACCCAAATGGACAGGCGCGAACGATTTGGGTCGCCGCGTTGGAGTTGCTCTTAGTGCCTACTACTTAAGAGATGTAGCCGGTATGGTTCGAGCTGAGTTCGAGCTCAAAGAAAAAAAGTGCCGTTCGTGAGGCGAGGCGCCGTTCATCCGGCGAAGCGCGGTTCGTGCGGCGAGGCGTTCGTCGCCGTGGCGTATGTTGCCGGCAAGATCCAGTGTGCTCCTTCTTCCACCTAGTGAGAGAGAGAGAGAGCTAGCTAAGGTTCGTCTGGGTTTGTCCCAACAGTTAGAATGCATAACCGTATATCTAACCACTAAGCTAATGCTTGTTTGTATGCAAAAGCTAAGCTAGATATACTTGTGAAAGTGCGTATCGATCTATGCACTGTTATCGGTTGACATGTATTTTGAAACTTGAGGCATGCAGCCCCAGACCAGATTAGTCAACGCGGACATGCAGCCCCCTGTTCTTGTTCATGGTCATGGTCTTGGTCTTGGTCAAGCGAGCGAGCAGCCCCTAGAGCAGTCACTTTCGCTGTACGTTGCGGGGGCTGATATACTTGTGGACATGCCTATAATGGATTGGAGAGACAATCATCTGAGGCAGCCGCGACTATGATTCCGGCAGCAGCGTTAACGGTGTTGCTGCTCCAGCTTCGCATATCCACGGCGGCGACTCATGTTACGGCCGGTGCAGGGCCGCTGCCGCGCTGCCCGACCAACTGCGGCGCCGTGGAAGTGCCCTACCCGTTCGGCATCGGCGACGGCTGCCACTGGCCGGGGTTCAACCTCACCTGCGACCGGACGCGCGGCGGGGAGCCGCGGCTGCTCGTGGGCGCCGACCTCCAGGTCGTCGAGATCGCCCTGGCCAACTCCACGGTGCGGATCGTGGACATCGCGGGCCAGGTGAGGCTCACCTTCTCCGCGGGCCTCGACGGCAACGGCACGTGGGGCGGCCTCGGCGCCGCCAGCCCTTACGTGTTGTCGGAGATGCGCAACCAGTTCGTCGTGACGGGGTGCAACGTGCAGGTCACGCTGGTTGGCGATAGCGACAGCAGCGGTGGCAACGTCATCTGCTGCTGCTCCTCCTTCTGCTCCACCAACAACAAGCTGACGGGTGCCGTGACGAGCTCCCCTGGCTACGGCGCTGCCGGCTGCTGCGACACACCCATCCCAATCGGCCGCCCCTCCTACGGCGTGGAGATGAAGTCGCTGGACTCGAGCAACGAGTACGCCGACAGGCTGCCCATCGCGGTGCGCATCGCCGAGAGGGGGTGGTTTGAGGGCGCCTATGCCGTGTTGCTCAACGACTCGCCCGGGTACTCGCCCTCGCGCCGCCCGGCGGTCCCCGTCGTCCTTGATTTTGCGGTGGATTCCAAGCCGGTGATTCTGCCAGGGATGGCGACGTCGGGCTGCCCCGTGGACGCGCGGAGGAGCGCGTGCCAGAGCAGCCATGCCTCCTGCCGCAACGTCTCCGGAAAGTACCGCAGCGGGTACGTGTGCCGGTGCCTGGACGGGTACCAGGGCAACCCATACCTCGCGGGCGGATGCCTGGACGTCGACGAGTGTGCGCTGCCGGGCATGTGCTTCGGCGAGTGCATCAACACGGCCGGAGGGCACCTATGCCGATGCCCGCGTGGCGCCCACGGCGATCCGCGCATAAGAAATGGATGCATCAAATCTTATCTAGGTGAGCACAAAACCAATAATACAAGCAGATTGCACATCAGAGATTGCATCGATTCATTCTCTGTGTTACAAATCTTTTTTGGTAACAAAGGAACATTTTGTGCGCACATTATTCAGGTTTAAGTGCAGGCATAGGAGTTGGCAGTGGAGCAGCCTTTCTAATCATGGTAATTGGTGCTATTCTGGTGACCCGAAAGATGAAGCAACGCAGGGGGAAAATGCTCAAGAAGAAATTCTTCAAGCAAAATCGAGGGCATCTGTTGCAACAATTGGTGTCTCAAAAGGCGGACATCGCCGAGAGGATGATCATCCCCTTGGTGGAGCTACAGAAGGCCACCAACAATTTTGACAAAGCTCGCGAGATTGGTGGAGGAGGGCACGGCACGGTCTACAAAGGCATCATGTCAGACCTGCATGTCGTGGCGATCAAGAAGTCCAAGGTCGCGATCCAGAGGGAGATTGACGAGTTCATAAATGAGGTAGCGATCCTCTCGCAGATCAATCATCGAAATGTGGTGAAGCTCCATAGGTGCTGCCTCGAGACGGAGGTGCCGCTACTGGTTTATGAGTTCATCTCCAATGGGACCCTTTACCATCATCTCCATGTCCAAGAAACAATGCCATCCCTACCATGGGAAGATCGGCTAAGGATCGCCACCGAAATAGCAAGAGCTCTAGCCTACCTTCACTCAGCCGTGGCGTTCCCTATAATCCACAGGGATATTAAGTCCCAAAACATTCTGTTAGATGGCACTCTCATGGCAAAGGTGTCAGACTTTGGAGCTTCGAGGTTCATTCCGGTCGACCAAACAAAGACCTCGACCGCAATCCAAGGGACATTTGGGTACCTAGACCCCGCGTATTTCTACTCAGGAAAGCTCACCGAGAAGAGCGACGTTTACAGCTTCGGCGTCCTCCTCATGGAGCTTCTCACTAGGAAAAAACCATGCTCATATCGGTCATCCGAGGAGGAAACCCTTGTCCCATATTTCGCCGCTTCGCTAGAAGCAAGCAAACTGGTTCATGTGCTAGATCCTCAAGTCATGGAAGAAGGCGGCAAGGAAGTTGAAGAAGTAGCTGTGTTGGCAGTAGCATGCGCGAGGATTGAAAGAGACCACCGGCCAACCATGAGGCAAGTGGAGATGACACTTGAGAGCCTTAAAGCCGTGCATGATAACTTTATGCCGAATTATCAAGTGGTTGTGGGTACAACCATGGAGGGAACGAGCCGACAATATAGCTTGGAAGCAGAACATTTGTTGTCATCAAGATACCCCCGGTAGTCAATGTATTTCTGGTGTGATTAGTTTAATCTAAGAATTAATAATTCCTTAATGGGATGTAAATATGGGAGCGACTCGAGCTCAACCGACTGAGAAAATGAGTCGGCTGGTGTTTTTTTTTTTTTTTGGTGTGACTAGGTCTCAGTCGACTGAGACTTAATCATGTCGCAGTCAAGTGACATAGTATATAAAAAGAAGAAAGAAAAAAACTGAAAAGAAAAAAATTATATCAATCTCCATGCAAAATCAAAGGAAATGTAGCATCGACTGAGACATAACGAAGTGTCCCCTCACTTGTGTTGTTCGTTTTTTCTTCCGTTGGGTTGGCCTCTAATTTTTTGGCCTGTATGACTGACTTTCATAGAAATAAAAATTAAATCGGGTAGGAACGGGGTCGCAACCTATACCTTACTATCAGGGTCAGTTAGTCATTGCCGAAGTGACCAAGAAGCATTCCTTGCATTACGAATGCCTGGAGGGCAGTCGATTAATAAATAACTACTTCTTATTGAACTGGCGTCGTCACGCTCTCGCAAACTAGTTTTGTCGCTCGGCGCCAAATAATAGCGTTTTCGTATACAACACCCACTGTAATTAGCAAGCGAAAAGTAAATGGGCCGGCCCATCTAGCTCCATCCCTTTTATCAGTTTTGTGAAGCTTCCGGAAACTTTTGACTAGGTTTATCTATTCTTGGTTTATTTTTTGATCGGTTTCTGATCAAACTTTTTGTTTAGTTTTTTTGATAGGTTTCTTATGAAATTTTTCGTTTAGTTTTTTTCTCTTTTCCTTTTTCTTTACCATTTCTTTTCCTTTTTGCTTTTTCACTTTAAATTCCTAAACATATTTATAAATTCAAGAATTTTCAGAAATCGTGAACCTTTCGAAATCCAAAAACATATTAACATTTTTTCAAATTAATGATTTTTTAAATCATGATTTATTTTCAAATCTGGAATGTTTATCATATTTGTGAACTTCTTCAAAACCATGAACATTTTTCAAATTCACGCACTTTTTCCATATTCATGACCTGTTTTTCAAATGCATGAACTCTTTTTTCATATTCATGATGTTTTTAAAAATCCACAAACTTTTTTAATCTGCAAACATTTTTCAAATCCATGTGTATTATGAAGTTCATGAACATTTTTTAAAACTTGATTTCTTTTCAAATTCATAAATTCATAAAATGTTTTCATATTCATATTTCTTAAAAATTTGTGATCATTTTTAAAAAAAATTAAGAATTTTTAAGCACTTGAACATTTTTTACAATTCATGATTTTCTTATTTCATGAAATTTCTCAAAATATAAAAAATATTGGTGGGCTGTTATTTTGCTAAACTAGCAGCACGACACAGCCGAAAAATCCAGGGAGGGACCAAGCCGTGCTGAGGGAGCAAACCAGGTAGCGAAGGAGTGAACTAATCCATCTAGCGAAGGAGTGATGGAACGTTAGATGTGCCGCCCATACAAGCCTCCTCACTCGCTATGCAAAAAAACTGGCCCTTAAATCTTTGCCCTTATAAAGGCTTTATAAAGTAGGAAAACACTCCTTGGCTACTGGCCGAGGAGGTTGAAGTCGATGGTCGGTCAACAAAGTTTTGTACAATGCGGATCCGAGCGTTAACGATGTAAAGTACTTGGATACATAGAATCATTACACATAAATTGTGATTAAAATCAATTTACTCCGGATATCGATCCTTAACTCGGCCACCCTTACCCAAATTAAGGCTCGGGGGCTACTGGGCTTCGTGCTTCTCACTTAAAAGCCATTAACAGGTTACATCAATCCCCTGATCTGGTGTTGCCACCCGACCAGTGGCTCGGGGGCTACTGCATTGATGATTCAATGCAGACAATTTACAAAGTGCAAAATAGTTTTCGAGGAGATTACTCAGGTTGGTCGGCCGCACCCAGCCTGAGTCTCGGGAACTGTTGCACACCGTGTTTACATTCCTAAGTATGCTGCCGAGTTAGGAGTTGATCCTCAGGCCGATTTTGCGAATCGACCTGAGTCTCAGGGGCTACTGGGATCAGAGGTTTTATGTTATCCTTCAGGTGCATCCCGAATTTTATGTCGGCACACACCTTGAGGGCTACTGGTTATACACCTCGGCAGAGAATAAAATTGCACCAATCGGAAACAATTCTATAAAACATCAGCCCACGGCTGAGGTGGTGCACCACCTCGAAAGCAGTCCGGCATAAAGCTCGGATGTGAATGGCTGGCTCCATAGAGAGCGATTCTGGCATTAAGCTTAGCTGAACTCCTTCAACTTTTTTTAAAAAAACTGAGGTAATCTATGACAGCTCGGATGCAGACCGGCGTTGGAGCTCGGCTGCAAAAAGACACCTCGGATGCAGACCGGCGTTGGAGCTCGGCTGCAAAAAGATACCTCGGAAGCAGTTCGGCATAAAGCTCGGCTGCGAGTGGCTGGCTCCATAGAGAACTTTTTCGGCGTTAAGCTCGGATAACCTCCTTCAAACTTTTTCAAAGATGAGGTACTCTATGCCTCCTCGGATGCAGTCCGGCGTTGGAGCTCGGATGCAAAGAGGACACCGCCGCACTGGAAACACTTCGAACCCGAGGTGTGGCGTAAAAATAACAAGGCATTGATAAAGGCCAAGAATTTAAAGGGGCTCCTCGGATACCCGACGTATGAATTCTTCGGATACACCTCGGTGATCCTCAAGATCGGAGATGCGAAGATTTGTTGAACCAGTTTTCAAGACCCACGACCGAAGACGAAGAACAATTCGGAAGAACCGAGGAGCGTCCCCAACTTGAAGACCGGTTCAGGGGGCTACTGATGGTGTCCTAGACTAGGGGGTACTGACCACGTCGTCTCCCGACCAGGTGGGTCGGGCCGAGGACCCCCATGGCGGTTCACTAATGGGCCACTTCGGGCAGCCCATGACGAATACAAGGAAGACTCCACAAGACTTGGCGCCCAAGCCGAGGACTCTCCTAAACCCTAGGCCTCCGGTGTATTATATAAACTGAGGCTAGGCTAGTCGATAGATCATCTCATATTCATTAGAACAATCTCGTGGTAGATATATGTACTATGTACAACACCCCATATGAATACAAACAAAAGCAGGACGTAGGGTATTATCTCTTCGAGAGAGCCCGAACCTGGGTAAAATCCTATGTCCATGTTACCATCGCTCCAAGACGCCTAGCTTAGGACCCCTACTACGAGATATGCCGGATTTAGAACCGACAGAAGGGTTGTAGCATATGCATCCAGACAACTACGACCCCATGAAGAGAACTACCCCACTCATGACTTAGAATTGGCAACCGTGGTTCATGCCCTAAAGATTTGGAGACATTATCTCATTGGGCAGCGCTGTGAGATATACACGGACCACAAGTCTCAAGTATATTTTCACACAACCTGATCTCAATCTCAGACAGAGAAGATCGCTTGAACTGGTCAAGGACTATGACCTTGGGATCAATTACCATCCGGAAAAAGCCAATGTAGTCGCAGATGCCCTCAGCAGGAAACCAAGCACTGTGAATGCAATAATAGAAGGTATCCATACAAGGTTACAAGAAGAGTTTGCCAAGCTCAACTTAATACTTTGTGGCCCAATTAGCCCGGATACGTTGGAAATCACTTCAACACTTATGGAAGAAATTAAGGAAGCTCAGACAACCGATAAGGGCATACAAGAGATCAAGGAGAACATACAGCAAGGAAAGGCCAAGTCCTTCCGTATTGACGATCAGGAGACAGTATGGTTTGACAACCAAATATGTGTGACTGATCAAGAAAATCTGAGACAGCAAATACTCCGAGAGGCACATGAATCCGCATATTCCATTCACCCGGGAGGAGCAAAAATGTACCAGGACCTAAGAGAAACTTTTTGGTGGCCAGGAATGCGAAAAGATATTGCCTACTATGTTGCATGTTGCGATATATGCAATAAGGTTAAGGCTGAGCACCAGAAACCAGCTGGACTGTTACAGCCCTTACAAGTTCCCCAGTGGAAATGGGATGACATATGCATAGACTTTATTGTTGGGCTACCCAAGTCAACGAGAGGCCATGATGCCATCTGGGTCATCGTGGATATACTTACCAAAGTGGCTTATTATATCCCATTAAAGACTACCTATAGGGCTGACCAGCTTGCGCAGCTCTATATGTCCCGTATCGTCAGCCTTCATGGAGTACCCAAGTTCATCACATCGGATAGAGGATCCCTGTTCACGTCAGCATTCTGGCTATGTTTGCATCAGGCCCAGGGAACAGCGTTGAAGCATAGCACGGCATATCACCCACAGATGGACGGGCAGACCGAACGAGTGAACCAAATATTGGAAGATATACTTCGGTCTTGTGCTCTCACCTATGGACCCAAGTGGGAGGATAGTCTACCCTATGCGGAATTTTCCTACAACAACAGCTATCAGTCAAGTCTCAAGATGTCACCATTTGAAGCACTGTATGGGCGTAAATGCCGCACTCCCTTAAATTGGTCATAGACAGGAGACAGCCGTATCTTTGGCATAGATTTGATGCTCGAGGCTGAGAAGCAAGTTAAGGAAATTCAAGAGCATCTTCGAGTAGCTAAATCCCGTCAGAAGAGCTACTATGATCCTAAGCACCGGGAAGTAACTTTTGAGCCCGGAGAGTATGCTTACCTCCGAGTAACGCCCATGAAAGGGGTAAAAAGGTTTCATACTCGAGGAAAACTTGCACCCAGATATATCAGTCCTTTTCCGATGATTGCTAGAAGAGGCAGAGTAGCATATCAGTTGGACCTACCGCCGGAACTGTCCGAGGTTCATGATGTCTTTCACATATCACAGCTCAGAAAGTGCATTGCACCTCCGATCAAACAGGCAGACATGAGTGAACTGGAATTAACCAAGGATTTGACCTATGAGGAGAAACCTGTCAGAATTTTGGATGAGATGGAAAGAACCACTAGGAGTAAGGTGATCGGGTTTTGCAAGGTACTGTGGGATCACCATACCGAAGAAGAGGCTACTTGGGAAAGAGAAGATTTTCTGAGATCAGCATATCCGCATTTGTTCCCTAAGCAACCGAATCTCGAGGACGAGATTCATCCTAAGGGGGGTAGGTTTGTGACACCCTGATTTTTTTTCAAACTTTTTCTATTCAAAACTTTTTGGTTCTATTTGCCATTTGCTGGTTTTTGGAGTCAATTCTTTGGACTTTGGACTTGAGCACACTTCCATTTCTTTTCCCAAGTGTGCCAAGGTTCTCATATTCTCTCTAAAACCCTGCTGGATCAAACCCTAATTTTTATTCTCTCAAAATAATTCATTTCCTCCTCTGATAATACTCATTTCCACTATGGGTTGTGAAACAACCTATAGTTCCGTTGATCAGAAAAATCCCAAATTAATACCACATCTTCTTGACATCACCTAATCCCACAATCTCCGAAAATATTCCATTGTCCAATATAAAATTTTGTCCAGAATATTCCTTTTACCTTCTGGACAGAATTGACCCTTTGTGAAGCAACATATATTTCCATGACTCAGAAAATTCCCAAATAAATCCCAGAGATACTAGGAGCCATATCTTGCAACAATATCCAAAAATATCTCCTAGTCCAGTTCAATTTTTCAGCAATAATATTCTGACAAGCTTCTGGTCATTTCCAACCTATGTTAAGGAAGTACCAGCTAGGTGTTCCTATTTGCTCTGAAATTTTTATGGCACATTCTCACCACCAAATAACCTCCCAATATCAAATTTCAGCTTCAGTAGAGCATCCATGTGAGTGCATCTTCCTCAGCAAGTTTCTGGACCAAAATATGGTTTATACAGGAACTATGTTCAAAACTTTGCAAAAGTTGCTCAAATTTTCCCACAATGTAGTCTTCCCTACCTAGAACACACCAGACAACCCCTTTGGATCCATCTCCAACTCATCTCTCTTCTGGACCCCTCCCAAGATCCTAGCCAGAAGCTGTTCTTGATGCTACCCTTCAGCTCAGGGTGCACCTAGCAGATTCAGTGGCACAGAGAGGCTACGTGACATAGGGTAGATGCTCTCGACAAAGTTTGCCAGGCGTGCGTGGCCTCCAGGTGCCAGCACCCATGGTGAGCACGACGCTGGCATGCCTGTGCACGCGCTCTGCGCGTCCAGACGCTCGGACACGACCACTCCGGCCACCCCGCGTCGCCGTACCTTGTCTGGTCGTACCGACGTCGTCGCCGCCACCCACGTACCCTCCTCCAGAGTCTTCCCCTCGCCGGAAACGCCCTCGCCGGCTGCCACCGAACGCCGTCACTATGGCGCCCGTGCTGCCACTGTGGTCGCGCTGGCTGTCCTCTTCCTCCCGTCAAGCCATCGCGTCGCCATAACTCACCTGCGCTCCCCCATCACTTCGCCCGCGCCGCGACAACCAGCTCACCGTCCTTGCTCCGGCGACGTGGCTTTTGCGCCGCTCGGCTCCAGAACCCTCCCTCCCGCCGATAAATAGCCCGCCCGACTAGTCTTCGCTCCTCACCGCACTCCACCACCTCCCAATCGAGCCCCAGCTCGCCGAGCCAAGGCCGAGAGGCCCTCTGGCCTCGTATCTCGCCGGAGCTCCGCAGCCAAGCTAGCCTCGTCTCCCTTCTCTTCCAGACCACCCCAGCCTCACCCAAGCCCACAGTCGAGCTCAGGGCATTCCCCTGACCCCGCCTGACCTCTTCCCTGGCCGAGGTGCTGCCGGAATTGCCATCTCCGATGACACCCGACACCAGCCGCCGCCGGAGAGGAAGGGGGCGACGCCGTCAGGCCGTCTCCGGAGAAGCCACGGGTACAGGGAGCCTCGTCTCCACCTGCTCGACTCATCCCCGCCGTCTCCCGAGCTCGCCGTCGTCGCTATCGCCGGTGATCGCCGTGGTGAGCCGCCTCGCTACTGTTCTCTCTCTCCCTCCCTGCTTAAACCCAGCCAGGTCCCACCTGTCAGCGGCCGACGCCCGCGCCCGAAGCGGTATAAGTGGAGGCGCCCCTCCACTTTACGTCTTCGACCTGGGTCGCTGTGGGTTTTTCTGTTTTTGTTTAAATTCAATTTTAATACAGAAATTTGACCAGACTTTGACCAGCTCTAACTTTTAAACCACAAGTCCAATTGAATTGATTCTTTTTGCAACAGTTTTGTATTGAGCCCCTCTATTTTCTGGCCAAATTTGGTATATTTCCAATGTGCATAGAATTTTTGGCAACTAAAAAGGCTTTATGTAACATTTTCTTTTGCCAGTTAAAAATCTTTTCAGAAGGAAGTTACTGTGGAATTGAAGACCAGGAGTTTGTAGACACTCCACTTGGGCAAGGCAAGCCACATCATCCATTGCATAAGGCATTACAAAAGTGTTGGCTTTATAATGGATAATTTTGCATTTAATTCAATTTAAATAGGCCATATTCCATATTGTTTGATATATATTGCAATAACCCTGCAATGTTAGCTCATTTGTCCAACATAGCTAATATAACCAGTAACTTTACTTGTTGAATAAAACTTTGATGGTTGATCAAGTGCCACCGACCCGGACTTACCCGTGCAGCCACATCTGCCGGAATGGGATGGCCTTGACTTGGTCTGACCGCGTGCTCTTTTACCGGTACCACCAAAGAGAGGAGGTTATGCGTGCGTGCTGCCCTGATCAGGTAGACGACGATAACCTCGTGAGCCCAAGTTTTGTTATTTGCCGGCGTCCCTGTTTGGGACAGTTTAGTTGGCTACGACGGTGGCAGGTGTCAGGAGTGACACAGGGGCCACCCAGGGCATGACCCGGAGAGGGAATGATTGTCGGTGGTACGATAGAGGAGTTACGGGTTAGACAAGTTTCGTTGGACGAATGTCCATGGTGTGGGTATTGTGCGCAACCTCTACATAGTGTAAGAATCTATTCGAATAGCCGCGTCCACGGTAATGGACACAGTCCACACTAGGTCACACTGTGTGGTCAACCATAATAATAATGATGGAAGAACTTGTCTCATGCTCAGTTGTGACCGAGGGGTCACGAGTACTCCGGGGGTCATGTGTGAACCCGGAATAGAGTAAGTTGGTAACAGTAAGTGATCATCTTAAATCATTGAACATATTCATTGCCTTGCTGTTGTTTGCTGCACTGTTTTGGTTGCTATGAGCTTGCGAGTACATTCAAAGTACTCACCTGGCGTATCATGCCAGATGCAGGAGAAGCCGAGGATGGAGATCCCGATGGTTCGTGCTACGCTAACTAGGTCGTGTCCCAGCAGTGTCCCTATGGGATGGCGTGTCCCGCACGATGTTCCGCTACGCTGTAGTTTTCCACTAGTAATGAGGCCCCTGAGATGTTCCATAAATAATGTAGATACTGTCATAGCACGAGTAGTGCTCCTGGCCTCACTATCCTATGTAATATCCGAGCTTGTACTTGTATAATATCAATAAAGATCAGTTCTGTTCTGTTCCAAGTTATTGTGTGTTTTCAGAAGACATGATCTCCGGGTTGGGAACACAGGGTAAACCGGTCCTCTGAGCCGGGGTGCCACAGCCCAACGGGAGGCAGACCCATATTTGAGCACATAAACAAAGGTAAATAATAAACACGTGGCTGAAATTAACTTAATAAAACATAATTAAACATAAATGACGAGTCAACCACAGGCCAAAGTCCACTTAAATATTAATTAAACAATAAAAAAAAACTACGCGCCCGCATGCTGCCCTAGGTGCCTTCCTTGCTCTTGCCCTTGCCCTTGCCGTCGTCGTCGCTGGTAAGGTCGATGAAGACGGGAGGCGCCCCAGCCAACCCGAACGCGGCTTGATAGGCCACCAGGGCAGCCTCCTCCGGCGTCTGCTGCGGCGGCGGTATTGCGGTGAGGCGGGCGCACTCCTCCTCCTCCTCCTCGAGGCGCAGCACCTCCTCGTCGCGGCGCAACGCTTGCTCCCGGTGCATCTGCCGCTAGCCATCGGCCGCCTCCTCGTCTGGCGTCGCGGCGTAGTTGACGGGAGACGCGCTCACCCACTCGCGGAGCTGGCCGGTCCACGAGTACGACTCCTCGGGCCAAGTGGGCGGCGGCGGCGACCGCTTCCGCGTGGGCGTGGGCTCGGGCTCGGGCTCCGGCTCGGCCTTGGGCTCGACGAAGGGCGGCAGCAGCGGTGGTGGCGGGATGAAGAGCGGCGCGTGGACGGAGTCCCCCACCGCCGACAAGGCGAGGGCGTGCTCCAGCCCATCCCAGTGGGCGTCCTCCTCGAGCCGGCTGGCCTCCAGCGCGCGCTCCAGGGCCTCCTTGAGGGGGGCTTGGTACGCCGCCTCCGCCTCCTCCTCGTGCGGGAGAACCTCTGGGGGCGGCGGGGGAAGGGTGTGGTCGATGTGGACGCCGCGGCGGCGCTCCTTCTCGTGCTCTAGCGTGTAGGCACGCATCGCGCGCTGCTCCGGCGAAAGGAGCTCGCAACGCCGACGGACCTCCTCGGCCTGCGCCCGTGCCGAGCTCGGCACCGCCGGAATGGGGATCCGCTGCGGGTCCAGATGCGAACGGTGCGGCAGGTTGACATCCAGATACTGCAGGGGCCGGCGGTACTGCCAGTGCCACCGTGCCTGGTGGACTGGTATGTACAGCCGCTCCCGCTCCCGCGGTGGCGAGCCGCTTCTAGCCGGCGGCGGCGGAGGTGGAACCGCGCGGGAAGAGCTCGCGCCGGCGCTGAACTTCCCCTTCCCCTTCCCGTTGAAAAAGCCCATTGCTGCTGACTGGCTTGCTAGGGTTTGGGGCTAGGCTAGGGTTTTCTAGTCGTCGGCGAGGGAGCAAGCGTGGTCAGATGTGGACGGGGAGATGGAAGTGGATGAGGCTGGCCCGCCGCATGCTTCCGTTAAAAAGGACGGGCACGAGGCCCTTCCACACACTGCCAGGTGGGCCCGAGGTAGGTGCTGGCATTAATACGCCCGCGTGTGGTGGTTGGCCGGCCGACATGTGGGGCCGCGGCGGATCCGTTTCGTGTCCGCGCGGACGCAAACCAGGCGCAAATTTGGGCCTGAAATGCGTCGGCGCGGACAACAAGAGGACGCATTTTGGGTTTGGGTCGGCGCGTTAGGCTGACGCTTTTGTCCGTTTTGACCAAAATGAACAGGCGCGAACGATTTGGGTCGCCGCGTTGGAGTTGCTCTTAGTGCCTACTACTTAAGAGATGTAGCCGGTATGGTTCGAGCTGAGTTCGAGCTCAAAGAAAAAAAGTGCCGTTCGTGCGGCGAGGCGCCGTTCATCTGGCGAAGCGCGGTTCGTGCGGCGAGGCGTTCGTCGCCGTGGCGTATGTTGCCGGCAAGATCCAGTGTGCTCCTTCTTCCACCTAGTGAGAGAGAGAGAGCTAGCTAAGGTTCGTCTGGGTTTGTCCCAACAGTTAGAATGCATAACCGTATATCTAACCACTAAGCTAATGCTTGTTTGTATGCAAAAGCTAAGCTAGATATACTTGTGAAAGTGCGTATCGATCTATGCACTGTTATCGGTTGACATGTATTTTGAAACTTGAGGCATGCAGCCCCAGACCAGATTAGTCAACGCGGACATGCAGCCCCCTGTTCTTGTTCATGGTCATGGTCTTGGTCTTGGTCAAGCGAGCGAGCAGCCCCTAGAGCAGTCACTTTCGCTGTACGTTGCGGGGGCTGATATACTTGTGGACATGCCTATAATGGATTGGAGAGACAATCATCTGAGGCAGCCGCGACTATGATTCCGGCAGCAGCGTTAACGGTGTTGCTGCTCCAGCTTCGCATATCCACGGCGGCGACTCATGTTACGGCCGGTGCAGGGCCGCTGCCGCGCTGCCCGACCAACTGCGGCGCCGTGGAAGTGCCCTACCCGTTCGGCATCGGCGACGGCTGCCACTGGCCGGGGTTCAACCTCACCTGCGACCGGACGCGCGGCGGGGAGCCGCGGCTGCTCGTGGGCGCCGACCTCCAGGTCGTCGAGATCGCCCTGGCCAACTCCACGGTGCGGATCGTGGACATCGCGGGCCAGGTGAGGCTCACCTTCTCCGCGGGCCTCGACGGCAACGGCACGTGGGGCGGCCTCGGCGCCGCCAGCCCTTACGTGTTGTCGGAGATGCGCAACCAGTTCGTCGTGACGGGGTGCAACGTGCAGGTCACGCTGGTTGGCGATAGCGACAGCAGCGGTGGCAACGTCATCTGCTGCTGCTCCTCCTTCTGCTCCACCAACAACAAGCTGACGGGTGCCGTGACGAGCTCCCCTGGCTACGGCGCTGCCGGCTGCTGCGACACACCCATCCCAATCGGCCGCCCCTCCTACGGCGTGGAGATGAAGTCGCTGGACTCGAGCAACGAGTACGCCGACAGGCTGCCCATCGCGGTGCGCATCGCCGAGAGGGGGTGGTTTGAGGGCGCCTATGCCGTGTTGCTCAACGACTCGCCCGGGTACTCGCCCTCGCGCCGCCCGGCGGTCCCCGTCGTCCTTGATTTTGCGGTGGATTCCAAGCCGGTGATTCTGCCAGGGATGGCGACGTCGGGCTGCCCCGTGGACGCGCGGAGGAGCGCGTGCCAGAGCAGCCATGCCTCCTGCCGCAACGTCTCCGGAAAGTACCGCAGCGGGTACGTGTGCCGGTGCCTGGACGGGTACCAGGGCAACCCATACCTCGCGGGCGGATGCCTGGACGTCGACGAGTGTGCGCTGCCGGGCATGTGCTTCGGCGAGTGCATCAACACGGCCGGAGGGCACCTATGCCGATGCCCGCGTGGCGCCCACGGCGATCCGCGCATAAGAAATGGATGCATCAAATCTTATCTAGGTGAGCACAAAACCAATAATACAAGCAGATTGCACATCAGAGATTGCATCGATTCATTCTCTGTGTTACAAATCTTTTTTGGTAACAAAGGAACATTTTGTGCGCACATTATTCAGGTTTAAGTGCAGGCATAGGAGTTGGCAGTGGAGCAGCCTTTCTAATCATGGTAATTGGTGCTATTCTGGTGACCCGAAAGATGAAGCAACGCAGGGGGAAAATGCTCAAGAAGAAATTCTTCAAGCAAAATCGAGGGCATCTGTTGCAACAATTGGTGTCTCAAAAGGCGGACATCGCCGAGAGGATGATCATCCCCTTGGTGGAGCTACAGAAGGCCACCAACAATTTTGACAAAGCTCGCGAGATTGGTGGAGGAGGGCACGGCACGGTCTACAAAGGCATCATGTCAGACCTGCATGTCGTGGCGATCAAGAAGTCCAAGGTCGCGATCCAGAGGGAGATTGACGAGTTCATAAATGAGGTAGCGATCCTCTCGCAGATCAATCATCGAAATGTGGTGAAGCTCCATAGGTGCTGCCTCGAGACGGAGGTGCCGCTACTGGTTTATGAGTTCATCTCCAATGGGACCCTTTACCATCATCTCCATGTCCAAGAAACAATGCCATCCCTGCCATGGGAAGATCGGCTAAGGATCGCCACCGAAATAGCAAGAGCTCTAGCCTACCTTCACTCAGCCGTGGCGTTCCCTATAATCCACAGGGATATTAAGTCCCAAAACATTCTGTTAGATGGCACTCTCATGGCAAAGGTGTCAGACTTTGGAGCTTCGAGGTTCATTCCGGTCGACCAAACAAAGACCTCGACCGCAATCCAAGGGACATTTGGGTACCTAGACCCCGCGTATTTCTACTCAGGAAAGCTCACCGAGAAGAGCGACGTTTACAGCTTCGGCGTCCTCCTCATGGAGCTTCTCACTAGGAAAAAACCATGCTCATATCGGTCATCCGAGGAGGAAACCCTTGTCCCATATTTCGCCGCTTCGCTAGAAGCAAGCAAACTGGTTCATGTGCTAGATCCTCAAGTCATGGAAGAAGGCGGCAAGGAAGTTGAAGAAGTAGCTGTGTTGGCAGTAGCATGCGCGAGGATTGAAAGAGACCACCGGCCAACCATGAGGCAAGTGGAGATGACACTTGAGAGCCTTAAAGCCGTGCATGATAACTTTATGCCGAATTATCAAGTGGTTGTGGGTACAACCATGGAGGGAACGAGCCGACAATATAGCTTGGAAGCAGAACATTTGTTGTCATCAAGATACCCCCGGTAGTCAATGTATTTCTGGTGTGATTAGTTTAATCTAAGAATTAATAATTCCTTAATGGGATGTAAATATGGGAGCGACTCGAGCTCAACCGACTGAGAAAATGAGTCGGCTGGTGTTTTTTTTTTTTTTTGGTGTGACTAGGTCTCAGTCGACTGAGACTTAATCATGTCGCAGTCAAGTGACATAGTATATAAAAAGAAGAAAGAAAAAAACTGAAAAGAAAAAAATTATATCAATCTCCATGCAAAATCAAAGGAAATGTAGCATCGACTGAGACATAACGAAGTGTCCCCTCACTTGTGTTGTTCGTTTTTTCTTCCGTTGGGTTGGCCTCTAATTTTTTGGCCTGTATGACTGACTTTCATAGAAATAAAAATTAAATCGGGTAGGAACGGGGTCGCAACCTATACCTTACTATCAGGGTCAGTTAGTCATTGCCGAAGTGACCAAGAAGCATTCCTTGCATTACGAATGCCTGGAGGGCAGTCGATTAATAAATAACTACTTCTTATTGAACTGGCGTCGTCACGCTCTCGCAAACTAGTTTTGTCGCTCGGCGCCAAATAATAGCGTTTTCGTATACAACACCCACTGTAATTAGCAAGCGAAAAGTAAATGGGCCGGCCCATCTAGCTCCATCCCTTTTATCAGTTTTGTGAAGCTTCCGGAAACTTTTGACTAGGTTTATCTATTCTTGGTTTATTTTTTGATCGGTTTCTGATCAAACTTTTTGTTTAGTTTTTTTGATAGGTTTCTTATGAAATTTTTCGTTTAGTTTTTTTCTCTTTTCCTTTTTCTTTACCATTTCTTTTCCTTTTTGCTTTTTCACTTTAAATTCCTAAACATATTTATAAATTCAAGAATTTTCAGAAATCGTGAACCTTTCGAAATCCAAAAACATATTAACATTTTTTCAAATTAATGATTTTTTAAATCATGATTTATTTTCAAATCTGGAATGTTTATCATATTTGTGAACTTCTTCAAAACCATGAACATTTTTCAAATTCACGCACTTTTTCCATATTCATGACCTGTTTTTCAAATGCATGAACTCTTTTTTCATATTCATGATGTTTTTAAAAATCCACAAACTTTTTTAATCTGCAAACATTTTTCAAATCCATGTGTATTATGAAGTTCATGAACATTTTTTAAAACTTGATTTCTTTTCAAATTCATAAATTCATAAAATGTTTTCATATTCATATTTCTTAAAAATTTGTGATCATTTTTAAAAAAAATTAAGAATTTTTAAGCACTTGAACATTTTTTACAATTCATGATTTTCTTATTTCATGAAATTTCTCAAAATATAAAAAATATTGGTGGGCTGTTATTTTGCTAAACTAGCAGCACGACACAGCCGAAAAATCCAGGGAGGGACCAAGCCGTGCTGAGGGAGCAAACCAGGTAGCAAAGGAGTGAACTAATCCATCTAGCGAAGGAGTGATGGAACGTTAGATGTGCCGCCCATACAAGCCTCCTCACTCCCTATGCAAAAAAACTGGCCCTTAAAATTCAAGGGTCACTTTTCTGCTAGGGAAACGTTTCCACCCGGTGCGCCGGCCGAAACATTGGGCCAGACGCACGCGGGCGTTACACATGGTGGGACCCGGCACCGCTTTTTCTACTCCCGATCCCTTATCTCTTCCAGCTATCACACTGCATCACACATGGTTTGCTCTCCTCTACTCATTCCCCTTCCTTCCTCTATCTTTTTTCGCTTTCACCTTCCACGCCGGAGCACAAGACAAGGTTGTCGCCACTTTTTTTCGCTGCGGGGCCAAGGCCTTCCTGAGCTGCGACCGGCGAAATAGAGGGGTGGCGGTGCTGCAGATTGGAGCAGGAGACCGGTGTTGTGGAGACAACTCCGAGATGCGATGTGAGGCCAGCAAGGTTCTGCAACCGGTGGAGCTAGAAGCTCAACTGGCAGGCGCGCGACCATGCCGGTGACTCCTCGATGTTGCAACTGGCGGAGTTGAAAGCTTCTACCGGCGTGCTAAAAAGCTACTACCGACAACGGCGATAGCTGCAATCGGGCGGCCATGCCGAACACGCCGGCGACCACCGATGTTGCAACTGGCGGAGCTGAAAGCTTCTACCGGCGTGCTAAAAAGCTACGCCCGGCAACGGCGAAAGCTGCAATCGGGCGGCCATGCCGACCACGCCGGCGACCATCGATGTTGCAACTAGCGGAGCTGAAAGCTTCTACCGGCGAGCTAAAAAGCTACTACCGGCGACAACAAAAGCTGCAATCGAGCGGCCAGGCGGACCACGCGCGGCGATGCTGGGATGCTGCAACCGGCGCCAAGGATGCTACAACGGGCACCACCGAGAGCTGGAACCAGCCACCGGGGATGCTACGACCCGCGCGGTTGCAGCTTTTCGATGTGGGAGAGGGACGCTGAGATGCTGCAACCAGCCACCGGAGTGCTACCACAGGCATCACCGGAAGGTGGATTCAGCAATTTTTTTGCTACCACCGTCTTTTTTTACTGGAAACAACTCCAGATTTTGCTTCCACCATGTTCTATTTTTGCTGGATCCGGTCATTTTTTTTGCTTCCACCATTAACTGTTTTTTTGGCACCACATCCAGAGCTGTGACCATGGGGGAGTCGCCGGGCTGCCACCGGCGAGTTGGCCGGCGCTGCAGTATAAGCATGCGGGGGATAGGGGGGCGGGAGGAGGCGCAGGGCGCAGGACATGGACACGGGGGAGACGAGGGGGAGCGGAAGTGGAGACGCGGCGACAGCGAACTCTGACCTGCGGCGAGAGCGGCGACCTGCGTGGTGGGGCGGAGTAGGTGGTCGGGGATTGACGGCAACCCAAGCTGCAGAGGAGGTGCGCATGGTGGATCGATTTGACGGGGCGAGGGGAATTTCCCCCCTACTTTCTGGGAACGATGGGTGGGGGAACGAAGCGGGAGAAGCTGATCTGACGGATGAGATGCCTTGCATCGTACGGTGCGGAGGCGACCGGCCCAAATTTTCGGCCGGCGCACCGGCACCTATCAGTCGCCTTTCTGCTATAGAGTCTCACTTTTTTAAGGGTTATAGAGCTTCACTTGGGAATGATGCGCTTGCCTCAGGCACCCCGCTAAATGGGTCGAACCAGTGCAGAAGTAGCGCTGGCTCTCCAATGTTTTCTTTTTCATTTTTGTTTTATTAGTTTTAGTTATACTTCTGAAGTGCAAAAATATTTTATTGAAATTTGTAAATAATTCATTGCAGGTTCAAATGTTTGTTCAATGTAAAAAAATGTTCGTGTAATTTAAAAATGTTTACGTGTCTCAAAAAAATGAGCATAACATTTAAAATATAATGTTTTGTACCATTCAAAAAATGAGTGTAACATTTTTTAATTATGTTTGCATAATTCAAGAAAATATTTTGTACTATTGATACATTATTATCCTTAAATTTAGAAAAATGTTCATAGCAGGATCCAATGTTTATACTATGTAAAAAAATCACTCATTTCAAAATATGTTCGTGGTAAAAAATACAATATAAAAAATATTTGTGACATTAAAATAACTTAAGCGTATTTCATAAATGTTTAACCTGTATTCGAAAACAGTCAAAAACATGTATTTGAAAAGTGTGCATCGTGTATGAAATATGTTCCATGTGTATCAAAAATGTGTTGCTCGTCTATAAGAAAAATGTACAGTGTGTATTAAAAATTTAAAATAGGTAGACACGTGTTAAAAAAATAAAAAAATAAAACACCCAAAGGAACTCTATCCATCCTCTGACTTGGTTCTGGTCGCTTAAAGAACAACTCAGGCTTATAATTAGGATTTATTATTGCTAGAATTAGTTAAAACGGAGACGTAGCTGAAAAAAAATGTTTCCTTCCTCTTCCTTCTTTGTCGTGTCTCATCCTGAACTAAGGTTGTACGTGTGTGAGTGAGTAGTAGCAAAAATGGCAGAAGGAAACGTGAGTAAAGAATAAAAAAAAATGAAAAATTAGACCAATTGCGTGCATGTCAAGACGCTTGTGATTGCACATAGGGTGCGCTCCATGCAGTTGCACGTGAATGTTTAAAAATGTTCCTGATTAAAAAAAAATGGCCTCGTATTCGAAAAATTGTTCACGGATTTCATAAATATTTGAAAATTTAATAAATTTGCAAGAATTTCGAAAAATGTTAGCGAATCTGATAAATGCGCACAAATTTGAAACAAATAACAATTTTTAAATCACAATATTGAAAAAATCACTAGTTTAAAAAGTTCGCAATATTTAGAAATAGTTCATGATTTATTGTAAAAAAAATTGCAAACAAGGAAAAAAAAGAAAAAACACTTAAAATATCATGAACATTTAAGGAAAATAGTGGACATGCAAGTTGCCACACTACTGGGAAACATGTTAGCAATGGCGGGCGCAAAAGCTCCACTAGTGGCGGGTGGGGCTGTGGAGGACACCTGCCACTGATCTCCCGCCACCGCTAACATGTTGCCTGCGTGGACGGTTATACATGCCCACGACTAGTAGAGTAAAACAATGTTGCGAGAGTGTTTTTTTTTTGTTGTGGCAGCATTTTTCAGTTTAACAGTAATTGCAATATCATATGGGCAATATGTAGTATCATATAGCACAATTTAAGAACATACTTAAGTTTAACAACACTCTTATGCTTAACACTTAAACATAATAGTAATAAAATCATACAATATGTTCAATGAAGTGCTAATACTATAAGGGAGCATGCCTACGAACTCCGGATCAGAATGACCGCGGAATCCTTGAGAGCGCGAAGCCTCCTCGCTGTACATTGTAGAAGCATGAAATTATCCTGCAAAGACCCCCCCTTGACGAACGCACTTTGGTGGATGCTAACAAGCTGTACATTGTCAAAAAAATTGATCGCCCCATGAACAAGGCTCACCATTCGGAGATCACGTATGTCCATCGCCCCATCGACCTTAGGAAGCAAGGAGACTAGGGATCAATTGATCGCCGGCAAACCGTACATATCCCCATGATAGAATAAGCCAAAAGCATGCATGATATCTTGCTTGATGATGCCCCAACAAGAGGCATAAAGTCTCCCGGTGAAGCCATCAGGTCCTGGTGCTTTGTCCAAAGGCATGGCTTTAGTGTCTTCTCAACTTTTTCTTCTGTGATATTATAGATCCTGTAAGTATTCTTATATGCAGGCAAAAAGCTTCCATTCCTTAGAAACTGGAAGGCGCAAAATTGACAAGCGTATTATCATGAAGTAGCGACATGGCGAAAAGAAGAGGCCAAACTAGAAGGGCCATCACGGCCTTGACGATGCTTGCGACTTGGGAAATATGGTAGATATCACATTGAAAGCGCAGGTTAACTCCTAGAGGGGGGGGGGTGAATGGGAGATTTTTAGAAATTCGTCAAACTCCGAAGATTTTGACGAAGATCAGAGTGACGAAATAGAAACAGGAGTGAAACTAGATCGACATAGATGTAGATAGCATGCACATGAAATACATACAAGTGAAGAACTGGTAATCATACAAGCAGACAAGCATGAGGAAGATGAACTGAAGAAATGAAATACATCATGATGAAAGTCTTCAGTTCAAATTCTTCAGAAAAGTAGAGCACAAGTTCTTCAGCAGCGAAAATGCGTAAAGGTAAAGGGGTGAGGAATTTGAAACCAGTTGGGCTCGGTGAAGACACATCGATTTGGTAGACCAGTTCCAGTTGCTGTATCAACTGTACGTCTGGTTGAGGCGGTTGAGTCTTACCTCGGAGGACACTTAGTCCTCACCGTATTCCTCTTGAGCTAAGGTCACTTAGACCTCGCCTAATCACTCGTGGTAAGTCTTCAAAGTAGACTTCCAAAACCTTCACAGACTTGTTCACCGGCATGCCACAATTACTCTTGGGTGCTCAGAATATGACGCCTAACCATCTGGAAGAATGACAGTCTTCAAAGGTAATAAGCGTCGGATCACACAGATCAACTTCTTCAGTGATGCTCAGTCACTTTGGCTCTGGTTGGGTTTTTCCTCACTTGGGTTCTCACAAAGTATCAGAGGAAGGGTTGCTCTCAACTGACAAGTGTCAAGTTCTCTCTAGAGCAGCCAACCAACTAGTGGTTGTGGGGGGCGGCTATTTATAGCCAGGGGGCAACCCAGCATGAAATGTCATAAATGCCCTTCTCAGACATGACCGTTGCCAGGATAAGAATCCACTCGACAGCTGGCACGCGGCGCAGCAACGGTCAGAATTGAAGCTCTCAATTTCGTCGGGGCACTCTATTTCCTCACGATAGGCAGATCGCACTAGCGAAATCCTAACTCCTCAGCCTGACCAAATTCGTCAGAGACCAGATGAACTTCGTCACTGTCACTGTCAAATTCGTAAGCTATTCCGGAGATTTCCAAAGGCTTCACTCGAAGCGGCTGTAATGTGTATAGGTTTGAGCATCGCTTTTAAGTATGAAATATGTTTCACCTAGACCCCCTTTATCATTACAGTTTTTCCTATGACTCAAATAAGAAGAAAAAGAAACTATGAAAACAAAGTCTTCAAGCTTCAAAATCTTCACATCAATCTCTTCAAAGGCCGCACCAAATTCTTCACTCGAAGAAGTATATTTTTAGGGCTCACCTTCCGTGGTTAAACCAAGTCTTCAGGGACTATTTTCTCCTGTGTATACTCACAAACATATTAGTCCCTTAACCTATTTGTCTTCAATACTCCAAAACCACTAAGGGGGCACTTGATGCACTTACAATCTCCCACTTTTTGGTGGTTGATGACAAATCAGTTAAGTTTTCAACGGGAATAAAATAGTGAAAGTGTAAGTACAGAATGCGAAGACATTGGTTACAAGATATTGAGGAACTCCCCCTGAAGATGTGCATATGAAGAATTTGCTCTAGATAGCAAATGCAAATGGCAGGTTGTGGAGATCTCCCCCAATATCTTGGAATCCAATCATGCATGATCATAAGATATTGAAGAATTTGAATGCATGAAGAAAATTGGTGTCTGACGAATTATAACATGCATGCACATATATATATGCGGATCAGAGCATAATCACGCATGCAAATAAAACGTCGCAGAAGGGCGTCAGACCACCAACAGTTATTAAGTTACAACTCATAAAAGGAGCAAATTAAATGAAGAACCAAGAGTTGCAACTTAGCAAAAGAAACAGCTTGTTATAAGACCCGCTTGAAGACTAACTCAAATTTCTCCCACTTTGTTATCAGATGACCAAAAAGAGACAAAACTGAGAGCTAACGCCCCTGAAGAATATCATCAAGAAGCAGTTGAGGGAGCGCCAGCATCGTTGTCGAGGTCGCGAGTTGAAGAAGGGCCTGCTGCAGTGTCTTCAACATCTTCATTTTCGTCAGTAGCCCTGGAAGGAGACACTGAGCTTGGGGCCATCGGAGGAACTTGAACCTTCTTGAACTTCTTCTTGGGCGGATTGGCCCAATCAAAGTTCATTTGGAACTCCATTTCATCAAGTTCGTCAGGGGTCTTTAAGTGAGAGAGAATGGCCCAACTTCTGTCAAAGATCTCATGCAGATAATAATAATTTTTTGGACTGAATTTTGCGTCACGGTCATATTGCCTAGAATTGCGTGTAGTTGACGCTTAACCCAGTTGTGATTCTTGTCAACTTTCTGATGAAGACTTATGAGGAGCTCATGATCAGTCATCACTCGAGGAGCGTCACCTTGAGGTTTTTGCTGAGTGGCATTTGCATCAATGTCATGGCTGGATGAATCATATCATGTGGATTGTGAGACAGGCTGACGAAATTGGCCATCAAGGGGACGAACACCTTCATCAATAACAGCTTTGCCTTTGCTAGGAACTGAAGCAATTGTGCTTTGAAGAATTTCCACATCTGGCAGGAAGCTGAGATGATTTTGACTGTCAGCTTTGTAATTGATTGAAGATCTTGTTCTGATGAATCTCATGAGCCAAGGTGCATAAGGCTTCAAATAAAACGGAGATTGTGCGACAGTGGCCCAAGGTCCTCATGAAGATATCATGTATGTTGATAGGAATACCATGGATGATATTGAATAGCAAGTACTTCATGATCCCCATAACTTCTTCAGTCTCAGAATTGTGGCCTTTGATAGGACTGAGGGTTTTGGCCAAAATACGATATACTGTCCTTGGCACAAATATCAAATCCTTCACTAAGAAGGTGGTTCTTGGAGCTTCTCCTTCAGCCAACGGCTTCATCAGCACTTGCATCAGATGGTTAGACAGCTCAGGTTCTTCATAAATTTTTCTGGCTTTAGTAGAGGGCAAATCAACAGGAAGAGCTCGAAGCAATTCATCAGCAGGAGCCTTATAGTGTGTGTTCTCACTCATCCACTCGAGAGCCCATGAATGAATGTCGTCAACATCACCAGAAAGATGCAATGTGGCATAAAATTGAAGAATGAGCTCTTCATTCCAATCACAAACATTAGTGATGAAACTGAGTAGCCCGGCATCGTGAAGAACAGCCAGTATAGGCCGAAAGCACGGTAGGGATTCCATATCCACATGAGGAATATGGCGATGCGGGAAGACTTTGTTCTTGTCAAACAGCAGTGATGAATAATAGTTCATTTGAGCATTGGTCCAAAATCTCTGACGCCTGATTTTTGCAGAGTCATAAGGTGACTCGCCTATGAAGAAATTCTTCTCTCCAAAGAAGGCAGCATTATCAAACTTGGGTCTTCTGATGCTTTTGCCAACTTTGGGCATTGAAGGCACAGGCTGAAGGTTTATCTTCTTTGGCCTCACATCAAAGATGGGTCTCGGAGAGCCCGTTGAATCATTGGGATCCGTGATGGCCAAAGATTTTACAACTTCCTCAGCTGTTGCAAATGGAACTGTGTCAGAATCTGCTGAGGGAGCTGGTTCTTCTTCTTGAGGTGGAGGAGGTGCAACTTCTTCATCTGTCTCATGTTGCATAGTTTCTTCAGCTGGTGCAGCTGGAATTTCTTCAGTGATGGTCTGAAGGGATGGTTGACGTCCTTCAGAACCAGTATGAACTTCCTCAGTGATTGCTGGCGACTGAGGTACTTGTGTGAGAGGCGTGGTGAGGGGTGAGTTCGGGTGAGTATCATCCCAGAAGTCATCATGCATAACTGGCGTTGTGGATCCCACATCCACGTCCTCATCAATTTCATCATTTCTTCTATGAGAAGCATCAGTTTCATCAGTCACACGGACTGGAGGCGATGATACCTAGTGAAGTGAAGCATCTGCTTCAACTTCAATTTCTTCATCCACTAGCTCTGTGATGGCAGCAGAGTGGGTATTCTCTTCTTCATTAGATGGTTGGATGACATAGTCCACACCATATGGAACAATATGGAATTCTTCAACATTTCGAGTCGGGGATGCCAATGATATTGGGATAGCATCAATAGGTTCAGTTGAAGACATTGGAGTCATCTTCAACTTCTTCACAGTTTTTGAGGTAGATGGTGCTGATGCTTTTCTCTTCTCAGCAGCTTTTGTTTTCTTCACTTCTGATGTAGAAGGAAGTGTGATAAGCTTCAGAGTCAAAGTCGGTTCAGGCGCTGCTGCTGAGGAATTTGGTGCTACAATTTCTTCAGGCGCGACTGATGCAGTCGCCCTGGCGGTTTCTTCAGGCACAACTTCTTCAGTTGCCCTGGCTTGGTCTTGCGGAGGAGATGAAGGCGCAGTTTCATTGGCCTGAGTAGCTTCAGGTAGAGCTGAGGAACTTGAAGGAGGTACATTCCCATGCTTGGCGGCCTCTCTTTTGTTATGATCATCAACCACTTGCTTGGTTGCTTTGATGAATCTGTCACGCACACCACAGCAATGGCTGGCTTGCCGCTCATATTTATTAGACAGCCTTTGGATCTCAGATTGCAGTGCAACCAACTACTGAGGAGATATGGTTAGCATGTTCTTCTTCAGCTTCTTCTCCTTTTAAAGCTTTTGCTTCCTCACAAGTTTAGCCTGCTCAATTTTGTGTTTTTCTTTCAGAATAAATGCAGACAGAACATGACTAGGACCAGGTGGCAAATCAAGGTCGTCAAGGGGTGTGTCAGGTTTCTTGCACCAGATTTCAATGAAGTCCAAAATCTTCTTGGGATCAAGAAAAAGTGGAATGGAGGTATTCTTGGCACGAGCGGCTTCTTCCATTCTTCTTTGAACATATTCTGCAAGCTCATCTTCATCAGCCATGTCGTTTTCATCAGCCTGAGGCAATACAGCCTTGCTTCTGGGGCTGGGTCTAGTTCCACGGCCTGATGTGGCCTTTTTCTTCAGCATCGGCGTGTTTGAGGATATGTGCCCTGATGCTGAGGCACTTGATGCAGCTATTGGGGCTATTGGAAAGCCTTTAGTGCGCTGGCAGGATGCTAGCACAACTGGCGTTGAGGCTTTTGCTATGGCCATTGAAGAACTTCTAGCTGGCAGGGGCACTAAGGAACTTGGAACAGAAGGTGCCTTGGGCGCTGAAGCTTTTGAAGAAGATGGCTTGGGCTCTCAGGGCTTTGAAGAAGATTTTGGCCATGAGAGCACTTCAGTTGATGGCTTTGGCTTTTGAGCCGACTTCTTCTTCATGGCTTTCTTGGGCGCACTGCCACTTGAGCCTGCACCAGTCTCTGTTAATGCCTTTGAAGCCCTGTTGAATTCTTCAACAGCCTTTTGAGCCTATTTCTACAGTTTGGCCTGACGCTTGGCCCATTCTTTGTGGAATTCTTCACCCCTTCTGATGTTCGTGGGATCAGCTGTTTGACCAGGAGCCAACTGTGGTCTTTTGCAAGGAGGTTTAACAGCGAAATCCTTCATATATTTGGGAGTGACGTAATTGTAACTTCGCCATTCATAGGACCAGTACCTCTTGATCTTTTGCATACGCGTCTTGTGCTGCTTGTCAGTTTCTTTCCCATGAATTTCTTCATCAGGTGTGCAATATCCTGCATATAGTTCATCAGGGATCTCGAATGTTGTATGTTCCTCTTTCCTCTTGCCTCCCTTCTGAGGCTTTTTGCCATCTGCCATTTTCTTCAACTGAGGGTTTTGAACTTTTGATGTTTCTGAAGAAGTCTGAAGATTTTCCTCAAGCAATGCTGCAAATGAATTAAGTTCATGAGAACCAAGAGATTCGTCTGCAGACATGGGTACCTGTGAACAGAGTATAGTTCGAGGAAATTGGGAAGAGTCACATGTGTTCTCAGAGATTTTCAAAATTAAATCCAGTTGAGGAAATTGACCCTTATCGTCTTGAAGAAATTCACTAAGTGTTCTAGATTCAGATTTCAAAGCTGTACAGATTGAGACAATTGCACAACTGAGGAATCTAATTGTGAAGTGTAACTTAGATGAAATAACCAAGACTGGCCAAAAGGACGTGCTGAAGATTTGGAAAGAAGTGGTAAAAACAACACTTGAAGAAATTTAGACTGTAAAGGATCAAACTTGGGTAGTAAAAATAAGTTTTAATTACCCCAAGGATGAACTCGATAAAACGGACGACGAGTTGAAGGAAATCGTCAGCTCAGATCTTTCGTGCCCTAACTTGGCGATAAAAAATAGCTACGGCGACGGCGGAGGTGAAGAAATCCGCGGCCGGCGCGAGTACGGTGACGAAGAAGTCGAGGCAGTGAAGCTCTTCTTCTTAGGCAGCGATGAATTCCAGCGGCGGCGCTAGGGTTTGGGAGTGAGAGCGACAGGGGGGCGAGAGTGAAATGAATTAGGTTTGACGCGGTCAAGCCTTTATATAGGTGCGGTGAAAACTGAGCGGTCCGAACATTTTGGACGGAAAGCCCCTGGCGATTTGCATCTCATCAACACGCGTCACACATGCATTTTGAGTGCGCTTATCCACGCATCGGATGCGCGGGGTTAAGTTACTGTGGCAACCACCAAAAATTTGAATAGAAGATTTTAAATGTGTTCGCAATTTCTTCAGCTGTGAAGGACACAGTGAAGACTTTGAACGGTGTCAAGTAGAATGCACATGAAGAGATTGTGAACAGACTGGTTTGAGTTTAGCATAGAGGGGAGCGGGTCCGATCACATTCACATAGATGGAAAAACAATTTGAAAAATAAACAATATGTGAATGCTGTTGAGAATATGAAAAACACAGACATATATATATATATATATATATATATATATATATATATATATATAGCCCGTCTATTCTGCCAATATTGGCAGAATAGTTATTCTGCCCACACTTCCGAACTGCACGCTCAACACGAGGGCACTGCACTTACTGAAGCAAACACACTGCAGTACTGAGACTAGTCAGGGCCGGGCCATAGATATACGGGCCCTGGGGCAAGACGGCAATAAGGGGCCCTTGTTTACTCAAAAGCTCAAAATATTTTATATTTCAAAACCAAGTAATATCTAGTACATAGCATAATCTGATGATCTTAATTTGGACTCTAAAACTGACAGTACAATCTATTTATCGATCAAGTGAACTACACCATGATAGTAATGAAATGATGTAGTTCGGCAAAAGCTCTCTTTCCACAGAAGCTTGCATTCCTAAATTTGAATGGAGACCATTTTGTTCTGCAAAGCAAAAAATCCTGTCAAAACTGGTTGCTACTTAGATCTTCTGTGTTACCATCAGATAAAAAGTTAGGCATGAACTTACATTTGTTTCTCGATCCTTCCCAATCGGCCATGTTCTTCACTCCAAAATTCTTCACCCGCATAGTAACTCAATTCTTCCAAACATTCCTGCTCAAGGCATAGTAAAGCAAACTGAGCATTTCACGTCCATACTAGAACTTGGAAATTCTTCTAACACTCCTAGAAGCAAAGTCGTCAATTATTGCATCAACATTTATTTCATCCAACTTATCTTTCTCAATACATAAAGTAGCAAGACCATTTAATCTTTCTTGTGACATTGTTTACCTCAAGTAGTTCTTTAACAATTTCAACTTAGAAAAGCTCCGCTCCGCTGATGCTACGGTCATTGGTACAGTGAACAAAATTCGATAAGCAATTAAAACATTTGGAAAACAGTCAATATCTCTAACAAACTCAAAAATCTCCATAGCATGCAATGGCAAATCTGATTCTGGTAAAGTCATTTGCAGCAGTCTTAATTCAGAAAAAAGATCATCTAACTCAACATCGCATGAACCATTTCGTGAAAATGTTTCTACAAACTTAGCACAACATTTGCGTAGTTCGACATCATCCAATAACTTCATGTCTTTTGAGCTAAGTAAGAAGCCAAATATACTTTTGAAAACTTTCAGTTCTTTGAATCTAGTTCTCAGAGAGACCTTTGCAATATCAACCACAACTAAGAAGTAATTAACTTCGAACGCCTTCTCAGCTTTTAGAACTTCTTCATCGTTATCAGGTTCATCAAATTGTTTCTTCCTAGTAGCATTACGTTTTATTGGAAATGATGGTTCTATGCTCATATCAATTGCAAGACCTTTGGCGATAGCCAAACAAGATGCAAATCCTTCATCTCTGTACTTATCAAAAAACTGCATTACGCCTTCCATTTGCTGCAAGGTAGAGTCGACACACATAGATGCAGACTGCAACTTCTTGCTCACCATGTTTACAGCAAATAATATATCATGCCAAATAACCATGCCAATTAAGTAAAAACTCAAAACTACCAAGTGCATCAAATAATTTTTTTGCGTCGCTCTTTGACTTGGCATCATCACAAATTTTACATAACTCGGACAAAGCTAGCCTTAATTGTGGAGCCTGATATCTAATAGCCTTCACACTTTTGATTCGACTCTCCCACCGAGTATTAGACAAACCTTTCACAGTTAAACTAGGAATATGATCAAGTAAAACCTTCCATCTTTTAGTGGAACTTGAAAATAAAACATAAATTCGTTGCACAATTCCAAAGAACGATATCGCTTTACTACAAGAACTTGCCATATCACACAAAGTAAGATTGAGGCTAAGACACGCACATGGCATATATAAAGCTCTTGGATTTTTTTCAAGTAAACGACTTTGTACCCCTTGTTTGTTTCCTTTCATGTTGGAACCATTATCGTACCCTTGGCCCCTTACGTTATCAATATTTAAGCCATAAGACTCAATTGCATCAAGAAGTACATTAAAAAGACCCAAACCAGAAGTGTCAAAAATTCCATAAAAAATTCTTCTATTTTTATTTTCTTATTTGACATATTAACACATTGAATAATTAGGGTCATTTGTTCTTGATGGCTAACATCTGGAGTACAATCAAGAATTATGGAGAAATATTTAGCCTCTTTAATAATTTGTAAGATAGAACTAGTAACACTAGAGGCCAATAGAGAAATCAACTCATTCTGAATTTTGTGGCTGAGATAGTGATGATAAATTTCATCATTCTGAATTCGTCTAAGATGTTCTTGCATTATTGGATCAAATTCAGCAATCATCTCTACACATGCCAAAAAATTACCATTGTTGTGTTGGTAAAGTTTCTCACTAGATCCACGAAAAGCCAAGTTACGTTTACCAAGATATTTAACAATGGCTACTAATCTCACTAACACTTGTCTCAAACGTTCTTTCTCCTTATTTAACAATGGTTTTATTTTTGGCTAGTCTAACTTTTAACTCATTCCAAGTGTTCATGGTTTTAATATGTTCTACACCATTTTCATGTTCTTTAAGCCTCTCGCTAAGATGCTTCCAGTCACTCAATCCATTACCTGCTAACGCACTCTTGTTGCTATGGGATTTGAAAAGCTTGCAACAAAAGCAATACACTTTGTTAGCATGTTCAGAGTAAACCAACCATTTCCTGTCATGTACCTCTCCATTGCTTAACTTTCTAGAATAATAAGATTGTGAAAAATGTCTAGAATTACTATCTGCAGGGAACACAATATCATCATTTCTTAGAGGCCCCTTCTCAACTAAAATATCCCTAGCCTTATCATCCAGATTATCCCAGTTTCGTGGATCAAAAATATCAACAGTGAATGGTAGTTGTTTATCGACACTCGGTGATTCAGAATTTGATGAATGAGTTGCGTTTTCATGCCCGCTGGAATTATTATTAGCCTCATTCATATCATCATCAGTAGCATTTGTATTCTCAGTTGGTTGTTCTTCAACACTTACTATGGCCAATTCCAGGGGATCTCTAGAAGAACTAGCAGGTCTGAGAAATGGGAGAAGTGATCCTTTTAGGGATTTTACCTCTTCATCTTTTTGTTTTTTTCTCTTCCTTTTGTTACTACCAGATAAATGCTTTCTAGAGGACATGTCACAGAACAAGAACAAGTAGCATAAAAATGATTAAAACAGGGAACAAAAGCACCTGAATGTGGATGTAGGTGGCCAAATCAGCAGATCCGCAGCGCAGGTTGCAGTCAGCACGGACGAGAATACAACACCATGAACTGAATAGTTTTTGCCCCCTTCTCTAGTTCATCAGTTCCTCTCCTGGCCCTGGCTTAGATCCACCGAACTCTGGAGTCTGGAGAGCAGAACTGCAGGAGATAAGAAGAAGAGCAGGTTGGGGACCGCAGGTTGGAGAGCAGAACACAAGAAGAAGAGCTGGTTGCGGAGTCATCGGAGGTCACATCTATTTAACTGAAAGAAGGAAGGGGAACGGGATTATGGGGAGGAAGAAAAGAAGAACATGTACCGTCTCCAACTCCAAGTGACCAAGTCTCCAACGTCTAGATGATTGGGAACAAGCAGAACCTTGAAGAAGGAAGAAGAGCCGATTGGGGAGCCGATTTGCGCCTTTAGTCTCCATTAATGGCCGGTGGCGATTTTGGAATCGGAGATGACACGGGAGCGGCGGCGCTGTTTTGGAATCTGCGATTTGGGGAAGAAGAGGAGTCGAGGAAGACCAGAACGATCGACCAGTTTTTTTTTTTTTTGAGATCCCGATCGACCAGCTATACAGCTATAGAGGAAACAATACCTGGGCCGGGGCCCCTGCCTTCCTGGGGCCCAGGGCGGGCGCCCCGTTTGCCCGGCCTATGGGCCGGCCCTGAGACTAGTGAACTTCTCGTCGAAAAAACTGTACGCGGTGTTTTTCGGTATTGTTTTCGCTCCAGTTTTTAAACCGTTTGTCGGAATGAGGCATGTAATATACCGTTGGAAAGCTATGGATTAGGCGCAACTTTTCCATGTTGAATTGTTTTCGAGATTCCTCGCGGTTTAAGAGCAATTTCGAAAACGGTGGGCGCCCGACGAGTGACAGCGAGCGTATTTTCGTGTTTTTTTGCAAACCGTTTGTTGGAATGAAGCAAATGATATACCGTTGGAAAGATATCGTCGAGGCGCAACTTTTTCATATATATTACTCTCTCTAATTCCTTACGGTTTAAGAGCAGTTTCAAATTTACTAAATCGCGGAATTCTGTTTTTTCAAATTTTTGCAATTTTTTGGTACTGTTTTCGCTCCAGTTTTTTAACCGTTTGTCGAAACGAGGCGTGTGATACGCCGTTGGAAAGCTACGGACGAGGCGCAACTTTCATATGTAGAAATGTTTATGAGATTCCTTACGGTTTTAAATTAATTTTGAAAATGGTGCGGCGGACGACGGGTGGCAGCAGACGTTTTTTCGTGAATTTTTACAAACCGCTGGTCGGAATGATTCAAATGATACGCCGTTGGAAAGATATCGACGAGACACAACTTTTTCATGTAGAACACCCTCTCTAATTCCTTACGGTTTAAGAGCAGTTTTGAAATTACCGAAATGCGGACACTCTGTTTTCCGTGACACCAAAATCGAAGAGTAAACCGCATCGGACAGAAAACCACACTGCTTCAGACTGAAAACTGCACTGCATCAGACGGACAAGCGAACTTCATGGTTTTCTTTTTTTGAGACGTAAATTTTCCAAGCCGAGCAAGTAGACCGCGCTTCACGTCGGGCGTAAGTGAACCGCAGTACTTTTTTTTGTCGTTTCCGTAACATTTTTCTGCACTTCACATTGGGAGTAAGTGAACCGCGATACTACTGAAAGTGAACCGCAAGTGGTGATTTATTTTTAATACTTTCTTTTTCGTGAGACAAATAAAACAAATAAATATATCTTTATCTCAAGTGAACCGTTGTCAATCAGAACTAGTTTTTTGTTTTGGACTGTAGGGACGTACTGAGTGTGCTGCATTACTTTTTTTTATATCATATTTTGTCTTTTTTTACTGCACACAACAAATTATTTAACTGCTGGTGAAGTCTGACTAATAAGTGAATTGCTGAGTCAGATAAAAAAGAACAGACACGCACTATAAGATGAGCCACATCCGTTTCTTCTTCTTTTTTAATACTGTTCACAACAATATGGCGAACTGCTACACCAAAAATTATTTGGAAATTTCAAATGAACCAAAAAAACAAAAAGCACACCACAAAGAACCCGTGCATACAGTAACCACTTTCTGCAGTTAACTCTTTTTCTCTGGTTTTTTTTTTTGGAACTGGACGCATATGCTCCAAAACTGGACGCGTGGCTGGGAGGCTAGCAGTGTCGCCGCCACACTGCATGCCTCGTGGAGCCGGACTGCAACTTCGCGCCGTTGTGTCGTCATCAGGGAGAGGTTGAGGGGGGTCCTGCTCACTGCTCTGTCAAATTAGGCCCGTAGTGCTTGGTCATGTTTTCAGGTAAATTTTACTGTACTCCCCTGAGAAGTGGACTACCTTCATCGAACTGCGCATGCAAGCTACAGAACTGCTTTTGCCCGCAGAAACAATTTTGTGTGCCGGCGGACTGCACCGACGACCGAGACGACCTGCGTCGGGGAGCGACCTGTACTGCATCAGTGAAGAACAACACAAGAGGAGCAGAGGTGAACTGTACGCGCTGCCATGAACATACTGCACGTCGACGCGAGCCGCACTGCAAAACATAGAGCAAGATAAAAGTTAAATGTGCACAAATGTTTTGCTTTTTCTTTTTTGCAGTATCAATCATACAATGCGAACTGCAGCAGAATTTAGAGTATATAGATTGAAGTGAATCGGAGTATATAACAAGTAGGGCGGCGGATCCATCGGCCCCTGGCTGGGTCTGCTTCGGTTGAACGGCAGGTGGGCACTACTCGATCTGCACTGCGTGTGGAGTCACAGTGCACTGCACCACCACGCCCGTGCTGCTCCAGCAACGAAGGAGGGGAGGTGGAAGAGGGGGGCAGAGGTTCAGCTCACCGGCGGGAACTCGTAGGCTGGACGCCCGGGCACCACAACCCTCACCCAACATGAGCTGCCTTTTGCCGCCTTGCGCACTGCACGAGCACGTCTTGCACACTGAACGCGCACGCCTCGCGTACTGCAAGTGCGTGCCAGAACCAAACTTCACGCCGTCGCCATGCGCACTGCACACGCACACCTCGCGTACTGCAAGTGTCGCCGCCGTCGAACGCCGAGGACAGCAGCAGCGGGGCTGGCTGTGGCGGCCGCGAACTGCACGCTGAGCCGCGACGAGCTGCACGCCACGCTGCCGGCATCATCATCCTCGGCCCGTCGTCGTCGTCGCGCGCAGGGCTGGGCTGAAGCTCACGGCCCTCTGCGTTGATTTTTTCTGTGGATGCGAGAGTCATGCCTTCGCCGAATCTCATCCACAGCGGGCGAATCCCGTCCCCGGCGGCCGAATCCTGTTTCCTCGCTCGCTCTGAGCTGCATGCCCGCTCGCTCCGAGCTGCATGCCGCACACACCGCACGGCACCACCCACGAAATCGAACTGCATCGTGAGCCTCGACCGTCTTCAGGCCCGGTCGCTAGAGGGGAGGGGAGGTAGGAAAGCTCGTCGGAGGGGATGGGAGGCAGCAGAGCTCGCTGGAGGAGATGGGATGCAGGGGCGCGAGGCGAACTGCTCGGGGATGAAGAAGAGAGCAGCGCCACGCCGCCAAAGAAACAGCACGGGCGCAGCTGGCCGGCGCGTCGAGGGAAGTCAACTGCCGAGGAGGAAGTTTGGAGGGGGTCGTGGGAGAGGACGGAGGAAGGAGGGGGTCGCGGCAGGTGCGGCGCGCGGCCGAGGCGGGGTGGGGCGGCGCCTAGCAGGGGCGAGGTCGGGCGGCGCGCGGCCGGTGCGGGATGGGGCAGCGCGCGGCAGGGGCGAGGTCGGGCTGCGCGCGGCCGGTGCGTGGTGGGGCGCGGGGGCAGAGGAAGGAGGAGCGGGGCGCTAGGGGGGCCGCGGCTGGTCGGGACCCAGCGCCAGTGCCGCGCCGGAGCGCCGTGCTCGTGGGGATGGGGATTGGGGGTGGTGGCGCTGGGGCGTGGGTTGCGGTCGGGAGGTGGGGCATCGGGGAGAAGGTGAGTGGGGGCTTGACTGGGGGAAGAAGGTGGGTTTGGCGGGGTGGGGTGGTTTTTTTTCTTTTCGTAGGCGCGCGCGGGGTGCGGGGTGTTCGGGGTGTTCGGATCGGGGCGTGGGCAGAATAATGCTAATTTTTTTTAAATAATACATTTTCTTTAATAAATTTGAAAAATAATACACGGTTTGAAAAATTTGCAAAAATAATACACCGTCGGCCTATTAGAGGCCGACTGGCTTCAGTCGGCCATGGGTAAGCCGACAGGACTCAGTCGGCCTACAGTAGGCCGACAAGTCGCCATCCCACGTCACTGCCTCTTCACTCGGCTAGCGGGGCGTCCAGTCGGCCCTGGGTAAGCCGATAGGGCCCAGTCGGCTTCGCGGAGGCCGACAGGAGGATGGTAATTAGATTAGCCAGTCGGCATTGCGTTTGTAGACGAGGATGACCGGCGCATCCACATACGTAATGAAACAATGAATCGATGCTAGCAGCTAGACGTAGTAGATCATGCCAGGTCCGAGATCTCAAACCGCACGCGCTGCCGCTGGCTGCCGTACGCCGCCGCCGCCGGGCACTCGGGAACGACATGGCACCAACAACACAACCAAGAAATACGGCTCGCCCAGAGCATGGAGATAGCGAGCGTGGCATGGACGGATCGGGCTCTACACGAGACGAAACGGAGCGGGACCGGCGGGGATGGAAAGAGGGGAGTACCTCCTTACCCAAGGACGTGGCAGGGAGGACGGAGGCGCGAAGACGGCGACGCGGCGAAGCACTGAACTTGGCGTATTCTCTGAACCGAGAAGAAGACAGGAGGTTGCGAGGTGGCCGTTGACCCGTACTTGGCGTCCCGCGCGATGCAGCAGGATGTAGGCGAAGCAGGGGAAGGAGAGGAATCCCGTGGACAACCTTTCGTCGCCGGTGGTCGTCGTTGGGCGCGCCGTTGAGCGCGAGAGCTCTCGCCGCTCTCTGATGCTTGGAGTGCTCCCGTGCCACTCCCTCTCTCCCGTGCCTTTTCCTTGCGCCGTCGCGCTGTCGTCAGTGTCAGTCTCTGTTAATTGCCGGAGTTGCTACAAGCCACTAATTGCTATGGTGGCCTTCCAATCAGGCTAGCTCCAATTAGTCCATGCATGCATGTCCAAGTTAGTTGTCTACGCGAGCGATCAATCATCATGGCATGCATGCATGTACTATACGCAGTAGTAGTAATTTGCATGCACGAGGCTAGCTAGCTACGTAGGTTCCTGTATCGAAGCCGCGCCAGTCATCCTCGTCTACAAACGCAATGCCCGCCGGCCTCCGCGAAGCCGACTGGGCCCTAACAGCTTACCCAGGGCCGACTGGACGCCCCGCTAGGCCGAGTGGAGAGGCAGTGACGTGGGATGGCCACTTGTCGGCCTACTGTAGGCCGACTGAGGCCTGTCGGCTTACCCATGGCCGACTGAAGCCAGTCGGCCTCTAATAGGCCGACGGTGTATTATTTTTCCAAAATTTTCAAACCGTGTATTATTTTTCAAATTTATTAAAAAAAATGTATTATTTAAAAAAAATTAGCCAGAATAATGCCATAGTTGTAGAATAAGGTCTTAAGGATGTTGGTAGAATAGACTCATGCAATGAAGAACAATCACAAATGACGAATGAAGAACAACCACAAATGACGAATTTGAAAAGTTTTGACGAAATTGCAAATGACGAAGATAAATTCAAATTGAAGCAAGTCATAAAGTGGGTGGTGGCGTTACCCACCGTATAAGAACTATGATGATTTTAGACACCGCGTACAGTTGTCGTAGGGTTCTGAGAATTAAGTTTTTCATTAATTTCTTCACACTTAGAGGGTTTGTCTTCATTGATTGAAGAAAAACTTTACTTCGTGTGTTGTGCATCAAAGTCATCAAGAATGCATAAGCGTTAGGATGTGTGTCCTTTTCAAAGAACATTCGAAGATTCTAGGATGTTTAGCTCACACCGCAACATGCAAAACCTTCTCTCATCCATGGGCTTAGTGAAGATATCTGCAAGCTGGTCTTCAGTCTTCACATGGTTGATGATGATGTCTCCCTTCAGCACATGACCACGAAGAAACTGGTGACGAATCTGGATGTGCTTCGTCCTATAGTGTTGCACTGGGTTGTGAACGATCTTGATGGCACTCTCATTGTCGCAGTAGAGTGGCACTTTCTTCACGTTGACGCCATAGTCCTTGAGGGTTTGCCTCATCCATAGGAGCTGTGAGCAACAGGCACCAGCGGCAATGTATTCAGCCTCGGCTGTGGAAAGTGAGACGCTGTTCTGCTTCTTCGAGGACCAACAAACAAGAGATCGTCCGAGGAAATGACATGTGCCTGATGTTGACTTGCAATCCACACGATCTCTAGCATAATCAGAATCAGAAATCCCAGCAAGATCAAATGATGAGCCCCTGGGATACCATAATCCAAGCATTGGTGTGTGAGCTAAATATCGAAGAATTCGTTTCACAGCCTGATGGTGTGACTCCTTCGGTGACGCTTGAATGTGGGCACACATGCAAACGCTAAGCATAATATCTGGTCTAGATGCACATAGGTAAAGCAGCGAACCAATGATGGAGCGATATACCTTCTGATCGAAATCTTTACCATTTTCGTCAGTGCAGAGCCGACCATTTGTTGGCATTGGTATCTTGAGGCCTTTGCAATCTTGCATGCCGAATTTCTTCAGCCAATCCTTGAGATATTTCTCCTGAGATATGAAGATGCCATTTCGTTGTTGACGAATTTGAAGTCCGAGGAAGAATTTCAACTCCCCCATCATAGACATTTGATATTCTTCTTGCATCATATATTCAAATTCGTCACTGTATTTCTTGTTAGTGTAACCAAAGATAATATCATCAACATATATTTGGCATATGAACAGTTCACCATCATAAGATTTAGTGAAAAGAGTAGGGTCAAGTGAACCGGGTTTGAAACCCTTTTTCTTCAGGAACTCCTTCAGTGTATCATACCAAGCCCTCGGGGCTTGCTTGAGGCCATAGAGAGCCTTGTTGAGTCTAAAGACTTTGTCTGGATGCTTTGGGTCCTCAAAACCTGGTGGTTGAGCAACATATACTTCTTCCTCAAGCTTACCATTGAGGAATGCACTTTTCACATCCATTTGATATAAGAGTATATCATGATGGTTAGCATATGCAAGTAGTATACGAATGGCTTCAAGCCTAGCAACAGGTGCAAATGTTTCATCGAAATCAATACCCTCAACCTGTGTATAGCCTTGAGCTACAAGACGGGCCTTATTCCTCACCACTTGGCCATTTTCGTCTAGTTTGTTGTGGTAGATCCATTTGATGCCAATGACATTGTGCTTACGTGGATCGGGATGCTTGACTAGTTCCCACACGTTATTGAGCTCGAATTGATGCAATTCCTCTTGCATCGCTTGAATCCATTCCGGTTCAAGAAATGCTTCATCAACTTTGGTGGGCTCTGAAATAGAGACAAACGCGTAATGCCCACAAAAATTAGCTAAATGTGAAGCTCTTGAGCGAGTAAGGGGACTAGGTGCATTGATGTTGTTAAGGATCTTCTCAATCTGCACTTCATTCGCCACTCGTGGATGTGCTGGACGAGGGCCTTGCTGTTGTTGTTGCCGTGCAGAAGCCTCAGCATCATTTTCCTCAGGATTAGCAGTTTCTTCATGACGAGGGATCAGTACTTCTTCATCAGCTATTTCTTCACTGGGCACAATTTCACCAATGCCCATAAGCTTGATCGATTCCTCAGGAGGCATTTTATCTAGCACAGGAGGCAGGTGCTCTCTTTGCGAGCCGTTAGTTTTATCGAACCGCACATCTACAGTTTCAACAACCTTGTTGTGGTAGGTGTTGATGACTCTGTAGGTGTGCGAGTCCTTTCCGTAACCAAGCATAAAACCCTCATGTGCTTTCGGGGCAAATTTAGAACTGTGATGAGAATCTCTAATCCAGCATTTAGCACTGAAGACTTTGAAATAACTCACATTGGGTTTCTTGTCAGTGAGGAGTTCATATGAGGTCTTCTTGAGGAATTTGTGAAGATATACCCGGTTGATGATGTGACATGCAGTGTCAATTGTTTCAGGCCAGAATCGACGAGGGGTCTTGTATTCACTAGTGGAAAAAGTGCTAGCCATAACTTTTGTTGGTGGCGCGCCATTTTCAAACAACGCCAGCACTATTTTTTTCAAATAGTGCTAGCATTAGCTTATATGGTACGACAGTACTAGTGACATAGCGGTGGCGTTGGAAAATAGACGAGCATCACAGGTATATGGGGCCCACAATTTGTACAAGGCGTAATATAGTGCTAGCGTTGTATAACATGGAATGACATCACTAGTATGTTTAGTTGTGGCGTCCCATGTATTTCCACGTCAGCATTATTATTTTGTCACCGTGAGGATTCTTATATTATATTTTGAGACTTCAAATTTTTTACTTTTATTAAATTAATATTATTTCAAATGAAAATACCGATTTTTAAAAACATATATAGTTTAATAGTTGAAAATATATTATATTTATACTTATTTATTCTTAATTGTTTAAAATGGAAATACTGACATTTTTTAAAATATATATATTTATACTTATTTCAAATGGAAATACTGATATTTTTTAAAATATATTATATTTATACTTATTTATTCTTAATTGTTGAAAATGTGTTTAATAATATTATTTTGTCAATTAAATTTATATTATATTAATTGGAAATTCTGAATTTATAAAAATATATTTAGTATTTTTTTATTAAATTCAAAATATGGTTTTGAATTTTATTAAAGAACTATTATTATTTTGAGTCTTTATTTGTTTTTTATGAAAGTAAGAAATTTTTATGTTTTTGCTAAATTAACTTTTTTCCATATTGGGCCAAGCCCAGAAATTATTAGGAGGCAATGGGGGTCAAAACCAAGGGGGCAACAGCTCCCTCGCCCCACTCCCTTTCTCTGTTCCTCTCTCTCGTTCCCCTTTCTGTCGTCGCCGCTCTGATTCCGGCCGGTTCCGGCGGTGAGGTAATCTCCCTCTCTCTCTCCCCTCTCCCGCCGCTCGTTGCCGCTCCAATTTGATTCGATTCAATTTTGTTTTGATTTGCTAGGGTTTCATCGACGGCGGCGGCGGTAACGACGGACTGCTAGGGTTCATCACCTCCACCTTCATCCCCTCGGCAGCATTGAGTACGGCGAGTTCATCCCCTCCACATTCATCCCGTCCACCTTCTTTTATTTGCATCTCTAGGGTTCATCCCCTCCACCAATTTGATTGCATCACTAGGGTTCATCAGATTTGGCAAGTCAGTGGCAATGTAGAGAGATTTGGCAATTTAGTCAGATTTGGCTAGGTAATTTGTGTGTGTTTATGCATTATGTATATATGAGTTCAACTGTCATATGTACTTCAATTGTCATTATTTTGTTGTCATGGGCAGGGAGCCATTAATAACACTTGTTATTTTGTTCAATTGTCAAATGCCCACACTAGCTTTTTGTATATGCATTAGTCAATGCCAAGTTAGTGGCAAGTCAGTGGCAATGTAGACAGATTTGGCAATTTAGTCAATGAACTAGTGCTATTTTGTTGTTGTCCAACAAGCTAGTTATGCATATGTATTAGTTTTGTCAATGAACTAGCTTTTAATTATTTTGTATGTGTTTAAAATGCCATGTGTTTGTATGGCAGTGCTAGGTAATTTGTGTGTGTTTATGCATTATGTATATATGAGTTCAACTGTCATATGTACTTCAATTGTCATTATTTTCTTGTCATGGGCAGGGAGCCATTAATAACACTTGTTATTATTTTGTTCAATTGTCAAATGCCCACACTAGCTTTTTGTATATGCATTAGTCAATGCCAAGTTAGTGGCAAGTTAGTGGCAATGTAGACAGATTTGGCAATTTAGTCAATGAACTAGTGCTATTTTGTTGTTGCCCAACAAGCTAGTTATGCATATGTATATGTTTTGTCAATGAACTAGCTTTTAATTATTTTGTATGTGTTTAAAATGCCATGTGTTTGTATGGCAGTGCTAGGTAATTTGTGTGTGTTTATGCATTATGTATATATGAGTTCGACTGTCATATGTACTTCAATTGTCATTATTTTGTTGTCATGGGCAGGGAGCCATTAATAACACTTGTTATTATTTTGTTCAATTGTCAAATGCCCACACTAGCTTTTTGTATATGCATTAGTCAATGCCAAGTTCGTTGCAATGTAGATAGATTTGGCAATTTAGTCAATGAACTAGTGCTATTTTGTTATTGTCCAACAAGCTAGTTATGCATATGTATGTGTGTGTTTATGCATTATGTATATATGAGTTCAACTATCATATGTACTTCAATTGTCATTATTTTGGTAAATTTATATCATTGCTTAGTTCTTACTATGCGACCTTCATTCTTAAAATGCATCAGGTCTCATAGCCAATTCTGGAGGCAACATTGAGGAGGTTTACGGTGTGGACATGCTGAACATAGATCTCATTCAGTCTCAACAGTATGTCATCAACAGCTAGCAGGAGCTGACTGCCTCGCTGAACACGGAGATCGGTCAGTTGCACAACGAAAGGGTTGATGTCGTAAAGATCACAAATAAGCTAAGGGACGAGAGGGATGAGCTCATCGAGGAAAGGAATAAGCTAAAACAAGAGAGAAAACTCCTCAGGGCAGAGAAGATTGACCTCAAGATGGCCATAGATCATTTCAAAAAAGATGGAGCGGCCAACAGAACGAAGATTCGCCAGCTGAGCGTAATCCTTGATGAAGAGTAGTTCTTTAACTAGGTAGTAGTTCTTTACTAGGTAGCTAGCTAGCTATAGTAGTCTGTTGAGTTGATGAGTAACTTGAGTACAATGAGTAACTTTTGTGAAGTTTATTGAGTTAATGAGTATCTATTGAGTAACTAGCTAGTAACTTTTCTGAAGTACAATTATTTAGTTTGTGAACTAATTTTTTTATTACAAAAAATGAATTTGTCGGCGTTGGCCAACAAGGAACGACAGTGGTAATAAAACTTAGTGCTGGCGTTGGCCACGCGGGCACGCCATCAGCACGTGGAATACTGCTGACGTGAGTCAACGCCACCACTATATTCTAACAATGGTGCCATATTGGTGGCGTCGAGTGTCCACGCCATCAAGGCTGTTTCTGGCACGCCATAGCTAGGCTTTTCTGCACTAGTGATTCATCAAGCATGGTGCGAGCCATCTCGATGAGTGTCCTATTCTTGCGCTCCACGACTCCATTCTACTAAGGCGTGTAGGGAGCAGAGAGCTCATGAGTGATACCAAGTTCATCAAGATAATCATCAAGCCCTGTGTTCTTGAACTCGGTGCCGTTGTCACTCCTGATGTGCTTGATCTTGAGACCATAATTCGTCATGGCCCGATTGGAGAATCGTCCGAAGACATCCTGTACTTCAGTCTTGTAGGAAATGATGTGCACCCAGGTGTAACGAGAGTAGTCATCAACTATGACGAATCCGTAGAGAGATGCTGCATTGGTTAGTGTGGCATAATGTGTGGGACCAAACAAATCCATATGAAGTAATTCAAAGGGACGAGTAGTGGTCATGATTGTCTTAGCCGTATGCTTGGATCTGGTCATCTTCCCAGACTCACAAGCACCACACAGATGATCTTTGATGAATTTGACGCCTTCGACGCCAATGATGTGCTTCTTCTTGACGAGTGTGCTCAATTTCCTCATGCCAGCATGTCCAAGGCGTCGATGCCATAGCCAGCACTATGAAGCTTTTGCCAGTAGACAAGTGGTAGGCTGAGGACCTAGAGAGAAATCTACAATATACAAATCACCTTTCCTAAAGCCTTTGAAGACTTTGGATTTGTTAGATTCCAACTGCACAATGCATCTATATTTCCCAAAGATGACAATCATATCAAGATCACAGAGCATCGAGACAGACATGAGGTTGTATCCAAGGGACTCGACAAGCATCACCTTTTCCATGTGTTGATCCTTCGAGATAGCAACCTTACCTAGACCCAATACATTGCTTTTTCCTTTGTCGGCATATGTGATATGCTTCAGGTGAGACTGAGTAAGGGGAGCATCAGTGAGGAGATTCCTATCTCCAGTCATGTGATTCGTGCAACCACTATCCAAGACCCATTCAGTGGCTGAGGGAGTGTCATCCTGTAGAAGCATTAGTCTGACTTACAAATTCATATACTTCAAAGTGAAGAATATGATGACGATCAATTTTGTCAGACAATTTCATCAAGGAATAATATCTAGCAGCATAAGGGATGTGTGAAATGAGTTATTCATTTCATCATGATTAGCCTGCATCCCAACAGGCACTTTGTCAGGTCTTCAACAAATTCATCAGACATTTTAGTTGTCTGAAGACCTGACCCTGCAGAAAGATTAGTTCTTCTTCTTAACCACCCACATCTATATGGATGGCTGAGAAGCAATGTAACGTAGTGCATTAATGGAGAACTTAGGCATTGAAGAATATGCATTTCTCTTCACAGGAGGGTTATAGTAATTGAATGAATAAGCAGAGAAATTCTTCGATGATTTGTGAACATAGTGGTTCGAAGAATAATGCTCATATTCATCAGATCGCTGTTTGTTTCCTTGCAAAACAGAGGCATTAGCATGACCATAAGTGGGTCTGCGTCCATTTGACGACTTTGATCCCTGTGAAGAATTTGCCCTGGGAAGTTTCTTCTTCATCGGTGGTGTCATGATGACATTCACATGAAGATTTTCCAGAAGGCTTTTGGGAACCTAGATTTTCTTCACAGGTGGACCGTTCCTGCAGTTAGTTCCAACAAATCTGGCAAAGACTTCACCATTCTGATTCTTGAATAGTTTATAGTTGGAGTCAAATGACTCATCTAAAGAATATGAAGTATCATAAGTATAGCCAGATAAAGTGGATGAATCTATTGGAGGTCCCTTTGTAGCAACCCATGTGGTTTTGGGATACTGCTCAGGCTTCCAATACGAACCATCAGCGTTGAGCTTTCTCTCAAAAGCAATACCCTCTTTCCTAGGGTTCATGTGAAGAATTTGCTTTTTGAGCACGTCACACAGGGTTTGATGTCCTTTGAGGCTTTTGTACATGCCGGTGACATACATTTCCTTCAGCCCTGCATTTTCATCAGTATCACAGGTGGCTTCCTCAGATGAGGGCTTAGTGGCCACCGTAGCAGTTGAAGCAATTGAAAGTACTGAAGCATTTGAACATTCAGCTGAAGAATTTGCATTATCATGTTCAAGGCATTTTAGGCATGGTGCAACAAATTCTTCCTGAGCGGTACTGATCTGTTGAGCAAGGAGTGAATCATTTTCTTTTTGAAGATCATCATGAGACGCTCTCAGCTTCTCGAGATCTTGCTTCCTTTGAAGAAATTCATAGGGCAGCTTCTCGTGTTCGGCTGAGAGGGACACATGATGACTTTCAAGTTCGTCATATTGTGACTTAAGCATTCTGAGATCCTCAGACAAAGCTTGACTACGATGCATTTCCTCGTCCAACAGGTCATCGCTTTTGTATAGCAGTTTTTGAATCTTTTCCATGGCATGTTGTTGCTCAGTTGCAATTTTAGCAAGTTTTTTATAGCTTGGTTTAGATTCACACTCAGAGTTGTCATCACTGGAAGTTTCAAAGTAAGCTTCTCATGAGGTTACCTTTGCACCTCTTGCCATGAAGCAATAGGTAGGAGTGTAGTCATCAGCACAGTCATCATTGTTGGTGGAGATACCATTATCTTCAGGGTTGAAGATGGACTTGCTTACGTACTCAGTAGCGAGGGCAAGGCTGGCCACACCAGAGTCTGACTCCTCCTCAGATTCCTCAGCTTCGTCATGATCAAATTCTTCCTCAGAATCCATTTCCTTCCCAATGAATGCACGAGCTCTGCTGGAACTGCCTTTCTTGTGAGATGAGGACTTTGATGAAGACTTTGAGGACTTCTTCTTTTTTCCATCAGATTCATCATCATCCCTGCTCTTCTTCTTCTTCTTCTTTAGCCATAGAGGGCAGTCGGCGATGTAGTGGCCTGGCTTCTTGCATTTGTGATAGGTTCTCTTGTTTTAGTCTTGAGCAGACGCTTCTCCAGTGTTCTTCGAGTCATACTTTGAAGATTTTCCAAAGCGGTTCTTCTTGGAAAACTTCTGGAACTTCTTCACCAGCATTGCCAGTTCTCTACCAATTGCCTCAGCACCATCAGAACTGCTCTCATATTCCTCTTATTCTTCAGATGAAGAAATAGCCTTGGCTTTTGCATTTGCCTTCAGAGCGCGAGGACGTCCATAGCTGGGTCCATACATATCTCTCTTCTCTGCTTGCTGAAATTCATGAGTGTTGAGCCTTTCAAGAATGTCAGCAGGATCTAGTGACTTGTAGTCAAGGCGCTCTTGTATCATTAGTGCCAAGGTGTCGAAGGAACTGTCCAATGACCTCAGCAATTTCTTCACCACCTCATGATCGGTGATGTCAGCAGCACCAAGAGCCTGAAGCTCTTTGGAGATATCAGTGAGGCGGTCGAAGGTTTGCTGCACATTTTCATTGTTGAGCCTCTTCAATCGATTGAAGAGATTGCGTAGAACATCAACTCGGGAGTCACGTTGAGTAGAAACTCCCTCATTGACTTTGGAGAGCCGGTCCCAGATCAGCTTCGAAGTTTCCAAAGCACTCACTCTACCATACTAGCCTTTGTTCAGATGACCACATATGATATTCTTCGCTTGAGAGTCGAGTTGCTTAAATCGCTTCACGTCGGTGGCGATGATGCTTGGAGCCACGGTAGGCACTCTATTCTTAACGACGAACTAGAGATCATTGTCAATTGCCTCAAGATGCATTCGCATCTTGTTCTTCCAGTAGGGATAGTCCGTGCCATCGAAGATGGGGCACGCAACGGATACCTTGATCATACCTGCGGTCGACATAACTAAAACTCCAGGTGGTTAAACCAAAATCACACAGAACAAGGGAGTACCTTGCTCTGATACCAATTGAAAGCGCAGGTTAACTCCCAGAGGGGGGGGGGTGAATGGGAAATTTTTAGAAATTCGTCAAACTCTGAAGATTTTGACGAAGATCAGAGTGACAAAATAGAAACAGGAGTGAAACTAGATAGACACAGATGTAGATAGCATGCAAATGAAATACATACAAGTGAAGAACTGGTAATCATACAAGCAGACAAGCATGAGGAAGATGAACTGAAGAAATGAAATACATCATGATGAAAGTCTTCAGTTCAAATTCTTCTGAAAAGTAGAGCACAAGTTCTTCAGCAGCGGTAATGCGTAAAGTTAAAGGGGTGAGGAATTTGAAACTAGTTGGGCTCGGTGAAGACACAGCGATTTGGTAGACCAGTTCCAGTTGTTGTATCAACTGTATGTCTGGTTGAGGCGGCTAAGTCTTACCTCGGAGGACACTTAGTCCTCACCGTATTCCTCTTGAGCTAAGGTCACTTAGACCTCACCCAATCACTCGTAGTAAGTCTTCAAGGTAGACTTCCAAAACCTTCACAGACTTGTTCATCGGCATGCCACAATTACTCTTGGGTGCTCAGAACATGTTGCCTAACCGTCTGGAAGAATGACAGTCTTCAAAGGTAATAAGCGTCGGATCACACAGATCAACTTCTTCAGTGATGCTCAGTCACTTTGGCTCTGGTTGGGTTTTTCCTCACTTGGATTCTCACAAAGTCGTCAGAGGAAGGGTTGCTCTCAAATGACAAGTGTCAAGTTATCTCTAAAGCAGCCAACCAACTAGTGGTTGTGGGGGCGGCTATTTATATCCAGGGGCAACCCGACATGAAATGTCATAAATGCCCTTCTCAGACATGACCGTTGTCAGGATAAGAATCCACTCGACAGCTGGCACGCGACGCAGCAACGGTCAGAATTGAAGCTCTCAATTTCGTCGGGGCACTCTATTTCCTCACGATAGGTAGATCGCACTGGCGAAATCCTAACTCCTCAGCCTGACCAAATTCGTCAGAGACCAGATGAACTTCGTCACTGTCATTGTCAAATTCGTCAGCTGTTCCGGAGATTTCCAAAGGCTTCATTCGAAGCGGCTGTAATGTGTATAGGTTTGAGCATCGCTTTGAAGTATGAAATATGTTTCACCTAGACCCCCTTTATCAGTACGGTTTTTCCTATGACTCAAATAAGAAGAAAAAGAAACTATGAAAACAAAGTCTTCAAGCTTCAAAGTCTTCACATCAATCTCTTCAAAGGCCGTACCAAATTCTTCACTCGAAGAAGTATATTTTTAGGGGTCACCTTCCGTTGTTAAAACAAGTCTTCAGGGACTATTTTCTCCTGTGTATACTCACAAACATATTAGTCCCTTAACCTATTTGTTTTCAATACTCCAAAACCACTAAGGCGGCACTTGATGCACTTACACACATAAAAAAGAAAGTGTGTGTCGGTGCGAAAACCGACAGACCTCGGGGTAGGGGATCTTGAGCTGTGGATCTCGGACAGATGGTAACAGGAACAGGGAGACGATGTTTACCCAGGTTCGGGCCCTCTTGATGGAGGTAAAACCCTACGTCCTGATCTTGTTTATATTGATAGAGATGTATCAAGTACAGAGTTGGTCTACCTCGAGATCGTATGATTTAGTCCTAAGGCTAGGTGAATGAGATTGTGTTGAGGTCCCCTCTAGGGGCTAAACCCTTTGGCTTATATACACGCTGGGTAGGGTATCTAGGGTTACAAGGTCGGTATGTAAGCACGGAGGCGGCAGGAGGAGTCTTGGAATACGCGCCAAGTCTTCGATAGATGCAGTCTTGATCTCTTCTCCTGCGTGTATCTCCCGGAGTCCATCTTGACAAGAATGAGAGCCCACTTGTCTAGCCCGAGGAATATGGCCCGACTAGGTTAATACCCCCTAGTCTAGGACACCGTCAGTAGGCCCTGAACTGGTCTCCGACGCTGAGGACGACAGCCTTGGACTTCGGTTCCGGAGTCTTTGGCTCGGTAGGCAAGTTCCGTGCATGATCTCCCCAGCATAGCTTCAAGCAGTCCTCGGAACGATTGATATTCCCGCCGAGTGGGCCCAGCTCCGCCACGCGTGGCCTCAGCTTTCTGATCTTTGGGAACCGTGTGTTACGGGGAAGCGGGTCAACTTATCCCGAAACATCAAAGCGTCAGTCTCCCCCCTTTTTATTCACGAGTCAGGCATGCGGATTTATCAGAAACCCCACTCCTCTTTCCAAGCAAACTGCGCATGCACTCCCCTTCCTCCCAAGTCCAACCTTGAGGGTTTCCCATGGTGAGCGACGCAGGTTCTTTGAGGCACCCTCATGGTCCTGTTAGGGGTGATTGGGGCAGTTGCGCCGTGTCGCGCCTCCAACTGGAGTGCCGGGCCAGACAAGGATACCTGCCAGATTCAGATCTGACAGCGACCCGCCCGGGTTTAACATCCACCAACGAGCAGGTACACGCAGAGAATTACCCTTCCCCTCAAAAGGATGAACGGGTATGCTTCGTTTCCTTCCTGCTGTGTGGTTTAGGATTTCCAATTAACCCCTTCCTCCGAGGCCTGCTAGAGTTTTATGGGCTGCAGCTCCACCACCTTACCCCCAACTCGATTTTGCACATTGCGGGGTACGTCACCCTATGCGAGATGCATCTTGGGTGTGAAGCGCACTTCGGACTCTGGAGGAGGTATTTCTGTGTAGTGCCTTGTTCCTCCACCGAGAGGCTCTACGAGGTTGGAGCAGCCAAAGTCTGTCGAATCGAGGGGGCAGAATACCCGTCGGGCACACCTCGGGAGGATACCGACATCTGGCCAACAGAGTGGTTCTATATAGACGACGTCCCCCTCGCAGACCCAGTTCGGCCAGGGCTTCCCCCTTTCTCTTCGGAGCCCCCGAAGAGGCGATATAGCTGGAGGCCACAGGGTATGGCCCAAGAAGATGGTGCTGAGGTGACCGAGCTAGCCGCCAAGGTGAAGCAACTGGTAAGGACGGGCCTTACCATAATAGACGTAATGGCCACGGTGATAGACCGAAGAGTCCAACCACTCCGGCTGCGCCCTCACCCGTTATGCACATACAACGGAACCGAAGACTGCTCTCGATCAATTCGGCAAAGTTTCTTTGACCAAGCGGCCTTCGGGACAGTGATGGCCGGTATTTACCAAGGAACGGCAGAGGACTTTGCCCGACGACAATTACGGGATGGTCTGTCCTACTACAATCCAGCCAACACAGTGAGTCTTCCCGCTTTATTTCGCCTTCCCGAGTTGTTTTTCAATAGCCAATCCATTTGACCGATCTTTTTATTGGTTTCGAGCAGAGATGGAGGTGTCGGGTGGAGGCTATAAGCAGCCCTGCGCCCGAGCCGAAAATGCACCAACGAGCGGAAGATCCCCTCTTTCACGAGGACGAGGATCTGGCCCTTATCTATGAAGGGAGGAAATTTTATATGGAGTGCCTTGACGGTTCCAAGGCGGCCATCACCCCGGACGCGCCGGGGACAAGGCCAGCTTCATTGGTAACGCCCTCTTCCTCTACTCGAAAGCGAGCCTCTCGTCCCCAAGCCCCTGGTCGCCTGACTTCTCCTCCGAAGGGACGGCGTTCGAAACGTCTGCGCGGAGAGACGGCTCCTCACGGGAACCACCCGCAAGAAGCGGAAGAAGCATAGGCCGAGGTCATGGAGGCAAGCGAAAGTGCTCCTTCAATTATCAGGTGACTGTGATTACTGTATGTTGTAGAAATGCCATCTCGGTTCTGACCCCTTTGATCATTCGCAGGCAGTCTTTTCCTTCCTCCATGGCAGCGAGTGCGAGGGCCGAGGGGACGGCGGCTTCAAACAGGGAGGCAGAAGCACGTCCTTCTTTGGGAGTCACTCCTGAAGTTCCCCAGCCAGAGGACTTAGAGACCAGCTCGGTTACTCCTTCCGAGATCCAATGTGCCGTGAATTATCGGCGGCGAAAGACCTCCCTGAGGAGTCTAGCCTTCTCGGATCGAGAGTTCAATGCTCTCAGCTCGGTGGACGCATACCACGGGGCGACTCGCGCGGTATTTGATCAATCATTAGATGTTTTGTCGCAAGGGTTGCAGGTAAGGTCCAACCCGAGCTCATGTTATCTCGAAGATTTCTTATGTCTCTGTTTGTCAATACTGCCCACCGTGGTAGTAGCCCCTAAGGCTTGATATGGGCAAGAATGCCCGTAGCGAGGCTCGATTTTAACCTGAAAAAGTTGTTTTTTTTTGTTTAGAGTGCTCGGGCGAGGAATGATCAGTTATCCGAGGCCCTTTCCCAGACAAAGGGGAGGTTGGAGACTGCCTTGATCGAGGTGGAACAGGTGAAAAAGTTCACGCGAGAGGCGCACGGTAAGTGCTTTGTCTTGTATATAATAATCTTAGTTATCGAGGTCTCCTGACAGCGTAATCCGATGTAGCAGCGGAAGCCCTAGGTCATCTTGAGAGAGATCTCAAGCAGGCTCGTGAGGATTTTCTTTATACGGAGTCGCAGCGCCAGGCCAATCAACATGTGGTGACCCAAAGGGTGGATGGCGTTACTGCGCTAAGGGCTGAAAACACCCGACAGGCTGACGAGATCAAGAGCTTTAAAGCTCAACTAGCTGCCGCCGAGGCCAAGAATCGTCGAACCGATGAGACGATTTTTGGTAAGTTTTTATTTCAAGAATCGTTACTTGAGTTTGGGGGATAGCCGAGATGTTTAGCAGGCTAATACATGCTTTTTTTTTGCCAGCTTCGCTGTTCGGCCGACCCCTTGATGACCGAGGTCCGGTTCCCGAAGACATGGCGACCCGGCTAGCCGAGGTGCACGAAAGTGCACATAAATCAATGAAGGAAGTTTTCAAGGCGTTATGGCATGAAGTGGAGCACGTCCCCGAAGACATGGCCGTCCTAGCTGAACATATGCGGCGAGCTCGGTGTCAGATCCAGGCGTGGAAGGTGTCCGCTTGCCGGGAAGGGGCGAGGGAGGCCTGGGCTGTGGTCAAGACCCGGTATACGGAGGTTGATACGGCGCACCTGGCCGAGGTAGGGCCAATGGGGCCGGACGGGGAGGAAATACCCACTAGTCTCCTATACGAGAATGTCATGCCTGTTGCTCGGTCTTCGCAGAAGGACTGCGCCCTAGATGTCTTGATAGATGGGTTAGACTGCGTGCAATGAAATTATAATGTATGACTCTATGTATTAAAGTACATTACGTCATTATTCAATCCGCGCATCTAAACTCTGTCAACCAGCCATCGGCTTCTACCCCCTCGATCAGTGAGCGAGGAGTGTCTGCTTACTACTGACCGAAGTAATCGGAACAGATGCTTCAGGAGACGAGGCAATCCGGCTATGTGGTGCGAACGACGAGAGTGAGGCAGAGAGTTATGTTATATTACTTTTTAACGTAAGAAACATCTTCCGAGGAAAATAGTTCTTCCAACAGTTCCTTTCCTCGGGTGGCTGTGTCAAACACCTAAGTCCGAAGATGGGTGACCTCAGAGGTAAAGCCCCTGGTCGTGGTTTGAGTGACCCCCTCCACTTTATTTCTATGTCATGGCCGACCGATTTGTACATTTTAAGAGTGCTAGCTTTCGGCTTTGTCCGTCTGAGGTACTGCACCGGATGACCCGGGAGTAACAGTCACGACGGTGCTCCCTTTGCCTCTTAACCGAATGATCGGGAACGTAAGGGGCAAGCACAGGAGCCGGGCAACCCAGCTTGGCCAAATCTTAAGTCAAATCGATGCATATTATGGCTTGAAAGACAATAGTATGTAAGAGGTGGAATGATGCGTGCTTTGAAAAGAACATGCAGTATTGATTTTGTTCCTCGGGGCCCTTCAGGGGATGCCTCCGAAATCTCTTGAGAGAGAGAAAAAAGAAAGAAGAGAAAAAGAAAAGTAGGGTGGTGTATGTATAGAGGTGAGTAGTTCTCGGAGTTTCAACCATAGAAACATCGGTGTAGCGCCGTGTTCCAGGGGTTGGGTTCTAGACGCCCGTCCTCTGGGTCTCGAATTCGGTACGCGCCTCTGGTGAGGACCTGGTCAATGATAAATGGCCCATCCCACTTAGGGGAGAGCTTATGCGTCTGCTTCTCCGGATGAAGCCGCATGACGAGGTCTCCTTTGTTGAAGTCCTTTGAGCGGACCTCCCTACTGTGGTAGCGGCGAGCTTGTTGCTGGTAAATGGCAGATCGTGCCCGAGCGATATTGCGTTCCTATTCTAGGGCGTCCAAGGCATCCTGCTGATCTAACTCAGCCTCCCGCTCTTCGTACATGTGTACTCGAGGTGCATTGTGTATGATGTCACAGGGGAGTACTGCCTCGGCGCCATACACCATAAAAAATGGAGTATACCCGATGGATCTGTTTGGTGTGGTGCGCAGACCCCATAGAACGGAATCAAGTTCCTCTACCCATTTGCAGTCGGCCTCCTTGAGGGAGCGAACTAGCCTAGGTCCGATTCCACTAAGTATTAGTCCATTGGCGCGTTCTACTTGCCCGTTTGACTGCGGGTGATATACGGATGCGTAGTCAAGCTTGATGCCCATTTTTGCGCACCATGCTTTCACTTCTTTGGCCGTGAAGTTTGTCCCGTTGTCTGTTATGAGACTGTGGGGGATACCATAGCGGTGTACTACCCTCGAGATGAATTCAAGTACGTGGACTGCACCGGCCGAAGTTACTGGTTTTGCTTCGATCCACTTAGTAAACTTGTCCACTATGACAAGTAGGTATTTATTTTTTCTTGACCCGCCCTTGACTGGGTCGACCATATCTATCCCCCAGACCGTGAAAGGCCAAGTTATAGGTATCGTGCGGAGAGCCGCGGGGGGCATGTGGCTTTGTTTGGCGAATACCTAGCAGCCGAGGCAGCGTTGTACTAACGCAGAGGCATCGGCGCCCGCCGTTGGCCAGTAAAAACCAGCTCGGAAGGCCTTGCTGACCAAGGTCCGAGCAGCGGCGTGATGTCCGCTCATGCTGGAGTGGACCTCCTGGAGTAATAATCGTCCTTCCTCTTCGCTCTTCGGAAATACATCGCTGGAGGACGCACATGGTGCTTATTTTATAGAGTTCTCCCTCATGAACCTTATAGGCTTTAGATTGCCTTACGATCCGACGTGCATCGGTTTGGTCTTCGGGGAGCTCTTTATGGAGCAGGTATGTGAGGAGCGGCTCGGTCCATGGTGCAATAACTGCCATAATTTCGTGTGCAGAAGCTGTTATCTCGACAACTGAGCCGCCCACTATATCTGGCCCGTCGTTGTCTTGGGGCAAGGAGGGCTGTTCGATGTCGTTTAATTCCGATGTGCCCTTGTCGTCTTGCCAGACTATGGACGGCTTGAAGAGCCGTTCGAGGAAGGTATTGTCCGGGACTTTTTCCCGCTTAGCGCCCATTTGGGCGAGTATATCTATGGCCTGGTTGCTATCTCGAGGTATATGGTGAAATTCAAGCCCCTTGAACTTGGCCGAGATTTGTACGACGGCATTCCGGTAGGCTGTCATCTTTGGGTCCTTTGCATCAAATTCGCCGTTAACTTGTGATATGGCGAGGTTGAAATCACCTCAGACCTCAAGACGTTGGACCCCCATGGAAACTGCTATCCGGAGTCCATGTAACAGGGCTTCGTATTCTGCCGTGTTATTGGAGTCGGTATACATAATTTGTAATACATACCGAATATTGTCCCCTGTGGGAGAAGTAAGCACTACGCCAGCCCCTAGACCAGCAAGCATTTTGGAACCATCGAAATGCATGGTCCAATGCGAATAAGTGTTGTACTCTCGAGGGAGCTCGGCCTCCGTCCATTCGGCCACGAAGTCGGCCAACACCTGAGATTTAATGGCTAGGCGCGGTCGGTAAGTTATTTCAAATGGTAGGAGCTCAATGGCCCATTTGGCTATGTGCCCCGTTGCATCCCTATTGTTGATTATGTCACTTAATGGGACATCAGATGCCACGGTTACTGAGCACTCTTGAAAGTAGTGCCGAAGTTTTCAGGACGCCATGAAGACGGCGTAGGCTATCTTTTGATAGTGGGAATAGCGTGTCTTGCACGGGGTTAGGACCTCAGAGACGTAGTAAACGGGCCTTTGTACCCGGAACTTGTGGCCTTCCATGTCTCGTTCGACCACAAGTACTGCGCTGACCACCTAGTTTGTGGCCGAGATGTATAATATCATCGGCTCGCATATGCCTGGCGCTGTCAGGATAGGATTGTTTGCAAGGAGAGTTTTAATGCCTTCTAGAGCTGCCGCGGCCTCCTCGGTCCATTTGAAGGTCTTTATCTGTTTTAAGAGTCTATACAGAGGTAAGGCCTTCTCCCCGAGTCTTGATATGAAGCGACTTAGTGCCACCATGCATCCTGCCAGCTTTTGCACATGTTTGAGCTCTGTTGGTACCTCTAAGCGGTCCAAGGCTTTTATTTTTACCGGATTGGATTTGATACCTCGGCTGGATACGATAAAGCCGAGTTTGCCGGCTGGTACTCCGAAGACACATTTCTCGGGGTTGAGCTTAATTTGATATTCCCGTAAGCTAGCGAATGTGTCACGGAGATTGTCTACCAGTTGTCCGACGTGTTTGGTTTTGACAACCACATCATCGACGTAGGCCTCGACGGTCTTCCCGATGTGTTTCTCCAAGCATGATTGAATCATGCGCTGGTATGTGGCGCCAGCGTTCTTTAATCCGAAGGGCATCGTATTGAAGCAAAATGGCCCGTAAGGTGTGATGAATGCTGTTGCCGCCTGGTCAGATTTTTTCATCTTGATTTGATGATATCCTGAGTAGGCATCCAAGAAGCACAGCGAATCATTCCCAGCTGTGGCGTCTACGATTTGGTCAATTCGTGGTAAGGGGAAAGGGTCCTTGGGGCATGCTTTATTGAGGTCTTTGAAATCGACGCACAAGCGCCAGGACCTATCCTTTTTTGGTACCATGACCAAATTGGCAAGCCAATCGGGATGTTTTATGTCTCGGATGAATCCGGCTTCCAATAATTTGGCCAGTTCTTCGCCCATTGCTTGACGCTTGGGTTTAGAGAAGCGTCGAAGTGTTTGCTTGACGGGTTTGTAGCCTTTCAATATGTTTAGGTTGTGTTTCGCAAGCCTGCGGGGTATCCCTGGCATGTCTGAAGGGTGCCAGGCGAATATATCCCAATTTTCCCTAAGGAAGCTACGTAGAGCCTTGTCAATCTCTGGATCCAGGTTCGCCCCTATGGACGCCGTTTTAGCTGGGTCCGTGGGGTGTACTTGAAATTTGACTATTTCATCGGCCGGCTTGAAGGAGGTGGACTTCGGCCATTTTCCTAGGATGACATCATCTCGGTCGACTTCGGCTCGTAATGTGCTCAGTTCCTCGCCCGCGAGGGCTTCGGACAAAGTTTCGAGGGCAAGTGACGCCGTTTTGTTCTCGGTTTTGAGTGCTCTGTCAGGGTTGCTCGACGCGGTGATTATCCCATTCGGGCCCGGCATTTTGAGCTTCATATAGCCGTAGTGTGGTACTGCTTGAAATTTGGAGAAGGCGTCTCATCCCAGTAGGGCGTGATATCCGCTCCTAAAGGGCGCGATGTGGAACGTAATTTCTTTGGATCGGTAATTGTCCGGGGTTCCGAAGACCACATCCAAGGTTATCTTTCCACTGCAATGTGCTTCTCGCCCAGGTATGATGCCTTTGAAGGTGGTGCTACTCTGTTCGATGCGCGATTTATCGATTTGCATTCTGTCCAGAGTGTCTGTGTATATCAAATTTAAGCTGCTACCCCCGTCCATCAATACTTTTCGGAGACGGCAACTGCCCATGATCGGGTCAAGGACTGTAGGAGATATGCCCTAGAGGCAGTAATAATAGTTATTTTGTATCTCCAAAAGTTTGTAATGAATGTTTATGTCCCATGCTATAACTGCAATGATTCTCGAGTCTGCAATATCCACGAGGCTTGGAGGGAAACTCATGTGCACGTGTGGTATAATAAACGGTAAAAAGTATTCCTAGTCATGCCTCTAAGACTAGCTCAAGTATTGCATGATGATCCTGTTTTCCTGATCATGGGCATGTCTATGCCAGCAATTTTGAGGGCACAATGTTAGTAGAACACTTGTGTTGAATCGACCCGAATTGATGTTATGCTATGAGATACATTCGTCACAAGTTAATGGTTAATAACACAGAGATAGTTAATGTTTGCATAATTCCTTAGACCATGAGATTATCAAGTTCCTTCGTACTTGCTTCGTGAACTTTGGGGTTTGTTAAACGTCATCCGTAACTGGGTGGCTATTACGGCGGCTTACGGGTTCACGGAAAAGTATGTCAAGAAACGAGATAGCTCAAGATTGGGATTTGCTCCTCCGATGATGGAGAGATATTCTCGGGCCCTCTCGGTGTTACGGTATCCAACATCGTCTGGCCAGACACATTGTGATTTGATCACAGGGATGCCGGAACACGGAAACGAGAAAAGAGAACAAAACCGCTAACGAGGTAACTGGCATAGTGGACAAGTTGTTGATCCACGGGGATGCAGATAAATCTCACCTCGGGTGTTTGTAAAATATCGTGAAGCAACAGGAATAGCACACGGCAACTAGAGGTTCACTCGAATATTCATTCGTGTGGGTATAGGGGTCAATATGGGTGTCCACGGTTCCGCTATTGATCATTGATCGGAAAGTGTTCCGGTCATGTCTATACTTCACCGAACCAATAGGGTCACACGCTTAAGGGTCATCTATCTGCTGAATACTAGACAGGGAGTCTGAGAGAAAGTCACCGGAAAAGTTTCGGAGACAACGGAAACGTTTCGGAGAGAACACCGGAATAGTTCCGGTAAAAGTGAAAAGTTGTTTCAGAGTATACCATTAAGTCAAATTGGTTTCGGCACACGCCTGGAAATTCTTGGAGGGTGCCTGAATTGTTCTGGAAACTTCTGGGATTTTTTCGGGATAAAAACCGGAAATGTTCCGGAGCTGCCGGAACCGCTTTGGTTGCTTTTCGCTGAAGAAAATCATTGATCCGGAAATGTTTCGGACTGCGTCCAGAATTGTTTTAGTGGGTACTGGAATTATTCTAAGACTCACAGAAATATTTTCGGATTTAACGGTCGTAGAAAAATGTCTTCGTGAATAGTGAAAGTGCTTTTTGGGTTGCTTTTTGGAAAGCCACTTGTTAGGACTTTAGTCAAAGTTCTAGAAGGAAGAGGCTTGCAAGGGAAGGAACCCCTTTTGGGGGGCCCCCATGGGGTGGCCGGCCAAGGGTGGTGCTCCTCCTTGGAGCTCCACATGGCCTCCCATTATGCCCTTAATGCCCATCATATGTGACGTAATGCATGGGTGTTTTGGTAATTTTTGGAGGCACCCTTCCCCTTGGCTTTGCTATAAGTAGAGGTGGGGAGGAGCTCTCCACACTCACTCCTTTCTCTCATACACATGCCATGCATTATCTGGCTTTCTCTCTTCCTCCCACAAAATAGTTTCGTAGAGCCGAAAGGCTGTCTATGTTCCGGCAGGAACTAGTTCTGGACGGCGAAGCCCTGCCGGATAGCTGACACCATATGTGTGCAACCCCGTAGAGAGGTCGTAGGTTCGATCTTTTGCCCGATGGGCTGTTCGAGGGTCCTCCCGAAGGGCTGTCCGAGTTACCGTTCGAGCTTCGAGGGTCCACCCGAAGGGCTGTCCGAGACATCGTCCGGGGGACTGTCCGACCGCCTCCCGAAGGGCTGTCCGACGAGGGAGTACATCCTCGTGGTTGGGAGGTTGTAAATCCTAGCTGCGGGAATCTGCACCAACGATCTACATCGACTCTACTTCCGCTGCGCTACTAGTCGGTAATGATCAGATCAAACCTTGTATGCAGTCTCCATATTGGTCCTGGGCGTGCTCGCTGTACCGATTTTTTTTGTTTTCTGTCGCGTTCCCCTACAAGTACCAGGGCGGCGGGGCACCTGTTTGGGGTTGACCTCGGCTGATCTTTATGATCAAAGGTAATGGGCGTGTCTATCCACACGCCCCGGGTTGGTACCTGACAGACGGAGTTGATTTCTCGCAGGGCCCGTTTGCGCTGGTTGTTGGACGTAAAGGTCTCGTAGATCATCATGACCTCGCCCTCGTCTGGGGATTCCTCTGCGTGACTGGGGGTGCTCATAAGGAGGGCAGGTCCTCGTTTTGCCACTTGCCTCACTACCCAGCAGTCGCGAAGGCTGTGAGTTGGGAAAGAATTAAGCAAAATAGCATGTATCCGACATGGTTTATCCAGGAGACCATCAAGGGTGGTCCCAGGGAGGACCAAAGTTTTCTTCTTTTTCCGAGGCTGCTTGGTCGGTACGGTCCCCACGCGGGTTGCGCATCGAGGTGCGGGTCTTTCTCATTTTAACTTGTTGTCACAGATCGAATCTGTGCTCTTCTTGGCAATCCAAGCATCTTCGATGGTGCAGAACCTGGACACCAGGTCGGACAATTCTGAGAGGTTTGTACACAGCGGCCGGCGAGGGCGTTCGAGACGCCTTTATCCTTGCATCTGTGCTGAAAAGTTGTTATTATATCTGAGTCCTGGTATTTTGGTATCTTGTTCTTGACCGACAAGAACCTGGCCCATAATTGTCTGATCGATTCGTCGGGGAGTTGTCGCACGTAGGCTAGATCCCAGACATCTGGAGGCCCCGAGTAACCGGGGCAGTACTCAATGTGGGAGGTGGGTGGGTGGTTTTCGATCTCTATGGACCGCGGGCTCGAAGTCCTGGTATCTTCATCCCGTGACATGCCTACGGTCGTTGGACCGGCCGAACTGATTTGAAAATCAGGTTCATTCGCCGTGTTTGGCTGGTCACCATCTGAATCGCTTTCCAAGAAATACTTCGGCCCTTCGCCCTTGAAAAGGGGTTCGGCTAGAGCCGGGGAGGAGTCATGAATTACTCCCGATTCGTGGAGAAGGAAGGGTGCTTCTGTGACAGAAGCTTCAGGTGCGGGAACCATGCCCGCGAGATCGGAATCGTGAGCCGATGATCCCATCGATCCTTTTTTAATCCCACAGCGGAACTCTCAATGAAAGCACCAGTGTCGGTGTGACAACCGGCAGACCTCGTGGTAGGGGGTCCCGAGCTGTGGATCTCGGACAGATGGTAACAGGAACAGGGAGACGATGTTTACCCAGGTTCGGGCCCTCTTGATGGAGGTAAAACCCTACGTCCTGCTCTTGTTTATATTGATAGAGATGTATCAAGTACAGAGTTGATCTACCTCGAGATCGTATTATTTAGTCCTAAGGCTAGGTGAATGAGATTGTGTTGAGGTCCCCTCTAGGGGCTAAACCCTTTGGTTTATATACACGCCGGGTAGGGTATCTAGGGTTACAAGGTCGGTATGTAGGCATGCAGGCGGCAAGAGGAGTCTTGGAATACGCGCCAAGTCTTTGGTAGATGCAGTCTTGATCTCTTCTCCTGCGTGTATCTCCCGTAGTCCATCTTGACAAGAATGAGAGCCCACTTGTCCGGCCCGAGGAATATGGGCTGACTAGGTTAATACCCCCTAGTCTAGGACACCGTCACTATGCCTCTTGAACAACTCATAATTGATATTAGTATTAAGCAACTCATGATCAAGGAGGAGGTCCTTCTTTCGGCATTGAGCTAAATGCTTATCTAACCAGTGTTTTTGGTGTTGAGCTTAGGTTTTCTTATCAACTAACTATCATGGAGCCCAACACACCTATAGCAGGCACGGCGGAGCGCGCCATACAATCTAGTATACAACTTATGCTAGGGAAAACCACATGCGCTTTTCTAGCTCCACCACCACCTCCACCTCAACACAAGGAAAGACTGGTAACCCCCCCCCCCCCCCCCCACCTGCCGACACATGCAGATTTCCCTGTAAAAACGACAAAGATGTTTTTATTTATGCTTATTTGGAACAGGTTGAGATAGTCATACCGTTCTATACTCGTGGTTTCCAGTATTCCATCAAACTCATTAACTACTAACTCATGGACTTCTACTGTAAATAACAACTAGCTACTTGCATGTTTTGGTTTTACATCCACATGGTATATCCTTTGGCACTATATAGTAAATAGAGGTGTTCGAACAAGAGAAAACCCTCCCTGGTCCTCATCATTTCCTCTTTCACCAGTGACCTCTTCAAGGGACCTCTTTTTGGTTTCTGGTAAGATGACGGTGAACACCAAGCCAATTATGTTACAACCAACTAGCACAAAGAGAGTAATTGGGAGACGTTTTTTGGCATATAGGAACCAAAGCACACCAATGATAGCACCACACTTCCCGCCAGCACCAGCTATGCCGTGGCATGTTGACCGCATACGTGCTGGGAAGATCTCGGCTGGAAGGATGAAGGTGGTCGAGTTCGGGCCAAAGTCAGTGAAGAACATTATTGCTGAGTACATGACAGTGAAGAAGAGGTGCCCGTGGTCAGAATACCATATCGTTGTCGATAACATTTGCGGAATAGCAAGCCCGAGCATGAAGACACTCATCATAATGAATCCTACACATTGCATCTTGATTCGACCAATTCTGTCCATGAACTTGATTGCGAAGAGGAAGCCCGGCAATGTGCCAATGACGGTAATGAGAGCTTGGGTTTGTGCTATCTTGTATGTTTGCTCTAGCGGGCTCATTGTGCTTGCGCTTTTGATGGATTGAACTTCGGTAAAGATGTCCTTCATGAACAGGTTGAGCTGGTAAAATGACACGTCAAGCATAAACCAACAGATCATGGTGCTAAGGAGGTGGAGACCATGTCGATGGAGGAACTCCATGGTGAAGAAACCAAACTCGTGCTCTCTGTTGAGCACATCAGCCTCTTCTTTTTCAGCCACGATGTCGATGTTAAGGACCAAGGCCATGTCTGAGGAAGCTTTCTTGATGTTCTTAGCTATGAGCGCCGTGAAGCGTGCTGTCTCGGGCATCCTCATGCGCCAATAGTATGTCAGGATAGCAGGGATGGCGCCTACCATGAGAATGATACGCCACACATAGTCAGCGTGCCAGTGAGGGTCATTGTCATATCCTGGTGCATGCTTGAATGACTGTGAGACGATTATGGCAACTATTCCCGCTGCAAGATTTCCTAGACCCTGCGATTATATGACAACAGACAAATGAAAATATAATCAAGGGATATTTTTTACAAAATGGAGATTGATTGATTCACACAACCAAAAAACAAGACACACTCATGTTGTATGGTTGCACCTGCATGGCGAATACAGCGGCAATGAAGGCGCCACGAGTCTTCTTATTTGCGTACTCCGCCATGATCGTAGCGGAGAGTGGATAGTCACCACCGATACCAAAGCCAAGCCAAAAACGAAAAAAACAGAGTGTGGTAATGACGCTCTTGCGTGAATGGTGGAAGGAGAGGCCGGAGGCGATGGAGCAGATGACCATGAGCTTCAGGGTGATACCATAGATGTGCCGCCGGCCCACCTTGTCGCCGAGCCATCCGAAGAAGAGCTGCCCGACCACTGTGCCACATAGTGCAACACCGTTAACAAGCGCCGAGACGCCGACAGGGAGGTCGCCGCCATCGTAGTAGATGCGGCCGAGGAGGTCGGTGACGAGGGAGATGGAGAAGAGGTCGTAGGCATCAGTGAAGAAGCCCATGCCAGCGATCGCGATGGCGGTGAAGTGGTATACCTGCGTCGTGGCCACGTCGAGGGCATGGAGCACCTTGAGCTGCTTCCGTGCCATCAGTGCCTGTGTCGGCTGCCGCCATGGCATTTGCACTGCACCGAGGAAATGGTGATAAAAGTTGTAGATGTTGGCGTGTTTGTTGATACTGAGACATTTTGATCCAAAGCTGTATATAAAAGCCACACTTTCTTAAAGCCTCGAAGCCTAGTTACCTATGCGCGAGTTTCTCAAGGAAACTTCAAGGAGTATATTAATTGTTGTGTCGATCGCCATGTATAGGAACAACTGACAGTGAAGTAAGCATATGATCCAGTATCTTGGTATAGCCGTCCCTTGATGCGAAAAATGGTAGATGGGTTGTTACTACGTGTAATTTGCATGAGGAATATACCGTGGAACATGGATGATAGAGAGATGGAATTTGGAGGTAGCTTCGTGGAATCTAACAATTCCTCCGGATATGTTGTACATTATCAAAGCTGAATTAATGAATGAACAAAAGTTGACCACTATTGATCAAAGTAAACGCATGTGCTTCATGTACCATGGCTGTATACCGACGAACCGACCCTATATATCCAGACTATTTTATGCTGAATTTCAAATTCATTTTTCTTTTTCAAGAATAAGAGAAGCTCCCGGCCTATCTGCATCGGTTTATATACATCGCAACCATTTTTCATTAGAACATATCAAGTCTTAGAAATGTGAATATAAAATAAAGGGATAAGTATATTTTTCGTCCTCGAACTCTTTCGAAAGTTCAGAAATCCCCCCTCAACTCCAAAACCACCAAAAGTCAATCCCTCAACTATTTAAACCGGATACTTTTCGTCCCTAATAAGGTTTAAGGTGGTTTTAAGGGCCGTGGACCCTGTTTTGACTAAAACGGGCCACGTGGCCTGGTTTTGACTAAAACGGGCACCCGGCGACTCTCTCTGGCTCTCGCATTCTCTCGATCCCCTTTCCCATTCACAAACCCTAAACAGAGCGGCGGCGGCGGCGGCGGGCAGTGAGGCGTGGCTACGGCGGCGGTGGCGGCGTAGCCTGCCGGTGATTGCTGGCTGAGCACGGCTGCTGTGGTGGTGGCTGCCAGGGCACGGCGCGGCGACCTTGAGCATGACCAGTCCTGGGTGGCGGCGGCGGCGATTCCCTCATGGGCGGCTGTGATTGAGGCCCGCGATTGCTGTTGAGCACGGCTGCGCTGTGGCGCATGGCTGGGCACAGCCGCGGCTGCGCTGTGGCGGCTGGCTGGGCACGGCCGCGGCGACCTTGACAGATGACAACGAGCTCGACGCCAGAGGTATTTTTTTGGTTGCAACCGTTGCCATCTTCCATTTGTGACTAAGAACATGCCTCACATTCTGCTTGTTTCTCTTTTGTATGATTATAGGGTAGTCACATGGACCCCAGAGAGGTGCTCTTCATTGGATTTCATTTTGACGGGCAGTTTTTGAATGGTGGGAAATCAGTGCAGTATAATGGGGGAAAAGAGGCCATGTCATTCGTCTATAGCGACAAGTTCTGTTTTTTCGATTTTGTTCAGAATGAAATCTGTGAAGTATAATATAGATTTCATTGTAAGCTATATTCAGAACTATTTCCTTTTCCAATTTAGTACTTTGTCAGACTATGTTCAACTAAATTGGGTCGAGACTATGTTCAGACTATTTTCAACTAAATTGGGTTCAGACTATGTTCAACTAAATTCAGTACAATGCTCTGAAATGTCCAAACTATGTTCAGTTATATTCAAATTTTGTTAAGCTATATTCAGTACAGCTGCCTCTCTTGTTCACACACAAGTAGAAGAAGTACAAACACTTTCCTTTTCTCTTGTTCTCACTTGTACACACGCACACACAAATACTCATGCACAAACACTTAATTGACGTGGCAGTCAAAACCAGTCATCGTGGCCCGTTTCAATCAAAACAGGGTCCAAGTCACAGTAAAACCACCTTAAACATTACGAGGGATGAAAAGTATCCGGTTTAAATAGTTCAGGGACTGACTTTTGGTGGTTTTGGAGTTGAGCGACGATTTCTCAACTTTGGGAAGAGTTCGAGGACGAAAAATATACTTATCCCTAAAATAAAAGGTTCATCAAATAAGGATGTGACAACCGTAACTTGAATCGAATGCTACACCTATGCAGCTCAAGTCATATTGCTAAACAGCCATCCAAATCTATTGAACATAACTTGTGCTATCACCTCTAATAGACTGCATCTTGAGACACAAAAAATCTACACCTTCAGAAGCTAATATAAAGTGCCGACCGCGTATATTTCCAATATGTAGCCAAGAGGATAAACCTGAGGGAAATAGGAAACTCTTTTGTTAAGTTAGATTGATTCTTACTTAGAGTTTTTTTTTCTCTACGTATACTTTAATATCAGTTATTTTCCTCGGTTACGAGATCCATTTCTCTAATTTTGCATTGCACCACTCTACCCCCCCCCCCCTCCCTGGTCGCTAACATCCCCAAGTTTACTCAGATAAATCGACTTCCCAATCATCTCTTTCCTCCTCCACAAGAAAAGCTCTTCTCCTCCCGTCGGCGCCGCCGCCGGTCCGCCCCATCTCCGATGGCCTCAAGGCCATGGAGGTGCGGAGGATCTCGGCCCCCCGCCGGCGGGAGGGACCCCGTTCTCGTTCTTGTTAGATTCAGCGTCTTGGTTGGGGCTGTGTGGCGGCGGCGATATCCCTTAGTAGGAATAATGTCTCCCACGTTCTATCCCCGTCCCGATGGTGTGTCTAGCATCGTCGGAGGGCGTGTGGAGGTTTGTCTCCGTCGGATCTCACGGGATTCGGTCGGTGCTGGTCTTCGGTGGATCTGTTTGGATCCGGTCTTCGTTCGTCTTTGTTTGGGTGTTTACAGGTTTGATCATTCTGATCTACGACTTTCTTCATCGGCGATGGTTGCTACTTTGGTGCGCTGGTCCTATGGGGCCTTAGCACGACGACTTCCCGACTGTCTACCACAACAAGGTTTGCCCGGCTCCGGTGAGGGAGGGGCGATGACGGCGGCGCGCCTTCGGCTCGCTCCAGTGCTTGTAGTCGTCGCTAGGTGGTCCACGGACATGGTTGTAATTTTTATTACCTCTGTTGTTCTTTGTACTGCCATGATTGAAGATGAATAGATTGGAAGTTTCTCGCAAAAAAAAAATCGACTTCCCAATCGACCCATTTTCCTCGGCATCACAGTCGACATCCCAATCGACCAAATAATACTGCAACACATGATGAAGAAAGAGGCCAACTAGGCAACTACCATTTATGATCTATAGATTTTAAATTGAAAAATGTGATTTGTAAACAAATTTAAAAATCTCATATTTACACAAATATTTCATACAAAATAATTCTGAAATCTGTTTCATGCGCTATGACTTTTTTTATATAGGTAACATAAAATATCCACATATGTTAATAAATATGTTCACGTGACTTCTACAGTTTTTGAACTAACAAGAAAACTGTTTCGTATGTACTTATTAAATATTCCATCATCTATGGAAAAAAAATTATGTATATCAAATGAAACATGCATGAATATAAAAAAAAATGATAACTCAACTTGTGAATTTTGTTTCAATAGATAAAACACTTAGTTAACAAAACAGTTCTAGATCCATGAAATATGTTTGTGTATTTTCAAAATTGTCCATGTAACCTAACACAAATGTTTCACAAAAAGAATGTAAAGATTTATATGTCAACATCCAAAATTATCATCTAAATAATTTATGTAGATTGGTGAATACAAAAAATATTAAATTACTGGTATTGCAAACTTAATAAGAAACTACAATAGAAAAAAGAGCAAACACAAAATAAACTGAAATGGATTAAGAGAGATGAAAAACAAAAGTAAACATAAATAGGAAGATATACATAAAGGAAAGAAAAGAAGTTAAAAACGGAAATGGAATAGGTGCAAACTGGGCGGGCACAATAGGAGGAAGGGCATTTCACAAAGATTCTTTCAATATTGCAATGAAGCGGATGCTAGGAATCAATAGCGCCAAGGCCAAATCGGGTCATATGCCATACAAAATCATCTCACAAATACTAAGGTATCTCCAACGCCAACCCTCAAAACATCCGCAACCGTTCGGACTGTGCGGTCCGGACATGTTTTGCCATCCGACGCGGTCCTGCACCAGTCCGTTCGGCGGTCCGGATGCACTTTATCCTGCAAACCGGAGACAAACGGGGGGCAAGGGGGTTTGCGTGCGTCCGGACCGCTGCCACGCCCGTGTCTGACTAAGCTAGCCCACCGAAAAACCACCTCACTCGCCCATGCACGTTCTCGCTCGAAGCAGGTGTCCACATTCATGCCGCTCTAGAGCAGCCGCTCCGAATTGACGCTGGCCCAGAGCGAATGTGAACTTGCGCTGGGGAACGCTCTTTGGGAGAGCCTCTCAACAAAGATGAATCACGAGGTGGCCGCCGCCTGGCAGAGCCACCATACCAGGCGGATAGAGGCCGGCATGCCGGCCAGGTCTCCTGAGGTCTTCGACGATGACCCCACAATGGAGACTGGCTCCGACAACGACTATGCCGGATCCCACGTCGGTGGATGTCGGCTTGACGATGGAGCAGGCGCAGACGCACTTGAACGCCGCCATGGCTGAGGAGCAACCTGCGTCCATGCCAATTGGCAGGTGCAGGAGGAGCAGCGGTACAACCTGATCCTCCTCGAGTAGCACCTGCTGGCGGAGGGCCAGATCTACGATGAGCGAGTGAGGAAGCCATGGCGGCCATGGCCGCGGCGAACCACAACTTTATCGCCGAGGCTCTCTACGAGGCCGCCCGCGCTCAAGCCCCTGCTCGCAACGCACAGGCGGAGCCGGCTGTGCAGGCGATTGCGGACGAGAACGCCGCCAGCTGCGCGTCCTACGCGCCACCAAACATTGTTTGGCCACGCCGGTGGGACGACGAGAGTGTCGGACCCTCCATTTCTATCGTGGACCTCAAGCCCAACGGCGACGAATAGGTCACGGACTCCGCCGAGGATGTGTATGGCATGGGAGGCGGCAGGGCCTTGTGTCTCAAGTGGGCCGGTTTGTCTCCCATGTTCTACTCTTCCTCGCTGGCGGTCGCACCTTCCCTTCATGGGTCTTATCACCGCCGCTCATGAAAACGTCGGATGGAGGATGCGGTCGCCGCAAGGGAACAACAAGGACTTGGACGATGGACGCCGCCGTAGTCTAGGTTTTGGTCTGGTCTCCATCTTTTTTAAATGAAAATTGTCCGAAATGTAATTAATGTGCTCCGATTTGTATGAATATCATCCGATTTGCATGAATTTCGTCCGGTTAGTTAAAATGCGGTTTGAAATGTGTGCGGATAGCTTTGGATGGCCGGCTCTCACATCCATGTCCGCAGACTGGTCCCCCTGCCACGGACGGATGTGGTGTCCGGTTTGCGGATTAGCGTTGGAGATGCCCTAATTGAGGGGTATCACTTGCAAATGTTACTCCCAAATTCTTCTAATGGTGAAAAGTGATACAACACATATACTTCACTTCTCGTCACCAGAAAGTTTTGGTGGGTTTTTCCACGGGTGAGGTGTGACGCCCCTGACTCGACCGTGCATTAATCATACATGCAAATGCGCACGATCAAGCCCAGGGATTCACGGGAAGATATCACAACACAACTCTGGACACAAAATAAAATAATACAAGCTTTATATTACAAGCCAAGGGCCTCGAGGGCTCGAATACATAAGCTGGATTACACAAGAGTCAGTGAAAGCATTAGTATCTGAGTACAGACATAATTAGACAAGTTTGCCTTAAGAAGGCTGAGCAAAACAACGACAACTAGATCGAAAAGGCACAGGCCTCCTGCCTGGGAGCCTCCGAACTACTCCTGGTCATCGGTCTCCATGTAGTAGTAGGCTCCGTCGAGGTAGTAGTAGTCGTCGACGGGATCAGCTGGCTCCGGGGCTCCGTCATCTGATCGCGGCAACTGGATAGGGGAAAAGGGTAGCAAAGCAACCGTGAGTACTCATCCAAAGTACTCGCAAGACTTACATCAGAACTATACTAGATATGCATCGGTATCAAAAGAGGGGGCTGTATCTGTGGACTGGACCGCATAAATATCAGAATAGAGGGGAAGCTTAGCCTATCGAAGACTAGCATCTTGCAGCATCTTGCAGCATCTTACAGCAACAGAAGAGAGTAGAATAATATAACATGTAGTAACAAATATATATTAATAACGCCTAGAGATCCTTCCTCGTCTACCCCGCGAGGAAGCGATCCCGGAGCCCTCATATCAGTTTAGTGTCACATGTATCCAGTTCTAGTTGTAGTAGATCGAGATACAACTCCGAGCATCCTGTTACCGTGGACACGGCTATTCGAATAGATAACTTCCCTGTAGGGGTGCACCAACTTACCCAACACGCCCGATTAACTCTGGCCGGACACAAATTTTCGGGTCATGGCCGGCCTCGGCTGATCGACACGCCGTAGTCCTACCTAGGATCCGCAGAGAGGTCCCCGCCGGTCTACATCCTAAGCGCAAAGGGGTCATGGGCCAATCGTCCTAAGCGTTCCGGGTCGTTGCGCGCAGGGCGGATCCAGGCACCACCTCTGTCCTGGATGGCGCCGGCCCAACTGTGCCACAATGCTAAACCGGACGTCTGACAGAGATTTCGGGAGAATCGTACGAAGCCGAGTGCCCATAACATATCCTGCGTGGTGGCTAGTGCGAAAAGGCCAGAGGCCTACTCAGATCATATATCCAAACCCATTAGTGTGTTGGGAGCTCGCGGTGACGATCAGTGATCCTGTCACCCCGTCTCGCGGACTTACGACAAGGGCCAGGCCCATCCCTCTCTAGGGTGGTCTCTGCCTGCCCGGTCGTGCCGCGTCATTATTTCGCGGGTACCCTCCTGGTTAACCCGGCTTATCAAGAGACTGTCGGGAACTTAGGTCCACCTCTATCGGGGTGGTACTGCCTGTCCCTTCAGTCCGCAGTAAAAGTTAACGAGGAACAATTAAAGTAGTTGTGGGTCCATACCATCAAGGTGAACTCAGAGGAATCACCCTCGGTAGGTTCACACCTGAGGTAAAATGTCAAGGTGAACTTGGAGGAATCACCCTCGATGGGTTCACGCTTGAGATGCTGCACGACAGAGTCATCATCGGGAGTGGTGAGCGAGGAATCACCCTCGGTAAACCACACCTGATGTGCTACACTACAGAGATATCATCGGAAGTGGGACACGAGGCATCACCCTCGGCACTCGATAGTAGCCCTGCAGAGTCGTAAAACAAAGGGGGGGGGCACTGGTGGTGTATTCGGTCTCCGTACATCGATCTCACTGATCGAGTCACCAGTGGTAAAGTACGACAACAAGGACAAGGGTGTGGGGCCACTGATGGATCACTAATCAGCCTATACTAAGCATTTAGGACAACAGGTAAAGTATCAATAGCAGGTTACAAAATCAGGCTGTGCATCAGAATAGGAGCTATCGAATAATAGTAGCAAAATCTAATGCAAGCACGGGAGAGAAAGAATGGGCGATATAGGAATGATCAAGGGGGTTTTCCTTGCCTGGAAGCTCTGCTGGAAGAGGCTGGACGTCTGAGGGGTAGTCGAACTCAGGGCCAACGTCGGTCTCGGGGTCTACCGGAGAGAAGAGGGGGAGGAAACAAATAAATACAAAGCATACAAATGCAATCACAGAGCATGACAGGGCAAAATGCAATGCATGGATGACCTAATGCATCTCTAAACAGTTTTAGTTAATTTAGGAATTAATTTGGAATTATTATCCGGTAGTCATGCACTATTCATCTGCCAGAAACAGGTCTAAAGTTACAGGTTCAGCTACTTATAGGATTCTAACATGCATGCAGATGACATAAACGGATTCGTTAGATTTTTCTTATCATTTTTTATATAGAAAACATTTTCATCCGAGATACGGTTTAATTTCTACGAATTTTCAATGTTTTAGCATTATTTCTGAAAATCCTGGAATTATTTTTAATTCGAAAATTAAACAGAAAATGCATTTATACCCACTGTGGGCTAGCCACAGTGGATGACAAGTGGGGCCCAGGGGGCCCAGTTGACCTAGTCAACTGCCCAGTCAGCAGTCAACCGAGTTGACTGTTGACTTAGTCAAACTAGCAGGTGGGGCCTACCTGTCATAGACTGAAATAATTGAACAGTGGATTAATTTAACTAGTTAAACAAATTAGCTAGTGGGACCCACTTGTCAGTGTCATATTAATTAACAGATTAAGTTATTTTATAAAATCAGTTTAATTAGCGCGTGGGGTCCACATGTCAGAGACTGGGGCCGCCCAGTCAGCACGTTGACTTGGTCAACGCGGTCAACGAGGTCCACGGGGCCCACTGGCAGTGACCCAGGGTGGACCCCGCACGACGCCAGGTCAGCGGCGGCACCGGAGTAGCTCCGGCGACCGTTTCCGCGGCGGAGACGCACCGGAGTTGGTCGAAAAACGCGCACAGGGCTCTTTTTGCCGCGCGCTTGGCCTCGTTCGAAAGCTAGGACCGCGCCGCGTCCATTGGCGGGGGTTGCAGCATCGGGGGTGAACTGAGGCATCGCCGGCGACGAGATCGGCGGAACCCGAAGCACGGCGAGCTCGTAAACGGCGGTACAACGAGCAAAGCTAGCGGCGTTCAGCTCGTACGACATCTACGCGACGTCCTAAGCTCGAAGGTGAGCTCTACGGGCCATGACAGGGACTGCAGCGAGGGCGGCGAGCGGCGCGGCGAAGCTGAGCTCCAGCCACTTTGGCAGCAGTAGTAGCGAGGCCAGAGAGGAAGCACGAGGAGATCAGGGAGGAGCTAGAGCTCACCGTGGAGGCGCAAGAAGGCCCGGTGACAGATTAGGAGCAGCAGGCTCGCCGAAGAGGAAGGAGATTGCCGGCGGCACCGAGGCGGAAGGGGACGCTCGATCCAGTGGCTGCAGGGCTCCCCGGCTCCAGCTGCTTGACGCAGTAGACGTGGTCGAGCACGGCGGAGCCTCCTGACACGGAGAGGAGGCACGGGGACGACAGTGGCCGCAGCGGTGACAAACAACGGCGACGATGGCGCTCGGCCGAGGGAGGAGGAGAAGGGGAGGAGCGAGGGAGAGAGGAAGCGAGCGGCAGGAGGCGTCCAGGGGCTCGAGGGGGCGTCCTTATCCCCTGGGCTCAACCACCCCGTCGCGGTGGCGGCCAGCGGCCGGAGCCATCGAGCTCTGGCCATGGCCACGACGACTTGGGGAGGGAGCAGGTAGGGGAGACCCTGGTGGGCTGGGCCAGTGCGCTGGGCCTTAGGCCAGGTAAGCTCTCTGCTCTTTTTTCCATTTTTTCTGTTTTTCCTATTATTTAAAAACAGAGACAGCTTAGGAATTGATATGGCTACCAAATGACTTTAGAAAAATGTGGGACTAGGCCACATAAATATCTTGTAATATTTGGCACTGCCACAAAAAGTTTGAGAGGCAACTGAATCCAAATGAATTTTTCACAAATGAAATGGCATTTTAATTGCTGAAATGGCACTGTTTTTATTTGCTATAGTCCATCTTAGCTTAGTGGTGATGTTGTTTTCCTTAACAAACATTTGTTATGGAATTTTTGCTAAATGATGAACTATTTTGCAACAATTTTTGTGCAACTTCAAATTTCACTTGCAAATTGAATTTGAATTCAGTGAAGGAGTTTGAAATGATATATGATTCCACTGTGATCATTCATTGCAAATCAGAGTAACTTAGCATTAACTTGAAGATCACTGTAGCTCATTACATAGGGGTGTTACAATTCTCCTCCTCTAAAAGAAATTCTCGTCCCGAGAATTTAGGAGGTAGAAAGGAAAAGGTTGGGGTATTCTTCCCGTAGGCAATCTTCACATTCCCATGTGGCTTCATCTTCAGTGTGATTCGACCACTGCACTTTAAGAGACATGGTTAGCTTCTGACGGGTTCGACGTTCAGTCTGATCAATAATGCGGATCGGATACTCCTTATAAGAGAGATCATCTTGCAATTCGTGTATCTCATGATCCACTGCACGGTGCGGATCCTTGAAGCAACGACGAAGTTGTGACACAAGGAAGACATCGTGGATGTGAGAAAACTGCGGTGGCATTTTGTAGGGTCGCTTCGCAATAGGAGTGGTGCCTGGTTTCAAGTCGATGACGAACTCGACAACTCTAACAGGGGGTACTCCTGGAAGTTCTTCTGGGAAGACATCTTGGAAGTCTCGAACGACTGGAACGTTTTCGATTCCCTCAAGATGTTAAGCGTTCAATGCATTCAAAGAATAAATCTGGGCTTCAGCACTTCGAATAAGACGAGCATAGTAGTTTACTATCTCATCCGAAGGATGTAGGAGTTGGACGGTTTTAGAGGCACAATCGATTGAAGCAGTATGAGCTTTCAACCAATCCATTCCCAGAATGAGGTCAATATTGGAAGACTTCAAAATAATGGGAGAGACATGGAATTCCAAGACGTCAAAGACAGTGTGTGAATGATGTGCCAGACATTTTATGAAATATTTACAGATAATCCAGCTCTCTGGGTGGATGTGAACACGAGAACCTATCGTTAGAGTTAGCAAAATCTTTAACCCGAATAGAAGAGAGATCAGAGTCCCAGAGTAAAGAAGAGGAATAAAAGATCCTAATCCCATCCATTGGCGATGTGGGCCCGTAAGCCACACAACAAGGTTTGCAAAACAGTTTTTAAAGACTAGACTCAACTTCGGCCAAGGAACTCACGGGGAGATATCACAACACAACTCTAGACACATAATAAAATAATACAAGCTTTATATTACAAGCCAGGGGCCTCGAGGGCTCGAATACATAAGCTCGATTACACAAGAGTCAGCGAAAGCATTAGTATCTAAGTACAGACATAATTAGACAAGTTTGCCTTAAGAAGGTTGAGCAAAACAACGGCAACTAGATTGAAAAGGCGCAGACCTCCTGCCTGGGAGCCTCCGAACTACTCCTGGTCGCCGGTCTCCACGTAGTAGTAGGCTCCGTTGGGGTAGTAGTAGTCGTCGACGGGATCAGCTAGCTCCGGGGCTCCGTCATCTGATTGTAGCAACCGGGTAGGGGAAAAGGGTAGCAAAGCAACCGTGAGTACTCATCCAAAGTACTCGCAAGACTTACATCAGAACTATGCTAGATATGCATCGGTATCAAAAGAGGGGGCTGTATCTGTGGACTGGACTGCAGAAATGCCAGAATAGAGGGGAAGCTTAGCCTATCGAAGACTAGCATCTTGCAGCGTCTTGCAGCGTCTTGCAGCAACAGAAGAGAGTAGAATAACATAACATGTAGTAATAAATATATATTAGTAATGCCTAGAGATTCTTCCTCGTCTATGATACGTCTCCAGCGTATCTATAATTTTTGATTGTTCCATGCTATTATAGTATCAATGTTGGATGTTTTATATACATTTACAAGCAATTATATATCATTTTTTTGGGACTAACCTATTAACTTAGTGCCCAGTGCCAGTTGCTATTTTTTGCCTATTTTTGGTTTTCCAGAATATCAGTACCAAATGAAGTCCAAATGCCACGAAACTTTTTGGAGATTTTTTTGGACATAAGAGACACTAGAAGCTTCGGGAGAGGGCCAGAAGACAGAGGAGGTGGCCACGAGCCACCAGGGTGCGCCCAGGGGGGTGGCGCCCCCTGGTGCCTCGTGGGCCCACCTCTGCTCCGTTTGAACTAATTCCACCTCTATAAATTCTCTAAAATCAGGAAACCAATAGGGAGTCCACAAAATACTTTTTCCACCGCCGCAAGTTCCTGTTCTCGAGAGATCCCATCCGGAGGCCCTTTCCGGCATTCTGCCGGAGGGGGATTCGATCACGGAGGGGCTCTACATCAACCTTGCAGCCCTTCCGATGATGCGTGAGTAGTTTACCACAGACCTTCGGGTCCATAGTTAGTAGCTAGATGGCTTCTTCTTTCTTTTTGATCTTCAATACAATGTTCTCCTCGATGTTCTTGGAGTTCTATCCGATGTAATCACTTTTTGCGGTGTGTTTGTTGGGATCCGATGAATTGTGAGTTTATGATCAGATTATCCATGAATATTATTTGAGTTTTCTCTGAACTCTTTTATGCATGATTGTTATAGCTTCGTATTTCTCTCCGATCTATTGATTTGGTTCGGCCAACTAGATTGATTTATCTTGCAATGGGAGAGGTGCTTTGTAACGGGTTCGATCTTGCGGTGCTCAATCCCAGTGACAGAAAGGGACATGACACGTTTGTCTCGTTGCTATTAAGGGTAAAAAGTTGGGGTTTATTCATGCGTGAGTTTACTTTTCTACATCATGTCATCTTGCTTAAGGCATTACTCTGTTCTTTATGAACTTAATACACTAGATGCATGCTGGATAGCGGTCGGTGTGTGGAGTAATAGTAGTAGATGCAGAATCATTTCGGTCTACTTGTCTCGGACGTGATGCCTATATATATTATCATTGCCTTGGATATTGTCATGATTATTTGCTTGTCTATCAATTGCCCAACAGTAATTTGTTCACACACCGTATGCTATTTTCAAGAGAGAAGCCTCTAGTGAAAACTATGGCCCCCGGGTCTACCTTAATCATATATTAAAAATCCTAAAAATAATTTGCTGCAATTTTACTTTATTTATTTTATTTTGAATTTTTGTTCGATCTATCTATCTATCTATCACCATACAATTTAATCTTGCAATTAACCCCCAAGGGACTGACAACCCCTTGTTCGCGTTGGGTGTGAGGATTTGTTATTTTGTGTGCAGGTACTGCTAACGTGTTGTTGCATGATTCTCCTACTGGATTGATGACCTTGGTTTCATAACTAAGGGAAATACTGATCTCTAGTGTACTGCATCATCCCCTCCTCTTCGGGGAAATCCCAACGCAACTCACAAGTAGCAGGAAGAATTTCTGGCGCCGTTGCCGGGGAGACATCATCAACAACTATCAAGTACCTACGCATAAACATTCATATCCTTGCATTTATTTTATTTGCCTTTGCCTCTCGTTTTCATCTCCCCCACTTCTAAAAAGTTTTTACAAAAATACAAAAATATTTTCCGTTTGCCTTTTTCTTGTTTGCTTCTTTGCTTGCTTGTTATCTTGTTTGCGTAGCCACGATGTCTCAAGAAAATACAAAATTGTGTGATTTTTCCAATACTAATAATAATGATTTTATTAGTACTCCGATTGCTCCTCCCGCCGCTAGTGCGGAGACTTGTGATATTAATGCCGCTTTATTAAATCTCGTCATGAAAGAACAATTTTCTGGTAGTCCTAATGAAGATGCTGCAGCCCATCTTAACACTTTCATAGAATTGTGTGATAGGCAAAAGAAAAAAGATGTGGATAATGATATTATGAAATTAAAATTATTCCCGTTCTCATTGCGGGATCGGGCAAAGATTTGGTTTTCATCTTACCACAAAATAGTATCGATTCTTGGGATAGGTGTAAAGATGCTTTTATTACCAAGTATTTTCCTCCCGCGAAAATTATTTCTCTTAGAAACCAAATTATGAATTTCAAGCAACTTGATCAGGAACATGTTGCCCAATCTTGGGAAAGGAGGAAATTAATGATAAGAAATTTCCCTACTCATGGTTTAAATTTGTGGATGATCATACAAAAATTTTATGCGGGATTAAATTTTGTTTCTAGAAATCTCTTAGATTCCGCCGCAGGTGGTACTTTTATGGAAATTACATTGGGGGAAGCTACTAAATTGCTTGATAATATTATGGCAAATTATTCACAATGGCATACTGAAAGAGTTCCTACTAGTAAAAAAGTGAATTCTGTTGAAGAAATTAGTACTTTGAGTGATAAAGTTGATGCACTTATGAAATTGGTTGCTAGCAAAAATACTCCTATTGATCCTAATGATGTGCCTTTATCCACCTTGATTGAGCAAAATAATGATCCTATAGATGTGAATTTTGTCTCGCGAAACAATTTTAATAATAATGCTTATAGAGGTAATTTTAATGCTAGGCCGTTTCCTGGAAATTCCTCTAATAATTATGGCAATTCCTATGGTAATCTTTATAATAATAATAATAGGATACCCTCTGATCTTGAAAGTAATATTAAAGAATTTATTAATGCTCAAAAAGTTTTCAACACTACGATAGAAAAAAAATTAAGTAAACTTGATGATATGACTAGGAGCATTGATAGAATTATTCATGATGTGGAAAATCTTAAGACTAAAATTTTGCCACCCAAAATTGATATTAATGAATCAATTAAAGCTTTATATGTCTCCATGGATGAGAGTAAGAAAAGAACCGCCATGCAAAAAGCTAAACGAGAATTTTTAGAAAAAGCGATTCCTCCTGGTTTCTATAGTAGTAGTGATGAGGATATTAAAATGATTGGTGTTTCATCCATTGATTCCTGGTTTAGCAATATAAAACTTGATAAAAAGGGGACTGAAGAAGAGTCAACTTTAGCTAGAAGGCGTCCCCATAATTCGGAGGGTGAAAATCTTGATGAAAAAATTGATAAAAGTGGGTCTAGAGAGGTAAAAACTTTAACTAGCAATGTGCCCACTCTCTTGGATTACAAAGAATTTAATTATAATAGTTGTTCTTTGATTGAGTGTGTTTCTTTGTTACAATCCATGCTAAATTCACCCAACGCTTATGAACAAAATAAGGCTTTTACTAAACACATCATAGAAGTGATGATGAAAGCGTTAGAAGAAAAGCTAGAACTAGAAATTTCAATTCCTAGAAAATTATATGATGAGTGGGAACCCACCATTAAAGTTAAAATTAAAAATTATGAGTGCAATGCTTTATGTGACTTGGGTGCTAGCGTTTCCACAATTCCAAAATCTCTATGTGATGTGCTAGCTTTTACCAATATAGATGAATGTTCCCTTAATTTGCATCTTGCGGATTCTACTATTAAAAAGCCATTGGGTAGAATTAATGATGCTCTTATTCTTGCAAATATAAACTATGTGCCCGTTGATTTTATTGTACTTGACATTGATTGCAATCCGTCTTGCCCCATAATACTTGGTAGACCGTTCTTACGAACTATTGGTGCTATTATTGATATGAAAGAAGGTAATATAAGATTTCAATTTCCACTAAAGAAAGGGATGGAACACTTCCCAAGGAAAAGAATTAAAGCACCCTATGAATCCATTATGAGGGCCACTTATGGAATCAACTTGAAGGATGACAACACTTGAAACTATGCATTATGCCTAGCTAGGGGCATAAAACAATAGCGCTTGTTGGGAGGCAACCCAATGAATAAAATAAATTTTTACTTTTTATTTATGTTATTGTGTGTTTACAGAATTATGCTACTGTTATGATTGTTATTTTATGTTTTAATTAGTGTTTGTGCCAAGTAATACCATTGGGATGATTTGGAAGATAGTATAATTGATGCTGTTTGGAAAACAGAAAGTTTTGTGTCCAGTGCTGGAATTTTAGTTCTGTACTGGAGTGTCAGAAAAATCTGAAATTTTTAGAATGTCTTGGTATATGAATTTCCCACGTTTTCCTAAGTTTTCAGAATTTTTGGAGCTGCATAAGTATCGCTTTTAAATAGATCTTTACAGAATATTCTGTTTTAGACAGATTCTGTTTTTGTTGCATAGTTTGCTTATTTTGATGAATCTATGGATCGTATCGGGGGGTATGAGTCATGGAGAAGTTGGAGTACAGTAGCATTATGCCAATATTAAATATGAATCAATTTACTAAAGTACTTAAAGTTAAGGATTTATTTGTTATACTAACGGATCTCATGAAGGTTTTGTTGAGTTTTGTGTGATTGAAGTTTTCAAGTTTCGGGTGAGACCACGATAGATGAAGGAATAAGGAGTGGCAAGAGCCTAAGCTTGGGGATGCTCAAGGCACCCCAAGGTAATATTCAAGGAAGACTCAAGTGTCTAAGCTTGGGGATGCCCCGGAAGGCATCCCCTCTTTCTTCTACCAACTATCGGTAATTTTACTTGGAGCTATATTTTTATTCATCACATGATATATGTTTTACTTGGAGCGTCATGTATTATATGAGTCTTTGCTTTGTTTGCTTTTTAGTTTGTCAAAATCATCTTTGCTGGACACACCTATTTGAGAGAGCCACACGTTTATCATGATTTGTTAGAATACTCTATGTGCTTCACTTAAATCTTTTGAGCTAGGCAGTTGCTCTAGTGCTTCACTTAAATCTTTTTGAGCACGGCGGTGGCTATATTTTGAAGAAATATTTGAACTCTCATGCTTCACTTATATTATTTTGAGAGTTGATAAGAATAAATTTTGAAGAAATATTTGCACTCTCATGCTTCACTTATATCTTTTTGAGAGTTGATAATAGTAATGGTAATTTGCACAAGAAATGAATTTGGTCCCAAAGTGATGAATATTCAAGAGGGATATAATAAAAACTTTCATAAAAGATCATTGGATATGATAATTTTGATTCCTTGCAATAGTTTTGCGATATGGAGATGATAATATGTGAGTCATGTTAGTGAGTAATTGTGATTTAGTAAGAATATTGGTGTTAAGGTTTGTGATTCCCCATGCATGCACATAAAGTCAATAGTTATACAATGAAATTATGTCCTACTTATGGTGCATTATTCGGTGTTAGTTGTGTTCAATGCATGTTTATGACCATTTTCGCTTTTTAGTTGGTCGCTTCTCAATCTATTTGCTAGCCTTCATTTGTACTAAGCGGCAATACTGCTTGTGCATCCAACTCCTTAAACCCAAGTTGTGCCAAATGAGTCCACCATACCTACCTATATGCGGTATTTCCATGCCGTTCCAAGTAAATCTGCATGTGCCAACTCTAAATTTTCAAAATAATTTTCCGTTTTGTGTGCCCGTACCGCTCATGAAGCGGCAGGGGGTGGCCAATATTTTCCATGCTAGGTGTGTTATTCTGACGATGAGTGTTTATTCACTTGTCATTGCACGAGAGAGTGGCAGGTAATAGGGATGCCTTGTCCCGAAATGAAAAAAAATATATGATGTTAATAATAAATTCCTTGGAAAGTGTTGGTATGGAGGGCACCCGTGGATACGGCTAGCCATGGATTGTGAAAGAATGGTGGAAAGGAAATAAACTTTATTTTCTGTTTGGGAACCGCCTATAATGTGTCTAGCATGGAAGATATTGGGAATTCTCGGTCGTTTTCGTTGACAGAAAAAGCATGCCTCTCAAAATAATTTTATCTCTGTAATTTAAGCCTTGAGCTCTGTCACATTTGCAAATCTCTGCTTCCCTCTGCGAAGGGCCTATCTATTTACTTTTATGCAATTTTTATTTTTATTTTGAGTCTCCATCTTCTCTTACAAAGCACCAACTAGAGAGCACTATTGTCATACTTGTGCATTGTGTGTAGCTAATATTGAGTGTGTTTCATGAATGGATCAATGATTGAGCATAATGGGCTAGGGATAACTTTCTTTAGCATTGATATTTTGAAAGACATGGTTGCTTGTTAGTATGCTTGAGTATTTATGTCTTCATGTCAAACTATAGACTATTGCTTTGAATCATTCAAGGCCAAATTTCCATGCTACAAAAGAAAAGAGTATATGATGAATATGATAGGTAGCATTCCACATCAAAAATTCTGTTTTTATCATTTACGTACTCGAGGACGAGAAGGAATTAAGCTTGGGGATGCTTGATACGTCTCCAACGTATCTATAATTTTTGATTATTCCATGCTATTATAGTATCAATCTTGGATGTTTTATATACATTTACAAGCAATTATATATCATTTTTTGGGACTAACCTATTAACTTAGTGCCCAGTGCCAGTTGCTGTTTTTTGCCTGTTTTTGATTTTCCAGAATATCAGTACCAAACAAAGTCCAAATGCCCCGAAACTTTTTGGAGATTATTTTCTGGACATAAGAGACACTAGAAGCTTCGGGAGAGGGCCAGAAGACAGAGGAGGTGGCCATGAGCCACCAGGGCGTGCCCTGGTGCCTCGTGGGCCCATCTCTGCTCCGTTTGACCTAATTCCACCTCTATAAATTCTCTAAAATAGGGAAACCAACAGGGAGTCCACGAAATACTTTTTTCGCCGCCGCAAGTTCCTGTTCTCGAGAGATCCCATCTGGAGGCCTTTTCCGGCACTTTGCCGGAGGGGGATTCGATCACGGAGGGGCTCTACATCAACCTTGCTGCCCTTCCGATGATGCGTGAGTAGTTTACCACAGACCTTCAGGTCCATAGTTAGTAGCTAGATGGCTTCTTCTCTCTTTTTGATCTCCAATACAATGTTCTCCTCGATGTTCTTGGAGTTCTATACTATGTAATCACTTTTTGCGGTGTGTTTGTTGGGATCCGATGAATTGTGAGATTATGATCAGATTATCCATAAATATTAATTGAGTTTTCTCTGAACTGTTTTATGCATGATTGTTATAGCTTCGTATTTCTCTCCGATCTATTGATCTGGTTTGGCCAACTAGATTGATTTATCTTACAATGGGAGAGGTGCTTTGTAATGGGTTCGATCTTGCGGTGCTATTTCCTAGTGACAGAAAGGGACATGACACGTATGTATCATTGCTATTAAGGGTAAAAAGATGGGGTTTATTCATGCGTGAGTTTACTTTGTCTACATCATGTCATCTTGCTTAAGGCGTTACTCCGTTCTTCATGAACTTAATACACTAGATGCATGCTGGATAGCGGTCGATGTGTGGAGTAATAGTAGTAGATGCAGAATCGTTTCGTTCTACTTGTCTCAGACGTGATGCCTATATACATGATCATTGCCTTGGATATCGTCATGATTATTTGCTTTTCTATCAATTGCCCAACAGTAATTTGTTCACCCACCGTATGCTATTTTCAAGAGAGAAGCCTCTAGTGAAACCTATGGCCCCCGGGTCTACCTTAATCATATATTAAAAATCCTAAAAATACCTTGCTGCAATTTTACTTTATTTATTTTATTTTGTATTTTTGTTCGATCTATCTATCTATCACCATACAATTTAATCTTGCAATTAACCGCCAAGGGATTGACAATCCCTTGTTCGCGTTGGGTGCGAGGATTTGTTGTTTTGTGTGCAGGTACTGCTAACGAGTTGTTGCGTGATTCTCCTACTTGATTGATAACCTTGGTTTCATAACTGAGGGAAATACACTTATCTCTACTGTACTGCATCATCCCCTCCTCTCCGGGGAAATCCCAACGCAGCTCACAAGTAGCAATCTACCCCGCGAGGAAGCGATCCCGGAGCCATCATATCAGTTTAGTGTCACATGTATCCAGTTCTAGTTGTAGTAGATCGGGATACAACTCCGAGCATCCTGTTACCGTGGACACGGCTATTCGAATAGATAACTTCCCTGTAGGGGTGCACCAACTTACCCAGCATGCTCGATTAACTATAGCCGGACACACTTTTTCAGGTCATGCCCGGCCTCGGCTGATCGACACGCCGTAGTCCTACCTAGGCTCCGCAGAGAGGTCCCCACCGGTCTACATCCTAAGAGCAAAGGGGTCATGGGCCAATCGTCCTAAGCGCTCCGGGTCGTTGCGCGTAGGGCGGACCCAGGCACCACCTCTGTCCTGGATGGCGTCGGCCCAGCTGTGCCGCAATGCTGAACTGGACGTCTGACAGAGCTTTCGGGAGAATCGTATGACACCGAGTGCCCATAACTTATCCCGCGTGGTGGTTAGTGCGAAAAGGCCAGAGGCCTACTCAGATCACATATCCAAACCCATTAGTGTGTTGGGAGCTCGTGGAAACGATCAGTGATCCTGTCGCCCCGTCTTGCGGACTTACGACAAGGGCCGGGCACATCCCTCTCTAGGGCGGTCTCTGCCAGCCCGGTCGTGCCGCGTCATTATCTCACGGGTACCCTCCTGGTCAACCCGACTTATCAAGAGACTATCGGGAACTCAGGTCCACCTCTACCGCGGTGCTACCGCCTGTCCCTTCAGTCCCGCAGTAACAGTTAATGAGGAACAGTAAAAGTAGTTGTGGGTCCATACCATCAAGGTGAACTCAGAGGAATCACCCTCGGTAGGTTCACACCTGAGGTAAAATGTCAAGGTGAACTTGGAGGAATCACCCTCGATGGGTTCAAGCTTGAGATGCTGCACGACAGAGTCATCATCGGGAGTGGTGAGCGAGGAATCACCCTCGGTAAACCACACCTGATGTGCTACACTACAGAGATATCATCGGAAGTGGGACACGAGGCATCACCCTCGGCACTCGATAGTAGCCCTACAGAGTAGTATGATACGTCTCCAACGTATCTATAATTTATGAAGTATTCATGCCATGTTTATTATTGTTTTGTATGATTTTAGTGCACTTTTATATGGGTTTTATATGATTTTCATGGACTAACATATTGACCTAGTGGCCAGTGCCAGTTGTTGTTTTCTGCTTATTTTTCGTTTACCAGAAATTCCATATCAAATGAAGTCCAAATGCAGCGAAACTTTTTGACGATTTTTTCTGGAAGGAAACAGACCCAGGAAGCTTCGGAGGAGCAGCAGAAGAGCCACAGGGGTCCCACGAGCCACCTGGGCCTGCCTCCCCCCCCAGGCGCGCCCTGGTGCCTCGTGGGCCCCCTGTGGCACATCTTCATGTGATTCCAACGCTGAAAAATCATATATATTCAGAAACCCCCGAAAGTTAACCTAGATGAGATTTTACGTCCTCGCAAGCCTCTGTACCTCCACGATCACATCTAAAGCCATTTTCTGGCACCCTGCCGGAGGGGGGAAAGCATCACCGGAGTCCATCTTCATCATCCCGGTGGTCTCCATGACGAGGAGGGAGTAGTTCATCCTCGGGGCTGAGGGTTTGTACCAGTAGCTATGTGTTTGATCTCTCTCTCTCTCTCTCTCTCTCTCTCTCTCTCGTGTTCTTGATTTGGCACGATCTTGTTGTAACGTGAGCTTTGTTAATATAGTTGGGTCATATGGTGTTTCGTCCCTCTCTATCCTTGTTGTGATGAATTGAATCTTTTCCCTTTGATGTTTCGTTATTGTTGGATTGAATATTTCAGATTTGAGAACACTTGATGTATGTCTTGCATATGAATACCCGTGGTGACAATGGGGTATTATATTGATTCACTTGATGTATGTTTTGGCACTCAACTCGCGGATTCCCGTGGTGACATTGGGGTAATCTATGCATAGGGGTTGATGCACGTTTTCATTATCTTTTCTCCGACGGAAACTTTGGGGTGCTCCTTGGAGTTCTTTGTGTGGATTGAATATTATGATTATGGAGTTGTTTGATGCATATCGTATAATCAACTCACTGATACTTGTGGTGACATTGGAGTATCTAGGTGACATTAGAGTTGGTAGATGTGTATCATATGGTGTTATTTTTGCACGAACTCTAGGGCTGTTTGTGACACTTATAGGAATAGCTCAATAGATCGATTGGAAAGGATAACTTTGAGGTGGTTTCGTACCCTACAAACAATTTCTATCTTTTGTTCTCCGCTAACAGGAACTTGGGAGTGATTCTTTATCGCACGTTGAGGGATTGTTATGTGATCCAATTATGTTAGCATTGTTGAGAGATTGCACTAGCGAAAGTATGAACCCTAGGCCTTGTTTCTAAGGATTGCAATACCGTTTATGCTCACTTTTGTTACTTGCTACCTTGCTGTTTTTTATTGTTCGCACTACAAAAACCTATATCTACTATCCATACTACACTTGTATCACCATCTCTTCGCCGAACTAGTGCACCTATATAATTTACCATTGTATTGGGTGTGTTTGGGACACAAGAGACTCTTTGTTATTTGGTTGCAGGGTTGTTTGAGAAAGACCATCTTCATCCTACACCTCCCACGGATTGATAAACCTTAGGTCATCCACTTGAGGGAAAATTGCTACTGTCCTACAAAACTCTGCGCTTGCAGGCCCAACACGAGTCTACAAGAATAAGTTGTGTAGTAGACATCAAGTTCTTTTCTGGCGCCGTTTCCGGGGAGGTGAGTGCTTGAAGGTATATCTTTAGATCTTGCAATCGAATCTTTTAGTTTCTTGTTTTATCACTAGTTTGGTTTATAATAGAAAACTACAAAAAAATGGAATTAAGGTTGCCTCATATTATTCGTCTTTATAATGTCTTTCTTGAAAATGATGGAGCGGAAAATTGTGCTCAATTGATAGAATAAGAATTCAATAAAATGTTTGGCATAAAATCTTTGAATGATGAGCATGATTGCAATGTTGTTAGTATGAATTCTATGAGTATCCACGATGCTAATGATATGCAAAGCCACAAGCTTGGGGATGCTGTGTTTGATGAAGATGATATTTTTAGTCCCCCAAGTTTCGATGAGAAAATTTATTATGATGATTGCATGCCTCCTATCTATTGTGATGACATGTATGCTATAAAGAATTGTGATAACCATGAAACTTGTCATCATGATTTTAATTTTCAATTGGATTATGCCAATCAAGTATCACATGATAGCTATTTTGTTGAGTTTGCTCCCACTACTATTCATGAGAATAATTTTGCTTATGTGGAGAGTAATAAAATTTCTATGCTTGTAGATCATGAAAAGAATTATTTGTGTGATGGGTATATTGTTGAATTTCTTCATGATGCTACTGAAAATTATTATGAGAGAGGATCATATGCTTGTAGGTGCTGCAATAATATCAAGTTTCCTCTCTTTATGTTGAAAGATTTGAAGTCATGCTTGTTTTGCCTTCCTATGCTAGTTGATTCTTGCCCCCATAAACTATTTGCTCACAAAATCCCTATGCATAGGAAGTGGGTTAGTCTTAAATGTGCTAGTCATATGCTTCATGATGCTCTCCTTGTGTTTCAATTCTTTACTTTTATGTGAGCATCATTGAAATCATCATGCCTAGCTAAAAAAGCATTAAAGAAAAGCGCTTGTTGGGAGACAACCCAACATTTATACCTACTGTTTTTGTGTGTCCACATGATTAAGCTACTGTATTAATCATGTTTTATATGTTTTCTTTCAATAATGTGCCAAGTAAAGCCTTTGGGATAGTGTGGATGCTTGTTGATTTGATTCTGTGCAAAAACAGAAACTTTTGCATCCAGTGCTGGAATTTCTATTCTGTACTGGAGCATGAAAAAATTCTGAACTTTTTACACAGTATTGGGTTACAAATTTTTTATGTTTTCCTAATTTTTCAGAATTTTTGGAGGTACAGAAGTATGGTTTTTAAATAGCTCACTACATGCTGTTCTGTTTTTGACAGATTCTGTTTTCGGTGCATAGTTTGCTTGTTTTAGTGTTTCCATAGCTTATATTGAGTAATATAAATTGTGGAAATGATAGAATACAGTAGGCATTATGTGAAAACAATTATGAATCTTGTCTTGACAGTACCTAAGTGGATGATTTAGTTTTATCATACTAACCTATCTCACGAGGTTCCGTTAAGTTTTGTGTGACTGAAGTTTTCAAGTTTTGGGTGAGATATCGATATGAGGAGAATAAGGAGTGGCAAGACCCTAAGCTTGGGGATGCCCGAGGCACCCCAAGGTAATATTCAAGGAAGACTCAATCGTCTAAGCTTGGGGATGCCCCTGAAGGCATACCCTCTTTCGTCTTCAACATTATCGGTAACCTCACTTGGAGCTATATTTTTATTCGTCACATAATATGAGTTTTGCTTGGAGCGTCATTTTATTTTGTTGAGATTTTATTTATGTTATCAATAATCATATTTTGTATCTTTTAGTTCAATAAAATGCCAATGATAGCCTTTACCATGCTCAGTTTGCAAGTTTATGTGTTGCTGTTTGAAAACAGAAAGTTTCCTGTTATGTCCAGAATATTCCTGAATAGTCAGAACATGATAAAAATATGAAATTTGTACACAGTAAGAATGCATGAGTTCTCTGTCACATGGTAATTTTTGAGAATTTTTGGAGTTAGAGAAGTATGGATTCCTATTCACCCTTTACAGACTGTTCTGTTTTGGCAGATTGCAGTTATAGTTGCATTGTTTGCAAATGTTTGCATGTTTAATGATTCTATTTGAGGATAGGAGTATTAAATATGCAGAGGCATTTAGTATGCAATGTTTAATTATAATTTTAGTGATTTTCTACAGTAGAGAATGTTAAGGCTTTGAGTTGATTTATACTAACTTATCTCACGAGTTCTTGTTGAGTTTTGTGTGGATGAAGTTTTTAAGATTTAGAGAAACCGTGATATGAGAGCAATTAAGGAGACACAAGAGCTCAAGCTTGGGGATGCCCAAGGCATCCCAAGTTAATATTTCAAGGAGTCTCAAGCATCTAAGCTTGGGGATGCCCCGGTAGGCATCCCACCTTTCTTCATCAACAATTATCGGTCAGTTTGGTTGAGCCTAAGTTTTTGCTTCTTCACATGATATGTGCTATTCTTGGAATGTAATTTTATTTTGTTTTCTTTGTTGTTTGAATAAAACACTTAAGATCTGAAATTTTTAAATGAGAGAGAGTCCTCACGTAGCTACCTATTTACTTAACTACTCATTTGGTCTTCACTTATATCTTTTTGGAGTAGTTTGTTATTTACTCTTGTTATTCACTTATATCCTATGAGTAAATTGTTGAATAAATTGAATATCATAAAGTTGAAATTATATGTGCTTCATATGCTTGTATCATGTCTAGTAGTAGTTTCACATTGGGTTTAGAAAGTGAAATCTATTGAAGCTTGACAATCACAATATTGGTCATACAAGCAATTCATGAATGATTAGTATAAGGAAGAGAACTTTCACATATAAATATATTATCTTGGACATCTTTTATGATTGTGAATACCCATTAATTATTTTCAAACTTGAGCAAATTAGTTGAAGTTGGACAAGGAAGACAACGTAATGAGTTATGTTTGGGTATATTTGCATAGAAGTTATATTGTTATGGATCCTCCAACATGTGGTGCTTGTTTAGGATCTTTTGCTAGCCAAAAATTTGTACTAAGTAGAGATACTACTTGTGCATCCAAAAACCCTTAAACCCAGTTTCTTGCCATGAGTGTCCACCATATCTACCTATGGATTGAATAAGATCCTTCAAGTAAGTTGTCATCGGTGCAAAAAGCAATAAAAATTGCTCCTAAAATGTGCATGATCTTTTATTGTAAGGGAAAATAAGCGTTGTACGAACTTGTGATGGTAAATAAAGAAAAGCGACGGACTCCATAATAAACGTTGCTATCACATGGGGCAAGATAACGTGACGTTCCTTTGCATTAAGGGCTTGTGCATCCAAAAATAAAAATCGCATGACAACCTCTGATTCCCTCTGCGAAGGGCCTATCTTTTACTTTTATGCATTTACTTTTATGTATTTACTTTTATGCAAGCATCAATAAGTATTCATTCGTATTTCAACCTCAATTATTCTCTAGTTGGCAAGCATCATGTGGTGGGGAAAGATCCAGGCACATATGGCCAGTCAAATATATTTGATCATGAATTATTATTGTTGACAATTATCTCTATGATAAATAAGTTGGGAGGCGAAACACTAAGCCCCTATCTTTCTCTGTGTTCGATGGATGCCATTTGTTCTAAAAATATTGAGTACTAGCAATCATAGAAGACTATATGATAATTGAGTATGTGGAGCTCTTACTTAGACTTTGTTGAAATTAAGTTGAATTGCAATTGTGTGGTGACTAAGATCATAGGTTGTTAAGTTTCAAGAGATTGCATTGTTTGAACCATAACATGTGAATTGATTACTACTTTATCATGATGAGTTTTATGAGAAAGAGTTGCTGTTATGATGCTAGGAAAAGTGATTGAAATTATCATTGATCAAACTTATGCACTATGCTAGCATTCACACTTCATAAATTATTTATTTTATCATTTACCTACTCGAGGACGAGCAGGAATTAAGCTTGGGGATGCTGATACGTCTCCAACGTATCTATAATTTATGAAGTATTCATGCCATGTTTATTATAGTTTTGTATGATTTTGGTGCACTTTTATATGGGTTTTATATGATTTTCATGGACTAACATATTGACCTAGTGCCCAGTGCCAGTTGCTGTTTTCTGCTTGTTTTTGGTTTTCTAGAAAATCCATATCAAATGAAGTCCAAATGCAGCAAAACTTTTTGATGATTTTTTTCTGGAAGGAAACAGACCCAAGAAGCTTCGGAGGAGCAGCAGAAGACCCACAGGGGCCCCACGAGCCACCTGGGCCTGCCTCCCCCCCAGGCGCGCCCTGGTGCCTCGTGGGCCCCCTGTGGCACATCTTCGCGTGATTCCAATGCTGAAAAATCATATATATTCAGAAACCCCCGAAAGTTAACCTAGATCAGTTTTTACGTCGCCGCAAGCCTCTGTACCTCCACGATCTCATCTACATCCCTTTTCCGGCAGGGCCTGTCGGAGGGGGGAAAGCATCACCGGAGGCCATCTTCATCATCCCAGCGGTCTCCATGACGAGGAGGGAGTAGTTCACCCTCGGGGCTGAGGGTTTGTACCAGTAGCTATGTGTTTGATCTCTCTCTCTCTCATGTTCTTGATTTGGCACGATCTTGATGTATCGCGTGCTTTGTTAATATAGTTGGATCATATGGTGTTTCTTCCCTCTCTATCTTTGTTGTGATGAATCGAATCTTTGCCCATTAAGGTTTCGTTATTGTTGGATTGAATATTTCAGATTTGAGAACACTTGATGTATGTCTTGCATATGAATACCCGTGGTGACAATGGGGTATTATATTGATTCACTTGATGTATGTTTTGGCACTCAACTTGCGGATTCCTGTGGTGACATTGGGGTAATCTATGCATAGGGGTTGATGCACGTTTTCATTATCTTTTCTCCGACAGAAACTTTGGGGTGCTCCCTGGAGTTCTTTGTGTGGATTGAATATTATGATTATGGAGTTGTTTGATGCATATCGTATAATCAACTCACGGATACTGGTGGTGACATTGGAGTATCTAGGTGACATTAGAGTTGGTTGGTGCGTATCATATGGTGTTATTTTAGTACGAACTCTAGGGCTGTTTGTGACACTTATCGGAATAGCTCAATAGATCTATCGGAAAGGATAACTTTGAGGTGGTTTCATACCCTACAAACAATTTCTATCTTATGTTCTCCGCTAATAGGAATTTGGGAGTGATTCTTTATCGCACGTTGTGGGATTGTTATATGATCCAATTATGTTAGCATTGTTGAGAGATTGCACTAGCGAAAGTATGAACCCTAGGCCTTGTTTCTAAGCATTGCAATACCGTTTATGCTCACTTTTGTTACTTGCTACCTTGTTCGCACTACAAAAACCTATATCTACTATCCATACTACACTTGTATCACCATCTCATCGCCAAACTAGTGCACCTATATAATTTACCATTGTATTGGGTGTGTTGGGGACACAAGAGACTCTTTGTTATTTGGTTGTAGGGTTGTTTGAGAGAGACCATCTTCATCCTACACCTTCCATGGATTGATAATCCTTAGGTCATCCACTCGAGGGAAAATTGCTACTGTCCTACAAAACTCTACGCTTGGAGGCCCAACATGAGTCTACAAGAATAAGTTGTGTAGTAGACATCATCGTACAACTAGGGGGGGCACTGGTGGTGTATTCGGTCTCAGTACATCGATCTCACTGATCGAGTCACCGGTTTTAAAGCATGGCAACAAGGACAAGGGTGTGGGGCCACTGATGGATCACTAATCAGCCTATACTAAGCATTTAGGACAATAGGTAAAGTATCAACAACAGGTTACAAAATCAGGCTATGCATCAGAATAGGAGCTATCGAATAACAATAGTAAAATCTAATGCAAGCACGGGAGAGAAAGAATGGGCGATATATGAATGATCAAGGGGGTTTTGCTTGCCTGGAAGCTCTGCTGGAAGAGGCTAGACGTCTGAGGGGTAGTCGAACTCAGGGGCAACGTCGATCTCGGGGTCTACCAGAGAGAAGAGGGGGAGGAAACAAATAAATACAAAGCATACAAATGCAATCACAGAGCATGACAGGGCAAAATACAATGCATGGGTGACCTAATGCATCTCTAAACAGTTTTAGTTAATTTAGGAATTAATTTGGAATTATTATCCGATAGTCATGCACTATTCATCTGCCAGAAACAGGCCTGAAGTTCCAGGTTCAGCTACTTAGAGGATTCTAACATGCATGCAGATGACATAAACGGATTCGTTAGATTTTTTCAAATAGAAAACATTTTCACCCGAGCTACGGTTTAATTTCTACGAATTTTCAAAGTTTTAGCTTTATTTCTGAAAATTCTAGAATTATTTTTAATTCAAAAATTAAACAGAAAATGCATTTATACCCACTGTGGGCTAGCCACAGTGGATGACAAGTGGGGCCCAGGGGGGCAGTTGACTTAGTCAACTGCCCAGTCAGCAGTCAACCAAGTTGACTATTGACTTAGTCAAACTGGCAGGTGGGGCCTACCTGTCATAGACTGAAATAATTAATAAGTGGATTAATTTAACTAATTAAACTAATTAGCTAGTGGGACCCACTTGTCAGTGTCATATTAATTAACAGATTATGTTATTTTATAAAATCAGTTTAATTAGCGCGTGGGGTCCACATGTCAGAGACTGGGGCCGCCCAATCAGCACGTAGACTTGGTCAACGCGGTCAACGGGGTCCACGGGGCCCACTGGTAGTGACCCAGGGTGTACCCCGCACGGCGCCAGGTCAGCGGCGGTGCCGGAGTAGCTCCAGCGACCGTTTCCGTGGCGGAGACGCGCCGGAGTTGGTCAGAAAACGTGCACAGGGCTCCGTTTGCCGCGCGCTTGGTCGCGTTCGAAAGCTAGGACCACGCCGCGTCCATTGGTGGGGGTTGCTGTGTCGGGGTGAACTAATGCATCGTCGGCGACGAGATCGGCGGAACCCGAAGCACGGTGAGCTCATAAACGGCGGTACAGCGAGCAACGCTAGCGGCGCTGAGCTCGTACGGCATCTACGTGATGTCCTATGCTCGAAGGTGAGATCTACGGGCCATGACAGGGACTGCAGCGATGGCGGCGAGCGGCGCGGCGGAGCTGAGCTCCGGCCACTTTGGCAGCAGCAGCAGCGAGGCCAGAGAGGAAGCACGAGGAGGTCAGGGAGGAGCTTGAGCTCACCGTGGAGGCGCAAGAAGGCCCGGTGACAGATTAGGAGCAGCAGGCTCACCGGAGAGGAAGGAGGTCGCCGGCGGCACCGAGGCGGAAGGGGACGCTCAATCTGGTGCCTGCAGGGCTCTCCGGCTCCAGCTGCTTGACACAGTAGACGTGGTCGAGCGCGGCGGAGCCTCCTGACACGGAGAGGAGGCATGGGGATGACGGTGGCCGCGGCGGTGACAAACAACGGCGACGACGGCGCTCGGCCGAGGGAGGAGGAGAAGGGGAGGAGCGAGGGAGAGAGGAAGCGAGCGGCTGGAGGCGTCCAGGGGCTCGAGGGGGCGTCCTTATCCCCTCGGCTCAACCACCCCATCGCGGTGGCGGCCAGCGGCTGGAGCTGTTGAGCTCTGGCCATGGCCATGGCGACACGGGGGAGGGAGTAGGTTGGGAGGCCCTGATGGGCTGGGCCAGTGCGCTGGGCCTTAGGCCAGGTAAGCTCTCTGCTCTTTTTCCATTTTCTGTTTTTCCTATTATTTAAAAACTTAGACAGCTTAGGAATTGTTAGGGCTACCAAATGACTTTAGAAAAATGTGGGACTAGGCCACATAAATATCTGGTAATATTTGGCACTGCCACAAAAAGTTTGAGAGGCAACTGAATCCATATGAATTTTTCACAAATGAAATGGCATTTTAATTGCTGAAATGGCACTGTTTTTTTTGCTATAGTCCATCTTAGCTTAGTGGTGATGTTGTTTTCCTTAACAAACATTTGTTATGGAATTTTTGCTAAATGATTAACTATTTTGCAACAATTTTTGTGCAATTTCAATTTTCACTTGCAAATTGAATTTGAATTCAGTGAAGGAGTTTGAAATGAGATATGATTCCACTGTGATCATCCATTGCAAATCAGAGTAGCTTAGCATTAACTTGAAGATCCCGTTCCCAAGTGGTTTCATCTTCAGTGTGATTCGAGCACTACACTTTAAGAAACTTGGTTGCCTTCTAACGGGTTCGACGTTCAGCCTGATCAATAATGCGGATCGGATACTCTCCTTATAAGAGAGATTGTGGCACCCCGATCCGTCTGGAGCAGGGGCCTTCGCATGTCAGCCCAGGATAACACCTGACACATGACAGGTACATGGTACAACATTCCAAGCACAAAATATATTTCATTTACATGAAATAGAGTATTACATCACTGAGGAATACAATGGCTTGCATAGCTCTGAGGCTATTTAAATGGCGGCGGAAGTCTTGGTTAACCGGCACGTCGTCTCTGGCTGGGCTCCACAACTCACAGGACTAGCATGGTTACGGTCTAGCACGACAAGTCTTATCCTACAATCTGGCCACGTGCAAGGCCAGGTGAGTACTTTGAATGTACTCGCAAGACAACCAAATACATAGCATCCAAACCAACAGATGACAAAGCAAGCCCTATGCTCATACATATTATCTCATGGCAAAAGATAAGCATGGCATGATACTAGCAAGTAACATGGATCAAGCAAATCTATACCAAATCATATCACAACATATCAAAGCATATCATGGCATATCATGGAATATCATGGCCTGGCATAGTTGTATCTACAAGATATGCATGAAACTAGACTAAAAAGTAAACTACACTGACCTTCCGTGAAGAGTTGAAATAATATACTGTTCATCAATCAGGTTTACTGCCACTGCCCCTCTGGGCCAACTCATGACTCATCCAGATCGCATCTCGTGATCATGTCAGAACAACATGGTGATTTCTCACAACTATCTGATAGTCCAAGTCACCACATTTACTTTATAGCACATTCTTCAATAAGTTTATTATATCAGGTTTATCCTCCATGTCGATAGAGACCAGATAGTGTGACCTAGTCCGAACTGTGTCCATAACCGAGGACGCGGCTATCGATAGATTATACACTCTGCAGAGGTTAGTACAATGTACCCACACCACAGAACTCATGGCCTCGTACTCCCATTCGGGTGGACCAACGACGTTCCGACAAAACTAATCTATTGCATGACACTCTCCCGGCCATTCCGACAAACTCCCCTTTGGGCTATGTCATGGGTGACCCCGATGTCAACTCGTGACATCCTGCCACCTCGTGGCTGCCACCGTCGTGGCCAAACAAAACTGTCCCAAACGGGGACCAGAGCTCAATACCAAAACCGGGTACACAAGGTTATGGCCGCCCATCGGGCCAGGGTAGCACGCGCACATTACCTTCCCTGGTGGGAGGTACCGGCGAGAGGCATGACAATAGACCGAATTAGGGCCTCCCCATCCAGGCAAGTGTGGCTGCACTGGTGAGCTCGATTCGGTGGCACTATGACACGATCCAGCCGATGGAGGTGGTTGATGTTATTAACACATGTTCTTGTCATCTCCATCATTTTACCATATCATCATGATTATAAGTATGAATATCATAAATGAATTAATAACCATGTTTACCAAACTTATGAAGTGCATAGCATATATGACATATGTAGCATGGCAATGGTATGACAGGATCACAATAGCATTGACAAACATGGTGTGAGATACAGACACAGAAGTAACATGATATTACCAATAAAAACATTATTGCTAACATGGCAAAAGATAGTATGAAGTCTGGTTATAGCATGACATGGCAAGCAACATATACCAGAGTTGCTCATAGAAACATCATATGAATATACTACAGCTACACACGCACAGGGTTCACGCAAAGTCAACATGCAAGTCTGGTGCTCATGATAAGAGTTTGGCTTGCCTTGGGTGGACGAATACAGCGGGTGAAAGTGCGACGATCCACTGGAAACGAGTCATCGGAACCGGTGCTCCTGGGAGAGGCCTGGATTCGAGGAAGGGCAAATATGGCCTTTTAAACATGTGACAACATAATGAAAATGGCATCATCGGAACGGGCTCGACGATTTGAGCACGTGGGCTTTGGAATTACCTCAATCGGAATTACGGTCACGAAAATATGGCCGTTCGTTCGTTAGGCATAAAACAGACAGAAAACTGTCCGTTTCTGCCCTTAACGGGCGAACGTTCACAATGCAACCGTTTCGGCCGGAAGGGCTGAACTGAAAGCGCATTTCCCAGAAATACGTTTCCACGCGGAGAAAGCGTATTTTGGGCCGAATCAGCAGCAGAATACGTTTTCTTCATTGGAAAACGTATTGCGCAAAATGCGCCTCCACTTACTCCGGTCAAAGGGGTCGCCTGGTCAGTGCTGTGAGTATGACATGCGGGGCCCACCGCGTCTCGTTCCCGGTTGTCTTTTTCCTTGCGTTGTGGAACAGAGGAGGTTCGGCAGGCGGTGTTGCCGTCGCCTCACGACTCCCCATGGCCGGCCGACGAGAGCGGGAGCTCCGCCGCACCACACCGCGCCGATGGGTAGTCGCGGGGTTGCCCAGGGTGGCCCACAGCGCCGGCGCCATGGGGAGGCCGCGGCGACCGATGGGACTCCGGGGAAGGGACCGCGCCGGAGGGCTCCCTCACCGAAGCTCGAGACGGCGGCGACGCGCGGATCTCCAGGGGAGCTCAAGGGCGCAGAGGAGAGGGAGGGGGAAAGCCAGGAGCAGGTGGGGGCCGAGGGAATCGACGGCGACCATCTTCGGCAATGGAGTGGAAGAAGAGCTCCTGGGCTTGAGGGAGAGCTGCGGGTGGCCAGGGGGAAGGCTCGGGAAGGGGAGGAGCTGGCCACGCGGTGCGGTAACGTGTCGACGCTCCGGTGACAGACGCAGTGTCGGCACGCACGGCCAGAGGCTACGGGATGAGGAGGGCAGGGCACAAGCGACGCGGGCGAGGGCGTGGCACGCTATGGCGAGCTGGGTGACCGCGTGGACCTCCCAATAGGTCCAATGCACAGGGCACGCGGGGTGCATGTGACGCACGCGCTCTCCGCGTGACCACAGTGTTCCCACGCGCACTGCACGGCCCAGGTCTGTCTGGCGAGTAAGGCACCCCCCCAGTAGCTGTTCAGCGCAAAGAAATGATACCCATGGCCCATGATGTGACTGCACGGTGCACAAATCCAAACTAACAGCAAATTGTTTGATGGAAAGATTTGGCAATGCACAGCTTCATTAGGCCTGGGATTTGGGTGAGGGTGGTCATCTACTAAGGTGACCACTGTGCCAAAATATCAGCCCAAAAAGATGAGGCTAGCTGGTACTCCTGTGCAAAGTGCCCAACTGGCCAGAAATGCAAATGAGGGTGCTGGGGAAAATGGCTGGATGGAAATGGCCCAAATTTGGTGGAGACCAATGATTTGAGCATATGGATGATCTGCGAAAATTTCAACTCATTTGAATAAGCCTAGCTAGTACTTCCTTCACAAAGCTCCCCTCTGGACAGAAACTTTGGAAATTTCCTGAGGAAAATTGGGTAGGAAAATAGAGCTGAATTTTGCTATGTGGAAATTATTTGGATATGAAAGAGTGCTCAAAAAGTTTGAGGGCAATCAAGAAAATATAAATAGCACTTCCTTCACACAGATGAAATCTGAACAAAAACTTGAGAAAATTATAGTTAAATATCGGATAGATGAATTGAGCTAATTTTTGGTTTGCAGTAGTAATATATCAAGATTATCTACCCTGCAAAATTTCAGCTCAATTGGATCAAGGAATCAAGCATTTCCTTCACAAAGTTTCAGACAAGGCAGGAACTTGCATTGGATCATGTGCTCAAATTTTGAACTGAGGGGTTTGGGATTTGGATGGAAATGGTGATTATATATCTAGGAGAAACTCCACAAATTATTTGGGAATTTTCCTGGCTACCAAAATGGTAGTTCCTTTGGAAAGTGGTAGAGATGCAATATTGGCCTTGTCAAGGAAAAAGTAAATTTTCCTTATTTAACTTTGGCCAATATTTTTCCCAGAGCTTGGAATTGTTACAAAGATCATATCCACAGATTTCCATGAAATTTAGAGATGCCTAACTATCCTTCTAGATTTAATTCCTCAGAAAGGTAGGAAAAGGAATTAATTCTAGATGAAAAATATTGCATATGACTTGGCAATATTTTTGCATGTCCAGGGTTTAAAAGTGTAGGAAGATCTCTGGGAATTATTGGAGGATCAACAGAACATGGGAAATGATGGCTCCTTTGTAATCACAAAGGCAGGGTTAAAATTCCCAATATTGGAATTAGGGTTCTGATGGGGTTTTGGGATGCTACCGATGGAGTCTTGGCCAGTATCAAAGACATGGACTGGGTTCTGAAAAGTTGAAAATTCCCTGGATTCACCTGATCATCCAACAAACTCCAGAGAAAGATTTTGAAAAACAAAGCTTGGAAGGAATAACAGCACAAAAAATTGATAACCCAATTTTTGGGGTGTTACAAACCTTCCCCCCTTAATAGAATCTCGTCTTCGAGATTCCTAGGGTTAAAGCAAGATGGTTTCTACTCCAGGAAAAACCTCGGGGTTAGTGGTTAACCCTTCGGTCAGACACAACTGAGTTGGGGTATCGATAATTGATACACCCAGGGAGAGATACGGGTAAAGCAAGGCTATATCCACTGCTAGGATCACTTTGGATCAAATTCCAAAAATGCTGGAGGCACCCCAATAAACAGTGGTCTCTCTTGCTGACAGGTGGGACCGGGGCCCACTGGCAGCCTCCTTCTTCTTCCTCCAGCTCTCGACTTCTTCCTCGTTGTGTCTCCGCGTACGGCTTGGCACAGCACACATCTAGCCCCTAGGGCACTGAGTACCCTAGTTGTCATAGTGCGCGGTGTGCACGGTACCGAGGCAAAGAGCACTCACGTCACGGGCCAGCGCCTTGTCGGCACTGCTCGCGGATTCGGCTCCTGGACGCCGGTGATCGGGCGACGCGCGGTTCTCCTAGACCTCGCTCACCGTACACCGATCTTGGGCTATAAAAGACAGCAACATGGCTCCGCCCAACTCACACCATGCCGCTCTTCCATCTCTTTGGTTTGGATGATATCGAGCCGAGGTCCTTCAGCGAAGCTGTGTTCATGGTGGGGCTGCGGTGGTTCCTCACTGCGATGCTAGCCACACTGATCGGTTCGTCACTCTGCCAGCTGTAGCTCATCTTGCAGGAGCCGGCTCGCGACAATGAGGATCAGGGTGCGGCAGCTTGAGGTGCTGATGGTGATGGTGAGGTGGCTGGTCCACCGCCACGCTTGCTTCTCCGCCGCTTCGTGCCGGTGGAGTAATCGTGTGTTGCGGCGGGTCGGGATGGCGGCTTGTCCGGGGTCACACAAGGCAGTGACGGCGGCGCCATTGGTTCCAGGGATCACAAGATGCGGAAGAGGTGGCTTCACCAGCACTGGAATCACGCTGCTGGTTTCACGGAAGAATAACTTCGCGGATAGCTCCATGAAGAGTAGGCATCGAAGTAGAGTCGGGGTCGAATCTGTACTGGGGTAGTTGTACTGATTCGAGTGAAATAAAGCTGGCAGCGTTCCTCTGAGAATACAATTGGGGCTATGGGAAGAATTAGGGATGAGGAATTGCCAGGTGAAACTGCCTCTTGGAGGCTCTGGATCTGAAAATCTGGCACACGGGGTATGCATAGAAAGAGGTAGGTAGGTGACTTTGCAATCCCTCGGGTACTGCTCAATCTCGTACTCGGGGGTGAACCATGTATGCGTGCATTATGCAATACATTCTAAAACAAAATATATGCAAAATACATGCACATAAAAGCACATCAGGCAAACGGTACTAAGGTGTTTTAATGCTAGTGGGTATATGTACTCCTGGCATACATATACCTACACCAGCTCGCATTTATTAGGGGCTCTAGGCGGGTCCAATGTTGTTGGTGTATGTGCTCTACCAATTAAAGATCTTTTTAGAAATTCATTGCCAGCTCTGTCAAACATTTCTGCTTAACAGAGAGACAGATGAATCACAAAGCAAGAGAGCATACATAGAACATTACCACCACACACAAGTTACAAACAGTGCAAGCACACAACAAAGCATGACCTCACTACGCATCTAAAAACAACAACTCACTCCAAGGTTCTATCCTCCTACTGAGGATGAACAGACGAACTTGGCATACTCGCAGCATCACCTGACTGCGCGATTGGGGCCACATAGGTCTAATCTTGCTGGGGCTCTCCTGGCGGATGTAGGCTGAGCCAATCTCCATCTTCATCGTCGGGCATCTCTATAGCTCAGAGATCAACTACTGGGGGCACGGCTGGAACTTGCCTGAGCAAACCCTGGCGACGAAGACGGCAAATAGCCTGATTGATGGAGTGGAGGTTGACTATGTTTGGCTTCAGCCACGGCACGGGCTGAGAGGGTAGCACTGGGTCAGCGATCTGGGATGCAGCTTGACGGGCCTCGCGGTGTGCTTCCGTGACCATCCGGGTAGCGTCGCGGTTGATAGATTTAAACTCTCCAAGAATGCTACCGATCATCATTCCCTAGGCAGTGATGAAATGAACCAGGCGAACGATTGCTGGGTCATCCTCTTGGACAGCATTGGGGAACTCCCATCCGGTACTTGATGCAGAGGGGAAATAACGGAACTCCCGCATCTCTGCAACACGCGGAAACTGAGATCGGAGGCATGCGATAGCCTCTGCAGCGGTTGTCTGGATAGCCAACACCGGAGTGGGCATGGGTCTGCCCAGAAAAATCAAGGGCTTCCCATCCTCTGCTGGACCTGGGCAGATCTGCACCCTTGCCTGGTACCGATGAAGATGGCGGATGGGCTCCGATTGGAACACCAGGTACTCGGGACCAGTACTGCAATCAAGGGCTTGGGTGAGCATATCTGAAAGTAGGGGCGGAAAGCCAACATGGCCGGCTGCGAAAGTGAGGCTATGAAAAGTGGCTTCCCTGGGAAGACTAGCCATGGCATCTGATCTAGGGCTACTAGCTAGGGTTTTCCACGAGGATGTGGCTTACTGAGCTGAGGTTGCTGCTAGCAGGTAGGAGGGGATTTTATAGGCGACTAGGCGGGGACACCCCAGTACGGCGTGAATCCTTCCCTACAGGGGAATGGATATGCCGCTACTGACGACAAAAAGATAGGGTCACCGTCCAATCCAAGAAAACCGTGTGGGGGGCAACTGGGTAGGGACGTGTCAGTTCCGACAGTAACACATGTTGGTCAATAGGGGTCATGCCGGACACCAGAGTTGGGTCAAAGCTATTGGGATTATTAAGGGTTGATGGTAGCGGTGGTTATACGCTAGGGTAACCTATCGCCAGCCTGGCTCTGATAACCCATCTCTTGTGGCACCCCGATCCATCTGGAGCAGGGGCCTTCGCACATCAGCCCAGGATAACACCTGACGCACGACAGGTACATGGTACAGCATTCCAAGCACAAAATATATTTCATTTACATGAAATAGAGTATTACATCGCTGAGGAATACAATGGCTTGCATAGCTCTAAGGCTATCTAAATGGCGGCGGAAGTCTTGGTTAAGCGACACGTCGTCTCTGGCTAGGCTCCACAACTCACAGGACTGGCATGGTTACGATCTAGCACGAGAAGACTTCTCCTGCAATCTGGCCACGTGCAAGGCCAGGTGAGTACTTTGAATGTACTCGCAAGACAACCAAATACATAGCATCCAAACCAGCAGATGACAAAGCAAGCCCTATGCTCATACATATTATCTCATGGCAAAAGATAAGCATGGCATGATACTAGCAAGTAACATGGATCAAGCAAATCTATACCAAATCATATCACAACATATCAAAGCATATCATGGCATATCATGGAATATCTTGGCCTGGCATAGTTGTATCTACAAGATATGCATGAAACTAGACTAAAAAGTAAACTACACTGACCTTCCGTGAAGAGTTAAAATAATATACTGTTCATCTATCAGTTTTACTGCCATTGCCCTTATGGGCCAACTCATGACTCACCGAGATCGCATCTCGTGATCATGTCAGAACAACATTGTGATTTCTCACAACTATCTCATAGTCCAAGTCACCACATTTACTTTATAGCACATTCTGTAATAAGTTTATTATATCAGGTTTATCCTCCATGTCGACAGAGACCAGATAGTGTGACCTAGTACGAACTGTGTCCATAACCGAGGACGCGGCTATCGATAGATTATACACTCTGCAGAGGTTAGTACACTGTACCCACACCACGGAACTCATGGCCTCGTACTCCCATTCGGGTGGACCAACGACGTTCCAACAAAACCAATCTATTGCATGACACTTTCACGGCCACTCCGACAAACTCCCCATTGGGCTATGCCATGGGTGACCCCGATGTCAACTCATGACATCCTGCCACCTCGTGGCTGCCACCGTTGTGGCCAAACAAAACTATCCCAAACGGGGACCTGAGCTCAATACCAAAACCGGGTACACAAGGTTATGGCCGCCCACCGGGCCAGGGTAGCACGCGCACATAACCTTCCCTGGTGGGAGGTACCGGTGAGCGGCATGACAATAGACCGAATTAGGGCCTCCCCATCCAGGCAAGTGTGGCTACACTGGTGAGCTCGATTCGGTGGCACTATGACACGATCCAGCCGATGGAGATGGTTGATGTTATTAACACATGTTCTTGTCATCTCCATCATTTTACCATAACATCACGAATATAAGTATGAATATCATAAATGAATTAATAACCATGTTTACCAAACTTATGAAGTGCATAGCATATATGACATATGTAGCATGGCAATGGTATGATAGGATCACAATAGCATTGACAAACATGGTGCGAGATACAGACACAGAAGTAACATGATATTACCAATAAAAACATTATTACTAACATGGCAAAAGATAGTATGAAGTCTGGTTATAGCATGACATGGCAAGCAACATATACCACAGTTGCTGACAGAAACATCATATGAATATACTGCAGCTACACACGCACATGGTTCACGCAAAGTCAACATGCAAGTCTGGTGCTCATGATAAGAGGTTGGCTTGCCATGGGTGGACGAATACACTCGGTGAAAGTGCGACGATCCACTGGAAACGAGTCGTCGGAACCGGTGCTCCCGGGAGAGGCCTGGATTCGAGGAAGGGAAAATATGAAATTTTCAACATGTGACAACATAATGAAAATGGCATCATCGGAACGGGCTCGACGATCTGAGCACGTGGGCTTTGGAATTACCTCAATTGGAGTTACGGTCGCGAAAATATGGGCGTTCGTTCGTTAGGCATAAAACAGACAGAAAACTATCCGTTTCTGCCCTTAACGGGCGAACGTTCACAATGTAACCATTTCGGCCGGAAGGGCTGAACTGAAAGCGCATTTCCCAGGAATACGTTTCCACGTGGAGAAAGCGTATTTTGGGCCGAATCAGCAGCATAATACGTTTTCTTCATTGGAAAACGTATTGCGCAAAATGCGCCTCCACTTACTCCGGTCAAAGGGGTCGCCTGGTCAGCGCCGTGAGTATGACATGCGGGGCCCACCGCGTCTCGTTTCCGGTCGTCTTCTTCCTCGCGTTGTGGAACAGAGGAGGTTTGGCAGGCGGTGCTGCCGTCGCCTCATGGCTTCCTAGGGCCGGCCGACGAGCGCGGGAGTTCCGCCGCACCACACCGCGCCGATGGGTAGTCGCGGGGTTGCCCGGGGCAGCCCACAGCGCCGGCGCCATGGGAAGGCCACGGCGACCGATGGCACTCCGGTGAAGGGACCGCACAGGAGGGCTCCCTCGCCGGAGCTCGGGACGGCGGCGACGCGCTGACCTCCAGGGGAGCTCAAGGGCGCAGAGGAGAGGGAGGGGGAAAGCCAGGAGCAGGTGGGGGCCGAGGGAATCGGCGGCGGCCATCTTCGGCAATGGAGAGGAAGAGGAGCTCCTGGGCTTGAGGGAGAGCTGCGGGTGGCCAAGGGGACTCGGGCAGGCATTAAAAGGGCCGCGGGGAAGGCTCGGGAAGGGGAGGAGCTGGCCACGCGGTGCGGCAATATGTCGACGCTCCGGCGATGGACGCGGTGTCAGCATAGGCGGCCAGAGGCTACGGGATGAGGAGGGCAGGACACAGGCAACGCAGGCGAGGGCGTGGCGTGCTGTGGCGAGTTGGGTGACCGTGTGGACCTCCCAATAGGTCCAGATGCACAGGGCACGCGGTGTGCAGGCGACGCACGCGCTCTCCGCGTGGTCACCGCGTGACCACAGTGTTCCCACGCGCACTGGATGGCCCAGCCATGTCTGGCGAGTAAGGCACTCCCCAGTAGCTGTTCGGCGCAAAGAAACGATACACATGGCCCATGATGTGACTGCACGGTGCACAAATCCAAACTAACAACAAAGTGTTTGATGGAAAGATTAGGTAGTGCATAGCTTCAATAGGCCTGGGATTTGGGTGAGGGTGGTCATCTACTGAGGTGACCACAGTGCCAAAATATCAGCCCAAAAAGATGAGGCTTGCTGGTACTCCCTGTGCAAAGTGCCCAAATGGCCAGAAATGTAAATGAGGGTGCTGGGGAAAATGGCTAGATGTTAATGGCCCAAATTTGGTGGAGACCAATGATTTGAGCATATGGATGATCTGCCAAAATTTCAACTCATTTGAATAAGCCTAGCTAGTACTTCCTTCACAAAGCTTCCCTCTGGACAGAAACTTTGGAAATTTGCTGAGGAAACTTGGCTTGGCAAATAGAGCTGAATTTTTGTATGTGGCAATTATTTGGATATGAAAGAGTGCTCCAAAAGTTTGAGGGCAATCAAGAAATATAAATAGCACTTCCTTCACATAGATGAAATCTGAACAGAAACTTGAGAAAATTATAGCAAAAGATTGGATAGATGAATTGAGCTAATTTTTGATTTGCATTAGTAATATATCAAGATTAACTGCCATTCAAAATTTCAGCTCAATTGGATCAAGGAATCAAGCACTTCCTTCACAAAGTTTCAAACAAGGCAAAAACTTGCATTGGATCATGTGCTCAAATTTTGAACTGAGGAGCTTGGGACTTGGATGGAAATGGTGAAGATATATCTAGGAGAAACTCCACAAATTATTTGGGAATTTTCTTGGCTACCAAAATGGTAGTACCTTTGGAAAGTGGCAGAGATGCAATATTGGCCTTGTCAAGGAAAAAGTAAATTTTCCTTATTTAACTTTGGCCAATATTTTTCCAAGAACTTGGAATAGTTACAAAGATCATCTCCACAGATTTCCATGAAATTTAGAGATGTCTAACTATCCTTCTGGATTTAATTCCTCAAAAAGGCAGGAAAAGGAATTAATTCTAGATGAAAAATATTGCATATGACTTGGCAATATTTTTGCATATCCAGGGTTTAAAAGTGTAGGAAGATCTCTGGGAATTATTGGAGGATCAACAGAACATGGGAAATGATGGCTCCTTTGTAATCACAAAGGCAGGATTAAAATTCCCAATATTGGAATTAGGGTTCTGATGGGGTTTTGGGATGCTATCGACGGAGTCTTGGCCAGTATCAAAGACATGGACAGGGTTCTGAAAAGTTGAAAATTACCTGGATTCACCTGATCATCCAGCAAACTCCGGAGAAAGATTTTGAAAAAGAAAGCTTGGAAGGAATAACAGCACAAAAATTGATAACCCAATTTTTGGGGTGTTACAGAGATCATCTTGCAATTCGAGGATCTCATGATCCACTGCACGGTGTGGATCCTTGAAGCAACGATGAAGTTGCGACGCATGGAAGACATCGTGGATGTGAGAAAACTGCGGTGGCATTTTGTAGGGTCGCTTCGCAATATGAGTGGTGCCTGGTTTCAAGTCGATGACGAACTCGACAGCTATAACAGGGGGTACTCCTGGAAGTTCTTCTGGGAAGACATCTTGGAAGTCTCGAACGACTGGAACGTTTTCGATTCCCTCAAGAGGTGAAGCGTTCAACGCTTTCAAAGAATAAATCTGGGCTTCGGCACTTCTAATAAGACGAGCATAGTAGTTTACTATTGCATCAGAAGGATGTAGGAGTTGGACGGTTTTTAGGCACAATCAATTGAAGTAGTTTGCGCTTTCAACCAATCCATTCCCAGAATGAGGTCAATATTGGAAGACTTCAAAATAATGGGAGAGACATGGAATTCCAAGACGTCAAAGACAGTGTGTGAATGATGTGCCAGACATTTTATGAAATATTTACCGATAATCCAGCTCTCCGAGTGGATGTGAACACGAGAACCTATCGTTAGAGTTAGCAAAATCTTTAATCCGAATAGAAGAGAGATCAGAGTCCCAGAGTAAAGAAGAGGAATAAAAGATCCTAATCCCATCCATTGGTGATGTGGGCCCGTAAGCCACACAACAAGGTTAGCAAAACAGTTTTTAAAGACTAGACTTAACTTCGACCAAGGAGTTGGAAAGGGTCTTCCTACAGGTAGTCGACTCTGATACCAACTTGTGACGCCCCTGACTCGACCGTGCACTAATCATACACGCAAATGCGCACGATCAAGCCCAGGGACTCATGGGAAGATATCACAACACAACTCTAGACACAAAATAAAATAATACAAGCTTTATTGAAAGAACATGTGCTGCCCCCATGTTTGGTTTTGGTAATTGCTGACAATCTCTATGGACTAATGGTTGCCTTGAGTTATATTTGAAGGGTTTGTCCATAGGCATTGCTTGAAGACCATTTGTTGGTTTCAAGGTTATTAGAAGAAGAATATGTGTTGACCAAGGTTCTATTCAAGGATTTATCCAAAGATTGGTCATGTGAGTGTTGAGCCTATTGCAAGCATGTCTTGAAGAAGAAGATTGTGTGAACATTCATGTTTACCTTCAAGACATCATCCTAATGAAGAAAGTTGGAAAGATTCAAGGTTGATCAAGACTAAATATGAAGAGTGATTCAAGTTGATCAACACACAAAGCGTAGAAGATGTACCGAGTGGGATCAAGTGATCTCACGGTATGGTAAGCATTGTCCATTACGCTTTGTGTACTAACCCATGTTCTATGCGAGAGTTCTATGTGGGGTTAGGTGTGTTTCCATGGGCTTGCGTCAAGAGGAAGATCTCATTCAACCCATGGAGGATGACATCAAGTGGTGATCGTCATCAAGATTGCGGTGTGCAAGTTCAAGTGGAGCATCACGAAGAGATCACTGCTTGAAGCTTGCCTTCCATTGTGGTGACAATGGACTTGTGAAGATGTGCCGAAGAGTGGCTCACCCATAGTGGAGTATGGGGGAGCAATCAACTAGTCTTCATCAAGCCGGCGCAATCAAGAAAGGTGGTCCAACTTGAGGAGGTCAAGATTGTCATCATCTAGCTCAAGTGGACTATGCGCAAGGCAAAGGTTTGCCCTTGATAGGTTTTCTATTTTACCGGTCTCATGGTAGTAGTTGGGAGACCGGGTTATAGGATCGATAGCCGTTCTATCAAGGGGGGCTCTCAAGTGAGTAGCTTTATCGTATCATTCGTAGAGAGCTCAAACCATTGCATCCTTGCATCATCTTTCTTGGTTCTTGTTTGATGTTTCTCTTTGTGAGTTTTTGAGCTTATGGTCATCTTCATGACAAGCTCGAGTTCATCGAAAGCGGAGTTCATATTTGCATCCTCTATGATGTTTTCGATGTTGGAGTTTATGCCGGTTCTTCATTCATAGAGGTTTCTTATCTCTATATGTTAGGCATATCTCCCCTGCCACTTCTTATTATAACCAACAACCTTGAGTTTGCTCAATTCGGAACTCATTTGCAGAAGTTATGGCAGTTTCAGTCTCTGGGCAGTTTTCTTGTCACCCAAGCGGTAGTACCGCTCGGTACCACGGTAGTACCGCTTATGCGGTAGTACCGCTGTGGTCTACCGCAGCGAGTACCGCTTGTGGGATTTTCTTCTATTGCCTAATTTATTTGTGCGGTAGTGGCACGGTAGTAGCACGGTAGTACCGCTTGGGCGGTACTTCCGGTTTCTACTACCGCTGCTAGTTCCGCTTGGGAAATTCCTTCTGTGCACGTCTCTGTTGCCGATATTTGTTAAACGGAAGTAGTGCGGTAGTAGAGCGGTAGTACCGCTTAGTGCGGTACTTCCGCCCTCCACTACCGCTGCTACTACCGCTTGTGTTTCGAAGAGTGTGCAAGCTTCTGTTGCTCTATTCTCCTTAGCGGTAGTAGAGCGGATGTAGGGCGGTAGTACCGCTTGCGGTGGTAGTACCGCTCCAGTACCGCTCCACTACCTCGTTTCTGAGCCATCATATCAGTTTAGTGTCACATGTATCCAGTTCTAGTTGTAGTAGATCGGGAAACAACTCCGAGCGTCTTGTTACCGTGGACACGGCTATTCGAATAGATAACTTCCCTGCAGGGGTGCACCAACTTACCCAACACGCTCGATTAACTCTGGCCGGACACACTTTTCCAGGTCATCCCGGCCTCGGCTGATCGACACGCCGTAGTCCTACCAAGGCTCCGTAGAGAGGTCCCCTCCGGTCTACATCCTAAGCGCAAAGGGGTAATGGGCAAATCGTCCTAAGCGCTCTGGGTCGTTGCGCACAGGGCGGACCCAGGCACCACCTCTGTCCTGGATGGCGCCAGCCCAGCCGTGCCGCAATGCTGAACTGGACGTCTGACAGAGCTTTCGGGAGAATCGTACGACGCCGAGTGCCCATAACTTATCCCGCGTGGTGGTTAGTGCGAAAAGGCCAGAGGCCTACTTAGATCACATATCCGGCCCAGCCGTGCCGCAATGCTGAACTTATCCCACGTTGGGAGCTCGCGGTGACGATCCGTGATCCTGTCGCCCCGTCTCGCGGACTTACGACAAGGGCCAGGCCCATCCCTCTCTAGGGCGGTCTCTGCCTGCCCGGTCGTGCCGCGTCATTATCTCGCGGGTACCCTCCTGGTCAACCCGACTTATCAAGAGACTGTCGGGAACTCAGGTCCACCTCTACCCGGGTGGTACCGCCTGTCCCTTCAGTCCCGCAGTAACAGTTAACGAGGAACAATTAAAGTAGTTGTGGGTCCATACCATCAAGGTGAACTCAGAGGAATCACCCTCGATAGGTTCACACCTGAGGTAAAATGTCAAGGTGAACTTGGAGGAATCACCCTCGATGGGTTCACGCTTGAGATGCTGCACGACAGAGTCATCATCGGGAGTGGTGAGCGAGGAATCACCCTCAGTAAACCACACCTGATGTGCTACACTACAGAGATATCATCGGAAGTGGGACACGAGGCATCACCCTCGGTGCTCGATAGTAGTCCTGCAGAGTCGTACAACTAAGGTGGGGGCACTGGTGGTGTATTCGGTCTCTGTACATCGATCTCACTGATCGAGTCACCGGTGGTAAAGCATGGCAACAAGGACAAGGGTGTGGGGCCACTGATGGATCACTAATCAGCCTATACTAAGCATTTAGGACAACAGGTAAAGTATCAACAACAGGTTACAAAATCAGGCTATGCGTCAGAGTAGGAGCTATCGAATAACAGTAGCAAAATCTAATGCAAGCACGGGAGAGAAAGAATGAGCAATATAGGAATGATCAAGGGGGTTTTGCTTGCCTGGAAGCTCTGCTGGAAGAGGCTGGACGTCTGAGGGGTAGTCGAACTCAGGGGCAACGTCGGTCTTGGGGTCTACCGGAGAGAAGAGGGGGAGGAAACAAATAAATACAAAGCATACAAATGCAATCACAGAGCATGACAGGGCAAAATGCAATGCATGGGTGACCTAATGCATCTTTAAATAGTTTTAGTTAATTTAGGAATTAATTTGGAATTATTATCCAGTAGTCATGCACTATTCATCTACCAGAAACAGGCCTAAAGTTACAGGTTCAGCTACTTAGAGGATTCTAACATGCATGCGGATGACATAAACGGATTCGTTAGAATTTTCTGATCATTTTTCATATAGAAAACATTTTCATCCGAGCTACGGTTTAATTTCTACGAATTTTCAAGTTTTAGCATTATTTCTGAAAATTCTGGAATTAATTTTAATTCGAAAATTAAACAGAAAATGCATTTATACCCACTGTGGGCTAGCCATAGTGGATGACAAGTGGGGCCCAGGGGGGCCAGTTGACTTAGTCAACTGCCCAGTCAGCAGTCAACCGAGTTGGCTGTTGACTTAGTCAAACTGGCAGGTGGGGCCTACCTGTCATAGACTGAAATATTTAAACAGTGGATTAATTTAACTAATTAAACTAATTAGCTAGTGGGACCCACTTGTCAGTGTCATATTAATTAACAGATTAAGTTATTTTATAAAATCAGCTTTATTAGCGCGTGGGGTCCTCATGTCAGAGACTGGGGCCGCCCAGTCAGCACGTTGACTTGGTCAACACGGTCAACGGGGTCCACGGGGCCCACTGGCAGTGACCCAGGGTGGACCCCGCACGGCGCCAGGTCAGCGGCAGCGCCGGAGTAGCTGTGGTGACCGTTTCCGCGGCGGAGACGCGCCGGAGTTGGTCGGAAAACGCGCACAGGGCTCCGTTTGCCGCGCGCTTGGTCGCGTTCGAAATCTAGGACTGCGCCGCGTCCATTGGTGGGGGTTGCAGCGTCGGGGGTGAACTGAGGCATCACCGGCAACGAGATCGGCGGAACCCGAAGCAGGACGAGCTGGTAAATGGCAGTACAGCGAGCAAAGCTAGCGGCGCTGAGCTTGTACGACATCTACGCGACGTCCTAAGCTCGAAGGTGAGCTCTACAGGCCATGACAGGGACTGCAGCGACGGCGGCGAGCGTCGCGGCGGAGCTGAGCTCCGACCACTTTGGCAGCAGCAGCAGCAGCGAGGCTAGAGAGGAAGCACGAGGAGGTCAGGGAGGAGCTAGAGCTCACCGTGGAAGCGCAAGAAGGCCCGGTGACAGATTAGGAGCAACAGGCTCGCCGAAGAGGAAGGAGATCGCCGGCGGCACCGAGGCGGAAGGGGACACTCGATCCGGTGGCTGCAGGGCTCCCCGGCTCCAACTGCTTGACGCAGTAGACGTGGTCGAGCGCGGCGGAGCCTCCTGACACGGAGAGGAGGCACGGTGACGACGGTGGCTGCGGCGGTGACAAACAACGGCGGCGACGTCGCTCGGCCGAGGGAGGAGGAGAAGGGGAGGAGCGAGGGAGAGGAAGCGAGCGGCTGGAGGCGTCCAGGAGCTCGAGGGGGCGTCCTTATCCACTCGGCTCAACCACCCCATTGCGGTGGCGGCCAGTGGCCGGAATCGTCGAGCTCTGGCCATGACCATGGCGACACGGGGGAGGGGGCAGGTAGGGGAGGCCCTGGTGAGCTGGGCCAGTGCGCTGGGCCTTAGGCCAGGTAATATCTCTGCTCTTTTTCCATTTTTTGTTTTTCCTATTATTTAAAAACAGAGACAGCTTAGGAATTGTTAGGGCTACCAAGTGACTTTAGAAAAATGTGGGACTAGGCCACATAAATATCTTGTAATATTTGGCATTGCCACAAAAAGTTTGAGACGCAACTAAATCCAAATGAATTTTTTACAAATGAAATGGCATTTTAATTGCTGAAATGGCACTATTTTTATTTGCTATAGTCCATCTTAGCTTAGTGGTGATGTTGTTTTCCTTAACAAACATTTGTTGGATAGTGCTTGTCGTTATCTATCCAACAAGCTTGAGTTTGCTCAATTCGGAGCTCATTTGCAGAAGTTATGGCAGTTTCAGTCTCTGGGCAGTTTTCTTGTCACCCAAGCGGTAGTACCGCTCGGTACCACGGAAGTACCGCTTATGCGGTAGTACCGCTGTGGTCTACCGCAGCGAGTACCGCTTGTGGGATTTTCTTCTGTTGCCTAATTTATTTGTGCGGTAGTGGCACGGTAGTAGCACGGTAGTACCGCTTGGGCGGTACTTCCGGTTTCTACTACCGCTGCTAGTTCCGCTTGGGAAATTCCTTCTGTGCACGTCTCTGTTGCCGATATTTGTTAAACGGAAGTAGTGCGGTAGTATAGCGGTAGTACCGCTTAGTGCGGTACTTCCGCCCTCCACTACCGCTGCTACTACCGCTTGTGTTTCGAAGAGTGTGCAAGCTTCTGTTGCTCTATTCTCCTTAGCGGTAGTAGAGCGGATGTAGGGCGGTAGTACCGCTTGCAGCGGTAGTACCGCTCCGGTACCGCTCCACTACCTCGTTTCTGAGCTGTTCTGCGAACCTTTGCGGTAGTACCGCTTGTGGGTGCGGTAGTACCGCTTCGTGCGGCACTACCGCGCTCCTGTGCTTGCTGTACTCACTGGCTTCGGCTGGTAGTACCGCTCTAAGCGGTAGTACCGCTCCTTGGAGCGCTAGTACCGCTTGAGTGCGTCCAGCACAGGTAACGGTTCGATTTGGTGGGGGCTATAAAAGGGGTCTTCTTCCCCAACGGTTTTCTTATCCTTCTAGCTCGTGTTTGCCCCCCATTGTTGACCTTCTTCGAGCTTGCTATCTCTCAATCCCTCCAATGATTCTTGCTAGTTCTTGAGGGAAAAGAGAGAGGAGATCTAGATCCACATCTCCACCAATCACTTTCTCCTCTATGTGAGGGGAACCCCTTGGATCTAGATCTTGGAGTTCTTCGTGTTCTCTTCTTCGTTCTTTCTCTCATTTTCCTCCCTAGCATTAGTTGCTTTGGTGGGATTTGGGAGAGAAGGACTTGGGCACTCCGTGTGCCCTTGCCATTGCATTTGGTGCATCGGTTTGAGTTCTCCACGGTGATACGTGGAAGTGAAGTTTGAGAAGCTTTTTACTCTTGGGTGTTTGAGCACCCTAGAGCTTGTTCCTCTTGGGTGCTTTGGTGCCCTAGACGGTTGGTGGTGCCTCGGAGCTCAATCATTGTGGTGCAAAGCTCCGGGCAAGCATCGGGGTCCCCAATTAGGTTGTGGAGATCGCCCCGAGCAATTTGACGGGTACCGGTAACCGCCCCCAAGGGTTGCCAAAGTGTACGGGTTCGGTGACCGCCCTCAAGGGTTGCCATTTGTACGGGTTCGGTGACCGCCCTCAAGGGTCCCTTAGTGGAATCACGGCACCTTGCATTGTGCGAGGGCGTGAGGAGAATACGGTGGCCCTAGTGGCATTGTTGGGGAGCATTGTGCCTCCACACCGCTCTAACGAAGATTAGCATCCGCAAGGGTGTGAACTTCGGGATACATCGTCGTCTCCGCGTGCCTCGGTTATCTCTTACCCGAGCCCTTTACTTATGCACTTTAGTTTGTGATAGCCATATTGTTTCTAGTTATATATCTTGCTATCACTTAGTTGTTTATCTTGCTTAGCATAAGTTGTTGGTGCACATAGGTGAGCCTAGTCGATTTAGGTTTTGTGCTTGACAAATTAAACGCTAGTTTTATTCCGCATTTGTTCAAGCCTAAACCGTAATTATTTTAAAGCGCCTATTCACCCCCCCCCCCTCTAGGCGACATCCACGATCTTTCATTTATATTACAAGCCAGGGGCCTCGAGGGCTCGAATACATATGCTCGATTACACAAGAGTCAGCGAAAGCATTAGTATCTCAGTACAGACATAATTAGACAAGTTTGCCTTAAGAAGGCTGAGCAAAACAACGACAACTAGATCGAAGAGGCGCAGGCCTCCTGCCTAGGAGCCTCAGAACTACTCCTGGTCATCGGTCTCCACATAGTAGTAGGCTCCGTCAGGGTAGTAGTAATCGTCGACGGGATCAGATGGCTCCGGGGCTCCGTCATCTGATCGCAGCAACTGGGTAGGGGAAAAGGGTAGCAAAGCAACCGTGAGTACTCATCCAAAGTACTCGCAAGACTTACATCAGAACTAGGCAAGATATGCATAGGTATCAAAAGAGGGGGCTGTATCTGTGGACTGGACTGCAGAAATGCCAGAGTAGAGGGGAAGCTTAGCCTATCGAAGACTAGCATCTTGCAGCGTCTTGCAGCAACAGATGAGAGTAGAATAACATAACATGTAGTAACAAATATATATTAGTAACGCCCAGAGATCCTTCCTCGTCTACCCCGCGAGGAAGCGATCCCGGAGCCATCATATCAGTTTAGTGTCACATGTATCCAGTTCTAGTTGTAGTAGATCGGGAAACAACTCCGAGCGTCTTGTTACCGTGGACACGGCTATTCGAATAGATAACTTCCCTGCAGGGGTGCACCAACTTACCCAACACGCTCGATTAACTCTGGCCGGACACACTTTTCCAGGTCATCCCGGCCTCGGCTGATCGACACGCCGTAGTCCTACCAAGGCTCCATAGAGAGGTCCCCTCCGGTCTACATCCTAAGCGCAAAGGGGTAATGGGCAAATCGTCCTAAGCGCTCTGGGTCGTTGCGCACAGGGCGGACCCAGGCACCACCTCTGTCCTGGATGGCGCCAGCCCAGCCGTGCCGCAATGCTGAACTGGACGTCTGACAGAGCTTTCGGGAGAATCGTACGACGCCGAGTGCCCATAACTTATCCCGCGTGGTGGTTAGTGCGAAAAGGCCAGAGGCCTACTTAGATCACATATCCGGCCCAGCCGTGCCGCAATGCTGAACTTATCCCGCGTTGGGAGCTCGCGGTGACGATCAGTGATCCTGTCGCCCCGTCTCGCGGACTTACGACAAGGGCCAGGCCCATCCCTCTCTAGGGCGGTCTCTGCCTGCCCGGTCGTGCCGCGTCATTATCTCGCGGGTACCCTCCTGGTCAACCCGACTTATCAAGAGACTGTCGGGAACTCAGGTCCACCTCTACCCGGGTGGTACCGCCTGTCCCTTCAGTCCCGCAGTAACAGTTAACGAGGAACAATTAAAGTAGTTGTGGGTCCATACCATCAAGGTGAACTCAGAGGAATCACCCTCGATAGGTTCACACCTGAGGTAAAATGTCAAGGTGAACTTGGAGGAATCACCCTCGATGGGTTCACGCTTGAGATGCTGCACGACAGAGTCATCATCGGGAGTGGTGAGCGAGGAATCACCCTCAGTAAACCACACCTGATGTGCTACACTACAGAGATATCATCGGAAGTGGGACACGAGGCATCACCCTCGGTGCTCGATAGTAGTCCTGCAGAGTCGTACAACTAAGGTGGGGGCACTGGTGGTGTATTCGGTCTCTGTACATCGATCTCACTGATCGAGTCACCGGTGGTAAAGCATGGCAACAAGGACAAGGGTGTGGGGCCACTGATGGATCACTAATCAGCCTATACTAAGCATTTAGGACAACAGGTAAAGTATCAACAACAGGTTACAAAATCAGGCTATGCGTCAGAGTAGGAGCTATCGAATAACAGTAGCAAAATCTAATGCAAGCACGGGAGAGAAAGAATGAGCGATATAGGAATGATCAAGGGGGTTTTTCTTGCCTGGAAGCTCTGCTGGAAGAGGCTGGACGTCTGAGGGGTAGTCGAACTCAGGGGCAACGTCGGTCTTGGGGTCTACCGGAGAGAAGAGGGGGAGGAAACAAATAAATACAAATCATACAAATGCAATCACAGAGCATGACAGGGCAAAATGCAATGCATGGGTGACCTAATGCATCTTTAAATAGTTTTACTTAATTTAGGAATTAATTTGGAATTATTATCCAGTAGTCATGCACTATTCATCTACCAGAAACAGGCCTAAAGTTACAGGTTCAGCTACTTAGAGGATTCTAACATGCATGCGGATGACATAAACGGATTCGTTAGATTTTTCTGATCATTTTTCATATAGAAAACATTTTCATCCGAGCTACGGTTTAATTTCTACGAATTTTCAAGTTTTAGCATTATTTCTGAAAATCCTGGAATTAATTTTAATTCGAAAATTAAACAGAAAATGCATTTATACCCACTGTGGGCTAGCCATAGTGGATGACAAGTGGGGCCCAGGGGGTGCAGTTGACTTAGTCAACTGCCCAGTCAGCAGTCAACCGAGTTGGCTGTTGACTTAGTCAAACTGGCAGGTGGGGCCTACCTGTCATAGACTGAAATAATTAAATAGTGGATTAATTTAACTAATTAAACTAATTAGCTAGTGGGACCCACTTGTCAGTGTCATATTAATTAACAAATTAAGTTATTTTATAAAATCAGCTTAATTAGCGCGTGGGGTCCTCATGTCAGAGACTGGGGCCGCCCAGTCAGCACGTTGACTTGGTCAACACGGTCAACGGGGTCCACGGGGCCCACTGGCAGTGACCCAGGGTGGACCCCGCACGGCGCCAGGTCAGCGGCAGCGCCGGAGTAGCTCCGGTGACCGTTTCCGCGGCGGAGACGCGCCGGAGTTGGTCGGAAAACGCGCACAGGGCTCCGTTTGCCGCGCGCTTGGTCGCTTTCGAAATCTAGGACTGCGCCGCGTCCATTGGTGGGGGTTGCAGCGTCGGGGGTGAACTGAGGCATCACCGGCAACGAGATCGGCGGAACCCGAAGCACGACGAGCTGGTAAATGGCAGTACAGCGAGCAAAGCTAGCGGCGCTGAGCTCGTACGGCATCTACGCGACGTCCTAAGCTCGAAGGTGAGCTCTACGGGCCATGACAGGGACTGCAGCGACGGCCGCGAGCGTCGCGACGGAGCTGAGCTCCGACCACTTTGGCAGCAGCAGCAGCAGCGAGGCTAGAGAGGAAGCACGAGGAGGTCAGGGAGGAGCTAGAGCTCACCGTGGAGGCGCAAGAAGGCCTGGTGACAGATTAGGAGCAACAGGCTCGCCGAAGAGGAAGGAGATCGCCGGCGGCACCGAGGCGGAAGGGGACACTCGATCCGGTGGCTGCAGGGCTCCCCGGCTCCAGCTGCTTGACGCAGTAGACGTGGTCAAGCACGGCGGAGCATCCTGACACGGAGAGAAGGCACGGGGAGGACGGTGGCTACGGCGGTGACAAACAACGGCGACGACGTCGCTCGGCCGAGGGAGGAGGAGAAGGGTTGGAGCGAGGGAGAGGAAGCGAGCGGCTGGAGGCGTCCAGGGGCTCGAGGGGGCGTCCTTATCCACTCGGCTCAACCACCCCATTGCGGTGGCGGCCAGCGGCCGGAGTCGTCGAGCTCTGGCCATGGCCATGGCGACACGGGGGAGGGGGCAGGTAGGGGAGGCCCTGGTGAGCTGGGCCAGTGCGCTGGGCCTTAGGCCAGGTAATATCTCTGCTCTTTTTCCATTTTTTGTTTTTCCTATTATTTAAAAACGGAGACAGCTTAGGAATTGTTAGGGCTACCAAGTGACTTTAGAAAAATGTGGGACTAGGCCACATAAATATCTTGTAATATTTGGCATTGCCACAAAAAGTTTGAGAGGCAACTGAATCCAAATGAATTTTTCACAAATGAAATGGCATTTTAATTGCTGAAATGGCACTGTTTTTATTTGCTATAGTCCATCTTAGCTTAGTGGTGATGTTGTTTTCCTTAACAAACATTTGTTATGGAATTTTTGCAAAATGATGAACTATTTTGCAACAATTTTTGTGCAACTTCAAATTTCACTTGCAAATTGAATTTGAATTCAGTGAAGGAGTTTGAAATGAGATATGATTCCACTGTGATCATTCATTGCAAATCAGAGTAACTTAGCATTAACTTGAAGATAACTGTAGCTCATTACATAGGGGTGTTACAATTCTCCTCCTCTAAAAGAAATTCTCGTCCGGAGAATTTAGGAGGTAGAAGGGAAAAGGTCGGGGTATTCTTCCTGTAGGCGATATTCACGTTCCCAAGTGGCTTCATCTTCAGTGTGATTCGACCACTACATTTTAAGAAACTTGGGTGCCTTCTGACAGGTTCGACGTTCAGCCTGATCAATAATGCGGATCGGATACTCCTTATAAGAGAGATCATCTTGCAATTCGAGCATCTCATGATCCACTGCACGGTGCGGATCCTTGAAGCAACGACGAAGTTGCGACGCATGGAAGACATCGTGGATGTGAGAAAACTGTGATGGCATTTTGTAGGGTCGCTTCGCAATAGGAGTGGTGCCTGGTTTCAAGTCGATGATGAACTCGACAACTCTAACAAGGGGTACTCCTGGAAGTTCTTCTGGGAAGACATCTTGGATGTGTCGAATGACTGGAACATTTTCGATTCCCTCAAGAGGTGAAGCATTCAACGCATTCAAAGAATAAATTTGGGCTTCAGCACTTCGAATAAGACAAGCATAGTAGTTTACTATCTCATCCGAAGGATGTAGGAGTTCGACGGTTTTAGAGGCACAATCGATTGAAGCAGTATGAGCTTTCAACCAATCCATTCCCTGAATAAGGTCAATATTGGAAGACTTCAAAATAATGGGAGAGACATGGAATTCCAAGACGTCAAAGACAGTGTGTGAATGATGTGCCTGACATTTTATGAAATATTTACCGATAATCCAGATCTTCGGGTGGATGTGAACACGAGAACCTATCGTTAGAGTTAGCAAAATCTTTAACCCGAATAGAAGAGAGATCAGAGTCCCAGAGTAAAGAAGAGGAATAAAAGATCCTAATCCCATCCATTGGCGATGTGGGCCCGTAAGCCACACAACAAGGTAAGCAAAACAGTTTTTAAAGACTAGACTCAACTTCGGCCAAGGAGTTGGAAAGGGGCTTCCTACAGGCAGTCGGCTCTGATACCAACTTGTGATGCTCCCGACTCGACCGTGCACTAATCATACACGCAAATGCGTACGATCAAGCCCAGGGACTCATGGGAAAATATCGCAACACAACTCTAGACACAAAATAAAATAATACAAGCTTTATATTACAAGCCAGGGGCCTCAAGGGCTCAAATACATAAGCTCGATTACACAAGAGTCAGCGAAAGCATTAGTATCTGAGTACAGACATAATTAGACAAGTTTGCCTTAACAAGGCTGAGCAAAACAACGACAACTAGATCGAAAAGGCGCAGGTCTCCTGCCTGGGAGCCTCTGAACTACTCCTGGTCATCGATCTCCATGTAGTAGTAGGCCCCGTCAGGGTAGTAGTAGTCGTCGACGGGATCAGCTGGCTCCGGGGCTCCGTCATCGGATCGCAGCAACCGGGTAGGGGAAAATGGTAGCAAAGCAACCGTGAGTACTCATCCAAAGTACTCGCAAGACTTACATCAGAACTATGCTAGATATGCCTCGGTATCAAAAGAGGGGGCTGTATCTGTGGACTGGACTGCAGAAATGCTAGAATAGAGGGGAAGCTTAGCCTATCGAAGACTAGCATCTTGCAGCGTCTTGCAGCAACAGAAGAGAGTAGAATAACATAACATGTAGTAACAAATATATATTAGTAACGCCCAGAGAACCTTCCTCGTCTACCCCGCGAGGAAGCGATCCCGGAGCCATCATATCAGTTTAGTGTCACATGTATCCAGTTCTAGTTGTAGTAGATCGGGATATAACTCCGAGCGTCCTGTTACCGTGGACACGGCTATTCGAATAGATAACTTCCCTGCAGGGGTGCACCAACTTACCCAACACGCTCGATTAGCTCTGGCCGGACACACTTTTCCGGGTCATGCCCGGCCTCGGCTGATCGACACGCCGTAGTCCTACCAAGGCTCCGCAGAGAGGTCCCCGCCGGTCTACATCCTAAGCGCAAAGGGGTCATGGGCCAATCGTCCTAAGCGCTCCGGATCGTTGCGCACAGGGCGGACCCAGGCACCACCTCTGTCCTGGATGGCGCCGGCCCAGCCGTGCCGCAATGCTGAACTGGACATCTGACAGAGCTTTCGGGAGAATCGTACGATGTCGAGTGCCCATAACTTATCCTGCGTGGTGGTTAGTGCGAAAAGGCCAGAGGCCTACTCAGATCACATATCCAAACCCATTAGTGTGTTGGGAGCTCGCGGTGACGATCAGTGAACCTGTCGCCCCGTCTCGCAGACTTACGACAAGGGCCAGGCCCATCCCTCTCTAGGGCGGTCTCTGCCTGCCCGGTCGTGCCGTGTCATTATCTCGCAGGTACCCTCCTGGTCAACCCGACTTATCAAGAGACTGTCGAGAACTCAGGTCCACCTCTACCGGGGTGGTACCGCCTGTCCCTTCAGTCCCGTAGTAACAGTTAATGAGGAACAGTTAAAGTAGTTGTGGGTCCATACCATCAAGGTGAACTCAGAGGAATCACCCTCGGTAGGTTCACACCTGAGGTAAAATGTCAAGGTGAACTTGGAGGAATCACCCTCGATGGGTTCACGCTTGAGATGCTGCACGACAGAGTCATCATCGGGAGTGGTGAGCGAGGAATCACCCTCAGTAAACCACACCTGATGTGCTACATTACAGAGATATCATCGGAAGTGGGACACGAGGCATCACCCTCGGCACTCGATAGTAGTCCTGCAGAGTCGTACAACTAACGGGGGGAGGGCACTGGTGGTGTATTCGGTCTCCGTACGTCGATCTCACTGATCGAGTCACCGGTGGTAAAGCATGGCAACAAGGACAAGGGTGTGGGGCCACTGAAGGATCACTAATCAGCCTATACTAAGCATTTAGGACAACAGGTAAAGTATCAACAGCAGGTTACAAAATCAGGCTATGCATCAAAATAGGAGCTATCGAATAACAGTAGTAAAATCTAATGCAAGCACGGGAGAGAAAGAATGAGCGATATAGAGGGTTTTGCTTGCCTGAAAGCTCTGCTGGAAGAGGCTGGACGTCTGAGGGGTAGTCGAACTCAGGGGCAACGTCGGTCTCGGGGTCTACCGGAGAGAAGATGGGGAGAAAATAAATAAATACAAAGCATACAAATGCAATCACAGAGCATGACAGGGCAAAATGCAATGCATGGGTGACCTAATGCTTCTCTTAACAGTTTTATTTAATTTAGGAATTAATTTGGAATTATTATCCGATAGTCATGCACTATTTATCTGCCAAAAACAGGCCTCAAGTTACAGGTTCAGCTACTTAGAGGATTCTAACATGCATGTAGATGACATAAACTGATTCGTGAGATTTTTCTGATCATTTTTCATATAGAAAACATTTTCATGCAAGCTACGGTTTAATTTCTATGAATTTTCAAAGTTTTAGCATTATTTTTGAAAATTCTGGAATTATTTTTAATTCGAAAATTAAACAAAAAATGCATTTATACCCACTGTGGGCTAGCCACAGTGGATGACAAGTGGGGCCCAGGGGGCCCAGTTGACTTAGTCAACTGCCCAGTCAGCAGTCAACCGAGTTGACTGTTGACTTAGTCAAAATGGCAGGTGGGGCCTACCTGTCATAGACTGAAATAATTAAGTAGTGGATTAATTTAACTAATTAAACTAATTAGCTAGTGGGACCCACTTGTCAGTGTCATATTAATTAACAGATTAAGTTATTTTATAAAATCAGTTTAATTAGCGCGTGGGGTCCACATGTCAAAGACTGGGGCCACCCAGTCAGCACGTTGACTTGGTCAACACGGTCAACGGGGTCCACGGGGCCCACTGGCAGTGACCCAGGGTGGACCCCGCACGGCGCCAGGTCAGCGACGGCGTCGGAGTAGCTCCGGCGACCGTTTCCGCGGCGGAGACGCGCCGGAGTTGGTCGGAAAACGCGCGCAGGGCTTCGTTTGCCGCGCGCTTGGTCGTGTTCGAAAGCTAGGACCGCGCCGCGTCCATTGGTGGGGGTTGCAGCGTCGGGGGAGAACTGAGGCATCGCCGGCGACGAGATCGGCGGAACCCGAAGCACGACGAGCTCGTAAACGGCGGTACAGCGAGCAAAGCTAGCGGCGCTGAGCTCGTACGGCATCTACGCGACGTCCTAAGCTCGAAGGTGGGCTCTACCGGCCATGACAGGGACTGCAGCGATGGCGGCGAGCGGCGCGGCGGAGCTGAGCTCCGGCCACTTAGGCAGCAGCAGCAGCGAGGCCAGAGAGGAAGCACGAGGAGGTCAGGGAGGAGCTAGAGCTCACCGTGGAGGCGCAAGAAGGCCCGGTGACAGATTAGGAGCAGCAGGCTCGCCGGAGAGGAAGGAGATCACCGGCGGCACCGAGGCGGAAGGGGATGCTCGATCCGGTGGCTGCAGGGCTCCCCGGCTCCAGCTGCTTGACGCAGTAGACGTGGTCGTGTGTGGCGGAGCCTCCTGACACGGAGAGGAGGCACGGGGACGACGATGGCCGCGGCGGTGACAAACAACGGTGACGAAGGCGCTCGGCCGAGGGAGGAGGAGAAGGGGAGGAGCGAAGGAGAGAGGAAGCGAGCGGCTGGAGGCGTCCAGGGGCTCAAGGGGGCGTCCTTATCCCCTCGGCTCAATCACCCCGTCGCGGTGGCGGCCAGCGGCCGGAGTCGTCGAGCTCTGGCCATGGCCATGGCGACACGGGGGAGGGAGCAGGTAGGGGAGGCCCTGGTGGGCTGGGCCAGTGCGCTGGGCCTTAGGCCAGGTAAGCTCTCTGCTCTTTTTCCATTTTCTGTTTTTCCTATTATTTAAAAACAGAGACAGCTTAGGAATTGTTAGGGCTACCAAATGACTTTAGAAAAATGTGGGACTAGGCCACATAAATATCTTGTAATATTTGGCACTACCACAAAAAGTTTGAGAGGCAACTGAATCCAAATGAATTTGTTACAAATTAAATGGCATTTTAAATGCTGAAATGGCACTGTTTTTATTTGCTATAGTCCATCTTAGCTTAGTGGTGATGTTGTTTTCCTTAACAAACATTCGTTAGGGAATTTTTGCTAAATGATGAACTATTTTGCAACAATTTTTGTGCAACTTCAAATTTCACTTGCAAATTGAATTTGAATTCAGTGAAGGAGTTTGAAATGAGATATGATTCCACTGTGATTATTCATTGCAAATCAGAGTAACTTAGCATTAACTTGAAGATCACTGTAGCTCATTACATAGGGGTGTTACATGAGGATGGAAGGGTTTGCCTATACGTCATTTTTTAATCCGATTTTAAATGAAATAACTCTTAAGCCGATCATCCAGATTTTGAACCGTATTCATTATTGCATTCTTCGGTCAATATCTTTGAAATTAAGTCCACGTTGGTAGGTTACCAATGCAACTTGTATTCCCAATTATAATAAACTTGTACTGTCTGAAATAATATACGTTTACTCCAAAAGATAACGTACTTGTACTCGAAAAGATAACATACTTGTACTCCCATGAGTAGTGTATCCCCATGCGCTGCAACTCGTACTCCCCGCGTGGTGCAACCTGTACTCCCTGATGAAAAACCCGTACTTATCGGGGGTTTATGTAAAATGTTTTCATAATTTGAAACCGACCCCTTTTTAGTTTATATAGTTTCTGTAGCTTATTATGCAAATTTCAGATTGAAATGAACAATCTAAAAAATTTGTAGTACCAATTACCCTCTATAATTATGCGTGCATCCCCAAGCCCATGGGGAGTGCACCACTTCCGCACGACCCATACTATAGCAAACACAGCGCACTCTACGGCGTCCTTGGTCCTTCGACGTATGCCTCGACTCGACCATCTACCTCCTGTTCCGGCACTGGCGACTTCATTACTCCGGCGAGCGGCAGCGCCTTTGTCAACAGAAACACCATCTTTTAACTTCAAAACCACTACTCCCTCTATTAGTTTTATTAAACTGCAAAAAGGTCATATATTTAGGAACAGAGGGTGTAGCTTTTAGCTCGACCCACACTAGCTTCCATCTTCACCGGGCTGCACTACCGCACAACAGGAGGTGTTCACGCTCGCAGCTGGTCTCCGTGGTCCGCAGTCACCATCGCTTGCAAGTTGCAGTCAACTACATTGGTGATATCAGTCTAACGGAACCGGAATCTGCACCAGATTCCAGAGGATATACCCTAAGACGCGTGTGATCTCAACATGTCACGTCTGTGTGTCACACACCCTCTAATATATTCTCAAGACGCACCAATCATTTGATGCATGGATGATCAGAAAGAAATATTTATTACTAGTTGGTTCCTGCCGTCCAAGCTAGACTTCGTGGTTCGTACGTACGAAGACCGGCGGCAGATTCCTGCCAACTTCGTCGCTCACATAATAATGAAGATCAAGTACGTAATTTTCAGTAGATCCACTGGTTAATAAATAGTATTCCAGTGACATATTTTTTTTGATACAATGTCAAGAATCCATTCACCATTACTATTCCAGTTTCATGAGTTCTTTCAGACGTTCTGTTTGATGAGTTTGCATAAGATAGCGTATGGAGATTTCGGCCGTTTCTCAAATATTCATTCGTCTAAACTCAGTGGCCATCTGAACGATGCAGCTACACATCCAACATGGTCTCGGATCTTGCAGTTAACCTTATGCTAGTGTCTTGGTGCACAATCATATTCTAACATCTTGGCAACGCATGCAGGGCAACATATGTCCCTTAGGAGACAACCATGAACTGTCTTAGGAAAATAAGCCTAATTATTAGTACCACAACAATAATAATATTTGAACAAAACCTTAACTGCGTGAAAGCAACGTACAATTTCATATGGGACTCTAGGGCCCACTCTACTCACATATAAATATCTGTCTGGAGGATTATCACTGCCACAACAACAAACGGCAGGAAAATAGCAAGGAACCATGGCTCGCAACCAGCAGCTGAGGGTGCTGCAGGCACTAGACGTGGCGAGGACGCAGCTCTACCACTTCATGGCGATCGGGATCGCGGGCATGGGCTTCTTCACCGACGCCTACGACCTCTTCTCCATCTCCCTCGTCGTCGACCTCATTGGCCACAGGTACTACCCACGCGGCCCGATACCAACCTACATCTCTGTCTACATCAACGCGGTCGCCCTCTGCGGCACTGTGCCTGGGCAGCTCGTCTTCGGCTGGCTCGGCGACAAGATGGGCCGGAAGCGCATCTATGGCGTCACTCTGCTCCTGATGGTCTTCTGCTCCCTCGCCTCTGGCTTCACCTTCGGCAAGAGCACTTACAAAAGCGTCGTGATCACGCTCTGCTTCTTCCGCTTCTGGCTTGGCTTCAGCATCGGCGGCGACTACCCGCTGTCGGCCACCATCATGTCTGAGTATGCTAACAAGAGGACCCGCGGTGCCTTCATGGCCGCCGTTTTCGCCATGCAAGTAAGAATCTAGTATATTTTTAGTTATACTAGCAAAAGGGCCCGTGCGTTGCAACGGGAGAATAAGTGTCATCTATGAAATTGGGGTCTCCTTTTGTTGTGACAGACTCAATCATGGTCAATGCTTTAATAATATAAAAGAGAGATCAATGGTAGTTGCTTTAAATACAAAAAAATAACTTTTCTTTTAGGATTTGTTTAGTGTTTTCAGGAATTAGAAATATATGAAACGTAGGAATATATCTGTAAATATCTCCAAACATATCAATACATCACATCCGAGATACAAATGTCCAGTGTTGACAATTTTTTTTTTTTTTTGGAAATTTCAAAAAAAAAATCTAGTCATGCATGCTTGCATGTTACAATAGATGGATGAATCTACACATAACAATGTTTATCAATTATCACTTACACGTTAATAGATTGTAAACATTTTTGCATATACCAAACTGAAAATATATCTGAACATTGTAAATGGTATATAGTTGACTCTGTACCAATATTGTAATACGAATAAAAAAAATTGAGGGGACGAATAATTATTATTAACTGTGTATTGACTTAGCAAATAACAAAAATAAGATTAAGGAGCCCATCAACTAGCAGCCCAGCCCATCCGGCCCTCCTAACTTTCTATGTCAGCCCACCTAGCCCCCCGTTAACTAACACACCAACCCAATCCGCCAATCGATCCCCTCGTCTCCATCCAGCGCCGCCCTAGCCACAGGGAGACCGATCCCCCAATCTCCCAATCCCATTTTCCTCGTCTCCCAACGGCAGCCGCCGCCAGCGAGCTCCGGCACCAGCCCTCGGCCGCCTCCTCCGCAAGACCTCCACGCCCCACCACCACGACCGGCCCCTGTGCGCGTCCAGCAGCACCTCGCAAGGCCCGCCTCCACCCACGGTCGCCGCTGCCCTGCTCCTCACCGTCGTGGTGAAACCACAAGCGCCGTCAAGTTCTTCTTTTTTGGCAACCGAGCCCTGTGCGCGTCCAGCAGCACCTCGCAAGGCCCGCCTCCACGGTCGCCGCTGCCCTGCTCCTCACCGTCGTGGTGAAACCACAAGCGCCGTCAAGTTCTTCTTTTTTGGCAACCGAGCCCTGTGCGCGTCCAGCAGCACCTCGCAAGGCCCGCCTCCACGGTCGCCGCTGCCCTGCTCCTCACCGTCGTGGTGAAACCACAAGCGCCGTCAAGTTCTTTTTTTTGGCAACCGAGCGTCTCCAGCCATCTGGCGCTGGAGCGCCGCATCTCTCCGTTTTTGCCGCAGATCTGCACTCCAGCTCTTCTTTTCGTTCTTTTTGTCAAGTTTTCTTTCATGATCTCTTTGCCACAATGTTTGGAATCCCTAATCCTTAGCTTAGGATATCCCAGGAAACTGAAAACAGTATATAAACTGTGATAATTGGATGCAAGCGGGCAAGGTGGGACTATATTTAATAGTAGTTGATATAACCAGCCTTTAATTCTTCTGTGGGCCGTTTTCGTTGGTGGCCTAGTTGGGCTGGGGTCGCGCCTTCTGTGATGGACGAACGAAACCAGAACGTAAAAGCGTATTATGACGGTGAGCGGGAAAAAGCAATAGCCCTTTTAATATTATTATTATTATTATTACTAGCACAAATGCCCGTGCGTTGCAACGGGAAACAACAATTATTCCTATCAATCAAAGTTGGCCGGGTCGAGGAACTATGTGGTGGAATAATGTCGCTACCGACAAAAAGGATGGATCATTTGAGGATCGTGTGGCGTGAGCTCGAGACGGGGGTATGATTCCGTATAAACTAATTGACCGAACAACATTAACTTTAGATTATTAGTTCTACTGACAAATTATGCATAATAGCTTAAATTTTTTGTGCAACAACACAATCTTCAAAACATAAACAGCTACTTCTTCTGTATGTGAAAAGAGCGATGTAAAAATTCTTTAGAAAGAATGCACATTGGTACTTTTGGATTTTTGGATAAACAGATGCTTATGATGGCACAGCCAATACGTGCACATAAGATGATCCTACGTAGCTAATTGTCTAGCCAAACCATGAAGTGTTATTGCATATAACTCATGAAAATCTGACATGAAAAATATTAAAATTAGAGGTATTTTATGTGAACTAAAAGGGCATCTCAGCATGATCTATCATTTTCCAATTAAGACCTTATAGCTAAATTATAAATTAAAAAAACTTCCGATGGAGGAGATAACTAATTGGAGCAACGAATGCCATTGATGTCATGCGTTCATGTCGTTAGTCAAGGCCACCAGCCAAAGTACGCACCCAGCCCCGGCAGCCGTAGGCACTCACGCAATTGGTGAGAGACGGGCGTGCATTCCAGCGACTCCATTGATTCCTTGCATTTGTGGTGTGCATTTGATCAAGCTCGGCCAGTGCTGTCCTGCAGGCCATGTGCATTCGCAATGGAGGCTTTAATTAGGGCCAGCCAACCAGCCGTGCATGTCCCTCCTCCCACACCCTGCCTTCATGTGGTATCTTCTTTCTTTTTGAGTTAGACTCAATGGGTCGCTTTTGACTTGTTGATTCTACTACAACTCACGTGTGTATATAAGTTAGTGGAATTTGATTTAAATGAGCAAGGTGGGACTAATACATACTGAATCGCTTCTTTAACACAATCAGATTATAAGCCGATTGGCTGATTGGCTGTGGCCTTCGTGGACTAAGCAAAAGGTTGGGAATTCGATACCCAGACCAAACGTATTTGTGTCTCTTTTTTACATGAAGATGGCAGGAGCAGGCCCAGCCGGTTGGGGCGTATCGTCTTCCAACTATATTTTCCCAACGCACGAAAAGATGGCCAGAAATTTCACGTGAATAGTACCACCTCGTGAGATAATAATAAAAAAACAAAAATAATAAAATCATCTAAGCGGGACGAAACCAAGAATATCACCTTGCTTTTTGTATCTGCGAGCTTTTTTTGAATCAATGAACTATTTTTGAAATCTGGGAACTAATTTTGAAATTGTTGATTTATTTCGAATTTTTGTGAACATGTTATAAAATTTCATGGACATTTTTTTCAAATTAACGAATATGTTGTGAGTACATGACATTTTTTTAAATCACGAACATTTTTAATTTCTGAATATATTTTTCAAAATCATGAATTCTTTTATAATATGCAAAAAAAATCACCAATATTTTTTGAATCCGGGAACTTTTATGATTTTTCAAATATTTTTTAAATTCATAAACATTTTATGATTTCACAACCTTTTTTTGCAAAACACGCAGATCTTTGAAATTTAGAATATTGGGAAATCCTGAACTAATTTAAAGTTAGAAAAATAAAAACAGAAATATTGAAAAAATGGTGCGTCACACACATGGGCTGACCCTTGAACACAGGAGGTGTAGGCGTACGCTTTCTAAAAAGGGACAGAAAATAGGTAGAGCCAGGGATCGAACCTGGGTCTACTGGGTAGACGACGGACGCTTCAACCACTACGTTTCATGTGCATTTGTGGTAAGTTTGGCTATTGCTATGTAAAAGAACCATACCCGACGCGTCTTTAACAGGGAAAAATTGAAACGTTTTATTTACTTATAGGTGGCATAGTGTGTAATTGTTGCCAACTTCGGGGGTAAATATTATGACGGACGACCAGAAACCCTATTTGCTTTATTATTAATTAGGTAGAGATATATAAAGGAAGCGGATTATGGCCTCCCTGCCTGGCTTGACTTACATACGTGTGTATGAGTTCTACATTCACCAAACTTTATTTCCAACTAATTCCAGGGTTTTGGAAACGTTGCGGCGGGGCTCGTTGGCACGATCACATCAGCAGCCTTCGTTAACTCATCGCCGAACAATATAGATTATGTCTGGCGCATTGTTCTCATGTTTGGCGCCATTCCTGCACTCCTCACCTACTACTGGCGCATGAAGATGCCAGAGACGGCACGGTACACGGCCCTCATAGCCAAGGACGCAAAGATGGCCGCGTCAGACATGTCCGCCGTCCTCAACATGCACATCGTTCCCGAAGAAGACGGCGTCAACGAACTCGCCAGCCAAGACCAATATGGCCTCTTCTCCTCGGAGTTCCTCCGCCGCCACGGGCTCCACCTCCTCAGCACCACCGTCTGCTGGTTCGTCCTTGACGTCACCTTCTACTCCCTCAACATGTTTATGAAGGACATCTTTACTACAGTCAGGCTGCTTGACAGTGACAATGACGTTCGTAAGGTATATTGTCAAATGGCTAGCCCACCTGTGGCGCCAGGGTATCATGAATCCGTCAATCAGTTCAAGCGAACGATGCGCATCACTGGAGTGCACACAGCCATCGCAGCGGCATGTACATTGCCAGGGTACTTCTTCGCGGTGGCCTTCATTGACCGGATAGGACGCGTGAAAATCCAATTGCTCGGCTTCACCATGATGACAGTCTTTCAACTCTGCCTTGCCATCCCTTATCATAAATGGCTAGAATGCAACAGCAACAAATATGGATTCGCCGTCATGTATGGCTTCATCTTCTTCTTCGCCAACTTTGGGCCAAACACTACGACTTTCATCCTTCCAGCAGAACTCTTCCCGGCACGGTTGCGCTCCACATGCCATGGTATATCAGGGGCGGTCGGGAAGATCGGTGCCGTCCTCGGCGTGTTTGCCTTCCACTACTTGAGGTACCAATTCAGGGACTTGTTGTTTGGCCTTGTTGGTTGCAATATAGTTGGCATTATGTTCACTCTTCTATTGCCGGAAACCATGGGTAAATCTCTTGAGGAGATTACTGGGGAGATAGAAGAAGGTCAGGCTCTGGATGATGAAGCTACAGCGGTCAATGCAGACGACGGCATACACGTTGTGCCTGTTTAATTAACCTTGTTGATTTCATCGATCAATCTAGATGTGTCTTCTACTCAAAAGGTTGCCTTGGGGATAGTACATGAAAGTGTATATTTCATCTTAATTATCTTGATTATTGCGTATTTGTAAAGAATATAAATCGGAATTTAGATCAATAATTGGAAATGGGGATCAACGGTTTTTCATGTCAGGGAACAACCTATGGTTTTTCTAGAAGTAACAGCCATAAATATCGACACCAGATGAATCCGGAGGTGTGGGACCAGCCATCGATAATGCCCTACGGTACTGTGGATACCACCTGATGTGTCGCTAACCATATCACAAGTGTACATAATGAGTGGGTGTATAGGGGCATCTCTAACTGATCCCCTAAAAATCCACGCCGAGGCGCCCCTACCCTCGCCCAAATCCACTATGCCGCCGGCCTGCCGCCGATAATAGCCAGATCCAGCTGCCGCTACCCATCACCAGCGCTCAGCCCGCGGATCAACACCACCACGAGCGTCGCTGCGTCGGCGCTTCCTCCCGCGCCGGTGCTTCCTCCTCCCACGTCGGCACATCCCCTCAGGTGGCCATGACATGGGTGATGCGGGAAGACCGGGAGTCCTGCGAGCTCCTCAAGGCGGAGCAAGCCGGTGAGGCCTACATGGCGGAGCTCCGCCGCTGCTACCCGGAGTCGAAGCGGAGCACCGGCTGTACGAGCAGTACGTGGTTGGTATGACGGAGGTCATCGACCTCTCTTGCGACCCCGATGGCGACGGAGGACATGTCTGTCTCATCGGAAGGCTTACCGAATCCAAGTGGGAGAGGATCGAGAACAAGACCGATAATGAGTAGTTTAGTTAGTTTGTATGCAATCTTAGTCTAAATTTTGTTTAATTTATGTGAAATAGTTTACTCTCTTTCAAACAATAGACTTTTCAACCATTTTTGCTTGTGCTAGTGCTCCCAGAAAATGAATGGGTTTTTTGCAATATGAGATTGAATGCCATAACTCTGATTTGTATTTTACTTTTTATTGGTGCTATTGGGAAATTTGCACAGATAGGATTGCATACTTGGTTACCCGATGCAATGGAGGGTCCCACTCCAGTATCTGCTTTGATTCATGCAGCTACTATGGTCACTGCTGGCGTTTTCATGATAGCAAGGTGCTCCCCTTTATTTGAATACTCACCTACGGCTTTGATTGTTATTACTTTTGTAGGAGCTATGACGTCATTCTTTGCGGCAACCACTGGAATATTACAGAACGATCTAAAGAGGGTCATAGCTTAGTCAACTAGCAGTCAATTAGGCTATATGATCTTTACTTGCGGCATCTCTAACTATTCGGTTAGCGTCTTTCACTTAATGAATCACACGTTTTTCAAAGCATTACTCTTCCTGAGTGCGGGTTCGGTGATTCATGCCATGTCGGATGAGCAAGATATGCGGAAGATGGGGGGCTTGCCTCCTCTTTCCTTTGACCAATGCCATGATGCTCATGGGCAGCTTATCTCTTATTGGATTTCCTTTTCTAACAGGATTTTATTCTAAAGATGTGATCTTAGAGCTCGCTTACACAAAGTATACCATCAGTGGGAACTTTGCTTTCTAGTTGGGAAGTGTCTCTATCCTTTTCACCTCTTATTACTCCTTTCGTTTACTACTTCTAACATTTCTAGTACCAACTAATTCATTCTGGCGAGACAGATTACGATGTCATGATGTGCCCATTCCTATGGCCATTCCTTTAATGCTTTTGGCTCTCGGGAGTCTCTTTGTAGGATACTTGGCCAAAGTGTGACCTATTAGCCCATAAGTCAGTACTGTGACAAAGCGGCTGTTGCTCACCCGATACGATCGTACGAGGTCACAATTTACCCAGCACGATCATCCGGGGTGAACAAAAATTGGGGATCGGATGTGGGCGAAATTCCCGCCAATGGCTGAGATGCTCAGTCGACTCCCTCCCCCTTTGTGGGGGTCTGGACCCCTACGAGTGAGCAGAAAAGGGAGGAGGAAAGAGGCCCTGGTGAACCTTCATAATAAGTGAACAATTGTAAGCTTTGCTGCCCGACAGTATGGAGTACTGACCACACCGAGGGACAGGCCCTGAAGTGAAGGACAGGAACGAGCGGAATCAATGTGTTCCAATTTCTGGCCTTTCACCGACCATCCAACGGACCATGGACTAAACGGCCACTACCTGAAAGGACTATGCTATGTCCAGGGGACCGCCGCCCTCAACAAGGTACATCTTGTGCATATGGGCCGCTATAACTATCCAAGAAGACACTCGAAAAAGGAAGGATAAACAAACCTACCCGATGGACTACTGAGCTACAAGTCCTACGACACAGGAGCGGGATTCTCTAAAAAGCCAAGGTCTCTGGTGGCCAAGAGGGCTCACTTGGAGACTTGGGATCTCAGCAGGAAATGTGAAGGTTGTCTAAAGCCGGCCGATAGGCGAAAGAGAACCCAAAAGTTTTGTTCTGATCTGAGTAGGCTCAACATAGGAAATACCCTAACCCTGGAACCAGGGCATATAAATCCGCTTATGGCATTCACCCAAGCATACAGAGACTGATGGAATGAAAGAAAGAAAACGTAGCTGCGCAGCTCGCCCAGAAGAAGAAAGACCCGCCGCTAACGATTTTGAAATCCCTGCTGGGCTGGATATCCCTTAATATTTGGCTGTGTGCATCCTAATTATGCAAAGACCTTGTATTGCTCATTATGCTTTGTATCCTCTCGACGCTAAATTTTAAGTTAATAAAAGAACCCTTTAGCAAAGAAAAAAGATAGTAATATAAAGCAAAAATTCACAAAATAGAACCTTAACGCCAGTGTAAGCAAGAAGACATTAAGCAGCAAGACGTTGAAAAATATAATCCTGCAAGTCACTATCCCGGAAGAAATAACAAACAGGCCGGAGGATGACTTTCGAGACTGAGGATTTTGACTCTTCGGCTCGATGTCAATCTGGCAAGGAATATGCCTCCCGGAGCCCAAACAATGCCTTCTTCCGAGCTGATGGTTTAGTATTTAGTCAAGTCTTCACGGCTACTACGCGTCCATGCATGATTCACACACATTGACCATTCTAATGAACTTTCCAGAGCTAGAACACCCAGCGTTCAAAACACAACCACAGAATAGTTTGAAGAACAAAAGGCTAAGGTGGAGGTTGTGTCATGTATGAACAACATGCAGACAAAACGGTCCTCTAGCGCCAAAATGGGTTGGTGTGGGTTCTACACCAACGAAATGAAGAAGTTTATCTATCTTTATCATTCGGAACCCTCTGCGTATTAGTATGCGGGCCCACACCTGACTCTGACTTCTATGGTGGGAACAACCTCATCACTCTGGAGTGAGGAAGTTTTTAGTCAAGAGGCTTTGCGCAAAAGACGGTACTTCAGAGACCATGACAACCTCGGGGCACAACATGCCGACCTAGCACACAAGAGATATACCATGCACGTAGTCGATGAGACATCGTCGTCAGTCACTCCTTCCCGAGCAAACGACTTTGACATTGCCACTAACGATAACCGATGACACCCTCGGGTCAACAGCCACGTGAACCCAAACTAGGAACAGCCAAACAGCTAGCCCAAGCACGTCGATGACAAGAAGATCGTCGTCAGTCACTCCTTCCCGTGCAAAATAGGAACAAACTTTGACGACGAGCCTTATGCGAGAAATTTGCAAACCTTGCGCTGGAGATCGTCGAACAATGAAATTGCCACCCACAGCTCCGACTTCACCACTACGCGGCAAAAACGTTGCACATGCCAACCTAGGAGACATGCATGCAGTTGACGACCCAGCTCTGCTCGTTATCACAATTGTTACGGCACCAACGGATCCGGGACAGCTGTCCCAGCAACCGTGCAAACAAGTTGCCAAACCAGTGGTCCCTCTAGCCATGACTTGCTCCAAAACGATGCCTTCAAGAAAGGACACGACGCAGAGAATAATAGCGAGTGATCGTGTCCGCAAATGTTGCCTCCTCCTCAAAAAATCGATGTAGGCTCCCTCCTCCTTAATTATCATGTATGCGTGATTTCGTAAAATTAGTTAGTAGGTGTAACAAAACTCGCATGTGACCGTGTGATTTGCATGTGTAGTGTTGTGTGCGTGCGTCTTCCTCGTAGTCGTGGCAGCAAATGAGACGGTGAGGGTGTGAATTGGTGGTCCACGTGCACGCAGGTTTTGTTCGTAGAAATCGTGCCAATCCTAGTGAATTAGCAGGCGAGACAAGGAACCGAGGCAGCGTTAACAAGCAGAAGCAAAGCTGCTATCTGGTGCAGATCGCTGGTCCGTTGACAGAGAATTTTCTTTACAGTTAGCTGGCAGTTCACTCAAGTTGAGGTATATTTTCCTCAAATCTCAGCAGCAAACTGAGACACGTGGGGATATCCGTTGAAGAAAAGAATACACACGTTTCAAAACGAGGAAGATGCTTCTGTTGCAGCTACACCCTGTATATATATGCCACCCAAGCGCTTCTCTCGCCCCATGCCTTCAATTCTTCAGTGTTAGCTGCTGAAGGTCAGGGAAACCGCATGCGCGAATTTGGTGCTGCAATCTGTACTCTGTACCTTGGCTTAAGAAGCAACTTCTTTGAAGAAACTGGGTAGCATCAGGTATTTATTGGCTTTTGCTGCTTTTTTTCTTTCTTTATTCTGTTTTCAGCTTCTGCCCCATATGCTTGCATGATCCTGCAGTATAGACTTCCAGCCACATACTCCTGGTTTCCCATCTACCCAACTCAATAATCTGTCTTAATTTTAAGTTTAATTTTTTTTCTGCGAAAAAGGGTCTAGAATTCTAGATATATTATAAAAGTTCATCAAAATTGTAAAGCATCCTAAACATAATAAAAAATTGCATCAAGGTCCCAAAACTAAGCCACGACCACTATCATCGCAATAACGAGCTGCCGGCATCCGCTGTCACTGACCCAGGGGCAGACCCATGTTGAGGTGAGTGGGGCTAGGCTCCAACTCAAAATTTGAAGTTGAATAAGATTTGCTTGTGTTTTTCAAAAATTATGCTTAAATTCTTTGAATTTCTAGAGAATATGCCCCACTCAAGTAGTCTGCCCCCACTCAAAATACTTTTTAGGCCCGCCACCGCACTGAGTCAGTCTAGCCTTGTCGATGACAGCCTAAAAATCTTCGTGCACATGCCCTCCTAAGGACCAGCACCCTGGTGGTGCGGTCCGCTTATCGTTTAGTTTAGTCGCGATTGACACGACAAACGACATAGACACCTGAGGTATCTCGAATGTACACGTGCCTCAGCCCTGTGACTAACACCAGCTAATCACAACCACTGTAGCACGTGTACTATCGTTTACTCCACTTCACACGACACATCTGTCGTTGCTCTGGACTGAGCTCTCACCCGGCCGAGCTCAGCCATCAAATTTGTCTCACGGCCATCCTTTTATTTATTTTTTTCTTTTGCAGAAACTAAGGTTTTAGACATACTACTATCACTTGGCCACGTACGATCTCGCCATGGCTCGAGAGCTCAAGGTCCTCGGCGCGCTGGACGCCGCCAAGACGCAGTGGTACCACTTCACGGCGATCGTGATCGCCGGCATGGGCTTCTTCACCGACGCCTACGACCTCTTCTCCATCTCCCTCGTCACCCAAGCTCCTGGGCCGCATCTACTACTTCGACCCGAGCTCTAGCGCCCCGGGCTCGCTCCCGCCCAACATCTCCGCTGCCGTCAACGGCGTCGCCTTCTGCGGCACCCTCGCCGGCCAGCTCTTCTTCGGCTGGCTCGGCGACAAGATGGGCCGGAAGAAGGTCTATGGCATGACGCTCATGATCATGGTGCTCTGCTGCGTCGCCTCCGGCCTCTCCTTCGGGTCCAGCGCCCATGGCGTCATGGCCACCCTCTGCTTCTTCCGCTTCTGGCTCGGGTTCGGCATCGGCGGCGACTACCCGCTCTCCGCCACCATCATGTCCGAGTACGCCAACAAGCGCACCCGCGGCGCCTTCATCGCCGCCGTATTCGCCATGCAGGGATTCGGCAACCTCACCGGCGGCGTCGTTGCGATCATCGTCTCGGCTGCGTTCAAGGAGCGGTTCGACGCGCTGGCGTACATGGACGACCGAGCCGGCTCCACCGTGCCGCAGGCAGACTACGTGTGGCGCATCGTCCTAATGTTTGGCGCCGTCCCGGCGCTGCTCACCTACTACTGGCGCATGAAGATGCCCGAGACGGCACGCTACACCGCGCTCGTCGCCAAGAACGCCAAGCTGGCCACGTCCGACATGGCGCGAGTGCTCAACGTCGAGCTGGTCCACGAGCCGGAGCAGCAGGAGCCCGGACGCAGCGAGCGCGAGCAGTTCGGGCTCTTCTCCAAGGAGTTCGCGAGGCGCCACGGCCGGCACCTGCTGGGCACGACGGTGTGCTGGTTCGTCCTCGACATCGCCTTCTACTCGCAGAACCTGTTCCAGAAGGACATCTACACGGCTGTGAAGTGGCTGCCCAGGGCGGACACCATGAACGCGCTGCAGGAGATGTTCAAGATCTCGCGCGCGCAGACGCTGGTCGCGCTTTGCGGGACCATCCCGGGGTACTGGTTCACGGTGTCTCTCATCGACGTCGTCGGCCGCTTCGCCATCCAGCTCGGCGGCTTCTTCTTCATGACGGCGTTCATGCTGGGGCTCGCCGTGCCGTACCACCACTGGACGACGCCCGGGAACCACGTGGGCTTCGTCATCATGTTCTCGCTCACCTTCTTCTTCGCCAACTTCGGGCCCAACTCCACCACCTTCATCGTGCCGGCCGAGATCTTTCCCGCGCGGCTGCGGTCGACTTGCCACGGCATCTCCGCGGCTGCCGGGAAGGCGGGCGCCATCGTGGGGTCGTTCGGGTTCCTGTACGCGGCGCAGAGCACTGATCCGACCAAGACGGATGCCGGGTACCCGTCGGGCATCGGCGTCCGCAACTCGCTGTTCTTGCTCGCCGGGTGCAACGTGGTCGGCTTCCTGTTCACGTTCCTCGTGCCGGAGCCCAACGGGAAGTCGCTGGAGGAGCTCTCCGGCGAGAACGAGGATGACGCGCCTGAAGACACGCCATCTGCGCCAGCCGGGGAGGACAGGAGCAGGCCGGCACCCGCGGCTTGATAGATTTTTTTTTTTTGAGATGGCTTGATAGAAGTTACAATAATGGAATATGTATGCGTTACCACTGCTAATAGGTGTACCCGGTCGATGTGCCCTAGTTATTGCACATCTAAATGACTCAATCAAATACAAGAAGAAAAAAAAAATACCCGCACGAATCTCCATGTAAAATCAATGAGATAAAGCTTAGATGTGTAATACTTATGACACATTTAGATGTGCTTTAGCAAAACTGATCCGGCTAATAGCGGGCTATAGCCTGCTACACTATAGCGGATTTGGAGGACCGTCGCTATTTGATATAGCCCGCTATTTTTTTTTGTGGCTAAGTATAGCCCGCTATTTAAAACACTGGAAAATATACCTCAACATGAGTGAACTCCCAGCTAACTGTAAAGAAAATTCTAGTCAACCGACCAGCGCTGCACCAAATAACAGCTTTGCCTCTGCTTACCAACAAACCTGCGTGCACGTGGACCACCAGTTCACATCCTCACCGTTTCAGTTGCTGCGACTACACATACACACAGGGTGAGTACTTTGTCCCTGGTTGCGGATAGAAATGATATTAAAGATGGCACGGGGGGCAATTCCGAAAAGGCTTGCTCTGTCCCCATCTATGAGGAAAGTTTGGAGAAATCTATCAACGAGAGGGGGCCTAGGGTAAAAATGATGGAGGCGCATTCTGAAAATGTGGTTTCCAAAACTTTATCCCACATAAATCCCCCCCCCCCTACTCCCTGGTCCGGAAGGAGAGTGGGATCACTTTGGCCATTTAGGGTTTCCCAGGCCACCGCCGCCACAGGGCAAAGAGTTCGAGATAAACAGGAACTATGGAGGTAGAAGAGGGCAAGGGAGATTCAACAGAGGGGGCAGAGATGGTTTCCAGTATCGTAGAAAGGAGGAAGATCTGGATAGATACAATAATTTTCAGCATCTGGAAGACAGGTGAGAAGGTGAGTTCAGATCCAGGGATGGTTTTGGGGGCAAAAACCGCAAGGGATTGTGATGAGCCAAAACCAAGGTACTGAGGGAATTGGAAGTTCTTATGCTCAGAATACACAAGCTGATATTGAGGGGAAGGGCGGGAGATAGGAGCAGGAGGGAGAGATTGGTAAGAATTTACCTCCCCCATTCCTAATCCTGATTTACTCCTGCAACAGTAGTGGTTTGGTGCTCTGCGAGCTCTGATTGCACACAATAATAAGCTTGGAGAAAATTCTGCTGGAGGAAGTGCTTCAACCAATTTGGTGCAGGTTCCTAGTAAGGGTGAGGAGATTGCTAGAGGCAAAATGTCTATAGGTAGTTTGGGTGGCCAGAATGTACTGCATGGGGATAATAGAAATTTGTAGGGCAATGGTGGACAGGACAGTAGACCTTACAACAAAGATAACTCTGATAGAGGGAAAGGTGGCTTAAATTTTAGGCCAGGATGCAACAAGTGCAAGGATACCAGACATCTAACTAGGGACTGCAAACTGGGACACTGCATAGTGTCTGGAAAAAACTCCCACATCACTGATGAGTGCTCTTGGCTGAAGCACATGAAACCAGTCCCCAAGTTTATGGGTTATGCTGCCAGAGGATTGGGAGTGTTGCTGGATCAAAACTCTAAGGATATGATGAATATTGAACAAGCTAATCCAATGGCTGTCATTAGAATTGTGTCAGGGGATATAAATGAGACTCAATTCCTAGAAGGATTCAAGTATATGTTTAACTAGAACTGGCAGTGGAGGTGCAAGGGACAAGGAAAAAATGCTTATCTGATGAGGTTTCCAAACAAGGGTAGACTGATGGAGCTAAAAAAATTGGTGACTTTAACTTGCTAGGAACTGGAGCTGTCATAAATGTCAACAATTGGACCTATGACACTCAGGCTGTAGGAAAGTTACACACTGTGCTAGACAGATTTGGACAGGTGCTTGAATGCTTCAAACATTTTTTTGGTATGTATGAGGTGGCTGCCACTGTGAGGCCAGTTCTGGAGATTGACATGGACACTGTGACTCATGAAAAGGTGAGACTTAAACTTGGTGTGAGGGATTTGGAGAAAATTCCAGCTTATACTGAGGTGGCTGATAAGGATCTAATGATATATAGGATTTCTGCTGAACTAGAGGAAGTAGTCGAGCATGTGGTTGGTATGATGAACATAGAAAACCAGAAGGTGAGTATGATGAGCAAGATGAGGTGGGTGAGGAAATGAGGTCAAATTGAGAAGAACAGAAGAACATGGAGGAAACAACAGAGAGAACATTTCCTTGGGTAGCCTAAATTTGAATCAATTTAAAGAGATGAAAAAAAAGTGAAGAACTTCTGAAGTTTCAAAATGAACATTTGGTGGAGCTGGGGAAAAGGAAAAAGGTAGAGGCTGATCTGGAGTTGGTTCTTAGGAAACTGAAAATAATTAAGTAGGAAAAGGCTAGACAAGAAGCTCTGAAATCTGTTGAAGAAAAGAAAATTATATCCTTGGAGAAAGACAGACTGAATCTGGTTGATATGGTTAACAAACAACAAGAGATGATCTGTAATTGCGTGAGGAAAATTGAGCAAATGGAAGACAGAGAACAAGAACAGTTGAAGGAGATTGAAGAGTTTGCTGAAGAGGATAACATCCAAGTTGAAAATAGGCAAGATGTTGATGAGGTCAATGATAACTATGTGGAACCCTTGGATTACAATGCTAGTCAAGAATCAGTAGAATCCTTTGGGTCCAAGCTGAGAATCAAGCAAGGGGTGAAGCTGGAAAAGATAAAGATAAAGAGGGTCCTGCTAGAAGAAGTGACAGAAACCTGGACAAAAAATGCTAGAATTGAAGATCTTGCTAAGGAAAGAGCAGTAGAAAAAGACAATTATGGTATTGATGTTCTTTCTCCTCGGAAATCTTCTCTTCTTAATATGTCTAGTTTAGTAGGTGTGAATTTGAGTTGTTCTATTGCTATGATTGATCAAAACCTAGACCTGATTTCCAAAATGGAACAGGCTAGGAGGGACTTCTATTTACAGAACATTAAAAACAAACAAAAGGAAAATGAATCAAGCTCTTCAGGTCTGATTAACACTGGAGATGCTCTGTTGAATGAACTCTGTTCAGAGGAGGACCACTTTGATGCAGAAATAGAGATAGATTATTATGACCAACTTAGGAGAATTTTCTCTAGTGGTCACAAGAAAGGGAGTGGCTCACCAGCTATAAACTGTGTGAAGGACACTGTCTCAATAGGGGGGGCTTAAGAAAAAAAGTAAAAATAAATAATGATAGGTATGTTTTGGAATGTGAGAGGGATAGGACATGATATTAAAAAGAGGTTTATTAGAGAAATGATGGTGGAGAAAAACTAGATTTCATTGGTTTGCAGGAAACCATTAAATCTGAGTTCTCCAAGAATGAGTTACATAATTTGAGTGCAGGGAATTTTTTTGCTTGGGAATGGGTTGCACCTAGGGGGAAATCTGGAGGTATTCTGATTGGTGTCAATAATGATATATTTGATGTTATGCAAGTAGAAAAGGGTGTTTATTGTGTGAGACTGATGCTATATGATAAAATAGCTAAATTTCATTGGAACCTAGTGACTGTGTATGGAGATGCTCAAAATGATGGGAAAGCAACTTATCTTGCTGAATTATCTAGAATGTATCATTATAATCCTTTGCCATGTGTGATTGGGGGAGATTTTAATATCATTAGATCTAGTGCTGATAAAAACAAACCCTTTGATACTGATCATTAGAGTTTTGTTTTTAATGCTATTATTGAACAGGCTGGACTGAGGGAACTTCCCCTCAATGGTAGAAATTTTACTTGGGCCAACAATTTCCATGATCCCACATATGAAAAACTTGACAGAGTTTTGATTTACCCTGACTGGGAAGAAAAATACCCCTGGCTATGGTGCAAGCTCTAGAAAGGGAGGTACTATGATCACACTCTTATTTTAGACACTGGTGCTCACACCTCTTCCCCTCCCATCTTTAGGTTTGAGAACTCCTGGATGATGAGAGAGGGGTTTAGAGAATTTGTGATAAAACATTCAAACACCCCTTGTGTGGGGACAAATTTAGATAAATGGCAATTTAAAATGAGGCTCCTGAGGAAAAAAATAGAGGGTGGAGCTTGAATGCTAATACTGCTTATAGAAATACAAAGAAAGAACTGTTAACCCAATTAGAGGAATTAGACAAAAATGCTGAGCATATGGGACTTACTGCACATGACAGAGTTTTACAGAAAGATTTGAGGAAACAACTAAATGATCTGCTCAAACAAGAGAGATTAAATGGCTCTAGAGATATAAAGATAAGGAAATTAGAGAGGGTGATTGTAATTCCAGATACTACCATGCTAAGGTTAATGGCAGAAGAAGAAAGAATAAAATCATCTCATTGGAGCAGGATGAAGGGATGATTGAGGGGGAGGAAAATCTCATGGAATACATTACTATTTTGTATAAACAACTTTTTGGACAGGCTGATACCTCCTCCATCTCTCTTGATATCCAACAGGCAACACTATTACTGCTAATGATGCAGATGAGCTAGTTAAAACCTTTTCCAATGAAGAGCTACATGAAATTCCTTTCCATGGAAAAGAATAAAAGCCCAGGTCCAGATGGTTTCCCTGTTGATTTCTATCAACATTTATGGGACTTAATTTAATGGGATCTCAAGGCTTTGCCTGAAGATTTCCATGAAAGGAAAATTGATATCTCTAGGATCAAATATGGGATTATAACTCTAGTTCCTAAAACAAAGGATGCTAAACAAATACAGAAATTTAGGCCCATTTGCATGCTGAATGTGAGCTTTAAGATAATTACTAAAGTTCTGATGAACAGGCTTAGTAAAGTGGTGAGCCCCATTATATCTCCTACTCAAACTGCTTTTGTGGAAGGGAGATATATCATGGAAGGTGTTGTGATTTTGCATGAAGACTTAAATTCAATTCATGTGAAGAAGCTGAGTGCTATGGTTTTCAAAGTTGACTTTGAAAAAGCATATGACAAAATTAAATGGCCATTTGTGTATAAGGTGCTAAAATTTTAAAAAAAATCTTGATAAATGGTGTGACTGGATTATGCACACCATGATAGGGGGGCATGTTGGAGTTAAGGTAAATGACCAGATTGGTACTTACTTTAAAACCTATAAAGGATTTAGACAGGGGGATTAACTGTCCCCCTTGCTTTTTGACCTGGCTGCTGATGCTTTAGCTATCATTCTTGATAATGCAAGGAAAGAGGGATTTGTCAAATTAGTTTTAACTAAAAATGTGGATAAAGGGATTTGTTGGGGAACGTTGCATGGAAAACAAAAAAATTCTACGCACACGCAAGATCTATCCATGGAGATGCATAGCTACGAGAGGGGGAGTGTGCCTACGTACCCTCGTAGACCGTAAGCGGAAGCGTTAGAACAACGCGGTTGATGTCGTCGAACAACTTCACGATCCAACCGACCGAGCACCGAACGTACGGCGCCTCCGCGTTCAGCACACGTTCAGCTCGGTGACGTCCTCGACTTCTTGATCCAGCAAGACGGCGAGGTAGTGGATGAGTTCCGGCAGCATGACGGCGTGGTGACGGTGATGGTGATGCTATCTCCGCAAGGCTTCGCCCAAGCACTACGAAAATATGACCGAGGGACAGAACTGTGGAGGGGGGGCGCCGCACACGGCTAAGACAATGTTGTATATACCTTTGGGGCGCCCCCTCTCCTCTATTTATATATGTGTAGGGGCTTGGAGTAGAAGGAATAGTGCCACGTGAACAGTAACCGTGAATAGTACACACGTGGACTTGGACTCCAAAGTCCAATCCTATTCCTACTAGGACTCTCCCTTTTTCCTTCCCTAGCTGTGTGAGCTTTTGTGGACTTTGTGCGCCTGGCCCAATAAGGCCAGGGCGCCTCCCCTTAGCCCATGCCAGCCCTTGGGACGTGGTGGACCCAATTGTGGACTTCCGGACCCCTCCGGAATCCTCCGGAACCTTCTGGAAGCTTCCCGGTACAATACCGAAAAAACTGCACCTTTTTCCGGAACCCAAAATATGACTTCCCATATATAAATATTTACCTCTCGACCATTCCGAGACTCCTCGTGATGTCGGGGATCTCATCCGGGACTCCGAACAACATTCGGTTACCAATTCACATAACTCATATAACACTATATCGTCAACGAACGTTAAGCGTGCGGACCCTACGGGTTCGGGAATGATGTAGACATGACCGAGACGCCTCTCCGGTTAATAACCAATAGCGGAACCTGGATGCCCATATTGGTTCCTACATATTCCACGAAGATCTTATCGGTCGATCCGCAATGACAACATACGTAATTCCCTTTGTCCGTCGGTATGTTACTTGCCCGAGATTCGATCGTCGGTATCTCCATACCTAGTTCAATCTCGTTACCGGCAAGTCTCTTTACTCGTTCCGTAATACATCATCCCGTAACTAACTCCTTAGTCACTTTGCTTGCAAGCTTCTTATGATGTGCATTACCGAGAGGGCCCAGAGATACCTCTCCAAAACACGGAGTGACAAATCCCAGTCTCGATCCATGCCAACTCAACGGACACCTTCGGAGATACCTGTAGAGCATCTTTATGATCACCCAGTTATGTTGTGACATTTGATAGCACACAAGGTATTCCTCCAGTATCCAGGAGTTGCATGATCTCATGGTCTAAGGAACATGTATTTGACATTCAAGAAAGCAGTAGCAATAAACAGAACGATCATATGCTAAGCTAACGGATGGGTCTTGTCCATCACATCATTCTTCTAATGATGTGATCCCGTTATCAACTGACAACTCATGTCTATGGTTAGGAAACCTTAACCATCTTTGATCAACGAGCTAGTCTAGTAGAGGCTCACTAGGGACACGGTATTTGTTTATGTATTCACACTTGTATTTAAGTTTTTGGTCAATACAATTCTAACATGAATAATAAACCTTTATCATGAACAAGGAAATATAAAATAATAACAACTTTATTATTGCCTCTAGGGCATATTTCCATCAGTCTCCCACTTGCACTAGAGTCAATAATCTAGATTACATAGTAATGAATCTAACACCCATGGAGTCTTGGTGCTGATCATGTTTTGCTCGTGGAAGAGGCTTAGTCAACGGGTCTACCATATTCAGATCCGTGTGTACTTTGCAAATTTCTATGTCTCCATCCTTGACATATTCACGAATGGAGTTGAAGCGTCTCTTGATGTGTTTGGTCTTCTTGTGAAACCAGGGCTCCTTGGCTATGGCAATTGCTCCAGTGTTGTCACAAAAGATTGTCATTGGACCCGATGCACTATGTATTACACCTAGATCGGATATGAACTCCTTCATCCAGACTCCTTCATGTGCTCCGAAGCAGCTATGTATTCCGCTTCACACGTAGATCCCGCCACGACGCTCTGCTTGGAACTGCACCAACTAACAGCTCCACCATTTAATATAAATACGTATCCGGTTTGTGACTTAGAGTCATCCGGAACAGTGTCGAAGCTTGCATCGACGTAACCCTTTACGACGAGCTCTTTGTCACCTCCATAAACGAGAAACATGTCCTTGGTCCTTTTCAGGTACTTCAGGATATTCGTGACCGCTGTCCAGTGATCCACTTCTGGATTACTCTGGTACCTCCCTGCCAAACTTATGGCAAGGCACACATCAGGTCTGGTACACAGCATGGCATACATAATAGAATCTATGGCTGAGGCATAGGGAATGACTTTCATTTTCTCTATATCTTCTGCCGTGGTCGGGCATTGAGTCTGACTCAACTTCACACCTTGTAAGACAGGCAATAACCCTTTCTTTGACTGATCCATTTTGAACTTCTTTAAAACTTTGTCAAGGTATGTGCTTTGTGAAAGTCCTATCAAGCGTCTTGATCTATCCCTATAGATCTTGATGCCCAATATATAAGCAGCTTCACCGAGGTCTTTCATTAAAAAATTCTTATTCAAGTATCCCTTTATGCCATCCAGAAATTGTATATCATTTCCAATCAACAATATGTCATCCACATATAATATTAGAAATGCTACAGAGCTCCCACTCACTTTCTTGTAAATACATGCTTCACCGTAAGTCTGTACAAAACCATATTCTTTGATCACCTCATCAAAGCGTATATTCCAACTCCGAGATGCTTGCACCAGTCCATAGATGGATCGCTGGAGCTTGCACACTTTGTTAGCACCCTTAGGATCGACAAAACCTTCTGGTTGCATCATATACAACTCTTCTTTGAGAAATCCATTAAGGAATGCAGTTTTGACATCCATTTGCCAGATTTCATAATCATAAAATGCGGCAATTGCTAACATGATTCGGACAGACTTAAGCATCGCTACGGGTGAGAAAGTCTCATCGTAGTCAACCCCTTGAACTTGTCGAAAACCTTTCGCGACAAGTCGAGCTTTGTAGACAGTGATATTACCATCGGCATCTGTCTTCCTCTTAAAAATCCATTTATTCTCAATGGCTTGCCGATCATCGGGCAAGTCCACCAAAGTCCACACTTTGTTCTCATACATGGATCCTATCTCAGATTTCATGGCCTCAAGCCATTTGTCGGAATCCGGGCTCATCATAGCTTCTTCATAGTTCGTAGGTTCGCCATTGTCTAACAACATAACTTCCAGAACAGGATTACCGTACCACTCTGGTGCGGAACGTACTCTGGTCGACCTACGAAGTTCAGTAGTAACTTGATCTGAAGTTTCATGATCTTTATCATTATCTTCCTCTCTTATTGGTGTAGGCATCACGGGAACGGTTTTCTCTGATGAGCTACTTTCCAATTCGAGAGAAGGTACAATTACCTCATCAAGTTCTACTTTCCTCCCACTCACTTCTTTCGAGAGAAGCTCCTTCTCTAGAAAGGACCCATTCTTGGCAACAAAGATCTTGCCTTCAGATCTGTGGTAGAAGGTGTACCCAATTGTTTCTTTCGGGTATCCTATAAAGGCGCACTTCTCCGCTTTGGGTTTGAGCTTATCAGGTTGAAGCTTTTTCACATAAGCATCGCATCCCCAAACTTTAAGAAACGACAGCTTAGGTTTCTTGCCAAACCATAGTTCATACGGTGTCGTCTCAACGGATTTAGATGGTGCCCTATTTAACGTGAATGGAGCTGTCTCTAATGCATAACCGCAAAACGATAGTGGCAAATTGGTAAGAGACATCATAGAATGCACCATATCCAATAAAGTACGGTTACGACGTTTGGACACACCATTACGCTGTGGTGTTCCAGGTGGCGTGAGTTGTGAAACATTTCCACATTTTCTTAAATGAAGGCCAAACTCGTAACTCAAATATTGGCCTCCGCGATCAGATCGTAGAAACTTTATTTTCTTGTTACGATGATTCTCTACTTCACTCTGAAATTCTTTAAACTTTTCAAATGTTTCAGAATTGTGTTTCATCAAGTAGATATACCCATATCTACTCAAATCATCTGTGAAGGTTAGAAAATAACGATACCCACCGCCTGCTACAACATTCATCGGACCACATACATCGGTATGTATTATTTCCAACAAATCAGTAGCTCGCTCCATTGTTCCGGAGAACGGAGTTTTAGTCATCTTGCCCATGAGGCATGGTTCGCAAGTATCAAATGATTCAATCAAGAGATTCCAAAAGTCCATCCGCATGGAGTTTCTTCATGCGCTTTACACCAATATGACCTAAACGGCAGTGCCACAAGTATGTTGCACTATCATTATCAACTTTGCATCTTTTGGCATCAATATTATGAATATGTGTATCACTACGATTGAGTTTCAACAAGAATAGACCATTCACAAAAGGTGCGTGACCATAAAAGATGTTACTCATATAAATAGAACAACCATTATTCTCTGACTTAAATGAATAACCGTCTCGCAATAAACAAGATCTAGATATAACGTTCATGCTCAACGCTGGCACCAAATAACAATTATTGAGGTCTAAAACTAATCCCGAAGGTAGATGTAGAGGTAGCGTGCCGACGGCGATCACATCAACCTTGGAACCATTCCCGACGCGCATCGTCACCTCGTCCTTAGCCAATCTTCGCTTATTCCGTAGCTCCTATTTCGAGTTACAAATATGAGCAACCGAACCAGTATCAAATACCCAGGCGCTACTGCGAGCATTAGTGAGGAACACATCAATAACATGTATATCAAATATACCTTTGCTCACTTTGCCATCCTTCTTATCCGCCAAATACTTGGGGCAGTTCCGCTTCCAGTGACCAGTCCCTTTGTAGTAGAAGCACTCTGTTTCAGGCCAGGGTCCAGCTTTGGGTTTCTTCGTGGGAGCGGCAACTTGCTTGCCGTTCTTCTTGAAGTTCCCCTTCTTTCCCTTGCCCTTTTTCTTGAAACTAGTGGTCTTGTTAACCATCAACACTTGATGCTTCTTCTTGATTTCTACCTCCGCTGATTTGAGCATCGCGAAGAGCTCGGGAATTGTCTTCTCCATCCCTTGCATATTATAGTTCATCACGAAGCCTTTATAGCTTGGTGGCAGTGATTGAAGAACTCTGTCAATAACACTCTCAACCGGAAGATCAATTCCCAGCTGAGTCAAGTGATTGTGGTACCCAGACATTCTGAGTATGTGTTCACTGACAGAACTGTTCTCCTCCATCTTATAGCTGAAGAACTTGTTGGAGACTTCATATCTCTCAACCCGGGCATTAGCTTGAAATATCAATTTCAGCTCTTGGAACATCTCATATGCTCCGTGGCGTTCAAAACGCTTTTGCAGTCCCGGTTCTAAGCCGTAGGGCATGGCACACTGAACTATCGAGTAGTCATCAGATCGAGCCTGCCAGGCGTTCACAACGTCTGCAGCAGCTCCTGCAGCAGGTCCATCACCTAGCGGTGCATCAAGGACATAATTCTTCTGTGCAGCAATGAGGATAATCCTCAAGTTACGGACCCAGTCCGTGTAGTTGCTACCATCATCTTTCAACTTAGCTTTCTCTAGGAACGCATTAAAATTCAACGGAACAGTAGCACGGGCCATTTATCTACAACATAGATATGCAAAGAAACTATCAAGACTAAGTTCATGATAAATTAAGTTCAATTAATCAAATTACTAATGAACTCCCACTTAAATTAACATCCCTCAAGTTAACTAAGTGATACATGATCCAAATCAACTAGCCCATGTCCGATCATCACGTGAGATGGGATAGTCATCAATGGTGAACATCTCCATGTTGATCATATCTACTATATGACTCATGTTCGACCTTTCGGTCTCCAGTGTTCCGAGACCATGTCTGTACATGCTAGGCTCGTCAAGTTTAACCCAAGTATTCTGCTTGTGTAAAACTGGCTTACACCCGTTGTATGTGAACGTAGAATCTATCACACCCGATCATCATGAGGTGCTTCGAAACGACGAACTTTAGCAATGGTGCATACTTAGGGAGAACACTTTTATCTTGAAATTTAGTGAAGGGATCATCTTATAATGCTACCGTCGTTCTAAGAAAAATAAGATGCATAAAGGATAAACATCACATGCAATCAAAATATGTGACATGATATGGCCATCATCTTGTGCTTTTGATCTCCATCTCCAAAGCACCGTCATGATCTCCATCGTCACCGGCTCGACACCTTGATCTCCATCGTTGCGTCGTGGTCGTCTCGCCAACTATTGCTTCTACAACTATTGCTAAAGCATAGCGATAAAATAAAGCAATTACATGGCGCTTGCATTTCATACAATAAAGAGACAACCATAAGGCTCCTGCCGGTTGCCGATAAATTACAAAACATGATCATCTCATACAACAACGTATATCACATCATGTCTTGACCATATCACATCACAGCATACCCTGCAAAAACAAGTTAGACGTCCTCTACTTTGTTGTTGCAAGTTTTACGTGGCTGCTACGGGTTTCTAGCAAGAACCGTTCTTACCTACGGAAAAACAACCACAACGGTGAATTATCAAGTTTGCTGTTTTAACCTTCTTCAAGGACCGGCCGTAGTCAAATTCGATTCAACTAAAGTAGGAGAAACAGACACCCGCCAGCCACCTTTATGCAAAACAAGTTGCATGTCTGTCGGTGGAACCGGTCTCATGTACGTGGACATGTAAGGTTGGTCCAGGCCGCTTCATCTTACAATACCGCCGAATCAAAATAAGATGTTGGTGGTAAGCAGTATGACGATCACCGCCCACAACTCTTTGTGTTCTACTCATGCACATCATCTACGCATAGACCTGGCTCATGATGCCACTGTTGGGGAACGTTGCATGGAAAACAAAATTTTTCTATGCACACGCAAGATCTATCCATGGAGATGCATAGCTACGAGAGGGGGAGTGTGTCTACGTACCCTCGTAGACTATAAGCGGAAGCGTTAGAACAACGCGGTTGATGTCGTCGAACAACTTCACGATCCAACCGACCGAGCACCGAACGTACGGCGCCTCCGCGTTCAGCACACGTTCAGCTCGGTGACGTCCTCGACTTCTTGATCCAGCAAGACGGCGAGGTAGTGGATGAGTTCCGGCAGCACGACGGCGTGGTGACGGTGATGGTGATGCTATCTCCGCAGGGCTTCGCCCAAGCACTACGAAAATATGACCGAGGGAAGGAACTGTGGAGGGGCCCGCCGCACACGGCAAAGACAATGTTGTATATACCTTTGGGGCGCCCCCTCTCTTCCATTTATATATGTGTAGGGGCTTGGATTAGAAGGAATAGTGCCACGTGAACAGTAACCGTGAATAGTACACACGTGGACTTGGACTCCAAAGTCCAATCCTATTCCTACCAGGACTCTCCCTTTTTCCTTCCCTAGCTGTGTGGGCTTTTGAGGACTTTGTGCGCCTGTCCCAATAAGGCCAGGGCGCCTCCCCTTAGCCCATGCCAGCCCTTGGGACGTGGTGGACCCACTTGTGGACTTCCGGACCCCTCCGGAATCCTCCGGAACCTTCTGGAAGCTTCCCGGTACAATACCGAAAAAACTGCACCTTTTTCCGGAACCCAAAATATGACTTCCCATATATAAATCTTTTCGTGATGTCCTTACCGAAAAAACTGCACCTTTTCGTGATGTCCGGGATCTCATCCGGGACTCCGAACAACATTCGGTTACCAATTCACATAACTCATATAACACTATATCGTCAACGAACGTTAAGCGTGCGGACCCTACGGGTTCGGGAATGATGTAGACATGACCGAGACGCCTCTCCGGTCAATAACCAATAGCGGAACCTGGATGCGCATATTGGTTCCTACATATTCCACGAAGATCTTATCGGTCGAACCGCAATGACAACATACGTAATTCCCTTTGTCTGTCGGTATGTTACTTGCCCGAGATTCGATCATCGGTATCTCCATACCTAGTTCAATCTCATTACCGGCAAGTCTCTTTACTCGTTCCGTAATACATCATCCCGTAACTAACTCCTTAGTCACTTTGCTTGCAAGCTTCTTATGATGTGCATTACCGAGAGGGCCCAGAGATACCTCTCCGAAACACGGAGTGACAAATCCCAGTCTCGATCCATGCCAACTCAACGGACACCTTCGGAGATACCTGTAGAGCATCTTTATGATCACCCAGTTACGTTGTGACGTTTGATAGCACACAAGGTATTCCTCCGGTATCCGGGAGTTGCATGATCTCATGGTCTGAGGAACATGTATTTGACATTCAAGAAAGCAGTAGCAATAAACAAAACGATCATATGCTAAGCTAACGGATGGGTCTTGTCCATCACATCATTCTCCTAATGATGTGATCCCGTTATCAAATGACAACTCATGTCTAGGGTTAGGAAACCTTAACCATCTTTGATCAACGAGCTAGTCTAGTAGAGGCTCACTAGGGACACGATATTTGTTTATGTATTCACACATGTATTTATGTTTCCGGTCAATACAATTCTAGCATGAATAATAAACCTTTATCATGAACAAGGAAATATAAAATAATAACAACTTTATTATTGCCTCTAGGGCATATTTCCATCAGGATTAACATGTTACGATATGTAGATGACACTATCTTCCTATTACAAGATGATGAGGATAGTGCTAGGAATTTAAAGTTCATTGTTACTGCTTTTGAACAGATGTCTGGGTTGACTATTAATTGTCACAAAAGTAAGATTTTCCTTTTTTGTGAGTGATACGTCTCCAACGTATCTATAATTTTTGATTGTTCCATGCTATTATAGTATCAATCTTGGATGTTTTTACATGCAATTATATATCATTTTTTGGGACTAATCTATTAACCCAGTGCCTAGTGCTAGTTGCTGTTTTCTGCTTGTTTTTGGCTTTTCCGAGAAACAATACCAAATGAAGTCCAAATGCCACGAAACTTTTTGGAGATTTTTTCTGGACAAAAGAAACCTGGGAAGCTTCAGGAGGAGGCCAGAAGCCTGACGGAGGCTTCACAAGGCATTAGGGCGCGCCCCGGGGGGGCCGTGCTACCTTGTGGGGCCCACATGACTCCGTTTGACCTAATTCCACTTCTATAAATTCACAAATATTGGGAAACCCCCAGAGAGCAAGAAGAGAAAACCTTTCCGCCGCCGCAAGCCTCTGTTATTCCGCGATCCCATCTGGAGGCCTTTTCCGGTACTCTGCCGGAGGGGGAATCGATCACGGAGGGCTTCTACATCAACCTTGCTGCCTTTCCGATGATGTGTGAGTAGTTTACCACAGACCTACGGGTCCATAGCCAGTAGCTAGATGGATTCTTCTCTCTCTTTGATCTTCAATACAATGTTCTCCTCGATGTTCTTGGAGTTCTATCTGATGTAATCTTCTTTTGCGGTGTGTTTGTTGGGATCCGATGAATTGTGAGTTTATGATCAGATTATTCATGAGAAATATTTGAATCTTTTCTGAACTCTTTTATGCATGATTGTTATAGCTTTGTATTTCTCTCCGATCTATCCGTTTAGTTTGGCCTACTAGATTGATTTATCTTGCAATGGGAGAGGTGCTTTGTGATGGGTTCAATCTTGCGGTGCTCAATCCCAATGACAGAAAGGGACATGACACGTATTTGTATTGTTGCCATTAAGGACAAAAAGATGGGGTTTATTCATATTGCTTGAATTTGCTTCTCTACATCATGTCATCTTGCTTAAGGCGTTACTCTGTTTCTTACTTACACTAGTAGAAAACAGGGCATCTGTCCCGGTTCCAGAGGGCCTTTAGTCCCGGTTTTGGAACCGAGACAAAACGATCGGGACTAATGCCCATCACTTTTAGTCCCGGTTGGCTTACGAACCGGGACTAAAGGTGCTCCACGTGGACCCTGTGGGGCACCCAGGCAGGAGGACCTTTAGTCCCGGTTGGTAACACGAACCGGGACTAAAGGTGCTCCACGTGGACGCTGTGGGGTGCCCAGGCAGGAGGACCTTTAGTCCCGGTTGGTAACACCAACTGGGACTAAAAGGTAGCCACGCGTCAGCAGCTCCCAGGCGCTAGGTTTTTTTTTTGAAAGGGGGGTTTAGGGGTTTTGGAGGATTTAGGGGTTTCATATTGTGTTAGCTAGCTACTACATATATAGAGAAGTGACCTCTCTTTCTCCGTGCTTGGTCGACACTAGCTACTACATATAGAGAGAACTCGACGCTAGCTAGTAAGCAATGAAGGAACCATTAATTACACAACATCGTCATGCATGATCAATATATAGAGAGAAGTGACCTCTCTTTCTCCGTGCTTGTTGGTCGAACAACAAGTTTTTGTATATCTATTCAACGCTACTACAGATAGTACACGTTGATGCATATATATACAATATAACATCTGTTATGATCCCTAACATCATCGACGACCAAAATCGGTTTGGAATTCCCGATGGCATTCTCCATCTTTAGGAATGACGTGGTGAACAAAGAATCCCGCCAAGTCCTCTTGAGTTGCGCATAGGCGATCAGCTGGTAGGAGTACGTCCCACTTCTGCCAGGTCTAATTTAAAAAAGGGGGGTCAATATATATATATATATATATATATATATATATATATATATATATATGAATGAAATCAACACAATTGATGGTGATAAAATAAAATTATGAATATTGTTTACGTACTTCAAATTGTTGTTTAGTGAAGCCCCTCTCAGTGGTCTTTTGGTGAATGAACTCGCAAACGTAGTATCCACAGAAATCATTTCCGGGTTGCTGCCACATGCACTTTACGAGAATAGAGTTCAATCAAAATGATAATCAACCATGATAATGGTATTGAAACTAGAATCAATGAGAGATGCGCGGAACTAGCTAGTACTACTTACTCTTGGTTGTGTAAATCGCAGCTCCGGTCTCCATTCACCCTTAACCCGCGTGATGAACTTTTTCCAAACCCTGCCCGGCAAAGAAAATGATTACTTGATATCAGGAAATGAACAAAAGTTGCCGATATAGTGTGATAATGATTGAACTTACTTCTGGAGCATTTCAATCATGTCTGCATACTCCGTAGCCTCTTTACGTCTCGAGTCCAAGACAGTTACTGCTCCCTCGTCAAGCTGAATGGCTAGCAGAATAAAGTGGAACCTGCGCGCGCATAACTCATCAATTACACTTAACCCCGAGTCAGCGAAACAGAATATGCAGAAGACAGTAACACTCACTTGAAGTTGTAAGGAAAGAGTATTTCCCTTTTGTTTTGGTGTCGAAGGAACGCCATTAGCAAGATTTTCTCAGTCTCCTCGGGGATCTTCTGTACCGACCATTCATTTACGATATTTGGGTTAATGAACCCAATGTCATAGATTTGTCCTCTTTTAAATTCGACAATCTTCAATCTGCATAATATAGTGAGGATAATTATATACATGCAATGAACGAGCTGAGCTAGAGACTTAATTACAGAAATAATACTTACAGACAATAACAACCCACGAGACTTTTGTCGAGGGCGGCTTGATTGTATAACTGAAAGAGTTCGTCAAATTCAATGAAGATCGAGTCGTCTCCAACGAAGTCATGCTCATCCTTAATTCCCACCAAGATACTGCCCGTCCCATCCTTGCAGGTTTCTAAGTACCATTTATGTAATGTTCGCATCATCGTTGGTAGATCTCGTTCCAGATCATCACTTCTGACGAGACGCTTCCCGTGCTGGTATTTAAAGGTGTCTACCTTAGCGATTTCAAAATGTACATCATCGCCTAGGTAATCACCAGGATTGAAACCAAGAGCAACGGCCGCTACCCCCGGGGTATCGGTAAACACCTTGAGCGGGAGGCATGATTGCTTTTCCTGTTTGCCGAGCTGGGGAATTGTTTTCCCACTTCTTGCACCAGTACTGCTACTTCTCGACCAACTCATAGCTTCGTCATATGTCTTTGCAATAATGCGGTCATAGTTGGATAGCGGCAGAGGCGGAGGTGGTTGCATAAGGGCATCCAGAGTGCGATTCGCCTTTACCGGATCTATTTTTTCCTTTGGAGGTGGAACTTTCCGTGCAAATTGGCGTTTCACATCGGCAGCCACGACCTCATCGGTTTCCTTGTCAGTCAGCTCATATGGTAACTTGGCAAGAGGCTTGAGGCTTCGACCAAATTTGAATTTCTTCCCACCACCTCTTGTACTGCTAGCCGCCGGAGCGGCGGCGGCTCTCTTCTGCCATTGCTGACGAGGCGGAGTTCGCTGACGCGGCGGAGGAGGCGGAGTCCGCTGACGCCGCGGAGGAGGCGAAGGAGGATTCTGCTGAGGGGCCTCCTCCGTCGGAGTCGGCTGACGCGACGGAGACAGCTGAGGCGGTGGAGACAGCTGACGCACCGGAGACGAATGAGGCAGCGGAGTCTGCTGAGGGGCCTCCTCCGGCTGAGTCTGCTGAGGCGGCGTCCAGTTTGGAAGCTTGATGTTCTCCTTTCTCCATAGGCAGGTACTCCTTAAGGCATTTTCCAGAAACATCTCCCCTTCACCTGTAGGGTACTCAAGCTCCAGCCCCTCAAATCCCTCCATTATTTCATCCACCCCGACAATAGCAAAGCCATGTGGAATCGGACGGCAATGGAAAGTTCCCTCAGCTCGAGGAGGTAAGACAGAGGCGAGCGCCACCTTCAAGGTCAGGTTATGGCATTTCGCCATTAGCACACAATGTTCATTCTCCGTGATACTATCCACGGGGTAGCGAGGAGCCGTGATATCAGGCTGAAGGAGCTCCGTGGAAGCCATGCTGCTTCTCCGCTGAGATGGTGGGGTAGCTTCGGGGGCAGGGTCGAACGAAGGATCTTCGTGCCGCTGAGATGGTTGGCCGGTAGCTCGCTGGCTCTCAAGTTCCTCTAGTTTCGCTAATCTTGCATTGATCTTCTGCATTTCGCTTGCTTCCGCTTTCTTCTTTCTCTCTCGGCTTCTATAACCACCGCTATCGGGAAACCCATACACCCACGGAAGGGAGCCTGATGTGCCTCGTTTTCGTCCAGGGTGTTCAGGATTCCCAAGGGCCTGTGTCAGCTCGTCATTATCTCTGTCGGGATGTAACCTCCCTTCCTGCGCTGCCTGGATTGCTTCCTCAAGCTTCTTGACGGGTATTGCAAGTTGAGCTTTCGTCCAAACACACTTCCCTGTGTCTGGGTCCAAAGTTCCCCCAACCCCGAAGAACCAAGTCCTTGACCGATCTGGCCAGTGCAATGTCGCTGGTTGGACCCCTTTAGCAAGCAGGTCTTGCTCAGCTTTGTCCCACGTAGGCCGGGCTTTGCTGTAGCCACCTGACCCCGTAACATGGTGATACTACTTCTTTGCAGCATTTAGCTTATTTTTCGCTGACCTTTGCTTGCCCTTGTCCGATTTCTTGTAGGCCACAAATGCGGGCCAGTGATCTATTATCTTCTCATATGGACCGGTGAATTCTGGAGTCTTGTCTTTCTCGACAAACTTTTTGTTCAAATCTTTCTTCCAGTTCTTGAATAGTTCTGCCATCTTCTTAAGAGCAAACGCCATGACCTTATTCGGATCCGCCTCTGGAGGTAGGCTGAAATTTGTCATCAGCGAGGTCCAAAGATCATCTTTCTGTCTATCCTGGACATAAGAAACTTCAGGGTCCTTCTTCTTATTCCATTCTTGGATGTTGATCGGGACGCTGTCCCTAACAACCACTCCGCACTGATGTATAAATGTGTCTCTGCTCCGCTTGGGAGCAATCGGTTGGCCATCTCGACCGACTTCTTCGATCGTGAACCTTTCATCCTGGCGCAACCTTTTCTTCGGGCCTCGTCTCCTTACGGAAGTTTGGCTCGATCCAGAGGGCTAATTAAAAGAAGAAAGAAGCGTTAATATATGTACATACAAAACAATTAATGCATCAAGTCAGCAGACGCTTAATTAATATATGTATATATACCTTGCCGGACTTTGCAACAGTTAAGGCTCCCTCCTCCGTTCGGTCACCGGAGCCGTCATGATCTCCTTCCTCCTCCGTTCGGTCACCGGAGCCGTCATGATCTCCTTCCTCCTCCATTGGATCACCGGAGCCGTCATCCTCTCTTTCCTGACCATCGGTGTCGTTGGGAAACGACAAGGTGATATCACCTCCGTCGCGGATTATATCCCCCAACAACTCTTCTTTTTCTAAGTCTCTGTCCATAGTTTCTGCAAATATTACAACCATGAGAGATGGATTAGTGGCAAACATAGACCTAGCTAATCACAACAAGGAATCATATGCATATATGAGCAATGGATTAGTTGCAAACATCATGCAAAGTTATCGGGGGTTATACTTTCGAGAGAGGATACTTTGCGGACCGCCTCTCTCATGGTCGTCGACGATACTTGCGGACCCCCCCCTCATGTCGAAGTTATCGGGGATATGTTGAATTCCCGAGAGAGTTAGGGGTGTTCTAACGCGGCACTACACGATATAGGTGAAGGGGGATAACATCCGGGAATGTTTTCCCGAAGTCTGCATTTTCGGACAGATGAACCGGAGGGAGACGGTTCCAGGTTTGCTATGCTAGCTGCTTGTGACAGTCAGTTTCAAACGATCGTCGAGGACTCCTCCCCCCTCATGTCTGATGAGTCGTCCTATCTTTCGAGAGAGGATACTTTGCGGACCGCCTCTCTCATGGTCGTCGACGATACTTGCAGACCCCCCCCCTCATGTCGAAGTTATCGGGGATATGTTGAATTCCCAAGAGAGTTAGGGGTGTTCTAACGCGGCACTACACGATATAGGTGAAGGGGGATAACATCCGGGAATGTTTTCCCGAAGTCTGCATTTTTGGACAGATGAACCGGAGGGGGACGGTTCCAGGTTCGCTATGCTAGCTGCTTGTGACAGACGAACGGAGGGCATATTCGGATTCGTCATATTTTTCTGATCGATTTTCATATATAAATTATTTTCATCGGAGTTACGGTTAATTTTCTACGAATTTTCTATATACATACATCCATCGATATCCATCCATCCATACATATACATCTACATTATATATGAACAAAAAAAAATCATCATATCAATATTTACATATACATACACATACATACATACACATGATTAATAAACACTAAGCATCTACATATACATTATATATGAACAAAAAAAATTCATCATATCAATATTTACATATACGTACACATACATACATACACATGATTAATAAACACTAAGCATCTACATATACATTATATATGAACAAAACAAAATTCATCTTATAAAAAAAATGCACAGCGGGCCGGGGCGGCTGCGGCTCACAGCGGGGGCGGCGAGGGCTCGGGGAGGAGGGAGACGACGGCGACGGCGACGGCGACGACGGGGCAGGGGCGCGGCGACGGCGACGGCGATGGCGGGGGCGGCCCGGGCAGGGGCGCGGGCTCGGGTCGACAACGGCGACGGTGACGGTGACGACGGGGCAGGGGTGCGGCGACGGCGACGGCGGGGGCGGTGGACGGCGTCGGGGCAGCCTGGCGGCGTCGATGTGCTCGGCATCGTCGGGGGAAACTGCGGATGAACTATGAAAATTTCCTAAGTGTGGGCTTATATACCCCAACCTTTAGTCCCGGTTGGTGACACTAACCGGGACGAAAGGCCCCCTTTCGTCCCGGTTGGAGCCACCAACCGGGACTAAAGGTCAATTTCACCAGCCCAAAGGGCGGGAAGCAGAGACCTTTAGTCCCGGTTGGTGGCTCCAACCGGGAGGAAAGGTGGGCATTGGTCCCGGTTGGTGGCTCGAACCGGGACCAAAGGCACCCTTTCGTCTCGGTTCGAGCCACCAACCGGGACCAATAGCCTGGCACAGCGGTGTGGTGGGAGTTTAGTCCCACCTCGCTAGTTGAGAGAGGGCAGCACTGGTTTATAAGGCGCGCTGCGGCTGAGCTTTCGAGCTCCTCTCTAATGCAGGCAGTACTTGTCTAACCTTTGTCACTGCCATGTTGGGCCTGTTAGAGCCCGCGGTCCAGCATCCTGGCCATGTACAGATGGGTTTCTAGTCGTATGCAGGCCGTGGTGGCCCAGTAGGCGGCATTTTTTTATTTTTTATGTCATTTTAGTTTGCTATTAAAGTTTTTTACATAAAATACTTTATGAAAATTATTTTTGCTATTAAAGTTTTTAACAAAAAATACTTTGATAATTTTAGTTGCATAAATTTTATATAATTTTAAGTTAATATTATTTTGATAATATTTTTTAATTTTTTATGTCATTTTAGTTTGCTATTAAAGTTTTTAACATAAAATACTTTATGAAAATTCTTTTTGCTATTAAAGTTTTTAACAAAAAATACTTTGATAATTTTAGTTGCATAAATTTTATATAATTTTAAGTTAATATTATTTTGATAATAACTAGAGGTTTATTAAAGCTTTTTAGTTGATTCTTTTTGCTATTGAAGAATATTATAGTTTTGTTTTAGTTGATCACAACAAAATATTTTAATTGATTCTTTTTAGTTCATTCTTTTTGCTATTAGAGTTTTATAAAAGCTTTTTAGTTCTTTCTTTTTGCTATTAGAGTTTTTTTAGCTAAATGACCCTGAAATTGAAAAGCACTACAAATGAACTCTGAAAAGGATGAAAGTTGGCATGGTATCATCATTTCACCCACATAGCATGTGCTAAAAAGTTGAGAGGGTTACGGCAAAAGCTGGATGCACTTCGTGTACAAAATGGACAATCTCTTTCGAAGTATCAGGGTTTCGGACGAAAACTCATCTGTTACAAAAGGCATTTCATTTTTTCTTCGCGTAATCAGAGCCATCATCGTATCCTCCTTCACTTTTTCTTCGTGTGTTTCCCTTGCTTATTGCGCCGTAACCATGGATAATCTTCATCATTTAACATGGTGCTTGGGTCAGCCTTCACTTTGAAGGGAGGAATTTCATGAAACTTTTCATAATCTTCAGACATGTCTGTCTTGCCCTCCACTCCCACGATGTCTCTTTTCCCTGAAAGAACTATGTGGCGCTTTGGCTCATCGTATGATGTATTTGCTTCCTTATCTTTTCTTTTTCTCGGTTTGGTAGACATGTCCTTCACATAGAAACCTGCGCCACATCATTGGCTAGGACGAATGGTTCATCTGTGTACCCAAGATTGTTGAGATCCACTGTTGTCATTCCGTACTGCGGGTCTACCTGTACCCCGCCTCCTGACTGATTGACCCATTTGCACCGAAACAAAGGGACCTTAAAATCATGTCCATAGTCAAGTTCCCATATGTCCACTATGTAACCATAATATGTGTCCTTTCCCCTGTTGGTTGCTGCATCAAAGCGGACACCACTGTTATGGTTGGTGCTCTTTTGATCTTGGGCGATCGTGTAAAATGTATTCCCATTTATCTCGTACCATTCGTAAGTCAATACAGTCGAAGATGGTCCCCTGGCCAACGAGTACAGCTCATCTCCAACAATGTTGTTACCCATGAGATGTGTTTGCAACCAACTACCAAAAGTCCTGATGTGTTCACATGTAATCCAGTCGTCAGACTGCTCCGGGTGTTTGTTGCGCAGAAAATTCTTGCGTTCATTGACATACGGGGTCACCAAGGTAGAATTCTGTAGAACTGTGTAGTGTGCTTGAGCCCAAGAATGCCCGTCCCTACATATTATTGCATCCGCTCCAAGCGTGCCTTTTCCAGTCAGTCTCCCCTCATACCGCGATTGAGGGAGACCAATCGGCTTAAGGTCAGGAATAAAGTCAACACAAAACCCAATGACCTCCTCTGTTTGATGGCCCATGGAGATGCTTCCTTCTGGCCTAGCACGGTTACGAACATATTTCTTTAAGACTCCCATGAACCTCTCAAAGGGGAACAAATTGTGTAGAAATACAGGACCCAGAATGGCAATCTCATCGACTAGATGAACTAGGACGTGCGCATGATATTGAAGAAGGATGGTGGGAACACCAGCTCGAAACTGACAAGACATTGCACCAAATCATTCTTTAACCTTGGTAGGATATCTGGATCGATTACCTTCTGAGAGATTGCATTGAGGAATGCACATAGCTTCACAATGGCTAATCGAACGTTTTCCGGTATAAGCCCCCTCAATGCAACCGGAAGCAGTTGCGTCATAATCATGTGGCAGTCATGAGACTTTAGGTTCTGGAACTTTTTCTCTGCCATATTTATTATTCCCTTTATATTCGACGAGAAGCCAGACGGGACCTTCATACTGAGCAGGCATTCAAAGAAGATTTCCGTCTCTTCTTTGGTAAGAGCGTAGCTGGCAGGACCTTCATACTGCTTTGGATGCATGCTGTCTTTTTCGTGCACACGTTGCTGGTCCTCCCTTGCCTCCGGTGTATCTTTTGTCTTCCCATACTCGCCCAAGAAGCCTAGCAGGTTCACGCAAAGATTCTTCGTCACGTGCATCACGTCGGTTGCAGAGCGGACCTCTAGGTCTTTCCAATAGGGTAGGTCCCAAAATATAGATTTTTCTTCCACATGGGTGCGCGTCCCTCAGCGTCATTCAGAACAGATTGTCCGCCAGGACCCTTTCCATAGATTACTTGTAAATCCTTGACCATATGAAGTATGGCATCACCAGTACGGAGGGCGGGCTTCTTCCGGTGATCTGCCTCACCTTTGAAATGCTTGCCTTTCTTTCTTAAGAGATGGTTGGTCGAAAGAAATCGACGATGTCCCAGGTACACAATCTTCCTGCATTTGTCCAAATATATATTTTCGGTATCATCTAAACAGTGCGTGCATGCGTGGTATCCCTTGTTTGTCTGTCCTGAAAGGTTACTAAGAGCAGGCCAATCATTGATGGTTACAAACAGCAACACATGTAGGTCAAATTCCTCCTGTTTGTGCTCATCCCACACACGTACACCTTCTCCATTCCACAGCTGTAAAAGTTCTTCAACTAATGGCCTTAGGTACACATCAATGTCGTTGCCGGGTTGCTTAGGGCCTTGGATGAGCACTGGCATCATAATGAACTTCCGCTTCATGCACAACCAAGGAGGAAGGTTATAGATACATAGAGTCACGGGCCAGGTGCTATGATTGCTGCTCTGCTCCCCAAAAGGATTAATGCCATCTGCACTTAAACCAAACCATACGTTCCTTGCGTCACCTGCAAAGTCCCCCCACCTTCTCTCGATTTTTCTCCACTGCGACCCGTCAGCGGGTGCTCTCAACTTCCCGTCTTTCTTACGGTCTTCTTTGTGCCATCGCATCAACTTGGCATGCTCTTTGTTTCTGAACAGACATTTCAGCCATGGTATTATAGGAGCATACCACATCACCTTGGCAGGAACCCTCTTCCTGGGGCGCTCGCCCTCAACATCACCAGGGTCATCTCGTCTGATCTTATACCGCAATGCACCGCATACCGGGCATGCATTCAAATTCTTGTACTCCTCACCGCGGTAGAGGATGCAGTCATTAGGGCATGCATGTATCTTCTGCAGCTCTAATCCTAGAGGGCAGAGAACCTTCTTTGCTCCATACATACTGTCAGGCAATTCGTTATCCTTTGGAAGCTTCTTCTTCATTATTTTCAGTAACTTCTCAAATCCCTTGTCAGAAACACCATTCTCTGCCTTCCATTCCAGCAATTCCAGTGTGGTACCGAGCTTTGTGTTGCCATCTTCGCAATTTGGGTACAACCGTTTTTTGTGATCCTCTAACATGCGATCGAACTTCAACTTCTCCTTTTCACTCTCGCTTTCTCTCTGTGCATCAACAATAACCCGGCGAAGATCATCATCGGGCACATCGTCTGGTTCATCTTGATCTTCAGCTTCCCCCGTTGCAGTATCACCGTATCCAGGGGGATAGTTGTCATCATCCTCTTCTTCTTCGTTATCTTCCATCATAACCCCTATTTCTCCGTGCTTGGTCCAAACATTATAGTGTGGCATGAAACCCTTCTCAAGCAGGTGCAAGTGAAGGGTTTTCGAGTCAGAGTAATCCTTCGTATTCCCACAGACATTACATGGACAATACATAAAACCATTCTGCTTGTTTGCCTCAGCCACTTCGGTCACCGTACATCCATTGCCGGTTCATCTGCGTGCATTATATAATTAAGTGTATCAAAAACCATTACAGAACATCATGAATAGAGAAGTGACCAAATTAATACAAGTTCATCATCACATTAAAACCAAAGTACTGTAGTGATCAAATGTTATTACTGAAAAAATAAATACATAAAGTTCATACATAGTTCTCATTATCAACTATGTAAAACATTTAAATGCATCAACAAATGCGATCATAATCGCAACGAAGGTAACAATTGATCCAACAGCATAATGATACCAAGCCTCATTATCAATGGCATATTTTCTAATCTTTCTAATCTTCAAGCGCATTGCATCCATCTGCATCTTGTGATCATCGACGACATCGGCAACATGCAACTCCAATTTCATCTTCTCCTCTTCAATTCTTTTCAATTTTTCTTTCAAATAATTGTTTTATTTTTCAACTAAATTTAACCTCTCGACAAGAGGGTCGGTTGGAATTTCCGGTTCACATACCTCTTAGATAAAAACATCTATGTCACGTTGGTCGGCATAATTCTCATAAACACTAAATGAAACAAATAGTAATAAAAGATAATATACCACATCCGAATCATAGACCGGACAAGAGCCGACGGGGGCGGATACCAAAACCATGGCACTATATAATAACAAACAATAATAAAAGTAAGAAAATTATACAAGTAGCTATATAACTCATACAACAAGTAAGAATTTTTTTTCTTTTAAAAAGAAGATAAGAGCAAGAGGCTCACCACGGTGGTGCCGGCAATGAGATCGGCACGGGCGATCGACGGCGGTGAGGACGGGGATGGGGACAATGGTGCACCGCCAAACCTAGATAAATCTTGGGGAAAATGGAGCTTGGAGGTCGAGCTTGGAGAGGAGAAAGCTTAAGTGTGACTCGGGCATTTCATCGAACACCTCATGTGCATAGGAGGTGAGAGCAGAGCAGCACACACCTCCCACATCGGCCGGCCAAAAAACAGAGGAGTGAGCGGGCAGGGGAGAGCATATATATAGGCATCTCTTTAGTCCCGGTTCGTGGCTAGAACCGGGACAGAAGACACACATTTAGTCCCGGTTCCAGCCACCAACCGGGACTAAAGGGGCTGCGCCAGGAGCGAGGCCCTTTAGTCCCGGTTCGTGTCTGGAACCGGGACCAAAGGGGTCAGACGAACCGGGACTGGTGCCTGCCGGGGCCCGGCCGGGGCCCTGGCCTCACGAACCGGGACTGATGCACCCATTGGTCCCGGTTCGTAACAGAACCGGGATTGATGCTCTTATCTGGCCTGGACCAAAGCCTTGTTTTCTACTAGTGTTAATACCCTGGATGCATTCTGGATAGCGGTCGATGGGTGGAGTAATAGTAGTAGATGCAAGCAGGAGTCGGTCTACTTGTCTCGGGCGTGATGCCTATATACATGATCATTGCCATGAATCCATCATAATTATTTGCTTTTCTATCAATTGCCCAACAGTAATTTGTTTACCCACCGTATGTTTATGTGCTCAAGAGAGAAGCCTCTAGTGAAAACTATGGTCCCTGGGTCTATCTTTATTATATAAAAAACCTAAAAATACCTGGCTGCAATTTATTTACTTCTATTTTAATTAGTAGTTTAGTTTATCTATTTACCTCGATAAGATTTAATCCTTGCAAATAACCGCTAAGAGGATTGACAACCCTCTTATTTGCGTTGGGTGCAAGTGTTTGCTCTTGTGTGTGTAGGTGCGCTTAACGGAATTTTGCTTGGTTCTCCTACTGGATTGATAACCTTGGTTCTTAACTGAGGGAAATACTTATCTCTACTGTACTGCATCATCCTCTCCTCTTCGGGGAAATACCAACGCAGACTACAAGTAGCAGGAAGATTTTCTGGCGCCGTTGCCGGGGAGACATCATCAAAATTACCAAGTACATTCGCACAAATTGTCATTCACTTGCATTTACTTTATTTACCTTTTATTTGCATTTGCCTCTCGTTTTCATCTCCCCACTTCTAATTTTTTTTTACAAAAACACAAAAATATTTTGTTTACTAGTTTGATTGCCTTGCCATTATGACTAGTTCTACTATCCCTCCTCTGTCTTCGGATTTTGAAGTTCTTTACTTCAAACAGAAATAAGGAGAAAATTTGAAAGACGCTTGGTATAGGATAATTGAATCTTATCGTATTTGCACTATAAAAGGAGATATGGAAATTTTGTTGCGAAACTTTTATGTAGGGCTAACTACTCCCAATAGACAACTCTTGGACTTTTCTACCAAAGGAAATTTTATTTATAGTGATCCTAATACAGCTTATGAACTAATAGAGGGAATAGTGGGGTCCCCACCATTGCAAAAAGGACCTAATTATACTCAAGAAGGGATTCAAATTTTTGAAAAGCTAGGTGACATACAAAAAAATCTGGTAGAATTACAAAAGTCTAATGAACCCCTTAAAAATGTTAGCGGTAACCTCAACCGTATGAATAATCTCCTTACTATTTGCAATAAGAAGTTAGACACTCTAGATAGTAAAGTTGCTTTATTTTCTGAAAATCATGGGAAGCGCAAGGAGCCTCACGGGTTCGAGACCAATCCTTCTAAAGTAGTAAAAACCAAGGATGACAACACTTGAAACTATGTATTATGCCTAGCTAGGGGCATAAAACAATAGCGCTTGTTGGGAGGCAACCCAATGAATAAAATAAATTTTTGCTTTTACCTACTGTTCTTGAGTGTTTGCATGATTATAGCTTCTGTTATGATATTGTTTTTATGTTTTAATTAGTGTTTGTGCCAAGTAATGCCTTTGGGATGATTTGGAAGATAGTATGATTGATGCTATTTGAAAAACAGAAAGTTTTGAGTCCAGTGCTGGAATTAGTTCTGTACTGGAGCGTCAGAAAAATCTGAATTTTTTACACAGTATTGGTATATGAATTGCCCACATTGTCCTAATTTATCAGAATTTTTGGAGTTACAGAAGTATGGCTTTTAAATAGATTTTTACAGACTGTTCGGTTTTAGACAGATTCTGTTTTTATTGCATAGTTTGCTTGTTTTGATGAATCTATGGATTGTATCGGGGGGTATGAGTCATGGAGAAGTTGGAGTACAGTAGCATTATGCCAATATTAAATATGAATCAATTTACAACAGTACCTAAAGTTAAAGATTTGTTTGTTATACTAACGGATCTCACGAGGTTTCTGTTGAGTTTTGTGTGCTGAAGTTTTCAAGTTTTGGGTGAGACTACGATGGACAAAGGAATAAGGAGCGGCAAGAGCCTAAGCTTGGGGATGACCAAGGCACCCCAAGGTAATATTCAAGGAAGACTCAAACGTCTAAGTTTGGGGATGACCCGGAAGGCATCCCTCTTTCGTCTACAATCTATCGGTAACTCACTTGGAGCTATATTATTATTCATCACATGATATGTGTTTTACTTGGAGCGTCTTGTGAAATAGTTTGTATGCTTTTTAGTTTGTCACAATCATCTTTGCTGAACACACCTTTTTGAGAGGGACACACATTATTCTCGATTTGTTAGAATACTCTATGTGCTTCACTTATATCTTTTGAGCTAGGCAGTTGCTCTACTGCTTCACTTATATCTTTTAGAGCATGGCGGTGATGATATTTTAAAGAAATAGTTGCACTCTCATGCTTCACTTATATCTTTTTTTGAGAGTCTCATGATAGCAATGGTAATATGCACGGGTTATGAATTTGGTCTTGATATGATAGATATTCAAGAGGGATATAATAAAAACTTTCATGTATATCACTGAATATGATAAATTTGATTCCTTGCAATAGTTTTACGATATTAAGATGGTAATATGGGGGAGGTATTAGTAGATAATTGTGGTTTAGTAAGAATAATTGTGTTAAGGTTTGTGATTTCCGAAGCATGCACGTATGATCTGTCGTTATGCTAAGAAGTTGGAGCATGATTTATTCTTGATTGTCTTCCTTTGTGTGGCGGTCAGGGGCGCGCGATGGTTAACTCCTACCAACCTCCCCCCTAGGGGCATGCGTAATAGTACTTTGCTTCGAGGGCTAATAAACTTTCACAATAAGTATGTGAGTTCTTTATGACTAATGTGAGTCCATGGATTATACGCACTCTCACCCTTCCGCAATTTGCTAGCCTCTTCGGTACCATGCATTGCCCTTTCTCACATCGAGAGTTGGTGCAAACTTCGCCGGTGCATCCAAACCCCGTGATATGATACGCTCTATCACATAAGCCTCTTTATATCTTCCTCAAAACAGCCACCATACCTACCTATCATGGCATTTCCATAGCCATTCCGAGATATATTGCCATGCAACTTCCACCGTTCCATTTTTATGACATACATCATCATTGTCATATTGCTTTGCATGATCATATAGCTGACATAGTTTTTGTGGCTCAGCCACTGTTTATCATTGTTAATACATGTTACACTAGCATCATTGCACATCCTGGTACACTGCCAGAGGCATTCATATAGAGTCATGTTTTTGTTCTAGTATCGAGTTGTAATTTTGAGTTGTAAGTAAATAGAGGTGTGATGATCATCATTATTAGAGTATTGTCCTAGTGAGGAAAGGATGACGGTGGATATGATTCCCCCACAAGTCGGGATGAGACTCCGGACGAAAAAAATAAGAAAAAAATATATAAAAAAAAGAGGCGAAAAAGAGCCATGAAAAAAAATATAAAGAAAAAAAAGAAAAAAATAAATGAGAGAAAAAGAGAGAAGGGGCAATGTTACTATCTTTTTCCACACTTGTGCTTCAGAGTAGCACCATGTTTTTCATATAGAGAGTCTCCTATTTTGTCACTTTCATATACTAGTGGAATTTTTTCATTATAGAACTTGGCTTGTATATTCCGATGACGGGCTTCCTCAAATGCATGAGCAAGCAAGTTGGATGCACACCCACTTAGTTTTCATGTTGAGTTTTCATACACTTATAGCTCTTAGTGCATCCGTTGCATGGCAATCCCTACTTCTCGCATTGACATCAATTGATGGGCATCTTCATATCCCGTTGATTAGCCTCGTTGATGTGAGACTTTCTCCATTTTTGACTTCTCCTAATTATCTCTATCACCATACTCTATTCCACTCATAGTGCTATATCCATGGCTTGCGCTCATGTATTGAGTGGGAGTTGAAAAAGCTGAAGCACATTAAAAAGTATGAACCAATTGCTTGGCTAAAACCGGGGTTGTTCATGATAACACTACTAGAAAAAAGCACATTAGTGGCGCACCACATTTGGGTATTAATGGCGCACCATAGGTGTGCCACTGTTACCACGCCACTAATAACAAATACTAATGGCGCACCCCTGGTGCGCCATTAGTATTCAATATAACAGTGGCGCACCTTGTAGTGCGCCATTACTATGGATACTGGTGCGCCACTACTAATGCAGATGAGGGGGCCCTGGCCAACAGGTGCGCCACTGATGTCTCTATAAGTGCGCCATTGATATTTTGCAAGGTGCGCCACTAATGTTCTAGCAGGTGCGCCACTACTATGAATTATAGGACTTTTTTTATGTTTTGCTTTTCTGATATTTGCACAACACAGAATATATTAATTATACAGCACAGAATATACAATACAATACAGCACCACAATTAGTCAAGTATAAATAGGACATAATACAATTCATCACATTAGTTTCCGAATTCGAAATAGTGAACAAAGTTCAAATATTAGACAAGTTTAGGTCTCGAGACCGAGTAGCGAGTTTGTCGTCACATTACAAAGTCGATATCATCTAAACTACCATCACATAGAAGAGAGCTGCGGTCACGATGAGCATCATCGCGATGAAACTGGTCTTCATCCGGTTCCTCCTCCGCTCCCTCCTCTCTCCCGCTAGATAGCGCGCGTATCTAGCTTCCGCCTCCGCCCTAGTGGTGTACCCTTTGTAACTGTTACCGCTGAAACGGTGAACCTGTTTCCGACACTCCTCCCAGTCGTCGTAGACTCCGGGAACCTCACCCTTGTACACGACATACGACGGCATCTCTATGCACTAGACAAACAAAACATTAGTAGCAATTCACAGATAATATATAAGCAATATATAAGTATGCAACAAAAGGATCGGAAGAGAAAAGCAACACATTAATAGCACGGTTCATGGTCCTACTAATAAATAGCATCGATTACATATAAGTTGAACGACTGTCCAAACTAAAGAGACATAAAGTTCATTAAAGTTTAATTACAACATGAGCTAATCGATATTTCAGAACTACATAGCATCAATACTTTCGACTCGACTCAGGGACCGGAGCATGGATGAAGCCGCCGTCTTTCGTGATGGTCATGAATGTGCGGTCGTTGTTAGCCTGCATTTGTAGCGTTGTTTCTATTTCACTGTTGGACGGTTGATAGTTGAGGTAGAACTGCCCCGAGGTACGAAGGACATCTTGATAGATGATGTCCGCTAACTCCGACTGGATGCGAAAGAATTCTTGTCTGATGTCCTCGTCCTGGATTGCCGACAAGCGTGCGGCCCATTCTTTGAGATCATTTGGTAGCATACGCTGATGATGGTTCCGTACGATCGCCCGCATGTGATGGAGGGCATAGTAGGCATCCTTCTGACTGCCAGGCGGCTGCTTGACGCAGGGGAACGTCGTTATGTGGGTGAACACGTGCTTGCCGTACCTACAAATTGGCCTCCTGAAGGTGCCTCCAGAATTGGCGTAGCCGGGGAGAGCATCATCAAGAACTTTCTTGATATCTGTGTAGTTTTTGTTCGACTGACGGTCCGAGTCGAAATACGTGGCCATGGAATATTTCGGGCTTAAGAGGATGAGTGTGCAATGTGTGTCACTGCACAAAACACGAAATGTTAGAAAAAAAAGAACGATCAAAATCTAAGAAATCATATGTTACGGGGCGGTGAGGGGATGACTTACTCGGAAAAGTAAGGCACGAGGAAGTTATCCTTATCTGGGTTCGCCAGAATGATGCCTTCGAGGTATGAACTCGCGACTTGCCGGTCCCCAGCGCTGCCCAAGATCTTGGCACGCATGTAGAAGGGGTCGACTATCACGATGTTCGGGGTCTTGTCTCTAATGATCCGTATCTCCATACTGAGCGAAAATAGCCGAATGAAGGTGTAGTGCAGCGGATAAAGGTTAAACATAGCGAAGATGTCATCAAACCGCAGGACGATCATACGCCCGATGGGGTTATCGACAAAGCCCTTGCCCTCTGGCACCTTGGCCACGAAAACCGGGTATGCCACATCATTCTCGGAGAGACGCCGCTTCTCCATAGAAAGAACACCGTCATGCAGACTCCGCATAGCACCGGTTGCAGCATTGAGCAGATTAGTCGGTAGCATCGGCCTACCCGCCACATGCACCCTCCTCGAGATATCCTTAGGTATTGGTGGCCCGTCCTGAGCACAGATCGTACTCGGTGCCGGCTGGCTCGCACCCTTGTTATTTTTTCTTTTCCGTTCCTTCTGCTTCTTCTGCTGTAATGGGATCGAGTTCTGCTCAGAGACCACCTTCTTGAGTGTGTTGGGGCTGATAATAATTCGCACCTCGGCTGTTTGAGTCTCGGTGAAGGCGGCATCTGGAGGCGTCTCCTGAGAACTGAACAGATGACGCCTGTTGCAATTGGGTTTCTCCGCGGTACCAGCTAGATCGCGATCGTCTTTTGCAGGGTTGGGTTCTTGAGAAGGAGGCCCCAAGAATTCGTCACCGTACCCATGTTCGTTGATGTACTTATCGACGTTGGAAAATGTACCCACGTCGTCGTCCGGATCCTGTGCCATATGCATGTCCGGATCAGCTGACGGCGGTAGCGTTGCGGCGGTCTTGCCATGGCTTGGCGCCGGCACGACTGGCGGTGTTGTCTGTGGGGTGGTGTCCCCCGCCCCCAAACGAATCTGGCTCTTCGGCCAAAGCATGGACCAGTTTAAGCAGGCGCTGAGGGTCATCACATCATCTTCATCGGCCCCAGGGGGTCGATACGGAGGTAACAAGTCGTCGCAGCCCCGCAGCACCCGAACCAGTTGAACCCTATACATGGTGGGTGGCATCGGATTACCGTGGAACACGCGGTTGTCCGGTTCAACGATTTTGGCCTTGGCGACATCGATCAACTCGCCGTCCACGAAGTGCAGGAGAGTGCATGGAACGTTGGCGGCGCCCTGCGAAAACATGTAGGGCGTCAAGGATGCCCAGTCAAAGGCAAGGAGATGAAGTCATCGGCCGAGGCTTAGTTACCGTGATGGCGTCGAGCTCAGCTAATGTCGAGGCACCGCCAACGGCGGGCGTGCAAGTGACGGAGGGGCCGCTTGCTGCCGAGGTGCCGGCCGGCGTATTCTTCCCACAGCCGGGTGCATTAAGCTCCAATACCGGCGCCGTCGCCGGAGACACCAATGCCGCCTCCGCCGGAGACACCAATGCCGGCGCGTTGTGCGAGTTGCTGCCCGTGAAGCTGGGAATCGGGGGCGGCCCCTGTTGGCCGCCCGCAATCCACCCCCGCAGCCCCTCAAGCAAGGTAGGCATAATGGCGGTGATCGTCGCTCCCAGTTGGTCTCGCACTTGCTCTTGGACTATCTCCGGAATCCGCGCCACTTGTGCCTTGAGTTCTTTAACCTCGCGCTCCTGGCTTTCCGAGCTGGTCTTTCTCTCCTTTCGCCCAGCCTTATAGTATTCCGACCATTTCGTGGACAAGCCTTCGCCGGCCACACGACCAGCTAACGACGACTTACTGAACTTATCCTTGTGTTTCATTACGTTCAACGCCCTATTTAAAGTGGTGTCCCAAGGGGCAGACGGGGAGCTCTGAGACCCCGCGCTACTGCTTTCAGTTTCCTGCGGAAGGAACGTGAACCATTTAGAAATTTAGCTTCATTAATTAGAATGCAACCATATGGAGCTAATTACGCGGGGGTGTATTCCTTACCAGAACACGCTCAAGATCCTTCACCTTCGGATCCGTGGTAAGCTCCTTTGTTACCGGGTCCACCTTGTACCGGGCCCTGACATAGTTCCTGGTCTGCTTTTCATGGTATTTATCGAAGAGGGGCGGTAGGCCTTGCGCGGCACGCTCCGCGTCCTCCTTGTCCCATTTAGGTTCCGCCACTCTGTAACCGCCGGGACCGAGTTTGTGGACCCCTAAGTTCAAGTCCTGCATATCTTTCCCCCACTGACTTGATTCCGTGGATGCGTTGCTCTTGCACTTGATCTTGAACTCCAGGTAGTCAGCTTCGCTGATCGAAGGATTTTTCTCCTTGATCTTCTCATAACTATCACCTCTTAGAATCATTCTCTTCACCGCGGCTCTCCAAGTAGCCAGGGCTGTGCTCATCTTCGTGAGGGCGGCACTGTTCACTTTATTCCCTGAGAGGCGTGTGTTTGCGAAGTCACCGGGGAACTTGTATCGTTCGTGCAGCTTCGTGAAGAGGAGGTTGCGCAAATTCCCTCAGTCACGATGCCTTAGGTTCTCGGTGTTGATCGAGACGGTGCTCCGGAGAATGCACCCGAGTTGTCCCGCGTACCCACCGACTAATTCTTTGGGCGCCGTTGGATGCCCACTGGAGGACACTTCAGTAAATTCCTCCTTGACGGTGCCGAGCACGTTCGGGCTCCGGTCCTTCCGTTGCCTCTTCGGTTGGCTGCCATCTGTGCGTTCGCTGCCATCATCAGTGGTGGCATCCCCGGCGGCACCATCAGTGGTGTCATCCCCAACGCCACTAGGGGTTGTGTAGTTAGGATCGGTGTCTTCCGCGGCGTCCTCATAGCGGTGAGGTTCTTCCTCCATCTCCTGGGACAGCTCCCAGAATGGCTTGCCCGAACCGCCGGCCTCATCGTTGTTGGCCATGTTCGCTCTAAATAGGAAAAAATGGCTAATAATTAGTGCCATGGTGATCTTAAGCACATTGCTCCTGCTTTGTTGGGACCTGATAATGCTCGGGTATTTTCTTTCTAAAAAAACATTCTTATTTTAATTTGACTTCACAAAAAAAGAACCTCTTGTTTTACTTTAATTTGTATCTATCCTCGGAACAACATTCCAAGATATCTGAAGTACACTCAAAATAAGTGTCATGACAAGAAAGAATAGTGTCCTAAAACTATTAATAGAGCATGAAAGGGGTAATTTCATTGACATAAATTCTAGGAAAAATTCGGCATGACCTTTGCTAAAAAAGGTCATGCCGAAGTGCCAGAAATTTGCCGGACGGAAATTAATCAACGTTCCGGCAAAACATTGGCAACTCAATGTACCTGCACATAAACCCCAAACCTAGCCATCCAGCGGCTGTTCTGGTGAGTGTGGAGCAAGCACACATCAATCACCAGGCCAGGCTAAAAAAGGTCAATGCACGCACACACACACATGTATATATCTACCAGATCAAGCACACATCAATCCATCAGGCCATCAGCTAGCATTTAGAGAAGTAAAAATTCATTAATATTTACACATTTGTACCCATCTTTAGGAATCTGGCAATAAAAACAACATCAGCCAGTACAGGCCATTAGAGATAGAAACACCAGCCACTTTCATTAATTCAGCACTTGACATTCAAAGAAACATCAGTCGAACATGTTGTCAAGAGCAGATACTAACAAACCTCAAGATCAAATTCAGGCTGAACTAGCAATGACTGCCTGAAGGCAAGTCACCTGATCGTGGAGGCGGGACATGTGTATGCTCGAAGCCTCGAACAAAAGCTGCAGAGCAATGCAAATCATGTATGGTAAGCCTTGCAAAATATCTCAAAGCTGCAGAGCAATGCAAATCTGTTTTAGTCAAACATTCCCAGCAACTGAAGAGAGTCAGATGTGAATAGGCATGGGCTGGTGTCGAACATCCCATAAAACCTTGCTAAATATGCAAGCGCTGAACCAAAAAATATGCATATTTCGACAACTTTCAGAACAACATTGTATTCTCCAAGAAAAACATATAATAAACATTACTCTGCAGTCTGCGCTGTCAAAATTCAGAGGGTAATACTCTCTGAATTAGTGGGGAATACATATAGTAATGCAGACAGTAATTAGCTACAGATGTATTCGTGGGCAATACGCTCCAAACAAACAAACGCCCAAATATGCTGCTATTAGTGGGGAATTAGTGAGAATACTCTGTATTAGTGGACAGTATTAGTGGGCAAATACTATGCACTGTCAATCAGTGGGAGTATTCTTTTAAGGGTGATGCAGACAGTAATTGGCTACATTGGTACATTATATCCATAGTAAAACAAACAAATGCCTTCCTTCCTACTGATTAGCAGCAACCAGCAGCATAGCACTTGCACTCACTCACTGAATTTAGCCAAAATTAGGGTGGTAAAAATCCCCCAAACTGCCCAAATCGAGGGGCTCTCCGCTCCCCGTTGCCAGTTCCCCACGAGCGGGATTCAGAAGCTAGAAGCGGCAGCTGGTTCGTCTCTGATTCCCAACAACTGCGCTGATCCAAGTTCAAGAGCATACTGGAAATCCAAAAGGGAGGCACTACAAGTGGTGGGGGGAGGAAGATACCTGGAGGGGCGACTCCGGTGGCAGGAGGTGCCGGGCGAGGTGACCGGGGGACGGAGGAGCAGGGGTGGCGGGACGCGTTGGAGGCGGAGGATGACGGGGTCGTCGGTGAGCCTCGCTGCGCGATGAAGGCGCTGATGGGGACAGCGGAGTTGATCTAGAGGCGGACACGGAGGCGGAGGCGGTTGGGCTCGTCGGCGGAGTTCGATCTGGGTGGCGGCGAGGTGGAGGTTGCGGACGAGCCGGGTGGCGGCGGTGGCTGGCAAAGGAGAGACGAGTGAGGGGAGGGAATGAAAGAAGCTAGGGGATGGAGTAGGATAATGCCGTAGTGGGGGGAGGGTTAACAATGGCGCACCTGGGAGGGGTGCGCCATAAACAAGGATAGCAATGGCGCACCTTTTAGGGGTGCGCCATAAAAATTGGTATATCAATGGCGCACCTTTTAGAGGTGCGCCATAAACACTGTGATAGCAATGGCGCACCTTCTCCTGGTGCGCCATTACTAACTTTTTTTTATTTTTTTGAATTTTTAGTTGCATGTAATAATTTAAGATTTGAGATAAAAGAAAAGGAAAATGCAAATGGAGTGATAAAACCATTGTGCAAAGATTTAGAATTAGATGACATGGTTGAAATCAAGTGACATGAAATAATTAACAGTCATCAAAGATTGAGCTTGCCACTGACACACACACGCGGCCGACACGTCGTGATTCGATCTTAGCTATCTTTTCACAATCTTCTTGCCCTTCTTTCTCGCGGTTGAATAATTTAGCCCCGGAACCCCTTGAATTCTTCTCTTGAACGGACGTCCTTTAGGTAGGGTGGTCCTGCTTCTTCTTGTGGTGTATGGTACTTCATCGTCGTCGTCATCTTCCATCTTCGGGTCGCCGTACTTGTCGAAGTCTTGCTCATTGGCGACTCCATCCATTCCGATGATGTTACTTTTGCCTCTCCTCACGACAACATGACTGGGCTTTGATGGGTCGGTAATGAAGAAGCATTGGTCCACTTGGCAAGCCAGTACCCATGGCTCATTTTTCGCGGTGACGTTTGCGCCCGCGGTCTTGGATTTGGCTTCGGGAATAACCATGGTGGTGAAATACCGGTCTTCTTTTAGGACGCTCTTGGCCCATCTGACACGGAACATCGGGACCTTCTCTTCAGCGTAGCTCAGCTCCCAGATCTCCTCGATCCTTCCGTAGTATCTGTCCTTGTCGTTATCGGTGTAGGATTCCATCGTTACCCCGGAGTTCTGATAATCGCTCTTCATATCCTTTTCCTCGGTGTAGAATGTGTAGCCGTTGATATCGTACACCTGATAGGTCATCAGGTTGTGCTCGGCGCCCTGTGACAAGACGAATATGAGTTTTTCTTCCACGGAAGAATCCTCATGTAAAGGGTACGACAGAAGCTTGTCCTTGAACCAACGCGTGAAACATGAGTTGTGCTCTTTGATTATATCTCCGTCCGTCCTCTGTTGGCCTCGGTCATTGTACGTCTTCTCAATAAAGGTTTTGTGCTCTACCACCCAAGGATCGACCACGTCTATGTGTTGTAGCGCGACTAGGTTTGCTCTTTCAAAGTCGGCGAGTCGACCCTTGAAGTCGACATGCATTTCGCGACGACCCTCGCGGTGACCCCATCCAGCGAGCCTGCCGAGGTGCCTGTTGACAGGCAGACCAACGGGGTTCTCGATGCCTAGATAATTCGTGCAGAAGGAGATGCACTCTTCGGTCAGAAAGCCCTTGGCTATGCTTCCATCTGGACGTGCCCTGTTGCGAATGTATCCTTTGATGACACCATTCATCCTTTCGAACGGCATCATGCTGTGCAAGAACATCGGCCCGAGTTGGATGATATCCTCCACGATATGGACCAGCAGATGCACCATAACATCGAAGAATGCGGGCGGGAAGTACATCTCAAGCTTGCATAGTATCACCACGATCTCTTCCTGTAGCCTTCTGAGTTGCCTCATGCCAACCGACTTCCGAGAGATGACGTCGAAAAAGTTGCATAGGCCAAATAGCGTTTCACGGACGTGCGCGTCCATGATCCCACGGATTGCAACTGGAAGTATCTGCGTCATCAGCACGTGACAGTCGTGAGACTTCATCCCGCTGAACTTCTGCTTCGCTGAGTCTAGGTATCTGCTTATCTTCCCCGCGTAACCGTAAGGAAGTTTTACTCCTACGAGGCAGGTGAAAAACTGCTTGATCTCCTTCTGACTTAGAGTGAAGCACGCGGGAGGGCAGTCATATTCGATCTTCTTGGCCTTTTTGCCTTTGCGACGACTTTCCGTGTCCTTCGCCTCATCATCATCATCATCATCATCATCATCATTAGGGCATTTTGCGTGAAGCTCCTCCCTGGTGCCCATTGATTGCAAGTCTGCCCTTGCTTTCGGCCCATCTTTGGTCCTCTCTGGCATGTTGAGCAGGGTACCAAGCAGACTCTCGCACACGTTCTTCGTGATATGCATGACATCAAGGCTGTGAGGCACACGGAGGATCTTCCAGTACGGCAAGTCCCAGAAAACAGACCTCGTTTTCCATACCTTCAGCAGCGGCTCTGGTGCCTTTCGCTTCTTTCCCGGCGGTGGGCACTCTTTCCAATTTTTCAATAGCTCGTCTATTTCCTCGCCGCTCCTCGTACGTGGGGGTCTTCGGGGTTCGGTTTCACCATCGAACAGATCCTTGCGTTTTCTCCATGCGTCATCGTCGCGAAGCCACCTTCGATGTCCCATGAACACGGTTTTCGAAGACCCGGGATCTCTATCTAGCTGGCGATACGTTGTGTCATCCATGCACCTGACGCATGCACAAAATCCGTGGACCACCTGCCCCGCGACATATCCGTAACCGAGATAGTCGTGCACCGTCGTGAGTAGTGCGGCTCTCATAGGGAAATATTCTTTCGCTGCGGCGTCCCACGTATTGGCTGGCGTTTTCCACAGCGTGTCTAGCTCCTCTTTCCGCAGTCCCAGATACAGATTGATGTCATTCCCTAGTTGTTTCGGCCCTTCAATTAGCATACTCATGTGAATGTACTTCCTCTTCATGCACATCCAGGGGGGAAGGTTGTACATCCACACAAACACAGGCCAGGTGCTATGTGTGCTTCTCTGGCTGCCAAACGGATTGACTCCATCGGTGCTCGCGCCCAGCATGATGTTCCTTGGATCATCCCCAAATTCTGGGTGTTCGAAGTTCAACGCTTGCCACTGGCTCGCATCCTTAGGGTGACTCAGCATCTTGTCTTTTTTATTTATCTCCGGATCATTTTCGTCATCTTCTCGCTTCTTCTCCTTCCTATCCGCGTGCCAACGCAGGAGCTCTGCTAGCTTAGGGTCCGCGAAATACCGCTGCAGACGAGGAGTGATCGGAAAGTACCACACCACTTTTCGAGGAGCTTTCTTCCTCTTCTTGTATCGAGTGACGCCGCACACCGGACATATGGTAGACTCCGCGTGCTCGTCCCGATAAATGATGCAATCGTTCATGCACACATGGTATTTCACGTGCGGTAAATCCAGAGGACACACGATTTTCTTCGCCTCCTCGAAACTGGTCGGGCACTTGTTCCCCTTGGGAAGACGTTCGTGCCAGAATGACATGTTCTCGTCGAAGCATGCGTCGGTCATTTTGTGTTTTACCTTCATCTCCAGAGCCATGAGCGTTACTTTCAGGCGGGTATCCTCAGGCCTGCATCCTTCATACAATGGAGTAACCGCGTCTATCTCCAGTTGATCCAGCTTGGCTTTCTCTCGGGCGGCAGCTCTTGCGTTACCCGTCTGCTTGAGAAGCAGCTCTTGAATATGAGGGTCCTGCACCCAGCCCATCGATGGTCCATCGTCGTCTGCTCCGGCATCTTCATCTTCATGATCATGCCCTTCGTCTTGATCTTCCTCATCATCATGTCCGGCATCTTCTACATGATGACTGTGTCCTGCATCTACTTCGTGATCATGTCCTGGAGATTCTTCGTCTTCTCGCCGGCCGCCCTCGCCGCTATTGTCTTGCTGCCCTTCCTTATTTCTTGCCCGCCCCCCATGGACGACTTCATAATCATCTTCATCACCTTGCCACCGATAGCCATCCACGAAACCACGCACGAGCAGGTGGTCCCGCACCTGTCTGGAATCCGGGTCCATAAGGCTCTTCAGCTTGCATCTTCGACACGGACATCTTATCTCCGTCTCGTTCTTTTGAAGCCTCTCGGCCTTCGCGGAGCTCAAAAACCTAATTCACGATGCCTTTGGTCATCCTGCGGACCATGGTCGCCTGCGGGGTAGAGCAAAACGATATTTTAGAACCAAAAAAAAAAATTTGGCATGACTTTGCCTAAAAATAGGACCAAAAAGAATGCATAGTGCCAAATTCTCGCCGAAACGGAAATGAATCAACATTCCGGCAAAATATTGGTAACTATCGCATTTCAAATACCGATACCTGCAAACACAAACATATGCAACACCACAAACATATGCAACACCACAAACATACGTAGATCTAGCTCAATGAGAAAAGTGTAGATCTAGGCCATAAAAAGTGTGTACGTTGGAGGGAGAAAAAAGTAGATCTAGAACATAAAGAAAGCTCTCCCCTTACTTACCTATCAAAAAAAGGAAATTTAACCACTTAATTTGGGTGAATCTATGGTGCAAATGAGGTGAGGAGGAGGAGGCAGCCGTGACCAAGCTTGGTAGAGGTGGAGAGAATGACGTGGGGAAAGTGAGTGTGGTAGGTGGCTGTAAAAAATATCTAGCTGCTCTCAGGCTAGTAATGGCGCACCTCCTAAGAATGCGCCATTGGTAACCAGGGTTACTAATGGCGCACTTGGTGCGGGTGCGCCATTACTAGTTTTGAAAAAAAAAATTGAAAAAAAAATTGTTAGTAATGGCGCACCGGGGTGTGGTGCGCCATTACTAGTTAAAACTAGTAATGGCGCACCACAGCCCGGTGCGCCATTACTAGTTTTGAAAAAACAATTGAAAAAAAAATTGTTAGTAGTGGCGCACCGGGGTGTGGTGCGCCATTACTAGTTTTAACTAGTAATGGCGCACCACACCCCGGTGCGCCACTGGTAAGTCTGGGGAGGGGGGTGTGCCCAGGAGAAACTTAGCAGTGGCGCACCACACACCCGGTGCGCCATTAGTAATATGGACATTAATGGCGCACCCATATCTGGTGCGCCACTGCTATATAGCAGTGGCGCACCACATACATGGTGCGCCATTAATGTCCATATTAGCTATAGCCGTTTTTCTAGTAGTGTAAATACTTTGTGTGAAGAAGATGGAGCATGACAGGATTATATGATTTTGTAGGGATAACGTTCTTTAGCATTTTTATTTTGAAAGACATGATTGTTTGCTAGTATGCCTCAGTATTGATGTCTTTATATCAAATTATAGACTATTGCTTTGAATCATTTGGATCCTATTATTCATACCGTAAGAGAGAGATTACATGATGAAACATGATAGGTAGCATTCCACATCAAAAATTCTGTTTTTATCATTTACCTACTCGAGGACGAGCAGGAATTAAGCTTGGGGATGCTTGATACGTCTCCAACGTATCTATAATTTTTTATTGTTCCATGCTATTATAGTATCAATCTTGGATGTTTTTATATGCAATTATATATCATTTTTTGGGACTAACCTATTAACCCAGTGCCTAGTGCCAGTTGCTGTTTTCTGCTTGTTTTTGGCTTTTCAGAGAAACAGTACCAAATGAAGTCCAAATGCCACAAAACTTTTTGGAGATTTTTTTCTGGACAAAAGAAACTTGGGAAGCTTCGGGAGGAGGCCAGAAGCCTCACGGAGGCTTCACAAGGCACTAGGGCGCGCCCCAGGGGGGCGCGCCGTGCTACCTTGTGGGGCCCACGTGACTTCGTTTAACCTAATTCCACTTCTATAAATTCACAAATATTGGGAAACCCCCAGAGAGCAAGAAGAGAAAACCTTTCCACCGCTGCAAGCCTCTGTTCTTCCGCGATCCCATCTGGAGGCCTTTTCCGGTACTCTGTCGGAGGGGGAATCGATCACAGAGGGCTTCTACATCAACCTTGCTGCCCTTCCGATGATGTTTGAGTAGTTTACCACAGACCTACGGGTCCATAGCTAGTAGCTAGATGGCTTCTGCTATCTCTTTGATCTTCAATACAATGTTCTCCTCGATGTTCTTGGAGTTCTATCCGATGTAATCTTTTTTTGCGGTGTGTTTGTTGGGATCCGATGAATTGTGAGTTTATGATCAGATTATTCATGAGAAATATTTGAGTCTTCTCTGAACTCTTTTATGCATGATTGTTATAGCTTTGTATTTCTCTCCGATCTATCGATTTAGTTTGGCCTACTAGATTGATTTATCTTGCAATGGGAGAGGTGCTTTGTGATGGGTTCAATCTTGCGGTGCTCAATCCCAGTGACAGAAAGGGACATGACACGTATTTGTATTGTTGCCATTAAGGATAAAAAGATGGGGTTTATTCATATTGCTTGAATTTGCTTCTCTACATCATGTCATCTTTCTTAAGGCGTTACTCTGTTTCATACTTAATACCCTAGATGCATGCTGCATAGCGGTCGATGGGTGGAGTAATAGTAGTAGATGCAGGCAGGAGTTGGTCTACTTGTCTCGGACGTGATGCCTATATACATGATCATTGCCATGAATCCGTCATAATTATTTGCTTTTCTATCAATTGCCCAATAGTAATTTGTTTACCCATCGTATGTTTATGTGCTCAAGAGAGAAGCCTTTGTGAAAACTATGGTTCCCGGGTCTATCTTTATTATATAAAAAACCTAAAAATACCTTGCTGCAATTTATTTACTTTTATTTTAGTTAGTAGTTTAGTTTATCTATTTATCTCGATAAGATTTAATCCTTGCAAATAACCGCTAAGAGGATTGATAACCCTCTTATTTGCGTTGGGTGCAAGTGTTTGCTCTTGTGTGTGCAGGTGCGCTTAACGGAATTTTGCTTGGTTCTCCTACTGGATTGATAACCTTGGTTCTTAACTGAGGGAAATACTTATCTCTACTGTATTGCATCATCCTCTCCTCTTCGGGGAAATACCAACGCAGACTACAAGTAGCAGTGAGGCAGTTAATAAAGCTGCTTTGTACCAGGAAATTTTCACCTGTGGGCTGGGTTCCGTACCTTTGAAATAATTAGGACTCCCAGTCTCAGATGTGAGACTCAAAAATAGATTTGGAATATGATGACTGAGAAGATTGAGAAAAGATGTGCCTGCTGGCAGGAAAGACTGTTAAATATAGCTGGTAGGGTAACCCTAGTTCAATCCTGTCTTACTAACATGCCTATAAATATGATATCTTTCTACCCCATGCCTGTTGGGGTGAGAAAGAAATTTGACTTCTATAGAGCTAGGCTGGTCTGGCAAGCTGCTGAAGACAAGAAAAAAATACCATCTAGTGAATTGGAAAACCTGCTGTATGCCAAAACAGCAAGGAGGTTTGGGGATTATGAATTTAGACCTTTTCAATAAAGCCTTGCTTGCTGAGTGGCTTTGGAAACTAGATAATGAAACTAGATTATGGCAAGAGGTCTTATTATCCAAATATGTAAAAGGGAAGTGCATTTCTAGTGTTAATCATAGAAATGGGGATTCTCACTTTTGGTCTAGTCTTATGAAAATCAAAAACCTTTTTTACCACCATGTTAGAAAAAACTGGGTGATGGCAGAAATACTAGGTTTTGGGAGGATTGGTGGGTTGATGATAAACCTTTAAAAGATGCCTATCCAATTTTATATTTTATTAGAAATGATCACTATATCTTTGTATTTGATGTCATTACTAAAGGATGGCAACAATTTACTTTCAGAAGAACTTTGTATGGAGAGACAATTAATCTGTGGAATTCCCTGAAAAGTTGATGTGAGTAGGTGAGGATGTATGGTGGAAAATGTTCCTATGTGGATGCTTTCCCCTGATAGAAAATTTTCTGTGAAATCACTATATCTTCATCTGGTAAAGGGTGACAGTGGCTTCCCAATGAAGTTTCTGTGGAAAGTTAAGGTGCCTGCTAAAACTAAATTCTTCCTATGGTTGCTTAATAGAAAAAGCATCCTGACCAGAGACAACCTTCTGAAAAGAGGGTGGGAAGGAAACAAAAATTGTGTCTTCTGTGGTCAGGATGAAACTATTGATCACTTGTTTTTCTCTTGTTCATTTGTTAGACTGATATGGAATTTATTGAGATGTTCCTTTGATTTACATTCTATGCCTGTTGATCTACATGACTATTTTAACAGATGGATTAGACTGTTTCCTAAAAATGATAAAAGATTGGTGTTGGTTGGCATTTCTGCGCTGTTTTGGGCGGTGTGGAAATGTAGAAATGATATCATTTTTGATAGAAAAAACATCATGATCCTATGACTGTTGTTTTACTAATGTGCAAATGGATCATGGACTGGGCTATTTTGCAGACAAAAACAACCAGAGGAAAGAATGTTGATGCTGGGGGCAAGACTAATAGAGCAGGTGGCAAGTGATGTGTACCGCGCGGCGCAAGGATGGAGGCCTGGAGTCTTGAGGATAGGTGGCTGAGAGCTGCTGTCTGAAGATTTCTGAAGCTTCTTCGTTGTTGAGCTATCTTTTGGTCTTCTGTTACAATATGCTCCTTGCTAGTTAGTTTCGATCGTTTCGGGGGTCTGTAAGATAAAGTTTGGCCTACGCACTGTTACGCTCGGAGCTTCCTGCTCTTTCGGTGGTTTTCGTAGTAGACTTAGGAAGTCGTTTGCTTGGGACCCTTTTCTTTATGCAGACTTATACTGGTTCTTTGTTCCTGGTTTCTCTAAATGAAATAGGAGGGGAAACCCTCTTTTGCTCAAAAAAACATACACGCAACACGTACTACACATGTGCATCACACAATGACATACGAGTTTTGCTACACTACGTACTGATTTACGAAATTATACTTACATGATAGTCCTGGATCCGCTGGTGTGGCGACGATGGTGGTGACGAGCAGAGTTGGGTCATGTCATGACCCTTGTCATCGACGGCATGCATGTCTTCTAGGTTTGTCTATGCAACATTTTTGTCGTATAGTGGTGAATTCGGATCTTGCGGGTGTCGGGGCGACACAATGGCGGTGGTTCCTTGTGAAAGGGTGTTTCAGTGTTCAATGATCTCCAGCACAAGGTTTGCAACTTTCTCCTATGAGGCTTGTCATTGAAGTCTGAGGTGCCCCTCGTCCTCGACGTGTTTCGGCCGGTTGTTTGGCTGTTCTTAGTTGGCGCCACGGGGCTATTGTCGTGAGGGGGTGGTGTTAGTGGCAATGTCAGAGTCGCTTGCTCGGGGAGGAGTGACTGGCAACGATGATTGTGTGCTACCACGGCGGTGATTCTCTCATCAACGGCGTGCATGGTATCTCTCTTGTGTGCTAGGTCGGCCAGCTGTGCCCGAGCTTTTCATGTTCCTTCACAGTTTGCGTGGTTGTACTAGTTTTAGCCTAGTTTTCTGTAATTAACCTGCCGACTGTCAGTCGTCTTAATTAATGTGCCTTGTTCAAAAAAATACAGCCACAAACATTGTCGGCATGTTGTTCACAGGCAGATCCTCCACCGAGTAATGCTACACCTACGTAAAGTTATGGTTTTTATGTAACAAATAACGTGAAAACATGGGATTGGATCGATGGGGAGGAAGGGCCCACCCCCTTGAAAATCAGGGGGGAGAAGAGAATAGGTTAGGAAGGTTACCTAATATTAAGTAGAATTACATAGATGTAGGATTATCGATCCTCCTCCTTAACCCGCCCTTTTGTTCTTCAAACTTTTGTGGTTGTGTTTTGAACGTTGCGTGTTCTAGGTCTGGAAACTTCACTAAAATGGTCAATGTGTGTGAGTCATGCATGGACGCATAGTAGAGGCAAAGACTTGACTAAATACTAAACTATCAGTTGAGAAAAAGGCATTTTCTGGGCTCCGGGAGGCATATTCCTTGCCAGATTGACATGGAATGGAAGAGTCAAAGTCGTCAGTCTTGAAAGTCACCCTCTGGCCTGTTTGTTCTTACTTCCGGGACAGTGACTAGCCGGACTAGATTTGTCCACGTTTTGCTGCTTAGTGTCTTCTTGCTTACGCGCGTTAAGGTTTTATTTGGTGAATCTTTGTTTCATTTTTGCACACCCGGTCGCATATAATTGCGTGTTCCTAGTACGTTTGCGACTACCTTTTTTTCTTCAAAAATATCGCCTCCAGTACATGAGCTGGACGCATGCAATTGCATGTTTTTTGCAAGTGTGCAACCTAAAAGCAACTTAACAAAGTTGCCATATTGGCTCGATCGACATAACAATCGTCAATATGGTGATTTTAGTCGAAAGAGCGAATATATAGCCATTGACGGAGGACCCCTTAGGACAAGGTAGGGCAGCCGCCCTACCTTGATTTTTGCCACAAAAAATTATTTATGTATTATCCCCAGCCATGGTGAGTCTGTGCATGTTGGGGTTGCGTCTGTTCGTGGGCGCGCCCGTGTCTCGCTTGATGCGAGACGAAGCGAGGGCTCGCGTCAGCGCGTCGTGACCGGGCCGGCCCAGGTAGGTTCCAGGTTAGTTCGTCTTTTCCCTTGTTTTTTTTTGTCTTTTCTTTTATTCTTAACTTTGAAAACATTTTAAATACATATATTTCAAAACATAAATTAATTAAGGAAAATTAAAATCATTCATTAATTTAAAAAGTTAACGCAATGTAGAAATTTGTTAGCTTAATACAAGAAAATGATGATAGTGTACAAAAAAAATGTTTGTGAAATTTTGAAAAGGCTCGCGCGTTTAAAAAAATACAACATTTAACAAATGTTAATCATATATTTGAAAAATGTTAGACGTATATCAAATAAAAAAAAATTAGATGTTTATGAAAAATGTACAGTCTTCATGAAAAAGGTAGACATCAAACAAGTATTTGAAAGAAATGTTAATCATTTTATTTAAAAATGCTAATCATGTATTAAAAAAGTTAAACGTGTATATTTTTTTCTTGATGCATACCGAAAATGTAGACATCAAAAGCATTTATTTTTTTTAAATGATAATCGTGTATTTTAAAAATGTTTAACGTGTAGAAAATAATAATGTTTTATATGTATACAAAAAATGTGCATAAAAAACCGAGTAAAAATGATACGAACAACACATAGAAAACAAATGAAAAGAAAAGGTCAATCAAAAAGGTTCTAAAACTGATGAAAACCATAAAGAAAAACACAAAGAAAACCGATGAAAGGAAGAAAAAAAAACCATAAAAAATTGTTAGCTCAATTGAAGAAAAAAGGCAAAGAAAGTAAACCGGGCTGGCCCAGTAGGCTACCTGATGAGGTCATCTCCTACTGGGCAGGTCCACAGCAGGTCCACGGTGACTGAAACCTAGGAAAAGCCCATGCATGGAGGCCCAGGCCCACATTCATCAAGTAGCGAAGTGCTGACCAACATGATAGAGGTTACTCACTTCGGGGCACCCAAACGGAGATCCACTCGTATAAGAAGAACATGAATCCTCTCCACTGATCCTTCACTAGGGCAAGGGAGGCTCAACAGCCAGAAGCATTGAGAAGGGCGTTTCCATATCATTAGAGACTGCCGTTACTAGTGCATCAAGGCGCCCTTTGCAATAGACAGTGGGCATACATAATTGCTAGATTAATTAGCCTGTAACGAGGAAGGCAAGGAGATAACGAACTTTATACAAGCTAGAGCCATATTTTGCTTTGACTGTATGCTACAAGTCTGAAGCAGCGTAGATATTTCCTATGACGCAAATTGAACTTTTTGCTACAACTCGTAGTAACAAGAATTAGAGGACAAAAGCTTCTCCAATAACCACACATCTTTGTCTTCTCATTTCACGATCACTACCAAAACCACACGCACAGGCATATATAGGTATATTAACCAGTCTGTCATCTCAACTTTCCAAGTTAAACTAAATTAAAGAGGATTCACGGGCATGCATATTAGACAAACTTACACGAGTATTTTTTTATTTTATTTTTTGCGAGAAAATTTCTGATCTATTCATCTTCAATCATGGCAGTACAAAGAATACCAAAAATAATAGAAATTACATCCAGATCCGTAGACCACCTAGCGACGACTATCAGCACTGAAGCGAGCCGAAGGCGCGCCGCCGTCATCGCCCCTCCATCGCCGGAGTCGGGCACAACTTGTTGTAGTAGACAGTCGGGAAGTCGTCGTGCTAAGGTCCCGTAGGACCAGCGCACCAGAACAGCAACCGCCGCAGATGAAGAATAACGTAGATCAGAAAGATCCAATCCGAAGACACACGAACGTAGACGAACGAGATCCGAGCAAATCCACCAAAGATAGATCCGCCGGAGACACACCTCCACACGCCCACCAACGATGCTAGACGCACCGCCGGAACGGGGGCTAGACGGGGAGACCTTTATTCCATCTTCAGGGAGCCGCCGCCGTCTCGTCTTCCTGAGCAGGACACAAACCCTAGCAAAACTGAAAGAAACGACTAAAAACGGAGCCCTCCCGCCGGCCCTTGCCGAGATCCACCGTGTCCCCATGGCCCTAGGGCCACCGGAGAGGAGGCGGACCTGCGGCGGCGTCGGCGGGAGGCAGAAACCCTAGCTTTTTTGTGGAGACAAACTTACACGAGTATTACTCCTACTTAATATTGCCTCTCTTACAATGTTTCTCACCACCAGATGCAATAAATGGACAAACTTTTCTAGGATATGGTACCGTGTAAACAAGGTACAGTATGCCTATCTGAAGAAAGCTCAACATGTAATTCCCTTCATCAATAGTACAAAGAGCTAAAGGAAGAAAGCATGTCTTATACTATTAAAATTAGGAATAACTAGTTTGCTAAATCCGTCGATACTCTTTTCCCTCTTTGTAAAATTATGTTAATCACTCCTACAGTCCTAATACTGTGACCCGCACTCCGGAGGATACCCATTAGGGTACCTTGTGGAGTCAACGCAGTAATCATAAATCTTGTGTTTCTCGTCCACCTCCTTGAGCTTGCGTTGCCCCTCTTCGTCCAAGACGTGGCTGAACCAGCTGCTGTCACTAGAACCTCGGCCACAGATCCAGGCGGTCTTCTGCGAGACGCAGGCGACGACGCTGTAGTTCCGGAAGAGCGAAGTGAACGGCGCCTGGGACCAGTCGGTCTTGACGCGCCCACCCTGCGTCGCCCAGTCCTCGGCGTTCCAGATGCTGCTGTACAGCCTCATTGGCTGGTACAGCGGGAAAGGGATGTCTTTTCTTTGTTGGTTCTTCATCTGCCGGACCGGTGTGCCGTCGACAAGTATCCTGCCAGATGACTTAGGGTTAGTACAGTTTTTGGTTTCAGAGTTGCTTACAACTATCACAACACTTTCAGAGAGCAAATATGATTAGCACCAAAGTAATCTGTCATGATATAATGATAATAGTGAAAGGGCAAAGTAGGCAACGTACAATATCTCCTGTGGGTTCCAGAGGATGGAGTAGGAGTGGAAATCTTGAGTGGGATCAAACCAGAGCCGGTACTGCTTCTCCCGACCGCCTCTTCCTCTGGCGTAAATGTTTGTGTGCAAGGTGTACGGCTCACCGGAGCTGTTCCCCAGGAATTCGAGGTCAATCTCATCGTGTTCTTCCCATGGCCCCTCTGTCAGCATCTGCAGCACAACAAACTGATGGTTAACCTAAGGATACATATGACAACATGAGTGACATGAGCATATTCTTTTCACGATCACTTACGTAGAGCGTGGTGATGGTGCCGGCCGAGTCTCCGGGGACGAGCTTGATGTCCATGTCGAACCTCCCGAAGAGGTGCTTGCTCTTGGAGCGGAACGCAGAGGTCGTCCAGCGGTCGAGGGACAGGGAAACGGTTTGGCGGCCACCGCTATCGTACTCTACCTTTGTGTCGCCCCACAGAAGGTCGAGGCTGTCGGTCATGTCACTTGTTACCGGGGAGGCTGCTAGGATGAGGTAGAAAGCTTCTACCAGTGAGCCTAGGAGATGAGCCCCCCTTGCTCCTCGTCGCCCCATGGCCTTCTCTTTCTAGTGGTTTCTGTTCAGTAAATGAGTGTGTTTGCTGTGTTTGAAATGGTGTGCACTTATATAGACTACAAGTGATCGAATGGGCCAGTGGAGTGCCAGTGTGTGAAGTACAAACGAGATCTAGCACAGCATTGTGTTGGATTCGTCAAACATATAATGAACTAGATGTGATTGGCTGGTTAATGAAGAGTTTGGTATAAATTGAATAAAAGTTGCTTCAACCAAAGCTCAAGTGGGAATAATTAAGTTTGCGATTGACTAGCTGGAGTAGTTCTATTATGGGATGTGGGACAAATCCGAGCTTCGCCATGGTGTCCTCTGACAAAACTAAGCTGGCCTTCTAGGGAGTCGAACGAGGGTTTATGGTATGACACGGAGAGGGTTTTAGGCCCCTTATTGTGGAGTTCTTGTGAGTCAAATTTCTAGATCTACTCAAAACTGGACATGCATATTCAACCATAAGGCATAAACTGAAAGATTAGTTTCTGTCCAATGATGCCTTGTTGACACTTGACACGCTATATATGCTTAAAAAACACAAAGACACAGATAACGTAACAAGGAAAAATGCTCCTGCGCTCTTGATTTTTTTCAACATATATATTAGCACTTCTGATCACAAATATAATTTGTTGCAAACCTTCAAGAAATAGCAATGGGAATTGCTGCAGAAAAAGGAGCATGCAGTTTGTGAAGGATGAGATACTCCAGCTGTAGATAGGCATTTACCAATGCAGGTGTTATTCTGCTGTCAGTAATTAAATAAAGTAGTAGTAACATGATCTAAAGTCAAACAGGCAAAGCCACCAGTAGATCGCACCGGCTAGACTTTTTCACCGGATGCTTCCCAAGAATTGTCAGGCCACTGCATTCCCCACCGTCCAAAACGTACTACCAAGCGTGTAGACATTCAAGAAGACGCACACGGAATTCGAAAGGCGGTCATCCAAATCAAAATCGAAACAACGACCATGTAGGTCTCTGTACAGAACCATCAACACTCGTCCGCTCCGCTCCCCCCCCCCCCCCCCCCCCCAACTAGCCCCCAACCCCCGTCCCTCCGGTGAGGCGGTGAGTGCATAATCAGCGAGAACATACGACACGGCCTTTCCCTGCGTGCGCCACACGCTTCACCCAAGTCGCCGGAGCACACAAGGGAAACGGTACATATGTTACTACAATTCTGGTGATCTGTAATGGTATTTGTTAGGTTTAGGGTGATAGCAAAAATTTAGGTTTAGCCGGTATTTCGGGACGATCCCTACAATTGGTTGTGTACTTGTGTTGAATATTAATTGATTTTGTTTGGTGGTGTAGAAGTATAACCCGACATTTTCAATGTTCATATTTGATTATCGCTGGGATGTTTTATTTGCGGGAAAAACTTTCAATCTATTCATCAAACGTTATGGCAATATAAAGAACACTAGAAGTAAGAGAAACTATATCCATGTCCATTGACCACTACAAGCAATTGGGCAAGCCGAAGGCACGCCGCCCTCATTGCGCCTCCCTTATGGGAGTCGGACAAACGTTGTTTGAGTAGACAGTCAAGAAGTCGTCATGCTAAGACCAAAGGACCAACGCACCAGAACAACAACCGTTGCCAATGAAGAGAAGCATACATTGAAAAGATCCAACCTGTAGACACATGCACGCAGAGGAACGAATACCAGATTCATAGAGATTCGCAAAGACAAACACTGATTGAATCCTACGAGATCGATGGAGACATACCATCCGACGACGCTAGATGCACCACTTGAACCGGGGCTAGGCAGGGAGAACCTGATTCCATCTTCAGAGAACCACCACTGCCTAACTTCCTGAGCAGAACACAAATCCTGAACAAACTAGAAAAACACCTCTACGAAGTAGGAGTCCTCCCACCTGGAAGGGTCAGGATCCGCCGGGCCTCCATGGCCCAAAGACCACATGAGGCAAGCCAGATCGGTGGCGGCGCCTGCAGGAGCATGTAAATCTATTTGCTGGAGTCACTTGTGGGGCAGAGGAGGAAAACAATTCATATGTTTGGTTGCATGTCTATTCCTGGGATGTTTATTGTTGAAGTGAAGAACCATTCCTCTCCAAATAATGCAAAAAAAGTTATAATAAACCATTAGGTATAATCGATTTTGAACTTCACATCTCCATGAAGATGAGTTGCACATCACATGTATTTTATTGTAAGAGGCTCAGTCCCAATACCAACAATCAAAGGCATCCACAGCCTTATCCTCTCTTACCTCTTCATCCTCCCTTCCCTTCGCCGTTTCTAGAGACTAGTTGTCGGGTTACGTCCGGACACTTGTCGGTGAAGGTAGTGGCGGTGACGTCTTTCCTCCGGTAGCCTTTGGTGCTGAGATTCAATCTATGGACGGCGGCTCGAGGCAGAGGACATGATTGTGCTGCGGCGATCTCTGCTGGTGAGTCGTCGGTGGCCACGATCCTATCGGCAGCTTCACGGGAGGCAACATCAACCTGATGCGTCATAATATGGTGGTTCTTTGCTCGGGTTTGCCCGGGCACGTAGGTGACAACGTGGTCTTGAGCTGGTAGGCGATTGCCACGACTGGACGGGGGATCTTGGATCTTCATATCCGGCTACAACAACGAGTATGTGTTTGCGGATTGATTCTGCCACCACAGATGAGGACATCGGAGCATGGGGACGGTGCAGGACTCTTGGAGTGTCCCAAATTGGTATTTTGACAGTGACGGTGACTTGATCTTTCGTCGATCTCTGTTGCATGTGTGACGGCGAGCTTCGTTGTTCGGAGCCTTTGGTAACGACTGTATCTTGTCATGACTCGACTGTCTCCTTATGCAATCATGATCTTCACCTGCATGGCATCTCACGTCAACATCGTGTTACGCATGCATGTATTTGCTGGAATCGCGGAAAGTGGTGACGGCAACACATGATGACTTCGATTTGATGGCGTTTCACAAGTATACAAGTCTTGAGCTCCAGTGTGAAAGCCCAAGGTTTGACCCTAATTGGTTATGACTGTAAATGACGATGTTTTTGTGTCGTTACCTTATTGAAGGCATTGCTTAGATTTGTTTAGACTTGACCCTCAAGATGAAAACCCAAGAATTGACCTTCGTGGTTGGATCTGGTGATGCCCATTGTACTTGTGATGTCGAGAGATGGTTGATGAGGACATGGGCGTTGTTGTACCTTGTTGATCATTGTTTTGATCGCTTCGAAGTCTTTTTTCTCTTTCTGTACTCCACCTAGCATAGCTTCGGTCTTGTATGAATTTGCTTTTTGTCGGTTTGATTTTTGTGTGTGTGCTTTCATATTGACTATGTGCATTCTATCTATGCAGAGGCAGGGTGTGTGCTTATATCCTCTTCATGATTTATTTTGAGTTAATCAAATCAACACATGTGGTAAGCAATCCAAACAATTTAAAAAAAAGTCTACACTGCTAAAAAAATAAACTATCAATGGCAACAACAACAAGACATTATTTGTGCGGAAAAGAATAGCCATGCAACCAATAGAAAATGAGTCAAACAAACACTAACACAGGCCACGTAAAAAAACACTAATGTAGACAAAAACTGGTTGAGCGAACGAGATTGCGACAATCCATCGCAACTTAAAATAGAACCGCAATACATAACGTTGAGGTGCGTACAGGTCGGTGTAGGATACACTTTAATTTCATAATAATCACTAGCTTAGTACACAGATAAAATATTTTCACAATTTGGCTTAGTCAATTTTGTGGCAGGAGAAACGATTAAAGGAGGAAAAATATTGCATAAAGAAGAAAGAAGCACGACCGTTGAATCTTAATATAATGGTCTAGAAAATTGACTTAGCCAAAATAAAATTTCAGCAGACAATATTTTTCATAACTAGTAAGCTTGCACGTGCAACGCACATCTCCTGTAGTTGAAGTCATGTCTTGTATACAATAACGACACCCCTCCACCACCTCATCCCTTTCAGGCGCACGCTCGCGCCTACGCTCGATGAGATCCTTCAGGGCAACACCTCTTTCCTTGACTTCCCCTTGTACATCATTTTCCTCAACCCACAGCACCACTCACCTCTCCTGCCAGTACATGCGGATGGAAATCGGCATGTGCTAGCGCCAGCTGGGTGAGCTTTAGCAAAGAAGCAGAGAAGACGGATAATAGAGACAATGCGATGATCAATGGGCTAGAAGCAGTGCAAAGTGAGGAAGGGTTTCAACTTCAAAGGACTAATCCAGGAAAAAGGTAACGGCATCCGGATGTTTCATTGTTGCCTACTTTCTATTGGTTTTGCCAAGCCTAACAACTATCTCTTTCATAGAAACTCAAGAGAAAAACAAATACATGACAAAATGAGGGATTCGTCCCGCCCTTATGGTTGGACACAGTTAGAATTCATGTTCTGTAGATTACCAGAGAACAAGAATCAAAATTGGCAGCAGTGCATAATACAAATACATAATTCCATCAAAAACCAACATTTATTGCCGGAACAATCCTCTCAGGGAAATGTGCCAAGTCCAGCACCCATCCTTCGAAAATGACCAAGATGATCTGCTCCAGAAAGTTTGAGAAATGAAGCTCCTCCGAACTGTGATGTTGATTCTCTATATTCAATATTTCCACTAATTACTTGATGAAATATTTTATCTGATGGTTATGTGGATACATATCAGGCTAAATGAACCGGCCGATTGCGAACATGACAAAATATTTAGTTAAAAGCCTGAATTGTTGTCATCCATGGCGCCTAGATTTAACTCTTCATCGGAAACAATTACTTCCTCTAAATCATAGTAGCCTACACGGAAAAAATAGTTTAGTACATTTATTTCCCATACCCTAAGATATAAGTACCATACTAAAATGATACGCCTCACGGTAGTCTTCCAGCAAAAATAATTGATACTACATAAACATGATAGAATCAAGTACTATTCATGCCATAAACTTTTCAAGCTTAGGAACCCAATATTTATCACATACCACAGGTCAAGGTTTTACATCTTGAATACTATTGAAATGAGGGTAGCAAAATCAGGAGGATTGAGGACGATACATGCTCCAGAATTGTTGTAACTATCCTCGAAAGTCTGTAGCAGAATCAAATATTGATTGTTAGAACTCAGTTCGGATAGAAGTAAAACAACAAATTTAACTATACAATTAATACATGGTTAGTTGGTTAATATCCTTCCAGAACATGAATTTGAATTGTGTGGATGCATACTACTACCTGCAAAAGCATGATAGACATCATCCAGCATATATGTTTCTCTTCCTGTGTTTTGGTTGCATTATCTGTCAGGTAATTCATGATTTCTCGAACTCCTATCTGAGCAGCAAAATAATGACAGAGATTGTTACAGCCTTTGACTCACCTCTATGAGCAGCAGTGAGTTGGCGATGATCCTGACAAAAATAAGGGAACCAAAAGAGCTACATTAATTCCACTCCGAAGTAGTTGAACAAGTATTGTAGGAAATATTTTTGATCTAAAAACGAAACTATCCATTAGTTGCACAATAAATCTCTCGTGCTAGTTGTTCAATCTAGCAGTTTGGTGGCATGGACAGAATAGAGTTTCAGTACTTCTTTCGTTTGAACCTTAAGACATAACCAAGCACATCAAAGATAAACCATCCAGCACACTTTCCATGCTACAAGAGAGCATACAACTGAAGCAGATCTCCATCATTAAAATTGTTGATTTTATCATAATATTCCAAGAAGAGACAGTTTCCCGGTTATTAATTTAATTTACAACTAATTTCCCCGCAAAAGATTGCTTTCTAGTTGGAGATGTAGAATTAGAAGAATATGTTAAGTTGGCTGGACACGTTATTCCATTCCAGATAAGTATTGCTAGATTTAAGCTGGTTGGACATGTTTTCATTGTAAACTAATAGTATAGCAACTGTATATTTGCAGAAGTCGATTACAGCCGTGCGCAGGAAGACTCATCCCAGCTTCTCGCTGGAGTACTTCTTGTACACCACTTTCAGCTTGCTCTTATGGCAGTCAGGTGTGAGCCCAGTTGTTTAAACAACACAGAGGTACAAAATTAATTAAAAATAGCCATGAGTGCCATCTCAATATCCTCTCTATCTCTCTCTCGGCTGGGTAGGAAAGACGGGACAAGCTGCAAATATACAAGGTGGGAGAAGGGCCGGTTCGTACCTTCAGGAGAAGAAGCAGGCGCTAAGCCTCTGCCGCCGCTGGTAGCCCGCCGGAGTATCCCCTCTTCGCCGCCCCGCAGGCCCTCGCCCGCCCCCGCGACCCATAGGCCCCCGCCCGCCGCAGGCCGCCCGCGCCCCGCCGCCGCTCGCCCGCCAACCCCATCTTCTTCCCTTGTTGTGCCGCAGTGGAAGAGCAAGGTCCACTGCTCTTCTCCACACCATACAGCTATTAGATTAATGATAGCTGTTAGATTGAGATTTGTGGGCCTAATTGTGCGGTACAGATTGATTCGTGTAGTGTTGTGGGTCTAATTGTGGGGTACATATAAGAAAGTTCGTGTTTGATTGTTTAATAGTAGTGTAGATGGGGGAGACGTTTGTACATAGTACACTAGTAGAAAACAGGGCTTTGGTTCAGGCTTGGTAAGCCCATTAATCCCGGTTCACTCATGAACCGGGACCAAAGGGGGAAACCGTCCCGGTTCTTGAGGCCAGGGGGCCGGCCGGGCCACGTGGGCCATTGGTCCCGGTTCGTCTGGGCCTTTTGGTCCCGGTTCCAGGCACGAACCGGGACCAATGTGCCTCGCTCCTGGCCCACAACCATTGGTCCCGGTTCGTGGCTGGAACCGGGACCAAAGGGAGACCTATTGTCCCGGTTCCAGCCACGAACCGGGACCAATGAGCGGCCTATATAAACCCTTGCCCGCGGCAAGCAGAGCAGTGGAGTGCTCTGTTTTCCTGGACGGCCGTGTTAGAGCTTTGTGGTGCTCTAGCTCACCTCCTATGCACATGAGCTGTTCGATGAAATGCCCGAGCCACACTTAAGCTTTCTCCTCTCGAAGCTCCTTGTCTAAACTCCATTTTCGTCAAGATTTGTCTAGGTTTGGCGGTCCGTCCCCGTCCTGAAACCGCCGTCGATCGCCCGCGCCGATCTCGTCGCCGGCACCACCGCGCGTGGTGAGCCTCTTGATCTTATCTTCTTTCAAAAAGAAAATATACTTACTCGTATGATTTTCTTACTTTTATTATTGTTTGTTATTATATAGTGCCATGGTTATGGTATCCGCCCACGTCGGCCCTCGTGCAGTCTATGATTCAGATGTGGTATATTATCTTTTATAACTATTTCACACATCTAATGTCTATGACAATTAATTATGCCACCAACTTGACGTAGATGTTTTATCTATAGGAAGTAGTTGAACCAGAAATGGATACCAACTATGCAATTCTGCTCGACAAGTTAACTAAAGCTGAAAAAGAAATCGATCATTTGAAAGAAAAATTGAAAAGAACTGAAGATGAGAAGATGGGATTGGAGTTGCATGTTGCCGATATCGTCGATGATCACAGGACCAAGATGGCTGCAATGCGCTTGAAGTTTAGAAAGATTAGAAAATATGCCATTGATAAAGAGGCTTGGTATCATTATGCCGTTGGATCAATTGTTACCTTAGTTGCGATTATGATCGCATTTGTTGTTGCATTGAAATATTTTAGATAGTTTCAATGTATGGTTTAATTAGATGCTCTGGAGAGCTATATGTTGTTCAACGAGAACTATGTATCTACTTTGGTTTTAATGTGATGATGAACTTCTATTAATTTGGTCACTTCTGTATTCCTGATGTTCTGTAATGGTTTTTGACACACTTAATTATATATAATGCACGCAGATGAACCGGCAATGGATGTACGGTAACAGACGCACCGACGAGTACATTAAGGGCGTGCATCATTTTCTCGAAGTGGCCGAGGCAAACAAGTAGAATGGTTTTATGTGTTGTCCATGCCCTACATGTGGGAATATGAAGTCTTACTCTGACGGGAAAATCCTTCACAGCCACCTGCTTTGTAAGGGTTTCATGCCACACTATAATGTTTGGACCAAGCACGGAGAAATAGGGGTTATGATGGAAGACAACGAAGAAGAAGAGGATGATGACAACTATGTGCCCCCTGAATACGGTGATGCTGCAACTGGGGAAGCTGAAGATCTAGAGGAACCAGACGATGTGCCCGATGATGATCTTCGTCGGGTCATTGTTGATGCAAAGAGACAGTGCGAAAGTGAAAAGGAGAAGCTGAAGTTCGATCGCATGTTAGAGGATCACAAAAAAGGGTTGCACCCCAATTGCGAAGATGGCAACACAAAGCTCGGTACCACACTGGAATTGCTGCAGTGGAAGGCAGAGAATGGTGTACCTGACAAAGGATTTGAGAAGCTACTGAAAATATTGAAGAAGAAGCTTCCAAAGGATAACGAATTGCCCGACAGTACGTACGCAGCAAAGAAGGTTGTATGCCCTCTAGGGTTGGAGGTGCAGAAGATACACGCATGCCCTAATGACTGCATCCTCTACCGCGGTGAGTACGAGGAACGGAACGCATGCCCGGTATGCGGTGCATTGCGCTATAAGATCAGACGCGATGACCCTGGTGATGTTGAGGGCGAGCGCCCTAGGAAGAGGGTTCCTGCCAAGGTGATGTGGTATGCTCCTATAATACCACGGTTGAAACGTCTGTTCAGAAACAAAGAGCATGCCAAGTTGATGCGATGGCACAGAGAGGACCGTAAGAAAGACGGGAAGTTGAGAGCACCCGCTGATGGGTCGCAGTGGAGAAAAATCGAGAGAAAGTACTGGAAGGACTTTGCAGGTGACGCAAGGAACGTATGGTTTGGTTTAAGCGCGGATGGCATTAATCCTTTTGGGGAGCAGAGCAGCAATCACAGCACCTGGCCCGTGACTCTATGTATCTATAACCTTCCTCCTTGGGTGTGCATGAAGCGGAAGTTCATTATGATGCCAGTTCTCATCCAAGGCCCTAAGCAACCCGGCAACGACATTGATGTGTACCTAAGGCCATTAGTTGAAGAACTTTTACAGCTGTGGAATGGAAACGGTGTACGCGTGTGGGTTGAGCACAAACAGGAGGAATTTGACCTGCATGCGTTGCTGTTTGTAACCATCAATGATTGGCCTGCTCTCAGTAACCTTTCAGGACAGACAAACAAGGGATACCACGCATGCATGCACTGTTTAGATGACACCAAAAGTATATACCTGGACAAATGCAGGAAGAATGTGTACCTGGGGCATCGTCGATTTCTTCCGACCAACCATCAATGTCGAAAAGGCGGCAAGCATTTCAAAGGCGAGGCAGATCACCGGAAGAAGCCTGCCATCCGTACCGGTGATCACATACTTGCTATGGTCAATGATTTACAAGTAATCTTTGGAAAGGGTCCCGGCGGACTATCTGTTCCGAATGACGCTGAGGGACGCGCACCCATGTGGAAGAAGAAATCTATATTTTGGGACCTACCCTACTGGAAAGACCTAGAGGTCCGCTCTGGAATCGACGTGATGCACGTGACGAAGAATCTTTGCGTGAACCTGCTAGGCTTCTTGGGCGTGTATGGGAAGACAAAAGATACACCGGAGGCACGGGAGGACCAGCAACGTGTTCACGAAAAAGACGGCATGCCTCCAAAGCAGTATGAAGGTCCTCCCAGCTACGCTCTTACCAGAGAAGAGAAGCAAATCTTCTTTGAATGCCTGCTCAGTATGAAGGTCCCGTCTGGCTTCTCGTCGAATATAAAGGGAATAATAAATATGGCAGAGAAAAAGTTCCAGAACCTAAAGTCTCATGACTGCCACGTGATTATGACGCAACTGCTTCCGGTTGCATTGAGGGAGCTTCTACCGGAAAACGTTCGATTAGCCATTGTGAAGCTATGTGCATTCCTCAATGCAATCTCTCAGAAGGTGATCGATCCAGAAACCCTAACAAGGTTAAGGAGTGATGTGGCGCAATGTCTTGTTAGTTTCGAGCTGGTGTTCCCACCATCCTTCTTCAATATCATGACGCACGTCCTAATTCATCTAGTCGACGAGATTGTCGTTCTGGGCCCTGTATTTCTACACAATATGTTCCCCTTTGAGAGGTTCATGGGAGTCCTAAAGAAATATGTCCGTAACCGCGCTAGGGCAGAAGGAAGCATCTCCATGGGCCATCAAACAGAGGATGTCATTGGGTTTTGTGTTGACTTCATTCCTGACCTTAAGAAGATTGGTCTCCCTCAATCACGGTATGAGGGGAGACTGACTGGAAAAGGCATGCTAGGAGCGAAGTCAATAATATGTGGGGACGGGCATTCTTGGTCTCAAGCACACTACACAGTTCTATAGAATTCTACCTTGGTGACCCCGTATGTCGATGAACACAAGAACATTCTGCGCTCCAAACACCCGGAGCAGTGTGACGACTGGATTACATGTGAACACATCAAGACTTTTGGCAGTTGGTTGCAAACACGTCTCAGGTGTGACAACACTATTTCTGATGAGCTGTACTCGTTGGCCAAGAGACCATCTTTGACTGTATTGACTTACAAAGGGTATGAGATAAATGGGAATACATTTTACACGATCGCCCAAGATCAAAAGAGCACCAACCAGAACAGCGGTGTCCGCTTTGATGCAGCAAAGACCAATGGGAAGGACACATATTATGGTTACATAGAGGAGATATGGGAACTTGACTATGGACATGATTTGAAGGTCCCTTTGTTTCGATGCAAATGGGTCAATCTTACAAGAGGCGGGGTACAGGTAGACCCGCATTACGGAATGACAACAGTGGATCTCAACAATCTTGGGTACACAGACGAACCATTCGTCCTAGCCAATGATGTGGCGCAGGTTTTCTATGTTAAGGACATGTCTACCAAACCGAGAAAAAGAAAAGATAAGGAAGCGAATACATCACACGATGAGCCAAAGCGTCACATAGTTCTTTCAGGCAAAAGAGACATCGTGGGATTGGAGGGCAAGACAGACATGTCTGAAGATTATGAAAAGTTTCATGAAATTCCTCCCTTCAAAGTCAAGGCTGACACAAGCACCCTGTTAAACAATGAAGATTATCCATGGTTACGGCGCAATAAGCAAAGGACACAAGCGAAGAAAAAGTGAAGACTTTCTCTCCACAACTATTATGATGATGCCTTTGATCTAGAATATCACTGCAGTTACATGTGAAGAAATGAAATGCCTTTTGTAACAGATGAGTTTCCGTCCGAAACCCTGATACTTCGAAAGAGATTGTCCGTTTTGTTCACGAAGTGCATCCAGCTTTTGCCGTAACCCTCTCAACTTTTTAGCACATGCTATGTGGGTGAAATGATGATACCATGCCAACTTTCAACCTTTTCAGAGTTCATTTGTAGTGTTTTTCAATTTCAGGGTCATTTAGCTCAAAAAAATCAGTAACTGCATGAAAAATAACAAATGAAGTCAGAAAGGGTTGAAAATTGATGATGTGGCTTTGAATGGTGCATTTTGAACACACAAAAAGTCTGGAGTTCAAATAAGTTCAAGAAAATGAAATCCCTTTGTAACAGATGAGTTTCCGTCCGAAACCCTAATACTTCGAAAGAGATTGTCCATTTTGTTCACGAAGTGCATCCAGCTTTTGCCGTAACCCTCTCAACTTTTTAGCACATGCTATGTGGGTGAAATGATGATACCATGCCAACTTTCAACCTTTTCAGAGTTCATTTGTAGTGCTTTTCAATTTCAGGGTCATTTAGCTCAAAAAAATCAGTAAATGCATGAAAAATACCAAATGAAGTCAGAAAGGGTTGAAAATTGATGATGTGGTATTGAATGGTGCATTTTGAACACACAAAAAGTCTAGAGTTCAAATAAGTTCAAAAAACTGAAATCCCTTTGTAACAGATGAGTTTCCGTCCGAAACCCTGATACTTCGAAAGAGATTGTCCGTTTTGTACACGAAGTGCATCCAGTTTTTGCCGTAACCCTCTCAACTTTTTAGCACATGCTATGTGGGTGAAATGATGATACCATGCCAACTTTCAACCTTTTCAGACATCATTTGCAGTGCTTTTCAATTTCAGGGTCATTTAGCTCAAAGAATGAACTAATAGCAAAAAGAATCAACTAAAAAACTTTTATGAAACTCTAATAGCAAAAAGAATGAACTAAAAATAATCAGTTAAAATATTATTTTATGAACTATAATATTCTTCAATAGCAAAAAGAATCAATTAAAAAGCTTTTATAAAACTCTAATAGCAAAAGGAATCAACTAAAAAGCTTTTATAAACCTATAGTATTTTTTGTTCAAAACATTAATAGCAAAAGGAATCAAAGTATTTTTTGTTCAAAACATTAATAGCAAAAAGAATTTTCATAAAGATTTTTTTGTTAGAAACTTTAATAGCAAACTAAAATAATAAAATCTGTTTTTGATTAAAACAGACATTTAAAATAACCCAAACTATTCAAATTTGAAAACTAATGGCACTAACAGAAAGTTTATAATTTTTGTGACCTAAAAGCAAAAAGAATCACTGAAAAACTGTAAGTATTTAGCTGTAAGTAGAAAAAAAAAGCAAAAAAGAAAACAAAAAAACAGAAAAAAATGCCGCTTACTGGGCCACCACGGCCTGAATACGACTAGAAACCCAGCTAGTTGGGCCAGGATTCAGGCCCGCAGGTAGCCCAGTATGCCCACAGGCATTGCAGTGTCAGGTTAGGCTCGTAAGCCTGCATTTGAGAGGAGCTCGAAGGCTCTGGCGCACCGCAGCTTATAAACAGGTGCGCCTCTCTCTCAACTAGCGAGGTGGGACTAAACTCCCACCACACCACGCGCAGAGCATTGGTCCCGGTTGGTGCCACGAACCGGTACCAATGCCCCCCTTTGGTCCCGGTTCGTGCCACCAACCGGGACCAAAGGTCTCTGTTTCCCACCCTTTGGGCTGCTGAAAAAGAGACCTTTGGTCCCGGTTGGTGGCACGAACCGGGACCAAAGGGGGGCATTGGTACCGGTTCGTGCCACCAACCGGGACCAATGCTCTCTGTATAAAAGGCAACACTTAGCAGTTTCTCTTCCATTCTCTCCCCCGAAGGCCAAATCCGCACCCACGCCGTCAGGCTGCCCAAATCGCGCGCTCCCCGTCGCCGTCGCCGCCGCCGGCCGCCGTCCCCGTCGCCTCCCCGACCTCGCCGTCGCCTCCCCGCGCCCGTGCCCTGCGCCTCTGCCCCGCGCCGGCCACGCCCCACCCCGCTCCGGCCGCCCCGCCCCGCGCCGGCCGCCCCGCCCCGCTCCGGCTGCCCCGCACCAGCCGCCCCGCCCCGCTCCGGCCACATCCCCCCTCCCCTACGTGAGCATCCTCCCAGTTCGTCCGGCCGGCATCCTCCTATCGATCTGTCCTTTTTCTTTTGAGATATATGATGATTTTTTTTTGTTCAGAGATGATATATGTAGTGTATGATGATATATATGTATGTGTACATATGATGATATGTCCTGATTTTTCATAAAGTTTTTTGTTCATATATATGATGATTTTTTTTCATACAATATGATGTTTTTTTTGTTCATAGATGATCATATATATGATGTTTTTGTGTTCATATGTATGCATGGATGTGGATGGAATATGATGTTTTTTGTTCATAGAATATGATGTTTTTTTATTCATAGAATATTTTTTTGTTCATGAGAGAGGTGGGGACGTCGGACATTCATGAGAGAGGCGGTCCGGTCGTCGGACATGTCATGTGGCATTTTTTTGTTCATATAGAAAACTCCGGTAATTTCGACATGAGGGGGGATGTCGATCAACCCCCTCTCGCCCGACCAACTCTTGAGTCCACCTAAACCGGGACTGAAAAAGCGTTGTCAATCTCCTAGCCCCTCTCGCCCCTACCCGACAAACTCTTGAGGCCACCCCAACCACTAGAAGAAAACTCCGGTAACTTCGACATGAGGGGGGACGTCGATCAACCCCCTCTCGCCCGACCAAACCCTAGAAGCGTTGCCGAGGCCACCCAAACCCTAGAAGCGTTGCCGAGGCCACCCCAAACCCTAGAAGCGTCGAGGCCACCCAATTTTAGCAAGTTAAAAGAGCGTTGTTGAGGCCACCGCAAACCCTAGAAGCGTTGCCGAGGCCCCACCCAATCCCTAGAAGCGTTGCCGGGGCCACCCCAAACCCTAGAAGCGTCGAGGCCACCCAAATTTACCAAGTTAAAAGAGCGTTGTCGAGGCCACCGCAAACCCTAGAAGCGTTGCCGAGGCCCCACCCAATCCCTTGAAGCGTTGCTGAGGCCACCCCAAACCCTAGAAGCGTCGAGGCCACCCAAATTTACCAAGTTAAAAGAGCGTTGTCGAGGCCACCGCAAACCCTAGAAGCGTTGTCGAGGCCACCCCAAACCGTAGAAGCGTCGAGGCCACTAATTATGATCCCTTGTCTATGTTTGCCACTAATTAATATATCCATCTCTCATGTTTGTATATTAATTGCCATGTTGTAATATTTGCAGAAACCATGGATCCAATCATGGACAGAGACTATGAAGGAGAAGAGTTGTTGGGGGACATGATCCGCGGCGGCAAGGATATCTTGTCGTATCTCACTTTTGAAGGAGAAGATCCAGGACATGATGATGACGGCTCCGGTCACTGAATGCCGGAGGAAGAAGGAGACCATGATGACGGCTCCGGTGACCGAGTGCCGGAGGAAGGAGACCATGATGACGGCTCCGGTGACCGAACGGAGGGAGCTGTTGCAAAGTGGTCCGGCGAGGTATATATATTAATTAAGCCTGTGCTGACTAATTGACGCATTAATTGTTTTCGTATGTACATATATTAACTCTTGTTTCTTCTTTTATAGCCCTCCGGATCGAGCGCAACTTCGGTAACGAGACGAGGCCCGAAGAAAAGGTTGCGCCAGGATGAAAAGTTCACGATCACCTTAATCGCGGATGATGGCCAACCGATTGAACCCAAGAAGACCAAGGATGCATTTTCCGCTCAGTGTGGAGCTATTGTTAGGGACAGCATCCCGATCAGCATCCAGCAATGGAATCAGCCAAAGAAAGAAGGCCCTCAAGTTTCTTATGTCACCGATAGACAGAAAGAAGATCTTTGGAAGGCCCTGAAGGCAAATTTCACCCTACCACCAGAGGATAATCCGAGTAATCCAGTTATAGAGGCACTGGTCAGGTCGTGTGCTCTTAAGAAGATGGCAGATCTTTTCAGGAGATGGAAGATTGAGTTGAAAGCTAAGTTTGTCGACCAAAACAAGACTCCAGAATTCACCGGCCGATATGAGGGGATAAGAGATCAATGGGACGAGTTCGTGGCCTACAAGACATCTGACAAGAGTAAGGAAATGTCAGCGATAAACAAAAAAAATGCTGCAAAGAAGATGTATCACCATCGCACGGGGTCAGGTGGCTACATCAGAGCCCGGCCGTTGTGGGCCAAATGGGAGAATGACCTGGTTACTAAAGGGGTCGAACCAGAGACAGCGAACTGGCCAGACCGTTCAAGGACTTGGTTCTTCGGGGTTGGGGGAACTTTGGACCCTGAAACAGGGAAGTGCGTTTGGACAGACGAGCAACTTGCAATACCCGTCAGCAAGCTTAAGAAGTATATCAAGGAAGCGCTGGAAGGGACGTTCATTCCCGACAGAGAGAAGGACGAGCTGACTGCGGCCCTCGGGAATCCTGAGCACCCTGGACGAACACGAGGCACGCCAGGCTCCGTTCCGTGGAAGGTTGGGTTTCTCGGCGCAGGCCGTTACAAAAGCCGGGAGAGGAAGAGGAAACAGGAGCGGAGAGTTGTGTAGGAGTTCACTGAAAGAGTACAATGGCTAGAGGAACAAGTTATGAGCCAGCGAGCTCCCGACCAGCAGCTTGTTCTGGGGCACGAAGCTACCCTAGAAGCTACCCCGCCATCTCAGCGGAGAAGCAGCGTGGCTTCCACGGAGCTCGTTCAGCAGCCTGACTTCACGGCTCCTAGCTACCCCGTGGATGCTATCACGGAGGCTCAACCTTGCCAGCTTATGACGAAATGCCAGAACCTCACCTTTACGGCGGCTGTCGGCTCTGTTGCACCTCCTCGACCCGACGGAACTTTTCACTGCCGTCCGATTCCACATGGCTATGCTTCTGTTCAGGTGGATGAAGTAACGGAGGGATTTGAGGAGCTCGAGCTTGACCACCCTACAGGTGAAGGGGAGCCTCAGCTGAGATGTGCTCTGAGGAGTACATGTCTATGGCGGAAGGAGCTATTAGGGAACGTTGCATGGGAAACAAAAATTTTCCTACGCACACACAAGATCTATCCATGGTGATGAGCATCTACGAGAGGGAGAGTGAATCTACATACCCTTGTAGATCGCTAAGCGGAAGCGTTTAAGAAACGCGGTTGATGTAGTCGAACGTCTCCGCGATCCAAATCGCAAGTCGTCCCTCGATCCGATCACGAACTAGCGCCGAACGGACGGCACCTCCGCGTTCAACACACGTACGGCTTGATGACGCCTTCACCTCCTCGATCCAGCGAGCGATGATGAAGTAGTGGTTGAGTTCCAGCAGCACGACGGCGTGGTGATGGTGGTGAGGAACAATCTCTGCAGGGCTTCGCCAAGCGCTACGGAGATTATGACGGAGGAACTAGAGGGTTAGGGTTGCCGCACACGGCTTGGGGAAATCTTGATGTGTCCCGTGTGCTAGCCCTGCCCCTCTATTTATATGTTGAGCCTTGGGGTCTAAACTTGGAGTAAAAGCCTCCTCCAGGTCGGTTTTGCCCGCACAAGGTCGGTTTGGCCCGCAGGGAAAGAGTCCAACTCGGATCCCTGCCGAACCGTGCACAGCCACACACAAGCGGTAGTACCGCTTCACACAAGCGGTAGTACCGCTCGGGCGGTAGTACCGCTTCACACAAGCGGTAGTACCGCTTACGCGGCAGCAAAACTACTTTTGCACTTTCCAATACCTCGTGGGATTTATCCCTCTGGCCCATATAAAGTGTTGCTGCACCTGAACACTTCGGTAAACATCCGGAACCCCTTCCGGTGAACTCCGGAACTCTTCCGGAGATCAAAACACTATTATCACATATATCAATCTTTACCTCCGGACTCTTCCGGAGATCCTCGTCATGTCCGGGATCTTATCCGAGACTCCGAACAACTTTCGGTCACCAACATAATAACTCAACTATACTAATCGTCACCAAACGTTAAGTGTGTAGACCCTGCGGGTTCGAGAACTATGTAGACATGACCGAGACACCTCTACGGCCAATAACCAATAGCGGGACCTGGATGCCCATATTGGCTCCTACATATTCTACGAAGATCTTTTATCGGTCGAACCTCTATGTCAAGGATTCAGTTAATCCCGTATGCTGTTCCCTTTGTTCTTCGGTATGTTACTTGCCCGAGATTCAATCGTCGGTATCTCTATACCTAGTTCAATCTCGTTACCGGCAAGTCTCTTTACTCGTTCCGTAATACAAGATCCTGTGGCTAACTCTTTAGTCACTTTGCTTGCAAGGCTCAATGTGATGTTGTATTACCGAGTGGGCCCTGAGATACCTCTCCGTCACACGGAGTAACAAATCCCAGTCTTGATCCATGCCAACCCAACAGACACCCTCGGAGATACCTGTAGAGCACCTTTATAGTCACCCAGTTACGTTGCGACGTTTGATACACACAAGGTATTCCTCCGGTGTCAGTGAGTTGCATGATCTCATGGTCAAAGGAACAGATACTTGACATGCAGAAAACAATAGCAATAAACTGACACGATCAAATGCTACGTTTACAGTTTGGGTCTTGTCCATCACATCATTCTCCTAATGATGTGATCCCGTTATCAAATGACATCTCATGTCAATGGCTAGGAAACCTTAACCATCTTTGATCAACGAGCTAGTCAACTAGAGGCTTACTAGGGACACAGTGTTGTCTATGTACCCACACATGTATTTGAGTTTCCAATCAATACAATTATAGCATGGATAATAAACGATTATCATGAACAAGGAAATATAATAATAACCAATTTATTATTGCCTCTAGGGCATATTTCCAACAGTCTCCCACTTGCACTAGAGTCAATAATCTAGTTCACATCACTATGTGATTTACATTGTAATGAATCGAACACCCATGCAGTTCTGGTGTTGTTCATGTTTAGCCCTTGGAAGAGGTTTAGTCATCGGATCTGCAACATTTAGATCCGTGTGTACTTTGCAAATATTTATGTCGTCCTCCTTGATGTAATCGCGGATGGAATTGAAACGTCGTTTTATGTGTCTGGTCCTCTTGTGAAATCTTGGTTCCTTGGCTAGAGCAATGGCACCAGTGTTATCACAAAACAGAGTCATTGGGTTAAGCGCACTAGGCACTACTCCAAGATCTTTCATGAACTCCTTCATCCAGACACCTTCCTTCGCCGCCTCCGAGGCAGCGATGTACTCCGCTTCGCATGTAGAATCAGCTACCATGCTTTGCTTGGAACTGCACCAGCTAACCGCACCCCCATTAAGAATAAATACGTATCCGGTTTGCGACTTAGAGTCATCCGGATCAGTGTCAAAGCTTGCATCGACGTAACCCTTTACGACGAGCTCTTGATCACCTCCATAAACGAGAAACATGTCCTTAGTCCTTTTCAGGTACTTCAGGATATTCTTGACCGCCGTCCAGTGTTCCATTCCTGGATCACTTTGAAACCTTCCGACCATACTTTTGGCAAGGCTGACATCGGGTCTTGTGCACAGCATTGCATACATGATAGAGCCTATGGCCGAAGCATAGGGGATGACACTCATCTTTTCTCTATCTTCTGCAGTCACTGGGCATTGAGTCTTACTCAACTTCACACCTTGCAATACAGGCAAGAACCCCTTCTTGGACTGATCCATTTTGAACTTCTTCAAAACTTTGTCAAGGTATGTGCTTTGTGAAAGTCCTATTAAGCGTCTCGATCTATCTCTATAGATCTTGATGCCTAATATGAAAGCAGCTTCTCCTAGGTCCTTCATTGAAAAACTCTTGTTCAAATATTCCTTTACGCTTTCCAGCATTTCTATATTGTTTCCAATCAGCAATATGTCATCCACATATAATATTAGAAACGCTATAGAGCTCCCACTCACTTTCTTGTAAATACAAGCTTCTCCGTAAACTTGTATAAACTCGAACGCTTTGATCACCTCATCAAAACGAAGATTCCAACTCCGAGATGCTTGCACCAGTCCATAAATGGATCGCTGGAGTTTGCAAACTTTGTCAGCATTCTCTGGATCGACAAAACCTTCTGGTTGTATCATATACAACTCTTCCTTAAGGAAACCGTTAAGGAACGCTGTTTTGACATCCATCTGCCAAATTTCATAATCGAAAAAGGCAGCTATTGCTAACATGATTCTGACGGACTTTAGCATCGCTACGGGTGAGAAGGTCTCATCGTAGTCAACTCCTTGAACTTGTGAAAAACCCTTTGCCACAAGTCGAGCTTTATAGACGGTGACATTACCGTCCGCGTCTGTCTTCCTCTTAAAGATCCATTTGTTCTGAATGGCCTTACGCCCTTCAGGTAATACTTCCAAAGTCCATACTTTGTTTTCATACATGGATCCCATCTCGGATTTCATGGCCTCTAACCATTTCTCGGAATCCGGGCCCATCATCGCTTCTCCATAGCTCGTAGGTTCATCGTTGTCTAACAACATGACTTCTAAGACAGGGTTGCCGTACCACTCGGGAGCAGTACGCGTCCTTGTCGACCTACGAGGTTCGATAGCAACTTGATCCAAAGCTTCATGATCATCATCATTAACTTCCTCTTCAGCTAATGTAGGCTCCACAGAAACAACTTTCTGCGCTGCGCTACTCTCAGGTTGAAGTAAAGGTTCAACAACCTCATCAAGTTCTATCTTCCTCCCACTCAATTCTTTCGAGAGAAACTCTTTCTCAAGAAATGTTCCGTTTTTAGCGACAAACACTTTGCCTTCGGATCTGAGATAGAAGGTATACCCAACTGTCTCTTTTGGGTATACTATGAAGACGCATTTCTCCGCTTTGGGTTCCAGCTTTTCAGGCTGAAGCTTTTTGACATAAGCATCACATCCCCAAACTTTAAGAAACGACAGCTTTGGCTTCTTGCCAAACCAAAGTTCATATGGCGTCGTCTCAACGGATTTCGATGGTGCCCTATTTAAAGTGAATGCAGCTGTCTCTAATGCATAACCCCAAAATGATAGTGGCAAATCGGCAAGAGACATCATAGATCGCACCATATCCAATAATGTTCGATTACGACGTTCGGACACACCATTACGCTGTGGTGTTCCAGGCGGTGTCAATTGTGAAACAATTCCACACTGTCTTAAGTGACTGCCAAACTCATAACTCAGATATTCTCCTCCTCGATCAGATCGTAGGAATTTAATCTTCTTGTTACGATGATTCTCAACTTCACTCTGAAATTGTTTGAACTTTTCAAATGTTTCAGACTTATGTTTCATTAAGTAAATATACCCATATCTACTTAAGTCATCAGTGAAGGTGAGAAAGTAACGATAACCACCGCGCGCCTCAATACTCATCGGACCACACACATCAGTATGTATGATTTCCAATAAGTCACTTGCCCGTTCCATTGTTCCAGAGAACGGCGTTTTAGTCATCTTGCCCATGAGGCATGGCTCACATGTGTCAAGTGATTCAAAATCAAGTGACTCCAAAAGTCCATCAGCATGGAGCTTCTTCATGCGTTTTACGCCAATATGACCTAAACGGCAGTGCCACAAGAAAGTGGTATTATCATTATCAATTCTACATCTTTTGGCATCAATGTTATGAACATGTGTATCATTACTATCGAGATTCAATAAGAATAAACCCCTCACATTGGGTGCATGACCATAAAAGATATTACTCATATAAATAGAACAACCATTATTCTCTGATTTAAATGAGTAACCGTCTCGCAATAAACAAGATCCAGATATAATGTTCATGCTTAACGCAGGCACCAAATAACACTTATTTAGGTTCATCACTAATCCCGACGGTAATCGAAGAGCGAGCGTGCCGACGGCGATCACATCAACCTTGGAACCATTTCCCACGCGCATCGTCACTTCGTCCTTTGCCAGCCTCCGTCTATTCCGCAGTTCCTGTTTTGAGTTGCAAATATGAGCAACCGCACCGGTATCAAATACCCAGGCACTACAACGAGAGTTGGTAAGGTACACATCAATAACATGTATATCATATATACCTTGTTTGTTGTTGGCCGCCTTCTTGTCAGCCAAATACTTGGGGCAATTCCGCTTCCAGTGTCCAGTTCCCTTGCAATGAAAACACACAGTTTCTGGTTTGGGTCCAGCCTTGGGTTTCTTCACGAGAGGAGCAACTGCTTTGCCACTCTGCTTGGAGTTACCCTTCTTACCCTTGCCATTTTTCTTGAAACTAGTGGTTTTATTGACCATCAACACTTGATGCTCCTTCTGAATTTCAGACTCAGCGGTTTCAGCATCGCAAACAGCTCGGCGACTGACTTGTTCATCCCGTGCATGTTATAGTTCAACACGAAGCTCTTGTAGCTAGGTGGCAATGATTGAAGAACTCTGTCAGTGATAGCCTCTGGCGGAAGGGGCATCCCTAACACAGCCAGACGGGTGGAGTACCCAGACATTCTGAGCACGTGATCACTGATAGACCCGTTCTCCTCCATCTTGCAAGCATAGAACTTATCGGAGATCTCATATCTCTCGATCCGGGCATTCTTCTGAAAGATAAACTTCAACTCCTGGAACATCTCATATGCTCCATGACGTTCAAAACGTCTTTGAAGTCCCGGTTCTAAGCCATACAACATTGCACATTGAACTATTGAGTAATCATCAGAACGAGCCTGCCAGGTGTTCACAACGTCTAGAGACTCAACTGGAGCGGGTGGATCACCAAGCGGTGCATCAAGGACATAAGCCTTCTGGGAAGCCGTAAGGATAATCCTTAGATTACGGGCCCAGTCCACAAAGTTACTTCCATCATCTTTCAACTTAGCTTTCTCTAGGAACGCATTAAAATTCAGGGGTGCTACTGCGCGAGCCATGATCTACAACATAAATATAGCAAAGACAACTTAGACTATTGTTCTAGATAATGAGTTTAGTTAATCATATTACTTTAAAAAACTCCCACTCAAATTGACATCCCTCCGGTCATTCGAGTGTAACATGCTCCAAAATCCACCAACTCAAGTCCGATCATCACGTGAGTTGAGGTGGTTTCAATGGTGAACATCTTCATGTTGATCATATCTACTATATGACTCATGTTCGACCTTTCGGTCTCTTGTGTTCCGAGGCCATGTCTGTACATGCTAGGCTCGTCAAGTTTAACCCGAGTGTTCCGCACGTGTAACATGGCTTACACCCGTTGTATGCGAACGTAGAGTCTATCACACCCGATCATCACGGCGTGTCTCGAAACGACGAACTTTCGCAACGGTGCACACTTAGGGAGAACACAATTTTATCTTGAAATTTAAGTGAGGGATCACCTTATAATGCTACCGTCGTCCTAAGCAAAATAAGATGCATAAAAGGATTAACATCACATGCAAATCATAAGTGACATGATATGGCCATGAACTTGTGCTTTTGATCTCCATCTCCAAAGCACCGGCATGATCTCCATCGTCACCGGCATGACACCATGATCTCCATCATCTTGATCTCCATCAACGTGTCGCCATAAGGTTGTCGCGCCGACTGTTGCTTCCACGACTATAGCTAACGTTTAGCGATAAAGTAAAGCATTACATAGCGCTTAATGATTGACACGCAGGTCATACAATAATTAAAGACAACTCTATGGCTCCTGCCAGTTGCCGTACTCATCGACATGCAAGTCGTGATATTCTATACAACACATGATCATCTCATACATCACATATATTTCATCATGTAATTGGCCATATCACATCACAACATACCCTGCAAAAACAAGTTAGACGTCCTCTAATTGTTGTTGCAAATTTTACGTGGCTGCTACGGGTTTTGCAAGAACCGTTCTTACCTACGCAAAACCACAACGTGGTGTAGTGATTGCTTTTTGATCTTCTAAAAGAACCCTCTTCATTGAAATCGATTCAACTAAAGTGAGAGAGACAGACACCCGCTAGCCATCTTTATGCAACAAAATTACATGTCAGTTGAAGGAACCTGTCTCGCGTAAGTGTACGCGTAATGTCGGTCCGGGCCGCTTCATCTCACAATACCGCCGAATCAAATATCAACTAGTAACGGCAAGCAATATGTATAGACCCACGCCCACAACTCGTTTGTGTTCTACTCGAGATCTCATCTACGCATAGACCTGGCTCTGATACCACTGTTGGGGAACGTTGCATGGGAAACAAAAATTTTCCTACGCACACACAAGATCTATCCATGGTGATGAGCATCTACGAGAGGGAGAGTGAATCTACATACCCTTGTAGATCGCTAAGCGGAAGCGTTTAAGAAACCCGGTTGATGTAGTCGAACGTCTCCGCGATCCAAATCGCAAGTCGTCCCTCGATCCGATCACGAACTAGCGCCGAACGGACGGCACCTCCGCGTTCAACACACGTACGGCTTGATGACGCCTTCACCTCCTCGATCCAGCGAGCGATGATGAAGTAGTGGTTGAGTTCCAGCAGCACGACGGCGTGGTGATGGTGGTGAGGAACAATCTCTGCAGGGCTTCGCCAAGCGCTACGGAGATTATGACGGAGGAACTAGAGGGTTAGGGTTGCCGCACACGGCTTGGGGAAATCTTGATGTGTCCCGTGTGCTAGCCCTGCCCCTCTATTTATATGTTGAGCCTTGGGGTCTAAACTTGGAGTAAAAGCCTCCTCCAGGTCGGTTTTGCCCGCACAAGGTCGGTTTGGCCCGCAGGGAAAGAGTCCAACTCGGATCCCTGCCGAACCGTGCACAGCCGCACACAAGCGGTAGTACCGCTTCACACAAGCGGTAGTACCGCTTGGGCGGTAGTACCGCTTCACACAAGCGGTAGTACCGCTCGGGCGGTAGTACCGCTTCACACAAGCGGTAGTACCGCTTACGCGGCAGCAAAACTACTTTTGCACTTTCCAATACCTCGTGGGCTTTATCCCTCTGGCCCATATAAAGTGTTGCTGCACCCGAACACTTCGGTAAACATCCGGAACCCCTTCCGGTGAACTCCGGAACTCTTCCGGAGATCAAAACACTATTATCACATATATCAATCTTTACCTCCGGACTCTTCCGGAGATCCTCGTCATGTCCGGGATCTTATCCGAGACTCCGAACAACTTTCGGTCACCAACATAATAACTCAACTATACTAATCGTCACCAAACGTTAAGTGTGTAGACCCTGCGGGTTCGAGAACTATGTAGACATGACCGAGACACCTCTACGGCCAATAACCAATAGCGGGACCTGGATGCCCATATTGGCTCCTACATATTCTACGAAGATCTTTTATCGGTCGAACCTCTATGTCAAGGATTCAGTTAATCCCGTATGCTGTTCCCTTTGTTCTTCGGTATGTTACTTGCCCGAGATTCAATCGTCGGTATCTCTATACCTAGTTCAATCTCGTTACCGGCAAGTCTCTTTACTCGTTCCGTAATACAAGATCCTGTGGCTAACTCTTTAGTCACTTTGCTTGCAAGGCTCAATGTGATGTTGTATTACCGAGTGGGCCCTGAGATACCTCTCCGTCACACGGAGTAACAAATCCCAGTCTTGATCCATGCCAACCCAACAGACACCCTCGGAGATACCTGTAGAGCACCTTTATAGTCACCCAGTTACGTTGCGACGTTTGATACACACAAGGTATTCCTCCGGTGTCAGTGAGTTGCATAATCTCATGGTCAAAGGAACAGATACTTGACATGCAGAAAACAATAGCAATAAACTGACACGATCAAATGCTACGTTTACAGTTTGGGTCTTGTCCATCACATCATTCTCCTAATGATGTGATCCCGTTATCAAATGACATCTCATGTCAATGGCTAGGAAACCTTAACCATCTTTGATCAGCGAGCTAGTCAACTAGAGGCTTACTAGGGACACAGTGTTGTCTATGTACCCACACATGTATTTGAGTTTCCAATCAATACAATTATAGCATGGATAATAAACGATTATCATGAACAAGGAAATATAATAATAACCAATTTATTATTGCCTCTAGGGCATATTTCCAACAGGAGCACATCAAGCTTCCGAACTGGACGCCTCCGCCTCCTCTGGCGAGTGATGAAGGCACTCCTCCTCCTCCTCCTCCTCCTCCGGCGAGGGATCAAGGCACTCCGCCTCCTACTTCGCCTCGTCCGACGCGTGACGATCAAGGCACTCTGCCTCCTCCTCCGCCTTCTCCGGCGCGTCCGAGCAGTCCGCCTCCTCCGGCGCGTCGGAGCACTCCGCCTCCTTCTCCGCCTCGTAAGCAACGACGGAAGAGAGACACCGCCGCTCCGGCTGCTAGTAGTACAGCCAGTGGCGGGAGGCCATACGAATACGGTCCACGGTCTCTCAAGCCTCTGGAACCGAGACCATACGAGAGGACCGATGAGGAAAACGCGAAGATCTCTCAAGACCAAGTGAGGGCCCATTTTGCAAAGAAAGCTCCACCTCCGAAGGAGACGATAGATCCGGTGGTATCGAAGCGCACTGTCGAGGCCCTGAAGCGACCACCACCGCCTCCGCTGGATACCAACTATGTCCGCGCTACTAAAAAGACATATCAAAATGAGGTGCGGACGGGAACTACTTCCAGTGATGAGAGGTTAGCAAAACGAAGAAGTGGGAAAACAATTCCCCAGCACGGCGAACAGGCGAACCAATCGTGCCCCCCGCTCAAGGTGTCTACCGATATCGTGCCTAATCTGCCGGGGGTGGTGGTGGAGGGGATGGTGCCCGGTACCAATATTGCCGATTGCGGCCTCGGTATAGAATTCCAAGTAGCGGAGGTGGTGGAGGCATACAAATACCAGTACGGGAAGCCTCTCGTCAAAGATGGAAGTCCTCCTCTAGGAACGATGATGCGACAATTCCATGATTGGTACATGAAAACCTGCAGCGAGTCTGGGAAGGATTGTTTGTTGATGAGTATTAAAAAGGAGCACGACTTCGTTGGCCAGGAGCTGATTGCTGTTGAATTTGACGAGCTTTTCCCGCTATACAATCTACAGGCCATCGACAAATCAATCGTGACTTGCTACTGTCTGTAAGTACTTCTGTAATTAAGTCTATATATATAGCTCACCTCTTTCATTGCATGTATATATATATATATATATATATATATATATATATATATATATATATATATATATATATATATATATATATATATATATATATATATATATATAATTATCCTCATCACTATATTATGCAGATTGAAGATCGTCGAATGCAGAAGAGCACAAATGTATGACATTGGGTTCATTGACCCAAATATCATACATGAATGGACGGTTCAAAAGAATGGCATAGAAACCGAGGAGAATTTGCTACAATCGTTGCTTAAAAATCAAAACAAAGACAAAATACTCTTTCCTTACAACTTCAAGTGAGTGTTACTGTCTTGAGCATATTCGGTTTTTCCCTTATTACTCGAGGTTATAGTAATGTAATTGATGAGCTATGCATGTGTGCGCAGTCACCACTTTATTCTACTAGAGATTAAGCTTGAGCGGGGAGTAGTAACCGTCTTAGACTCGAGACGAAATAAACCCGAGTTGTATGCGAACATGACTCAAATGCTCCAGAAGTAAGTTCAATCGATCATTATCGCACCATATCGGCAACTTTGTTCATTTCCTGATATATATCAAGTAATTATTTTCTTTGTCTGGCAGGGTTTGGAAAAAGTTCACCGCAAGTGCTCTGGGACTGCCTACCGAGCTGCGATTTACACACCCGAATGTAAGTAATAAATACTACCTAGTTCCGCGCTTCTCCCATTGATTCTAGCTAGTTTCATCAATATATACCATTTAGCATGCTTGCTTATCAGTTTGATTGACCTCTATTTCTCGTATAGTGCTTGTGGCAGGAACAAGGGACGTCTTTATGTGGATTCTACGTTTGCGAGTTCATCTACAACGCGACGAAGCCTAATAAGCGGGGCTACACTTCAAAAGAATATGAAGTGCGTAAGCAAAAATATTCACAATTTTATTTTATTACCATCATTTGTGTTGAGTTTCATTCATATACATGTATTGGCCCTCTTCTTCAATTTAGATGTGGGAGATGCGGAATGAACTCCTACCACAAGATCGTGTACGAGCAATTCAAGAGGAATTGGCGGGATTCTTTCTTGACCACGTCATCAATAAAGCCGGAGAATACCATGTGGAACTTGATATTACATGTTAGGGATTGTAACATAGGATAGATATACGTAAACTTGTTGTTTGACCAATCTCTCGGAGAAGGAGGAGGTCGATCCCTTCTCTCTGTATATGTTCATGACGATCTTGTGTACTTAATGGTTTCCTTCATTTGCTTACTACCTAGCGTGTCGCGAGTTCTCTCTATACGTATAGTACGTAGCGTCGACCAAGCACGGAGATAAGAGAGGTCACTTCTCTCTATTAGCTAGCTAACATAATATATGAAACCCCTAAATTAACCCTCCAAACCCCCCCCCCCCCCCTCTTTAAAAAAAAAAAAAAACCGCAGCTCCTGAGCTGCTGACGCGTGGACGCTTTTTGGTCCCGGTTGGTGTTACCAACCGGGACCAAAGGCCTTCCTGCCTGGGCTCGGCGGAGAGGCCACGTGGAGGACCATCTGTCCCGGTTGGTGTTACCAACCGGGACCAAAGGCCCTCCTGCCTGGGCTCGGCGGAGAGGCCACGTGGAGGCCCATCTGTCCCGGTTCGTAAGCGAACCGGGACTAAAGGTCATGGGCTTTAGTCCCGACCCTTTAGTCCCGGGTCCAGAACCGGGACAGAAGGGCCTCTGGAACCGGGACAAATGGCCCTTTTTCTACTAGTGGTACACGAAATAGCATGCCAAACATGAGTATGTTTATAAATTTTGTAGTCATCGCTAGATGGTCTACGTGTATGTATATTTTAACAGATAATAATAGATGCTCAGTTTTAGCCTAAAAAATGCCAAAGACAAGAAGTTCAAATTATTCCTAAAGGTGCAAACAAATTCTATATCAAAGCTGGAATAGCTCAGTTAGCTAGAGTGTGTGGCTGTTAACCACAAGGTCGGAGGTTCAAGCCCTCCTTCTAGCGTATTATTTTTTAGGCCCTTTTTCCGTTTTGTAAATTCACACAATTGCTCTCTTTTACCGTTTTGTAAATTCACACAATTGCTATTTTCTTTTTTGTAAAATCAATTTCTACCATTGTTCATTGTCTTTTTTTCTAAATTCCCAGCATTAATTGCTCTACTCTTATGGATCAGAGTTTTTTTTTTCCTTTTCATTCTCAATAGTAACGTTGCATGCTTGGGCATGGATCATGAGTCTATTAGCTTAGTAGCTACTATATACATAGACAGAAATTGGTTGAGCAAACGAGATTGCGACAATCCATTGCAATGCCAAACACAACTGCAATAGCTAACGTGGAGGTGCATCCAGGTTGGACACACTTCTTTTATTCAAAATAGCCACGATCTGCACTAGCAAATTCCATGCTCGGCAATGGCGGGGGGATCAGTTCAGCGCAGCAACGAGGCAGCGAACACATCCGGAGCCATCGTATCGGGGCAGCAGCAAAGCTGCAGCGCGACTGCGCGAGCCGCTGGAGCTCGGAGGCGAAGGGTCATGTCACGAGCAGGCTGATGGCTGAGCGCATGACGGCCTGTGACTCTGTGAGGCCATCCTTGCTTTGCGAAGTTGTCCGCCGTCCAGCAATCGACCAAAGACGGCCAATCAGAAGAAGTGGCGGGGGGTCGGTTCAGAATTACAGGTCTGTATGAAGATGAGTTTCACGTTTTTTCGATAAAAGGATATTTTCATTCGATATATAGAGGCGATAGAACCGCACTGAGCGAATGACCGGCCTCTGCGTAACACCCATCCATGATAGGAGAAACCTCTCTGGTTGTATGCTCCAGTTGACAGACATCATCTTAAAAAGTTCTAACTATCAGTTCGGCCTCTACTCGTCACATGTAGTTACTTTTAAGAGGTTCGTTCACTCCCCTACAACCATTCAATACTAACTATCAGTTGTGAGAGAGTGTCTCCCCACAAAAGATTGCTTCTATGCCAACTAAGACTAGTTTGGACGTTTAGGTTTCTTGTGGTGGAATGGTGTGGCATGGCGTGACGAGGTTATGTGCGTGTATTCATAAGGGTGAGTATATGTGTGTGTTGTAAGCGTCTACGTCCGTGATGTGTTTAAAAACCCACATAATAAGTACACTACTAAAAAAACAAGTCAAACAAACACAAATATAGGCAAAAACAGGATGAAAAAACAAGATTTATACTACACCAAACACAACCGCAATACGTAAAGTGGAGGTGCGTCCAGGACGCAGTCGGGCGCACTTAATTTCGGAAATAACCACTAGCATAGTACAGATAAAATAACTTGTCGTCATGGGGAGAGACTTCTACAAGAGTACGCCGTATGTTCATCAGGTTTAATAACCGAGAAAAAAAAATTAATATTTTGCCGCCTTCGATTTCTTCTTGGACCCAACGACCTGACGGTACGCTTTGTTGATGATGCTCTCGATCTCGTCCTGCCGCTTCTCGATCCGGGCCTTCATGCGGGAGCGCTTGACGCCGAACCGCAGCTTGCTCGCCAGGTTCTTCTTGTCGTCCTGATGGGACATGATGAGCGCCTGGAGGCACAGGTGCTGGTGCTCGATGTCGTCCAGCGCGAGCTCGGCCTCGCGGAACGCCGCGTCGAGGTCGTCCAGCAGCTGCGTCACGTCCATCTTGATAATGGTCCGGGCCGCCTCCACCGTCATCTTCTTTGACAGCTTCTTCCCGAGTATTCTGAGCTTCTCTGACGCGTCCGCGCTGAGGAACGGGCGGTCGGTGAGCCTGGTGATGACCACGAAGATGTTCGGCCGTTCCGGTGCTGGTGCCGGCGCAACGACTGCGACGATCTCCTTGCCGGCGCTTTCGTCGACGCTCATGGTTGCCACCTTCTTTTTCATCTCCGCCATGCCCTCTGCCGCCGTGATTGCCATGGCCGTCATCTTCGCCTTGCCTGCTGCCGTGGCGGTGGTCACCATCGCCGACGACATGTCTGCCGGCACTACAAGAGATTTCCCCAGCGCTCGAGCAGATGATGAAGTAAACATCTTCTTCTCCGAGGAAGTAGCACGTACAAACGATCTTCTCAAAAAACGCACGAGTCACGACTCACGACTGCTGGCTGTGCGTATATATAGCATGGACCTCTGTTGAGTTCGACCTGGTGTGCGTCTCGGGATTCCCGATCCGACTACAGCACCAAATTACCAACGCAGGTCATCTCCTGTCCGATCCGATTACACCACCTCTTTCGTGTCTCGAGCACATGCTGTGTTTTTTTTCTCTTTGAGTCGTCGAGCCCATATTGCTTTCTTTAGGGGTTCGAGCCCACATTGCGAAGCAGTTGGCCCAAACATACGGAAGCCCATCGGCTGGGCCGCAAATTCCCAATGGATTGGTCCAGTGGCTTGAGCAGGGCCAGCTGCGCCCATCAAAAGAAAACAAAAACTGGGCCAGCTGCTTAGTTCCTTGCTTGCCTTTGCCGAGGCACTGGTGCGAAAACATGTTTTAGAGCAACTGCACCCAGGCCCTTCTATCCTAGCCATCCATCCACACATCGCGATCCGTGCAAATACATTTCTCTTTTTTGTTTCTCTCATATAGAACATGTCTTGAAGTTCAAACCTTTACAGAACAGCAAAGCTTTCTAACTAGAATCTAGGATAAAAAATTTAGATTTTTTGGTCCAACATAAATATACAAAATAAGTTTTGTTTGATTAAAAAATCTTATTTTTAGTATTTATGTCGGACAAATTTTTTTGAAAGATTTATTCTAGATTCTAGTTAGAAAGCTTTGCCACGCTGCAAAGGTTTGAACTTCAAGACATGTTCTATATGAGAGAAAAAAAAAGAGAAAATTTTATGTAGAAAGTTAGTTGTGTCGCACGGATCTTAAAGCGATATTGAAGAGCCAGGATAGAAGGGCATGGGTGCAGGTGCTCTAAAAATCTCACTGGCGCCCAATCCGCCGCGCTGGGCACCGGGGATGGGGTTCCATCTCTCCGCCGGACGACTATAACCGCCGGAAGTACCTCTACCGTGGTACCTCCGGCCTCCTTCCGTCTCTCGCGCGCGGGGTTCAGGCTCCATCCAGATCGGGTCTCGCCAGCCGTACCTCGCCGCCGGGCGCCGGCCATCTTCCCGCCGCCTCCACAAGGTGCGCTCCTACTCTTTCTGCTCAAGTGCTCAACTACACCCACACCCAACTAGTTGTCCTAGCTACAGAAGTTCAGGATGAGTAGGACGGTTCTTGCTATCAGTACTGGCTGCTATGCTATGGTTTCAGGCTGACAAACTTGTATACATACAGATCGGCAGACGCTTCTGCAAACCAGCAGAAACTGTCGCAGCTCACGCCTACTCGCTACAACTAATGCTACCCTGATTAATTATTGGTGTTTATGACTGCTTGAATACGACTGAAGCAACCATTGAGCACAGCAAGCTATTCTGGTCTGGTCCTTCCTTCCAACTGACATCTTCGGTCAAGTGTATCACCCTCTTTTTTTCCTGAAAAGCAAGCAATTTCCTTCAACCCTGTATGCTGCAGATCTGAATCAGAACTCGTATATGAACTCAAAATGTTGCTACTAATTCAGACTACCGAGAATTAAAGGACAAAACCTTGTCAAATAACCACCTGTTATCTTTTCAGGATCACGGCCATAAGGTCCAGAACCACAGAGAGAGATAGTAACCAGTTTGTCATCGAGTTCACTCAGTTAAACCAAGAAAGAGTTTCCGAGGTGAACTAATTAAATTTCAAAGGGATCCATTCACACGCATATAAACTAGCCCAATGCGCAAGGAGTGCCGTCAAATTTAAATAAGATAGAGCATACCAGCTTGTGACAAGATTCAAACTCGAATAAACCAGGACAAGTGCTTCTGAATGCCATCCCTCTTGCAATGTCTCCCACCTGATCAAATAAAAGGCCAACTCTTCTAGGATCTACTCCCTCTGTCTCATAATATAAGAGCATTTTTAAAACCAGTGTAGTGTCAAAAATGCTCTTATATTATGGGACGGAGGGAGTAGCATGTATGAGCGGCTCAGTATGCCTTCGTGAAGAAAGCTAATAATTCAAGTTTATATTACCATTCTAAGTATCTAAATGACCCAAGCCAACTGACTGAAAGTTTTCGATGGTCGGCAGCCGTCTCCTCTGAATTTTTTTTGAACATTTTCAGAAGGGTTACTGTTTGTTCTTTTCACATATGAATGAATGAAACGTATCCAACACCAGCAGTACTCATGGGTGCACCAATAAGTAACAGTAGTCTAGCTGATTTTATTTTTTTTCGAAACGGATGCAGCTGATAAATGGATACTGCATAAGTTACATGAGCTAGAAGAAACTGAACTGTGAACTTCTCACTACCGGAATCAGGGACTATGCCGAGGCCGTCGGCATAGGCCTATGCCGACGGCTACCGTCGGCATACCCCCGTCGGCGTCGATTGCGTCGGTGTAGTCTTGTCAGGCCGTCGGCAAAGATACCTATATCGACGGCCTCCGTACGGCCATCGGCATAGTTTCACCGTCGGCAAAAAAAAAGGACGAGACGGCAGCTGACGGCGCCGTCGTCAACTGGTAAGCAATTAGGAGGTGCCACGTGGCACATCTATGCCGACGGGGATGCCGTCAGCATAGATTCGAATCTATGCCGACGGGGATGCCGTCGGCATATATTCGAACCTATGCCCCGTCGGCATATCTGCGCGCTAGGAAGAGCCCAGTTGCCGCCACGTGTCATATGTGCCGACGGCTTAGATGCACATCTATGCCGACGGTATAACCGTCGGCATACCTGCATGCCAGGAGCTACCAGTGACTGCCACGTGGACTCTATGCCGACGGCAAGGCCGTCGGCATATCTTCTTTCTGATTTTTTTTCTTTTTTCTGTTTTAATTCAAATCAATTCAATTCAAATAGAAAGCAGATATATATGATGAAATAGACATACACAGCCATCTAGAGGAGCATAAGCATCAGCGCAAGTCATAAGCATCACATCTTCACAATCAACATCACAAGAACATAAGCATCACATCCTCACAACCAACATCACAAGAACATAAATATCATCACAAACATAAGCATCATCGCAAGTCATGTAGAGGAGCATAAGACCAGAAGTAGTCTAAAGACCCACAGGCTTAAGCGCCAGAACGTCCACCACCACTGCCAAGGTCGTCACCGCCAAAGCACCGGTCGTCACTGCTAGCGACAGCGCTACCACCAGCGCCACCTCCTCGGTGGATGGGAGTGACCGGGCTCCGTGACTCGGGAGTCATGCGAAGACCGGCACCACCACCAACGGAAGATCCACCGGTTGCCTGGATGTTTGAAAAGACATGTTCAGGGGATATATGATTGTGTTGAATAAACGGTAAGCGGTGGTTGAATAGTTTGAGGATATACTAACCGCTGTAGTCCCCGGGTGCTGTGCCAGAAACTCCTCGAAGGTAAGCAGCACTGGTTGTGGTCCAGCAGGTGGTGGTGGTGGTTCCATTACGGGAACCGTGCCTGCCGCCATGCTCTCAAAAATGAGCTGCATGTTAATTGACAAAGCAAACACGAATGTCAGAAGAAATGAAAGTGCAAATATGGAAATGAAATGAAAGGGGCTAAACTAACCGTCATCATGCGAGTGCTGTGTTCCTGGACGGCTGCAACTCTCGCGCTCCACGCCATGGTCTCCTGCCGTGTGTACTCCATGTAGGCCTATAATATGACATGATGGAACTCATTAAACATCTCAATGCGGAAAATAAAGTGAGCAATGAAGATAAGAGGGAAAATACTTACAGAGTGCCGCTCGGCTAGGAGGGAGTGTGACTGCGCACTGGTCGTGGTCGTGCTCGTGCGCTGGCTCAGGCTCGGGTCGGTAGCTCGGAGCCGTGTGAAGGAGATAGAAGGAGTACACACGGCATCCAGAACCGCCTGCCGACCATGAAGCTTCGGCCCTATGCCCACCACCGCCCTCTCGTCCGTAGCCTGCTTTAAGGGGTCAGGTGTGCCAGGATTTACCTTCAGATACACCTGCTCGGGTCGGTAGCTCGGAGCCGTATGAAGAAAAAAGCATAATAATAACGAATAAAAATCACATTAATAAATAAGCATAAAAAGGCATATTAAGAAACCATAGAAAAAAAAGACATGAAACGTACATCTGCTAGAACCCATATGAATCATCACTGTTGTAACCGATTCCTCGATCGCTCTCATCATCAGTATCACGCATATCATCTTCGTTATCTGACGGAGGTGGAGGCTCTTCCTCTTCGTCAGCGTCTTCGTTTAACTTTTCTAGCATAAGTATGTCATTTTCATTAACAATGGTCTCACCATCATTCCGTGCATCGTCATCGTTTGGATCCACTTCATCATCACCCAAGGCGCCAGCGTCATCGTTTCTGACCACATCATCATCAGGTTGCTCTTGATAGAACACTCCCTCATATGTCATGGGGTTAATGTTGTAGTAATCGTCATCGTTCGGGTCTGGTAGCTTACCATGTGGCGACACCTTGAACACAACTTCCCAACCCTTTAGGTACTCTTTCTGGCATGGGTAAGGCAGGTAATAAACTTGTGTGCCTTGGGTAGCCGCAATGAAGAGATCGGCTCCGGCATACACGGTTGATGGTTTAACTTCGACCAAACCAACGGAAGGCGTATGTCTCAGCCCCTGTACTGGGTCGAACCATCGGCATTTGAACACAGGGAGACTTAGGGTTTCGCGCCCACGGCTGAATGTAAGCTCGTATATTTTTTCTACCCTTCCGTAGTAGTCAACTGAATTTTGACCTTGCGTGTACACTCCGGTATTTATAGTCTTGGGATCCGGCCGGCTGTTCTGGTGCTCCTCTGTATGGAAGCGATACCCATTCATATCATACTTTTGACATGTCTTGACCCGAGGGTCAAAACCCATGGAAACCCATCTCAATTCGTCATCCATGGATATGTTCGGATCTTGTCCCTACAAGTTTAATTGAAATTGTTGGGTGCATTAGTTGAGTAAACTAATAAATGTTGAACTGGGTATTTAATAGGGGAATGTGAAAGTTTACTTTCTCCATGAAGCAAGCAACAAAAAATTTCCTTCCAGGGTTTCCATGCCGGAGAAGAGTAAGTTCCTTGGCCTCAGTAGGAGGAATCATTCCCTTCCACTCCTCACGAACGAATTGACTACAAGAAGAAAAGCGGTGTTACACCGGGACTAAGTGAACATAGAACATGATGTTGTGCAAGACATAAAGGAATGGTGTAGTGGTATTACCTCATCCACACATCCTCAACTTTCTTGATATTGTGCAAGACATAGAACATGAGGTCCTCCCACTCTTGTTGTGGCATGTTATAAGATTTCGAGCCCCCAGCCCTGCCACCTAGCCCGCTGAATAGATGGAGCTTGAGTTTATACTTGGGCTCTTCTATATTGTATCGAGGCACCTTATTATGCAGAGTGGGAACGTGGTCTGGATAGTACGATGTCCTGAGGTCTGACACCTCCTCTAGGATAACTGCCTCAGCTATGCAAGCTTCAATCTTAGCTTTGTTTCCACATTTGTGTCGAAGATGCTTGTTCTGTCTCTCAGGGCCGTACTGCCAACGATTCTGCACAGGCCCCCCCAACAATACCTTGTTCGCGAGGTGCAAAATGAGATGTGTCATCGGAGTAAAGAAGCCTGGCGGAAAGATCTTCTCTAGCTTACATATCAACTCCGGTGAGTTCTTATGCAATTGTCTAATCACCTCGGGACATACTTCTTTAGCACAGAGCGTGCGGAAGAAATGGCTTAGCTCCGCAAGCACTCGCCAGACATGCTCGGGGACATAACCTCGAACCATCACCGGCATTATCCGCTCAATCTATACATGATAGTCATGACTCTTACTAGTAGAAAAAGGGCCATTTGTCCCGGTTCGTAAGGGCCTTTAGTCCCGGTTCTGGAACCGGGACTAAAGGGTCGGGACTAAAGCCCAAAACCTTTAGTCCCGGTTCGCTTACGAACCGGGACCAAAGGGGCTCCACGTGGCCGCTGCGGGAAGCCCAGGCAGGAGGACCTTTAGTCCCGGTTGGTAACACCAACCGGGACCAAAAGGCATCCACGTGGCGCTGCCTGGGGCGGGGGAGGGAGGACCTTTAGTCCCGGTTGGTGTTACCAACCGGGACTAAAGGCTCCACCTTTGGTCCCGGTTGGTAACACCAACCGGGACCAAAAGGCGGCCACGCGTCAGCAGCTCGCAGTCGCTGGGTTTTGTTTTTTTTTTGGAAGGGGGGGTTTTGGGGTTTTGGAGGGTTAATTTAGGGGTTTCATATTGTGTTAGCGAGCTAATAGAGAGAAGTGACCTCTCTTTTTCCGTGCTTGGTCGACGCTAGCTACTACACATATAGAGAGAACTCGACGCTAGCTAGTAAGCAAATAAAGGAAACCATTAATTACACAAGATCGTCATGAACATATATAGAGAGAAGTGACATCTCTTTCTTCGTGCTTGGTCGAACAACAAGTTTTCGTATATCTATCCGACGCTGCTACATATGTACAATATATAACATCCCTTACAACAATTTCAATTTCACATGGTATTCTCCTTGTTCAGGTATGACGTGGTCAAGAAAGAATCCCGCCAATTCCTCTTGAATTGCTCGTATGCGATCATGTGGTAGGAGTTCATCCCGCATCTGCCAGATCTAATTTAAAGAAGGGGTCAATACATATATATGAATGAAACTCAACACAATTGATGGTAATATATAAAATAAAATTGTGAATATTGTTTACGTACTTCAAATTGTTTCTCAGAGGAGGCCCGTTCAGAGGTATAGTAGCGAATGAACTCGCATACGTAGTATCCACATAAATGAGTGTTGGGTGCCTGCAACAAGCACTTTACGAGAATGGAGTTCAATCAAACTGATAAGCAATCATGATAATGGTATTGATGAAACTAGAATCAATGAGAGATGCGCGGAACTAGCTATAGTACTACTTACTTTGGGGTGTGTAAATCGCAGGTCCTTCTTCAGACCCGGAACCTTAGCGGTGAACGTTTTCCAAACCCTGGCAGGCAAAGAAAATGATTACTTGATATCAGGAAATGAACGAAAGTTGCCGATATGGTCCCGGTATTGATTGAACTTACTTCTGGAGCATTGCAGTAATGTCCGCATAATACTTGGGATCTTTACGGAGCGAGTCTAAGACAGTTACTAATGCCCCGTCAAGGTTAATGGATAGCAGAATATAGTGGAAGCTGCACACGCATAACTCATCAATTACATTACTTAACCACGAGTAAGCGGAACCGAATATGCAGAAGACAGTAACACTCACTTGAAGTTGTAAGGAAAGAGTATTTCCCTTTTGTTTTCATGTTTAAGGAACATTTGTAGTAAGTTGTTTTCGGTATCTTCAGCCGCCTTTCGTACCGACCATTCATTTACGGTATTTGGGCTAATGAACCCAACGTCGAAGATTCCTATTTTTTGGCATTCGACCATCTTCAATCTGCATAATATAGTGAGGATAATTATATATACATGCAATGAACGAGCTGAGCTAGAGACTTAATTATAGAAGTAATACTTACAGACAGTAGCAAGTCATGAGTTGTTTGTCGAGGGCCTTTTGATTGTATAATTGAAATAACTCCACAAATTCAACAGGCAGCAGGTCGACTCCAAGGAAGTCATGCTCTTTTTTAATTCCGACTAACAAACTGTCTTTCCCAGACTTCCTGCAGGTTTCCATGTACCAGTCATGCAATTTTTGCATCATCGTTGTTAGATGAGGATGATCAGGTTTGACAAGAGGCTTCCCGTGCTCGTATCTAAAGACGTCTACTACCTCAGCCGTTTCAAACTGTACATCATCGGGCAGGTAATCATCAAGAGTGGTACCGGGCAGTAGCACCGGATGATTAGCGATATCGCTAGACACCTTGAGCGGGGGGCACGATTGCTTCTCCTGTTCGCCGAGCTGGGGAATTGTTTTCCTACTTCTTTGTTTTTTCGCTCTTGCAGCACTGGAAGTACTTCCCGACTGCTGCGCTTTAGCATGTGTCTTAGTAATTATGCGGTCATAGTTGGAATCCGGCGGAGGCGGTGGTGGTCGCTTTAGGGCATCGATAGTGCGCTTCACTTTCACCGGATCTAGCTTCTCCTTCGGAGGTGGAGTTTTCTTTGCAAAATGGTCCCTCACTTCGGCACGACATATGTCCTTGTTTTCCTGCTCGGTCCTCTCATATGGTAACTTTTCTACAGGCTTGAGACATGGACCATATCTGAATTGCCTCCCGCCTCTGCTTGTACTGCTAGCCGCCGGAGCGGCGGCGTCTCTCTTCCGTCGTTGCTGAGGAGGCGGAGAAGGAGGCGGAGTTCTCTGACGCGTCGGAGTAGGCGAAGGAGGAGGGGGAGTGCCCTCACGCGTCGGAGGAGCCGGAGAAGGAGGCGGAGTGCCCTGATCACTCGCCGGAGGAGGAGGACGAGGAGGAGGCGGAGTGCCCTGACTCGCCGGAGGAGGAGGAGGAGGCGGAGGCGTCCAGTTTGGAAGCTTGATGTACTCCTTCTGCCATAGACATGTACTCCTCAGAGCATGAACCAGCTGATTCTCCCCTTCACCTGTAGAGTGGTAAAGCTCGAGCTCCTCAAATCCCTCCATTACTTCATCCACCATCACAACAGCATAGCCATGTGGAATCGTAAGGCAGTGAAAAGTTCCGTTGGGTTGAGGAGGTGCAACAGAGCCGAGAGCCGCCTTGAAAGTGAGGTTATGGCATTTCGTCATAAGCTCGCAATTTTGAGCCTCCGTGATAGTATCCACGGGGTAGATAGGCTCCGTGAAGTCAGTCTGAACGGGCTCCGTGGAAGCCACGCTGCTTCTCCGCTGAGATGGCGGGGTAGCTTCTGGGGTAGCTTCGTGCCGCTGAGATAGTTGGCCGGCAGCTCGCTGGCTCTCAGCTTCCTCTAGCTTTTGTAGTCTTGCACTCATCTTCTGCATGTCGCTCAGCTCCGCTTTCCTCTTTCTCTCCCGGCTTCTGTAACCGCCTGCGTCGGGAAACTCAAACTTCCACGGAACGGAGCCTGGTGTGCCTCGTGTTCGTCCAGGGTGCTCAGCATTCCCTAGGGCCTCAGTCAGCTCGTCCTTCTCTCTGTCGGGAATGAACGTCCCTTCCTGCGCTGCGGTGATATACTTCTGAAGCTTCGTGACGGGTATTGCAAGTTGCTCGTCCGTCCAACGGCACTTCCCTGTTTCAGGGTCCAAAGTTCCCCCAACCCCGAAGAACCAAGTCCTTGAACGGTCCGGCCATTTCAATGTCTCTGGTTCGACCCCTTTAGCAATCAGGTCATTCTCAGCTTTGTCCCACAACGGCCGGGCTTTGAGGTAGCCACCTGACCCCGTGTGATGGTGATACTGCTTCTTTGCAGCGTTGTTCTTGTTTGTCTCTGACATTTTCTTACTCTTGTCTGATGTCTTGTAGGCCACAAATGCGGGCCAGTGATCTCTTATCTTCTCAAATCGGCCGATGAATTCTGGAGTCTCACCTTTGTCGACAAACTTTGATTTCAACTCCTTCTTCCACCTCCTGAATAGATCTGCCATCTTCTTAAGAGCACACGCCTTGACCAGTGGCTCTATAACGGGCTTATTCGGATCCTCCTCTGGCGGTAGGGTGAAATTTGCCTTCAGCAAGGTCCAAAGATCATCTTTCTGTCTATCGGTGACATAATCACCTTCAGGGGCGTCGTCCTTAGGCTTATTCCATTGCTTGATGCTGATCGGGATGTTGTCCCTAACAATAGCTCCGCACTGAGCAGAAAATGCGTCCTTGGTCCGCTTGGGTTCAATCGGTAGGCCATCGTCCGCGAGTGCTGTGATCATGAACCTTTCATCCTTGCGCAACCTCTTCTTCGGGCCTCGTCTCGTTACCGAAGTTTGGCTCGATCCGGAGGGCTATAAAAGAAGAAAGAAGAGTTAATATATGTACATACCAAAACAATTAATGCATCAATTAGCTAGTTAGCACCTCCGGAGCCATCATGATCATGTCACCGGAGCCATCATGATCATGTCCTTCCTCCTCCATTGTTCCATCGGTGTCGTTGAGAAACGACAAGACAGCATCACCTCCGGCGAGGATTATCTCCCCCAACAACTGTTCTTGTTCCAAGTCTCTTTGATCCATAGTTTCTGCAAATATAGAAGAATATATATATAGATGAGATCAGAAAAAAATTGGATCAACTTGTGCACATCCATAATGGGGGTATTCTTGATAAATCTATGTTACCGGAGTTATCTATGTTACCGGAGGGGGTAGACGACAACGACGCTCACCCCTCATGTCATGTCCGACGTCCCTCCTCATGTCGAAGTTATCGGGGAGGGGGTAGACGACAACGACGCTCACCCCTCATGTCCGACGTCCCCCCTCATGTCGAAGTTATCGGGGAGGGGGTACAGGTGGCCTCGAGAGTTGGTCGGGCGAGCGGACCGGGAGTAAGTAACTTTTAACTCATTTTAACTCATTTTGAATATATGAACATTTTAACTTTTACGGGTAGGGGCGGGAGGGGGTTGATCGACGTCTCCCCCCCTCATGTCGAAGTTACCGGAGTTTTCTATATGAACAAAAAAAATCCACATGACATGTCCGACGAGCGGACCGCCTCTCTCTCATGCATGTCTGACGTCCCCCCTCATGACAAAAACTTTCTATAAAAAAAAAGCATACATCTATGAACAAAAAAAATTCTATGAACAAAAATAAAATTGTATCAATGCATATATAAAAACTTTCTATGGATCATCATTGCTCATGTATCAATGCATATATAAAAACTTTCTATGGATCATCATTGCTCATATATAAAAACTTTCTATAAACAAAAAAAAACATACATCTATGAACAAAAAAAATCTATGAACAAAAATAAAATTGTATCAATGCATATATAAAAACTTTCTATGGATCATCCATCCATACATACATACTGCATATACATACATACATACAGCATCCATACATACATACATACATACTGCATATACATACCAAAAAAAAAGGCAGATCCGGCCGGGGCGGCGGTGGCGGCGGCGGCGCGGCAAGCAGAGCAGGGGCACGTCGCGGGGGAAGGGGGGGGCTCACTGGGGGCGGCGTCGGGGCAGGGGCAGGGGGGCACGGCGGGCGGCGTCAGGGTTTTACCTTAATAACTTAGAAAAAAAATGTTATCGGGGAGGGGGTATATCGACAACGCTTTTTTTCTAGGGTTTGGGTGGCCTCGAGAGTTGGTCGCCCGGTATATCGAGAGGGGGGTGAACATTTTACCTTAGTAACTTAGAAAAAAATGTTATCGGGGAGGGGGTATATCGACCCCCCCCCCTCATGTCGAAGTTATCGGGGAGGGGGTATATCAAGAACAACATACATTCCGGATCCGTTGGAAAGCTCTCGGGGAGCCAATGCCAACGTGATGATAGGGGGCCGGGGTGCTCCCGTGGCCTTGTTGATAGATAGAGCCGATGCCAATGTGATGATAGAGCCGATGCCAACATTTTCATTTAACAAAAAAACTACCTTCAAAAAAATACTTGCTTCGCCGCGGGTGCTCGGTGCGACATGGACTCGGTGGAAAAACTTTATGAAAATGCGGTGGTGGCCGGGCCGGGCGGTTTTCTTTTCCTTCTTCATTTTTTCCTTTGTTTTTTCTTATATGTTTGTTTTCGTTTTCACTCTACATTCGTACATACGAAAAACAACGAAGACTTTTTACATGAACATATACACACATATACATGAACATATATACATATACATGAAAAAAAACATATATATGAACATATACACACATATACATGAACATATATACATATACATGAAAAAAACATATACATGAACATATACATGAACATCTACACACATATACATGAACATCTACACACATATACATGAGCATATATACATAAATGAAAAAAAAACATATACATGAACATATACACACATATACGCGGTGACGGGGAGCAGGGGGGGCTCACTGGGGGGGGGGGGCGGCGAAGGCTGGAGGCCGGCGACGGGGACGAGGACGGCGGCGACGGGGATGAGGACGGCGGCTCGGGGAGGCGACGGGGACGGGGACGAGGACGGCGGCTCGGGGAGGCGACGGGGAGGCGACGGGGACGAGGACGGCGGCGACGGGGACGAGGACGGCGGCTCGGGGAGGCGACGAGGACGGCGGCGATGGGGAGGCGACGGGGACGAGGATGGCGGCGACGGGGAGGCGACGAGGACGGCGGCGACGGGGACGAGGACGGTGGCGACGGGGACGAGGACGGCGGCTCGGGGAGGCGACGGGGCCGGCGACGAAGACGGCGGCTCGGGGAGGCGACGGGGAGGCGACGGGGACGAGGACGGCGGCTCGGGGCAACTGGTAGATGAAAACTGAAATTTTCTAAGGGTTTTCTTATATACAAGAAGCATTGGTCCCGGTTGGTGGCACCAACCGGGACCAGTGCCCACCTTTAGTCCCGGTTGGTGCCACCAACCGGGACCAAAGGTCTCTTTTCGTCAGCCCAAAGGGCGGGAAGCAGAGACCTTTGGTCCTGGTTGGTGGCACCAACCGAGACTAAAGGGTGGCAGTGGTCCCGGTTGGTGCCACCAACCGGGACCAAAGGTGGGCATTGGTCCCGGTTGGTGCCACCAACTGGGACTAAAGGGTGGTGCTGCCCGGGGCCAAAAGTTTAGTCCCACCTCGCTAGCTGAGAGGGCTCGAGAGTGGTTTATAAGCGCTGCTGCGCCAGCCCTCTCGAGCTCCTTTCAACTGCAGGCTTACGGGCCTAATCGCACACACCTCTGCCTGTGGACCTTCTGGGCCTTCTGCGGGCCTGAATCCTGGCCCAACTAGATGGTTGGGTTTCTAGTCGTATTCAGGCCGTCGTGGCCCACTAGGCGGCATTTTTTTTCTACTTTTTTTGTTTTCTTTTTTGCTTTATTTATTTTCTTTTGTTTCTACTTACAGTTTTTCAGTGATTCTTTTTGCTTTTAGGTCACAAAAATTATAAACTTTCTGTTAGTGCCATTAGTTTCCAAATTTGAATAGTTTAAATTTGAATTCTTTTAAATTGGTGTGAATCACTAGTTTGTGAATAACTTTACTATAAAAATAGATTTTTGAGTGATTCTTTTTCCTGCTATTTAATATTACTGTGTTTTATCATTATATTCAATTTGGTAATTTTTAGGTAATTTTAAATGTATGTTTTAACCAAAAACAGATTTTGTTATTTTAGTTTGAAATTAAAGTTTCTAAAAAAATTCTTTATGAAAATTCTTTTTGCTATTAATGTTTTGAACAAAAAATACTTTGATAACTTTAGTTGCATAAATTTTATATAATTTTAGTTTCATAAATACTAGAGGTTTATAAAATATTTTTAGTTGATTCCTTTTGCTATTAGAGTTTTATAAAAGTTTTTTAGTTGATTCTTTTTGCTATTGAAGAATATTATAGTTTTATTTTAGTTGATCATAACAGAATTTTTTAATTAATTATTTTTAGTTCATTATTTTTGCTATTAGAGTTTCATAAAGGTTTTCTAGTTCATTCTTTTTGCTATTAGTTCATTCTTTGAGCTAAATGACCCTGAAATTGAAAAGCACTTCAAATGAACTCTGAAAAGGTTGAAAGTTGGCATGGTATCATCATTACACCCACATAGCATGTTCTAAAAAGTTGAGAGGGTTACGGCAAAAACTGGATGCACTTCGTGTACAAAACGGACAATCTCTTTCGAAGTATCAGGGTTTCGGACGAAAACTCATCTGTTACAAAAGGCATTTAATTTCTTCACACGTAACTGCAATGATATAGTTGTGGAGAGAAAGTCTTCACTTTTTCTTCGCTTGTGTCCTTTGCTTATTGCGCCGTAACCATGGATAATCTTCATCGTTTAACAGGGTGCTTGGGTCAGCCTTGACTTTGAAGGGAGGAATTTCATGAAACTTTTCATAATCTTCAGACATGTCTGTCTTGCCCTCCAATCCCACGATGTCTCTTTTTCCTAAAAGAACTATGTGGCGCTTTGGCTCATCGTATGATGTATTCGCTTCCTTATCTTTTCTTTTTCTCGGTTTGGTAGACATGTCCTTCACATAGAAAACCTGCGCCACATCATTGGCTAGGACGAATGGTTCGTCTGTGTACCCAAGATTGTTGAGATCCACTGTTGTCATTCCGTACTGTGGGTCTACCTGTACCCCGCCTCCTGACAGATTAACCCATTTGCACTGAAACAAAGGGACCTTGAAATCATGTCCATAGTCAAGTTCCCATATGTCCACTATGTAACCATAATATGTGTCCTTTCCCCTCTTGGTTGCTACATCAAAGCGGACACCGCTGTTTTGGTTGGTGCTCTTTTGATCTTGGGCGATCGTGTAAAATGTATTCCCATTTATCTCGTACCCTTTGTAAGTCAATACAGTCGAAGATGGTCCCCTGGCCAACGAGTACAGCTCATCAGAAACAGTGTTGTCACCCATGAGACGTGTTTGCAACCAACTGCCGAAAGTCCTGATGTGTTCATATGTAATCCAGTCGTCACACTGCTCCGGGTGTTTGGAGCGCAGAATATTCTTGTGTTCACCGACATACGGGGTCACCAAGGTAGAATTCTGTAGAACTGTGTAGTGTGCTTGAGACCAAGAATGCCCGTCCCTACATATTATTGAGTCCGCTCCTAGCGTGCCTTTTCCAGTCAGTCTCCCCTCATACCGCGATTGAGGGAGACCAATCTTCTTAAGGTCAGGAATGAAGTCAACACAAAACCCAATGACATCCTCTGTTTGATGGCCCATGGAGATGCTTCCTTCTGGCCTAGCGCGGTTACGAACATATTTCTTTAAGACTCCCATGAACCTCTCAAAGGGGAACATATTGTGTAGAAATACAGGGCCCAGAACGACAATCTCGTCGACTAGATGAACTAGGACGTGCGTCATGATATTGAAGAAAGATGGTGGGAACACCAGCTCGAAACTAACAAGACATTGCACCAAATCACTCCTTAACCTTGACAGGATTTCTGGATCGATCACCTTCTGAGAGATTGCATTGAGGAATGCACATAGCTTCACAATGGCTAATCGAACGTTTTCCGGTAGAAGCCCCCTCAATGCAACCGGAAGCAGTTGCGTCATAATCACGTGGCAGTCATGAGACTTTAGGTTCTGGAACTTTTTCTCTGCCATATTTATTATTCCCTTTATATTCGACGAGAAGCCAGATGGGACCTTCATACTGAGCAGGCATTCAAAGAAGATTTCCTTCTCTTCTTTGGTAAGAGCGTAGCTGGCAGGACCTTCATACTGCTTTGGATGCATGCCGTCTTTTTCATGCACACGTTGCTGTTCCTCCCGTGCCTCCGGTGTATCTTTTGTCTTCCCATACACTCCCAAGAAGCCTAGCAGGTTCACGCAAAGATTCTTCGTCACGTGCATCACGTCGATTGCAGAGCGGACCTCTAGGTCTTTCCAATAGGGTAGGTCCCAAAATATAGATTTCTTCTTCCACATGGGTGCGCGTCCCGCATCGTCAGTCGGAACAGATAGTCCGCCAGGACCCTTTCCAAAGATTACTTGTAAATCATTGACCATATCAAGTATGTGATCACCGGTACGGAGGGCGGGCTTCTTCCGGTGATCTGCTCACCTTTGAAATGCTTTCCTTTCTTTCGACATTGATGGTTGGTCGGAAGAAATCGACGATGCCCCAGGTACACATTCTTCCTGCATTTCTCCAAATATATACTGTCGGTGTCATCTAAACAGTGTGTGCATGCGTGGTATCCCTTGTTTGTCTGTCCTGAAAGGTTACTGAGAGCAGGCCAATCGTTGATGGTTACAAACAGCAACGCATGTAGGTCAAATTCCTCCTGTTTGTGCTCATCCCACACACGTACACCTTCTCCATTCCACAGTTGTAAAAGTTCTTCAACTAATGGCCTTAGGTACACATCAATGTCATTGCCGGGTTGCTTAGGGCCTTGGATGAGCACTGGCATCATAATGAACTTCCGCTTCATGCACAACCAAGGAGGAAGGTTATAGATACATAGAGTCACGGGCCAGGTGCTATGATTGCTGCTCTGCTCCCCAAAAGGATTAATGCCATCTGCACTTAAACCAAACCATACGTTCCTTGTGTCACCTGCAAAGTCCCCCCACCTTCTCTCGATTTTTCTCCACTGCGACCCGTCAGCGGGTGCTCTCAACTTCCCGTCTTTCTTACGGTCTTCTTTGTGCCATCGCATCAACTTGGCATGCTCTTTGTTTCTGAACAGACGTTTCAGCCGTGGTATTATAGGAGCATACCACATCACCTAGGCAGGAACGCTCTTCCTGGGGCGCTCGCCCTCAACATCACCAGGGTCATCTCGTCTGATCTTATACCGCAATGCACCGCATACCGGGCATGCGTTCAAATCCTCGTACTCACCGCGGTAGAGGATGCAGTCATTAGGGCATGCATGTATCTTCTGCACCTCCAATCCTAGAGGGCATAGAACCTTCTTTGCTTCGTACGTACTGCCGGGCAATTCGTTATCCTTTGGAAGCTTCTTCTTCATTATTTTCAGCAGCGAACTAAATCCCTTGTCAGATACACCATTGTCTGCCTTCCATTGCAGCAATTCCAGTGTGGTACCGAGCTTCCTGTTGTCATCTTCGCAATTTGGGTACAACCCTTTTTTGTGATCCTCTAACATGCGATCGAACTTCAACTTCTCCCTTTCACTTTCGCATTCTCTCTGTGCATCAACAATGACCCGGCGAAGATCATCATCGGGCACATCGTCTGGTTCCTCTTGATCTTTAGCTTCCCCCATTGCAGCATCACCGTATTCAGGGGGCGGGTAGTTGTCATCATCCTCTTCTTCTTCGGTGTCTTCCATCATAACCCCTCTTTCTCCGTGCTTGGTCCAAACATTATAGTGTGGCATAAAACCCTTCTCAAGCAGGTGGAAGTGAAGGGTTTTAGAGTTGGAGAAAGCCTTCGTATTCTCACAGACAGTACATGGACAATGCATAAAACCATTCTGCTTGTTTGCCTCAGCCGCTTCGAGAAAATTATGCAGGCCCTTAATATACTCGGAGGTGCGTCGGTCACCGTACATCCATTGCCGGTTCATCTGCATGCGTTATATAGTTCTTATTATTGAACAACATATAACTCTCTAGAGCATCTAATTAAAACACACAATTAAGAACTTTTTTCTTTTAGAAAGAAGATAAGAAGAAGAGGCTAACCACGGTGTTGCCGGCGCCGAGATGGGCGCGGGCGATCGACGGCGGTGAGGACGGGGACGTGACAGGACGGACCGCCAAACCTAGACAAATCTTGAGGAAAATGGAGCTTGGACAAGGAGCTTCGAGAGGAGAAAGCTTAAGTGTGGCTCGGGCATTTCATCGAACACCTCATGTGCATAGGAGGTGAGCTAGAGCACCACAAAAGCTCTCCCACGGCCGGGCAAAAAAACAAAGCAATGCATTCTCTGCTCGCGGGAGGGGGCTATATATAGGCCAACCATTGGTCCCGGTTCCAGCCACAAACCGGGACCAATGGTTGTGGGCCAGGAGCGAGGCGCATTGGTCCCGGTTCATGGCTGGAACCGGGACAAAGGGGTCACCTTTAGTCCCGGTTCCAGCCACAAACCGGGACCAATGGTTGTGGGCCAGGAGCGAGGCGCATTGGTCCCGGTTCGTGTCTAGAACCGGGACAAAAGGGGTCCGACGAACCGGGACCAATGGCCCACGAGGCCCGGCCCTGGGTCCCGGTTCGTGAGTGAACCGGGACTAATGGGCTTCTCAGGGGTGGACCAATGCCCTGTTTTGTACTAGTGTCTTGAGCCCGGTCACTTTGCCCCTTGAAAGATTGACTCCCTTACTTATGTTCGATGCATAACCATCAGTGAACTTCACTATGTGTTTGAGCCACTTCAATACCTCCATCTTTTCTGGTTTTTTAAGTACGAAGTCAGCATCTCTTCGTGAACCTTTGCAGATACCGAAGAACCTTTGCAGGGATGCCTAGCTGCCTCTTCTCACCATCCTCACCGACCACCTCAAGGTACCGAGAGGAACCGCACTCCCTACAGTACTTGTCATCCGCATACTCGTGCCTAAACAAAAGGCAATTCTTCGGACAAGCATGTATTTTCTCATAATCCATAGAGAGTGCCTTCATGAGTTTCTTCGTGGCATACATGCTTTTCGGCAGTTCATGACCCTCGGGAAGGCTGTTAGCCCATACTCCCAGAAATGCTTCGAAGCATTTCTGGCTACAGCCGTACTCAGCCCTGACTGCCATCAGTTGCGAGATGGCATCCAGCTGAGAGACTTTGGCACCTGCATAAAGAGGTTTCTTTGATGAGGCCAAGATCTCCAAGAAGGCCTTTGCAGTTGCCTCCGGCTCCTCCGGTTCATTCTCTGCAGCAATGACATCATCTAGCATGTCTCTGACCCCGTCGTCCGCATAACCACCGATGCGTTGTCGCATCACCTCCTCTCTACCACGGTCCCGCTCGGCAAAGTTTATCGGCGGCATGTGAAAGTTTGGCATATGTCCGTGCATGCGAAGGTGCTCAGACATGTCCTTCTGATTTTTACGGAGGCGTCTTTGACATTTCGCACAGGGGCATTGTGGGATAATCCTCATTGGGCGACGGAATATCTCCTTCAAATACACATCGGTTCTCGCGACCCACTCTGGTGTAACTTGATTCCGGCGTATAAAACCACTGTACATCCACAGATTATCTACCATCCTCTGCTTTATTGGGAGGCACACAACAAAATTAAGGATTCATTTAAATTAATCACATCAAATTTCTATTTTCTACCGCGTTGACGGCATTGAATCCACCTACATCTCTAATAGGTAAAGATAGGTCCTAATCCCACCCGAGGATGTGTAGATTGAGTACGTTCTCCATGCTCTACCCCGTTAGAGACAAAATGTAACTCAAGCTCTACCTCCTCTCCGACTCTGGGTTCTGCTAGCGGGTCCTCCAACACTTGAGACACCTCCTGTGTCTCGGGGCCGGTAAGCTCCGTCGTTCTCCAGAAACGTGACTCCCTCCGGTGCACCTATTGCATGCAATGCATAGAGTAAAAATCATGGATGCACGATAGATGTCATATATGATGTTATGGATGCTCAAGGGAACAAGTTCACAATCACACAATGGCTGGACTTTCACTTTTATGGCTCTATCCAAATCACTATAAAGAAAAGCAACACATACATTTCCTAGAGAGCAAGGTGATGGTACTCAACTAATCAAAACCAGCAGATCAAGATAATTCATGAAATCTGAACTTATAATTCACATTCAGAAGGATAATCATAACTGAAGATTTATAACTCCAATTGGCAAACAAGAGGACAATCTGGAAAGATTATGAAATTATCTACAAATCATCTTTAGACACCATAGCAATATTCCAAATTTATCTAGGTCAAAATTACATGAAAACAGAAACTGTTCTGGGAAAAACTGGAAATTCCAGATTTCTGATTCTCACTTCCCATAGCCATATCTCCTAAACTACTTGGCCAATGGCCACCAAAGTTTAACAGAAGCTAGATAAACAATTTATCTACACTTCTTGTATACAACTTTTCTCCAGAAAACAACATCTAAATCATGCAAATATATCAAGATCAGAAACTACTTCTGCTGTCCCTTAAATCCATTTTAATGCAAAAGAGAGACACATACTTGACCTTTACATAAAGTCCTTTTTGAGCATAACCATTTGCACTACCAGATTATATACATCATTTTGATCCCAAAAAGTACAAAGTTCATGCATGTCACTTATCTCATCATGGTTTTATTCAATAATCATTATTAAGCCTAAATAAAATTGTATAACAAAATTTCTCTGAAAATTTTAAGGGCGGCAAGTTTTAAGGGCAGAACTGGCACCAGCAAGTTTGATTCAAACTTGGGAAACAATAAAATATTGTGTGCCACTTATGAGTAGTGAGCATTTAGATGCTGAAAATGCGGCATGTTTTGCAAATAAACCAGTGGGAGCCCGGGATGTACCCATCAAAATTGGACGTTCAGAAAACTGAATACATCACCAAAATATTTTGAATGATTACAAGCTATGTATCCGAGGCAATAGCTTTTGCCTGTGACACATTTTCAGCACTAAAACAATGGTTGTTCCTTCCAACTATGCTTAATCTAGTTCAAATAATAGGCTTAACACATGTTTTTGCAGTCTTTGCAAAATCATCTCATAGCCAGCCACCACAACAAAAATATTAGTTCAGTTTAGCTAGCTAGTAATTGTCCTTGCGATCATGATATTACAATGCCTCCTAGTGTTCCCAATAAATATGAGCAGAATAAATCTACAAACAATATCATAGGAACTTACAAGCCTGAGTGTTGTTGATGGCATGAGTTGTGGGAACAAAATTTCTCTGAAAAATCTAAGAAAATTACAGGAGCCTACTCATGCCGCGGCTGGAACAGGGAAGAAGAAGGGGATGGAAGAGGGAGGAAGGAGGAAGGAGGGAGGAGGGAGGAAAGGGAGGAAGGAGTACCTGCAGGGGTGGAGGCGGCGAGCTCGAGGGAGGACGGTGATGGGGCGGGGTTGGGGCGGCGCGGCGCCAATTCGGGGTGGCGGCGGAGGGGTGGAGGCGGCGAGCTCGGGGGTGGGACGGGGACGGGGCGGGGTCAGGGCGGCGGAGGGGTGAAGGTGGCGAGCTCGGGGAAGGACAGGGACGGGGCGGGGTCGGGGCGGCGCGGCGCCGATTCGGGGTGGCGGCGGAGGGGTGGAGGCGGCGAGCTCGGGGGTGGGACGGGGACGGGACGGGGTCAGGGCGGCACGGCGCGGATCCGAGGCGGGGGCGCGAGCTCGGGGGTGGGACGGGGACGGGACGGGGCGGTGCGACGAGGTGGCGGAGGGTGGCGGCGGCGGCGCGGGGTCGGGGCGGGGTCGCGGGCGAGAGAGGAATGAGCGGTTCGGAGGGCACCGCGAGGGGATAAGGAGGATATATGCCGACGGTCTTGCCGTCGGCATAGGTAGCCGTCGGCATACATAAGAAGATATGCCGACGGTAAAGCCGTCGGCATATATATTTTTCATTTTTTTTGGTTTTTAAATTTGCTTTTTTTATTTACCATGCACCTTCATTCTAAAAGAACATCTCCTAACATGCACCTTTATTTAATATCCATTGCTACCTCTCGAAAGCCGGTGCGGTCTCCGTGGGCCCAACCCACCAAGTGCCGGCGGCAGTGCCCTCCGTGAAGGGGGTCACACTCCGGCGGCAGCCCGACGTGGCCGTTTCCCCCCTCCGTGCGACGGCGGCAGCGACGTCCGTGAGGGGGGTCAAACTACACCCGTCCCGTCTAACCCTGGAACCGTTGACCGGGCGGTCTACGTCTTTGACTTTCGCCGGACGGGGTTTGACCGATGGACATTTTCACCTGGGTGTGATAGCCAAGCACAAAGGTACACTTCGGATCAAGGTCCGGGCACAACCCACCGCAAGATTCCCTCCGTTACTGCCCGACGTGGCCGTTCCCCCCCTCCGTGCGACGGCGGCGGCGACGTCGGTGAGGGGGGTCACACCACGGAGCACCGTGCCGGGTGCTTGCACCCTCCACCGCACTTCCGGACGTGTAGGTAGGCCCAGCTAAAGACCTGGCGGCATAGCTACCCCCCCAAACTACACCCGTCCCGTCTAACCCTGGAACCGTTGACCGGGCGGTCTACGCCTTTGACTTTCGCCGGACGGGGTTTGACCGATGGACATTTTCACCTGGGTGTGATAGCCAAGCACAAAGGTACACTTCGGATCAAGGTCCGGGCACAACCCACCGCAAGATTCCCTCCGTTACTGCCCGACGTGGCCGTTCCCCCCCTCCGTGCGACGGTGGCAGCGACGTCGGTGAGGGGGGTCACACCACGGAGCCCGTGCTTGCAATCACCACCGCACTTCCGGACGTGTAGGAGGGCCCAGAGAAAGACCTGGCGGCATAGCTACCCCCCAAACAACACCCGTCCCGGCTAACCCTGCGAGAGTTGACGGGGCGGTAAACTGGGCCCAAGAGACACGCGTGGTGTATCTATGTGTGTTTATGTATAGATAAGGCACAATTTAATTAATGATTTTTTTTGAAAATAATTATATATAATAAAAAGGTTAAAAAAAAATTGAACGTAGCTATGCCGACGACTATGCCGTCGGCATATCTAAATTTAATTAATTAATTTTTAAAAAAAAAATTATAAAAAAAGGAAAGAAGAAGTTAAAACAAATGAACGTAGATATGCCAACGGTTATGCCGTCGGCATACCTCCCTGCCACGTCATCGATCCGTGGAACTGTGGGCCCGGATCTATGCCGACGGCATAGCCGTCAGCATAGACACGGGCCCACAGTGCCGCGGATCGATGACATGGCGCAGAGAGGTATGCCGACGGTCGACATTTGGGCCGTCGGCATACGTTTGACGGCGTCAACTGGCTATTAAAACCGGGGCGGCCGGGCCCGCACATATGCCGACAGTTATTCTACGCCGACGGCCACCGTCGGCATAGAAGGAGGTATGCCGACGGCTCATCTACGCCGACGGCCTGGATACACCGACGGTTGTCTCTAGGCCGTCGGCATACTTCCATCTATACCGACGGTGGCCGTCGGCATAGACGAGGCCGTCGGCGTCGGCATAGATTCCGGCAGTGTCTGAACATCAGCAGCCCTGGAGGATTAGCAAAAAGTTCAGATGCTTCGCAGTGGGGCATAACATTAAGTGGCAAACAAGGATTGTTTTCTCTTAAAAAAATGTGTTGAGCAAGTAGCTCAAGTTTTCAACATTATTACATGAATCACTATGTAAAAATACATAATAGTTATCTCACGCAGTAGCTTAGCACCACTAAACATAAATACTATAAAACCAAGATGGATCTCATGCCTTGTTACAAACCAGTCCTTGTTTAAATAAGTAGAAATAATAACAGCAAGACAAATTGGCAGTTGGCCATAAATCTCCATTGCACAACAAAGATATATATAGCTCCCTCACCGACGATAATGACTGCAAACCCCAGCCAACCAAGAAAGACTCATGCCACTCCGGGTCTGCAACAGAACGGAATTTCATCAACTCAAAAGGTGAAGGTGATCAAGCACACACTCAAAGGCATGAAAAGTGCGAACATAATATATTCGCTAGGATGGTTCAATTACCGTACAGTCCTGTAGTAGGATATCGGGATATGATCTAGTCTTGCCGCTTGAAGATTCCTTACGAAATCAGGATGCATGCCAATAAACCGTGTCTCTTTGAGGGATTTCAGATGTCCCAGCACAGGGATCTCCCGCAGTTGGGCAAGGTTTCTGATCACAAGTTCTTCAAGGCGGACCAAAGCTCCCTCGTGTATGCATATTTGGTTGACATGTGGCAAATCCCACAAGGAAACCACTCTGGCTGGAAGTTTATCTCCTGTCCAGTATACGCTTGGCTTAGAAGTATTTTGGTCAAGTTTGACAATGCAGAGAGGCGCGGCACTGGGTTCTCCGAGAGCTGGGACCAAAATAGAGATATACTGTGAAGGGCATCTCCGTTGGTCGAGGAAAATGGAGACTTCAAAGTTCCTTCAGAAAATCGCCCAAACAAAGCGAGCTTTTTAAGACGGTTTGACAGTGTCAAAGTTTCAAGCTGGAGCACCTCATCTTCGTTGCTGGCCATTATTGTAATGATGAGAGCTGGTGCATCTTTGACAGAGACTCGCACAATTGTGCACAGTGGATGCTCCTTACCCCAGCAATGCTAAGGGTCCTCAGCTAAGACAAATTTGCTAGTTTTGCAATGAATACTTTACTAGCTCGAACCACACCCAGAGTTTGCAAGTCCTTCAAACTCCACAATCCCTCAAACGGATCCACAGTTTCAACACATTTGAAAATCGACCCTGTTCTATCCAGCCATTTATAAATAAGAATGTGCCGCAACTTCTTCAGCTTTTCAATCCCTTTTGGCAAATTCACACACTCTGCATCTTGAAGATTCAATGTTTCTAAGTTGTGAAGCTTCACGACCGATTTTGGGACTATCTTCACTTTGGTCTTGTCAAGGCCCAAATACTTAAGGTTGAATAGCTCACCAATTGAATCTGGAATAGTCTCAATAGGTAATCCTGATAGCTCCAACACAGCAAGGTACTTAGATTCTGAAGGAAACAATGAAGATGATGCCATGCTGGTGCTGAATGCTATGAACGTACGAAGCCTGCATTGACCTATGCTTGGTTGAGTGTCATTTTTGCATTGGAGCACCGACATGCGATGAGAATCTGACTTCACCTGTGTCACTCCATGACTATCATCATAAGTCGTACTGAAACTCTCTCTGTTAGCTTGGTAAATGGCTAATTCACGTACAAGATCATGCATTCGAAGACACCTGCTCCTGTTAAAACTGTTCCTCTCTACCACATGAAGCATGCTTCGTTGAACGAGCTGTGTCAGGTAACCTTCAGCAACATCTTCTAAACTGCAATTTCCAATTTGTTCAACAAACCCTTCAGCGACCCATAGTCTGATCAGTCTTTTTCTATGGACCATGTGGTCTTCTGGGAACATGGCACAATACAAGAAACAACTCTTCAAATAGTCGGGCAAGTATTTGTAGCTTAGATTCAGAATTTTCTCCACGCCACTTAGGTTCTCATTTTTGTGTAGCTCGGAAATAAGTTGCGCGTCAAATAGTTTCCACTCTGTAACATTCTGCGCCTTAAGAGACAATAAGCTCCCTGTGGCCACAAGAGCTAATGGTAAACCATCACACCTCCCCACTATCAATTTACCACACTCTTGTAATGCTAATGGGCAGATGTGATTTTCAGTGCTTAGAAATGCCTTCCTGCAAAAAAGACGCCATGCATCCTCCTCCTCAAGAGGCTCCACTTTGATCCTGCAGCCATCAGGAGCTATTGAAGCAACTTCTTCAGATCTTGTTGTCATTATTATTCTGCTTCCCATTTTTGCATCGACAAGAACCTCTTTAATTTTTCTAAAGTCTTCAGCTGTCCAGATATCATCCAATACGATCAAGTATCGCTTTGTCTTCAGGAGTTCCTTCAATTCATCTTGTAACTCTCCACAGGTCATCTTCTCAGCATCGAATTCTTTCTTGTCTTTAGAATAGATTTCTTTCAGCATTCTTCTCCAAATATCATCTAGTTTATAGGACTGGGAGACGGAAACCCATGCATGGCATTCAAAGTTGGATGCTTCATTTCTGAACACATTACTGACAAGAGTGCTTTTCCCGATACCACCCATACCCCACAAGGCAATGATTTGCAGATTTGGACAATTTTCCAAATTCAGTGACCCCATCAATATTTTTCTATTTTTATCAAATGCCACAAGTTCATCATCAGAGATTGAGTAATCATGTCCAGGAAGATACAGTTGCTGTTGCCTGTCATAATTTGTTACAAAAGTATCACCCACACTAGCTATTGGTTGAGTCCAATCTCTGTTTTGTTTCAGATGTGTAAGGGCTCGGTTTATTTTCTTAAGGCCAGTAGCAATTTCACCTAGTGTAAACAGATACTGGGGTTTCTTCAAGATTTTCTTCACGGAACCCCACCATGATCCTTTCTGATGGTGTTTGCCAACAACATACATAAATTGATCCACAATGTCTTCCATGTCATACGCCAATCTTCGGACTTGCCCTGTCCATGTTTCGGTGACTCCATCTGTCAAAGCTTTCCTTTCAATCTCCTTGATAAATGCTCGAATAAGCTGTAGGTCATTCCTTATCAGTGTCATGTTCTCTGAGAGTTTTGCAACAGACCTAGCGTAGTGAAGCGTTTCTGCTCCCACAGCTATTCCGATCTTTGTTGTGACAAGAAGAAGAGCAGCCTCCGCCATTTCTCTTCATGCAGTTTGACCTCAATATTTCTGAAAAAAGAGTTTTAGAAATTAACGTCCAATGTCGAATAACATAATGTCATCCTTACACATCAAATCTACATCAAAAAAACAAACATTTTACGTATCAAATACCGGAAATCCTAGCTAGTGAGATAACTTTGTAACAGTTGGGTGTTCTATAATGGCGAAGCAACATTACAGGTTTTTGATGATTATATGATTGCTTTACTGGGATGTTTGAAATGTACTCTCTCCGTCCCGAATTACTTGTCTTAGGATGTATCGATCTAGACACGTTTTAGTGTTAGATACATCCGTATCTAGACAAATCTACGACAAGTAGGAGCACTGCTTGTGCATTATAGAAGGATGAAAATTGTACAATCTGCCAAAAGCTAGCATATAGAGTTGGGGAAACAAGAACGAAAAGTAAAAACAGCAACCCTCACACCCTATCGTATTAGCGAAGGACAATGGGTATGGCAATTATCCTAAAAAAAATCCAGTGAGATCCGGCATGTTTCCTGATACTTTACAACCTTTCTCTCTAGAATACAGTACTTCAATAATTGGTATCTTCGCGATATTAATATGTTTCCTTTTTCAGACAGTACTTCAATACATATAGGCTTTCTTGAATTTTGGAGCATCCGCAAAGATGCCCTAGATCAGAAATAGGCAACTAAAAAAACAGAAATAGAAACATGGACCAATCAAAAATAGGATTGCAACAGCCATCAAATTGTAGTACTTTTTAACAGGGACAAATTCAGCTCGCAGATTTGGCCTCAGCAAACTGAAACCGCAGAAAGCTCAAATTCATCGTCATGCCATCACACATGTCTGGCTGCAGAAAAAAGTTCTCTCTTCTCAACGAGGAGGAGAAGAGGTAAGAGTAGAATAGACCTGCACCTGGACTCTAATCTGGAGCTTCTTCCTTTCTGAGCCAAAGATAGGAGAGATGTCTCCGAGCTGGGCGTGAGTCTGCAGCAAGTAGCAGTACGAGCAAAACTAGAGCAGGAACACTCTAGCTACCTCAGAGCCAAGTTGATCTAATCCATCATTTGCGATGATACATCACTCAACAACTCCTGGTTGGTCCGTCAGAAAACAACTCCAAGTTGCAGTATAGCAGCCTTTGTTACTCCATGATTAGCGCTAAACAATTACCCCTAACAACTCCCAAGAACCTAACCTCCACACTAAAGTTTGACGAAAGGGCTCTACGGTTGGTCTTGTCCTTGTGTGCTTCTCCTTGTCTACTTCCTTGTCCAACAACCGCATCTTATGTGTTCAGGATCAGGACCAGATACATTAACCTGTCAGTCATTAAGTATGCTCAGATAAACTAACAAAGTTATCCAATGTAAACTAAATTACAGAGGGATTCACTCATACGCATGGAGGTACAATAAATTCAGACATGTACTACTGAATATTGCCTCTCCTGCAATGTCTCTCGTCACCTGATCGAATGAAAGGATAACTACTCTGGAATTGTTCATCATGTATTTAGAAAATGTTCAGCATGTATACAAAAATTGTTCTTCATTTAATTTAAAAATATTTATCGTGTATTAAAAATTGTTCCTCTTGTATTTGAAAAATGTTCATGCAACTACAAAAAGTGTTCACGCATTTTAAATATGTTCGTCTATTTCAAAAAGTGTTCATCGTGTAACTAAAAAATGTTTACCATGTATTAAAAATTGATCATCATCTCTTTAAAAATGGTCACATAAGTAAAAAAAATATTTGCACGTTTAAAAATGTTCATGTAATTTCACATTTTTAGTGCATGTATTCTGCGCATTAAAAAGGTATTTGTGTATTATCAAAATATAATAAAAAGGAAAGAGAAAAAATATAAAAGGACCAAGAAACACAAAAATAAAAGACTCGCACAAGTTTCAGGAGTGTACATACATTATTTCAGGAGCACAAGTTTGTCATTGTTTGGAGTACAAGTTGGGTAAAAAAATCGCCGAAACCTATCAAGATTAGACTTACTTTTGAAGATATCGACGCAAGAAACACAACAATGAAGATAATTTATAACTTGGATGTTTGGTTTAAGAGATATTTCACTTTCAAAATTGAATCTGACAAAAAGAAGCATGTAAAACCAACCTTTCAATCTCCTCCAATGGAAAACCCATCAAAACTCGACAAGTCGCGCACATGCATTGTGCCACTTGTCGTCACTAAATAAGCTTGGGTGTAACCTAGAGATCTCGTTCGCCGCCGCCAACCCCCTCCTCTGCATCTCCCCTTGCCGCCGTCAGCAACCCCGTGCGGATGCCGTTGAGGGTGGCGGCAAGGTCTTCGGTCGGGCTTCCCTCCTGGGAGAGGACCTAGGGTTCCAGGAGGCGGTGGAGTGGGCGGCGCCGTACCGACGGCGGGCGGCATTTGCTGGAATTGTGGCCGCCTCCCCTCGGCTGCGTGGGTGGTGAGGCGACGGTGGACCAGGGTGTCCTGCGGCGAGGCCCCCCTCCTCCCGGCGACTCTCTGCGCCAGATCTGAAGACGAGCTCCCGTCGCTTGCAGCCGCCTTCTCCGCGTCAGGTTCGGCCGGATCCGGCTGTTTGCTGAGTGGCTGTGGAGTGGGGATCCCTGGATCGAGGTAACCCCTTGGCCGGCGGCAGCGGCCACCTCATCGTCGGCACTCCAGGCGCTGCTCTCCTTCTTGATGGTGACGTTTCACTAATAGAAAACAGGGCTTTGGTCCAGGGCTGAAAAGGGCATTAATCCCGGTTCTCTTACGAACCGGGACCAATGGGTGCATCAGTCCCGGTTCGTGAGGCCAGGGCGCCGGGCGGGCCTCGAGGGCCATTGGTCCCGGTTCGTCTGACCCCTTTGGTCCCGGTTCCAGACACGAACCGGGACCAAAGGGCCTCGCTCCTGGCGCAGCACCTTTAGTCCCGGTTGGTGGCTGGAACCGGGACTACAGGTCAGTCTTCTGTCCTGGTTCTAGCCACCAACCGGGACTAAAGAGATGCCTATATATACTCGCCCTTGCCCACCCTCTCCTCTGTTTTTTGGCCGTGTGGGAGGTGTGCATGCGCTGCTCTGTTCTCCCTTCTATGCATGCACATGAGGTGTTCGATGAAATGCCCGAGCCACACTTAAGCTTTCTCCTCTCCAAGCTCCATTTTCCTCAAGATTTGTCTAGGTTTGGCGGTCCGTCCCGTCCCGTCCCCGTCCTCACCGCCGTCGATCGCCCGCGCCGATCTCGTTGCCGGCACCACCGTGGTGAGCCTCTTGTTCTTATCTTCTTTCTAAAAGAAAAAAAATTCTTACTTGTATGATTTAGATAGATACTTGTATAATTTTCTTACTTTTATTATTGTTTGTTATTATATAGTGCCATGGTTTTGGTATCCGCCCCCGTCGGCCCTCGTCATGTCTATGATTCGGATGTGGTATATATATTATCTTTTATTATGATTTGTTTCATTTAGTGTTTATGACAATTATGCCGACCAACGTGACATAGATGTTTTTATCTAGGAGGTATGTGAACCGGAAATTCCAACCGACCCTCTTGTCGAGAGGTTAAATTTAGTTGAAAAGAAAACAATTACTTGAATAAAAAATTGAAAAGAATTGAGGATGAGAAGATGGAATTGGAGTTGCATGTTGCCGATGTCGTCGATGATCACATGATCAAGATGGATGCAATGCGCTTAAAGATTAGAAAGATTAGAAAATATGCCATTCTTAATGAGGCTTGGTATCATTATGCCGTTGGGTCAATTGTTACCTTAGTTGCGATTATGATCGCATTTGTTGTTGCATTTAAATGTTTTTCATAGTTTCAATGTATGTTTTAATTAGATGCTCTAGAGAGCTATATGTTGTTCTATGAGAACTATATATGTATGAACTTTATGTATTTATTTTTTCAGTAATAACATTTGATCACTACAGTACTTTGGTTTTAATGTGATGATGAACTTGTATAAATTTGGTCACTTCTGTATTCATGATGTTCTGTAATGGTTTTTGATACACTTAATTATATAATGCACGCAGATGAACCGGCAATGGATGTACGGTGACCGACGCACCTCCGAGTACATTGATGGCATGCATAATTTTCTCGAAGTGGCTGAGGCAAACAAGCAGAATGGTTTTATGTATTGTCCATGTACTGTCTGTGGGAATACGAAGGATTACTCTGACTCGAAAACCCTTCACTTGCACCTGCTTGAGAAGGGTTTCATGCCACACTATAATGTTTGGACCAAGCACGGAGAAATAGGGGTTATGATGGAAGACAACGAAGAAGAAGAGGATGATGACAACTATCCCCCTGAATACGGTGATACTGCAACGGGGGAAGCTGAAGATCAAGATGAACCAGACGATGTGCCCGATGATGATCTTCGCCGGGTCATTGTTGATGCACAGAGAGAATGCGAGAGTGAAAAGGAGAAGTTGAAGTTCGATCGCATGTTACAGGATCACAAAAAAATGGTTGTACCCAAATTGCGAAGATGGCAACACAAAGCTCGGTACCACACTGGAATTGCTGGAATGGAAGGCAGAGAATGGTGTATCTGACAAGAGATTTGAGAAGTTACTGAAAATAATGAAGAACAAGCTTCCAAAGGATAACGAATTGGCTGACAGTACGTACGGAGCAAAGAAGGTTCTCTACCCTCTAGGATTAGAGGTGCAGAAGATACATGCATGCCCTAATGACTGCATCCTCTACCGCGGTGAGTACGAGGATTTGAATGCATGCCCAGTATGCGGTGATTGCGGTATAATATCAGACGATATGACCCTGGTGATGTTGAGGGCGAGCGCCCCAGGAAGAGGGTTCCTGCCAAGGTGATATGGTATGCTCCTATAATACCACGGCTGAAACGTCTGTTCAGAAACAAAGAGCATGCCAAGTTGATGCGATGGCACAAAGAAGACCGTAATAAAGACGGGAAGTTGAGAGCACCCGCTGACGGGTCGCAGTGGAGAAAAATCGAGAGAAGGTGGGGGGACTTTGCAGGTGACGCAAGGAACGTATGGTTTGGTTTAAGTGCAGATGGCATTAATCCTTTTGGGGAGCAGAGCAGCAATCATAGCACCTGGCCCGTGACTCTATGTATCTATAACCTTCCTCCTTGGTTGTGCATCAAGCGGAAGTTCATTATGATACCAGTGCTCATCCAAGGCCCTAAGCAACCCGGCAACGACATTGATGTGTACCTAAGGCCATTAGTTGAAGAAATTTTACAGCTGTGGAATGGATAAGGCGTACGTGTGTGGGATGAGCACAAACAGGAGGAATTTGACCTACATGCGTTGCTATTTGTAACCATCAATGATTAGCCTGCTCTTAGTAACCTTTCAGGACAGACAAACAAGGGATACCACGCATGCACGCACTGTTTAGATGATACCGAAAGTATATATTTGGACAAATGTAGGAAGAATGTGTACCTGGGACATCGTCGATTTCTTTCGACCAACCATCTCTTAAGAAAGAAAGGCAAGCATTTCAAAGGTGAGGCAGATCACCGGAAGAAGCCCGCCCTCCGTACTGGTGATGCCATACTTGATATGGTCAAGGATTTACAAGTAATCTATGGAAAGGGTCCTGGCGGACAATCTGTTCCGAATGATGCTGAGGGACGCGCACCCATGTGGAAGAAGAAATCTATATTTTGGGACCTACCCTATTGGAAAGACGTAGAGGTCCGCTCTGCAATCGACGTGATGCACGTGACGAAGAATCTTTGCGTGAACCTGCTAGGCTTCTTGGGCGTATATGGGAAGACAAAAGATACACCGAAGGCACGGGAGGACCAGCAACGTGTGCACGAAAAAGACGGCATGCATCCAAAGCAGTATGAAGGTCCTGCCAGCTATGCTCTTACCAAAGAAGAGAAGGAAATCTTCTTTGAATGCCTGCTCAGTATGAAAGTCCCGTCTGGCTTCTCGTCGAATATAAAGGGAATAATAAATATGGCAGAGAAAAAGTTTCAGAACCTAAAGTCTCATGACTGCCACGTGATTATGTCGCAACTGCTTCCGGTTGCATTGAGGGGGCTTCTACCGGAAAACGTTCGATTAGCCATTGTGAAGCTATGTGCATTCGTCAATGCAATCTCTCAGAAGGTAATCGATCCAGATATGCTACCAAGGTTAAAGAATGATTTGGTGCAATGTCTTGTCAGTTTCGAGCTGGTGTTCCCACCATCCTTCTTCAATATCATGACGCACGTCCTAGTTCATCTAGTCGACGAGATTTCCATTCTAGGTCCTGTATTTCTACACAATATGTTCCCCTTTGAGAGGTTCATGGGAGTCTTAAAGAAATATGTTCGTAACCGTGCTAGGCCAGAAGGAAGCATCTCCATGGGCCATCAAACAGAGGAGGTCATTGGGTTTTGTGTTGACTTTATTTCTGACCTTAAGCCGATTGGTCTCCCTCAATCGCGGTATGAGGGGACACTGACTGGAAAAGGCACGCTAGGAGCGGATGCAATAATATGTAGGGACGGGCATTCTTGGGCTCAAGCACACTACACAGTTCTACAGAATTCTACCTTGGTGACCCCGTATGTCAATGAACACAAGAATTTTCTGCGCTCCAAACACCCGGAGCAGTCTGACGACTGGATTACATGTGAACACATCAGGACTTTCGGCAGTTGGTTGCAAACACATCGCATGGGTAACAACATTGTTGGAGATGAGTTGTACTCGTTGGCCAGGGGACCATCTTCGACTATATTGACTTACCAAGGGTACGAGATAAATGGGAATACATTTTACACGATCGCCCAAGATCAAAAGAGCACCAACCAAAACAGTGGTGTCCGCTTTGATGCAGCAACCAACAGGAGAAAGGACACATATTATGGTTACATAGTGGACATATGGGAACTTGACTATGGACATGATTTTAAGGTCCCTTTGTTTCGGTGCAAATGGGTCAATCTGTCAGGAGGCGTGGTACAGGTAGACCCGCAGTACGGAATGACAACAGTGGATCTCAACAATCTTGGGTACACAGACGAACCATTCGTCCTAGCCAATGATGTGGCGCAGGTTTTCTATGTGAAGGACATGTCTACCAAACCGAGAAAAAGAAAACATAAGGAAGCGAATACATCATACGATGAGTCAAAGCGCCACATAGTTCTTTCAGGGAAAAGAGACATCGTGGGAGTGGAGAGCAAGACAGACATGTCTGAAGATTATGAAAAGTTTCATGAAATTCCTCCCTTCAAAGTGAAGGCTGACCCAAGCACCCTGTTAAACGATGAAGATTATCCATGGTTACGGCGCAATAAGCAAGGGACACACGCGAAGAAAAAGTGAAGACAGCGCCACGGCCGTCAGCGGACTCCACCGCCTCAGCAACAGCAGAAGAGAGCCGCCGCCGCTCCGGCGGCTAGCAGTACACAAGGTGGTGCAAAGAAATTCAAATTTGGTCCAAGCCTCAAGCCTCTTGCCAAGTTACCATATGAGCTGGCTGACAAGGAAACCGATGAGGTCGTGGCTGTCGATGTGAAACGCCAATTTGCACGGAAAGTTGCACCTCCAAAGGAAAAATAGATCCGGTAAAGGCGAATCGCACTCTGGATGCCCTTACGCGACCACCTCCGCCTCCGCCGCTATCAAACTATGACCGCATTATTGCAAAGACATATGACGAAGCTATGAGTCGGCCGAGAAGTAGCAGTACTGGTGCAAGAAGTGGGAAAACAATTCCCCAGCTCGGCGAACAGGAAAAGCAATCCCGCCCCCCGCTCAAGGTGTTTACCGATACCCCGGGGGTAGCGGCCGTTGCTCCTGGTTTCAATCCTGGTGATTACCTAGGCGATGATGTACAGTTTGAAATCGCTAAGGTAGACACCTTTAAATACCAGCACGGGAAGCGTCTCGTCAGAAGTGATGATCTGGAATGAGATCTACCAACGATGATGCGAAGATTACATAAATGGTACTTGGAAACCTGCAAGGAAGGGACGGGCAGTATCTTGATGGGAATTAAGGATAAGCACGACTTCGTTGGAGTCGACTCGATCTACGTTGAATTTGACGAACTCTTTCAGTTATACAATCAAGCCGCCCTCGACAAAAGTGTCATGGGTTGTTATTGTCTGTAAGTATTATTTCTGTAATTAAGTCTCTAGCTCAGCTCGTTCATTGCATGTATATAATTATCCTCACTATATTATGCAGATTGAAGATCATCGAATTTAAAAGTGCACAAATCTATGACATTGGGTTCATTAACCCAAATATCGTAAATGAATGGTCGATACAGAACATCCCCGAGGAGACTGAGAAAATCTTGCTAATGTCGTTCCTTCGACACCAAAACAAAAGGGAAATACTCTTTCCTTACAACTTCAAGTGAGTGTTACTGTCTTCTGCATATTATGTTTCGCTGACTCGAGATTAAGCGTAATTGATGAGTTATGCGCGCGCAGGTTCCACTTTATTCTGCTAGCCATTCAGCTTGACGAGGGAGCAGTAACTGTCTTGGACTGGAGACGTAAAGAGGCTACGGAGTATGCGGACTTGATTGAAATGCTCCAGAAGTAAGTTCAATCATTATCGCACTATATCGTCAACTTTCGTTCATTTCCTGATATCAAGTAATCATTTTCTTTGCCGGACAGGGTTTGGAAAGAGTTCATCATGCGGGTTAAGGGTGAATGGAGACCGGAGCTGCGATTTAAACAGCCCAGAGTAAGTAGTACTACCTAGTTCCGCGCATCGCTCATTGATTCTAGTTTCAATACCATTATCATGGTTGATTATCATTTTGATTTAACTCTATTCTCGTAAAGTGCATGTGGCAGCAACCCGGAACTGAATTATGTGGATACTACGTTTGCAAGTTCATTCACCAAAAGACCACTGGGAGGGGCTTCACTAAACAACAATTTGAAGTACGTAAACAATATTCATAATTTTATTTTATCACCATCAATTGTGTTGATTTCATTCATATATATATATTGACCCCCCTTCTTTAAATTAGACCTGGCAGAAGCGGGACGTACTCCTACCAGTTGATCGCCTACGCACAATTCAAGAGGAGTTGGCGGGATTCTTTGTTGACCACGTCATTCCTGAAGACGGAGAATGTCATCGGAAATTGCAAACTAGTTGAATAGATATATGCATCAACGTGTACTATCTGTAGTAGCGTCGAATAGATATACAAAAACTTGTTGTTCGACCAACAAGCACGGAGAAAGATAGGTCACTTCTCTCTATATATTGATCATGCATGACGATGTTGTGTAATTAATGGTTCCTTCATTGCTTACTAGCTAGCGTCGAGTTCTCTCTATATGTAGTAGCTAGCGTCGACCAAGCACGAAGAAAGAGAGGTCACTTCTCTCTATATGTAGTACCTAGCTAACACAATATGAAACCCCTAAACCCCCCCTTTCAAAAAAAAACCAGCGCCTTTTAGTCCCGGTTGGTGTTACCAACCGGGACTAAAGGTCCTCCTGCCTAGGCGCCCCACAACGTCCATGTGGAGCACCTTTAGTCCCGGTTTGTGTTACCAACCGGGACTAAAGGTCCTCCTGCCTGGGCGCCCCACAACGTCCACGTGGAGCACCTTTAGTCCCGGTTCGTAAGCCAACCGGGACTAAAAGCCCCCTCCTCCTCTTCCCCTGCACCAGGGTAAAAGCCCACAACTTCGGTTGGGCAGTGGCGGCAACATGGCAGCGCCGTTACCTTCTTGAAGGCGTCGTTTTGTGTCTGTTGGGAGGCGCGTAGGCTGCTGCGTGCTTCCGGTGCTTCTGGTGGCAGCTTCTTCGTCTTCCTGTGGTGACTCTTCGCCATGGACGACTGGTTCCCTCCTGGCCGCCGTGCTCACCTCCGTGTGGTCTTGTCTGTCCGGCGGATCGACGCCCATGACCTGGGCAAGAGGGGATAGTGGTTCCCTCTTCGACGACTGGGACGTGACGGTAGTTGTGAGATGGTGGCCTTGGCGTGCTCCAGATCCTCCTGGTGGCTACGTTGCTCCAATCATTGCCTTGTCTTCTTGGGACGATCCTAGCCCATTGCTTGCGTCTACGACATGCTTCAATTTTGTGGGCGGCAGCTTGTGTTCGCTGTTGCTTGGTGGGGTGGTCGCGCCCATTGCCATCCTACTGCCTGGCATTTCGAGCTTGCTCTCGGGGAGCAGTTCCTCTTTGTCGCCAGCACGGCGTCACTCAAGCCTGTGCGTGAAGACTTGGCCCTCGTTGGTGGCCGCGGCTTTCAATCTTGTTGGCTTCAGGTGCAGTATGATCCTTTCCGGTGGTGCGATTCCTCTCAAGCACTTAGATCTTCAAGCTGTAGCCTTTTTTCTTCTCTGTTCATAGCGTTTTTGCTTTCCTTCAACTCCTTGTATCGGCCGTTGTGGGGTTGCATCCCTGCTTTCTTTTCTTTCCTGTTGTATGGCTTGATTTCGTTGTAATCCTGGCCGATTGATGGCTTTATTAATTCAAAGTCGGGCTATGCTCGAGCCCTACTTGGGCTTGGGTGTAACCTTTGCAAAAGGTAACTCTTAACTAATGATTACCTAGTTTCTTTGCTTGCGTATGTTTGTTTCCGACAACCCCACATGCATGCACATCCCTCTCTGCATATATGGAAAGCCTTTATGAAAGCATCTCCAATACATGATGTAGATGTATAAATAATTACTTTTTACATCTTCGAGGCCTAAAAGCGATGCTCTAATAGATGATGTAGATATAAAAACATTACATCACCTCCTCCAAGTGATGTAAAATACAACACTTAGAGATGCAAATTTGTATCTCCACTTCCCAGGTGATGTAAAACGGTCGGCCGCACGCGAACGCCCAATTGCCGAATATGAAAGTTCCACCCCACACACCCAACGCCCGCCAGCCTCCGCCGCCGGCGATTTTTGCCCGGAAACGCCACCGCCGCCCGCCCGTCCATCTACGACCCCGCCGTCAGACGCGTCGCCGCCGCCGATTTGATTTCGCCCCGTCGACGACGACGCGGCCGATTTAGATCTCGCCAGAGCTCCGGCGGCCATAATGGATGTAGAAGCTGTCGGCCGCCTTCTGGTACCCGTTGCCTGCCGCTGGAGCAAAAAGGGGAAGCCACGCGACCACCGCAACTCGGCGCATCTTAAATTGTTGCCACCGCCGACGCCTCATCGCAAGCGGCGTTCTCCGGCAGCCACGCGGCCGTCCAGAGGTCGTCTGCAGTCGCCGCCCACCCCAGACAGGCTTCGTGCCGCCTATCAACTCTTCGACCCGCCGCCGGCCGGTTTCTTCCACCTCGCACGCAACGTGTGTTCGAGCAAATTCCCCCAAGGTAAAAATCATGCAAACTATGAGTTTTTTTATCGGGCATGAAGATATACTATGACGGTAATTTCTATATTGTAGATGAGCTCGTGTGATTCCTCTTTCATGGACAATTCCTCGTCGGATGAGGAATTTGATTTGACCGAAGAAGAGGACATTGCTATGCTAGTGGCGATGCACAAGAGGAAGAAGCCGAAGCACGGTGGTTCTGTCATTGGCCGAGAGTTCATTCGTAGAGAACGGGTCCAGGCATGAGAGGTTGATGCACAACTATTTTGGTACACCACCTATTTTTTCCAGAGAGGTACTTTCATCGCCGGTTCAGGATGTCCAAGATTTGTTCATCCACATTTGCAATTCCGTGAAGCAGCATGATCGATCCTTCGAGCTGAGGACGAATTGTGCCGGTTTGCTTGGACATAGCACCGAGCAGAAGGTTACTGGTGATTTGCGCATGATGGCCTATGGTGTTCCGACAGATTACATTGATGACAATTTTGGCGATGGCAGAGAGCACTTCTATCTTTTATGTCAAACAATTTGAAAAGACTATGATAGAAGTGTTTGGTCCACAGTACTTGAGAGAACCCAATGCTCAAGATACTCAGAGTCTTTTGGATATGAACAAAGCCCGTGGGTTTCCAGGTATGCTTGGGTCCATCGGTTGCATGCATTGTAAGTGGAAGAATTGTCCTAAAGCATGGCATGGACAGTTTAATGGATGCTCGAAGGATGCCACCATCATTCTTGAGGCCGTTGCCGATCAAGAAACATGGATTTGGCATTCATATTTGGGAATGCCTGGATCTTCCAACCATATCAATGTGCTCGACCAGTCACCTCTTTTGCCAAGTTAGCCAATGGAGAAGCTCCACCGGTGACCTTCGAAGCAAATGGCCGCACATAAAACTATGGGTACTACCTTGTGGATGAGATCTACCTGAGGTGGAGTACTTTTGTCAAGCCAATCCAAACCCCCCAAGGTAAGAAAGAACTCTACTTTCACAACTAATGCTCAAGCGGCGGCTAGGAAAGATGTTGAGAGAGCATTTGGGATTTTGCAACCTCAATTTACTATTGTGCGAGGACCATCTAGATTCTGAGATAAAAAAAACCTTTGGTACATCATGACTACTTGCGTGATCATGCATAACATGATTATTGAGAATGAGCATGGACATAATTTGGATTACACCTTCTATGATCTCATGGGCATACCGTTGTGCGGATGAGAAAAAGGAGCAAATCAGACGTTTCATGAAGCTGTACAATAAAATTAGAGACTCCGATACACACGATGAACTTTACAAAGATTTGATGGAGGGGTACTGGAAATGGCATTGCGAAAGAACCGCCTAGTTTCATTCTTATTCTTTGTTTGTTGTATTGGGCAAACACTTTGTTGTATTTGTATTGCATTTGGTGTTGTGAATTTGATGAATTGTGTAATAATTTGATATTGTGGACATATGAAATTTTAAGTTTTAATTTGGGATGTTTTATTTCAAATTGTGCAGCTGGAGTGCGGCTGAAATGCTACTGTACAGCGGCTGCCGCGCGGCCATTAGCCATTTTTACATCATCTGTTGGAGTTAGAGTTTTACATCACCAAATATACTTTATCTGTTGAAGTTGAATCTTTTTTAGAGATGTAAAAAGCACTTTTTATTGATGTAAATTATACAACATCCACTTTTCTATACCTATTAATAAAGGGGCTATTGCTTCTGGCGGTACGTCATTAAAATTCCCCCCAAACTTGCTCATTACCCATCAATGCTACCTATAAGTAACAAAAAAAAAACGTTTTGCAGAGAATCCCCTGACTGGGCCGGCCCACGCAGCACGGACCAACTAGACTGCGCTCTATGCGCGGGAGAAGAAGCAGCGCGCATGTTTGGGCCGGCCCATGTGTGGTCGGCCTGTTTTTTTAGTTTCATTTTTATTTTTATTTTTCTTTTCAGGTTTCATTTTTTTATACATTAAATAATTTGGCACTTCAAAAACTTCTGACATTTAAAAAAAAGAGAATTTTGAAATAAAATGTTCAAGAAAACATAAAAAGTTTGTGAAATCAAAAAATGCACGGGATTTTTCTAAAAATGTTCCCATATTCAAAAAATGTTCGCAATTTTGATAAAAATGTTCGTAACATCAAAAAAAGTCCATGATTTTGAAAACAAATCTGTGTATATGAAATTGAAAATAAATGTTTAATAATATAAAAAAAAATCATGAATTTTAAAAAATGTTCTAAAACTTTAAAAACAGTTCGTGAATTAAAAAAGAGTTTATTGATTCATAAAATGTCTGTTGATTGAAAAATGTTCATGCATTTCAAAAAATATTCGTGAATTTCAAAAAAAAAATCACCAATTTAAAAAAAAATGTTCGTCTATTCTAGAATTGTTCGCCGATTCAAAAGAAAATGCTTAAAAAATGTTCACAATATAAAACAATGTGCACAATTTTAAGAAAAATGTTTGCAAACAGTAAAAAATGTTCACAATTTTTAAAAATATTCCCAAATTTGTAAAAATGTTTACGAATGATAGAAGGTATGTAGTTAAACAGTAATGCTTATGAGTCTTAATGACTATATACCCGTGTGAATTTTGGAGAATTAACTGCCGGGGTAGATCAGAATATTATAGTATGTTTTTTAAAAAACGTTTCTTGAAATTCAGATTAATTCTTTGAATTACCAAGTTTTTTGACAACCACGATATTTTTCAAAAATGTGAACATTGCTTCAATTTGTAAATAAATTTAAAAAAGGTACATTTTCTTGCATTTGAGAACAAATTTTTAAAATCATGCGATTGGATGTGAACAAAATTTGGTCGTTGCCATTGGAGATTATAATTATTTTTTTCTCCCGTTGGAACGCACGGGCCCTTTTGCTAGTACATGTTTAAATTTGCATCACGGAGAAAAAAAGCATCTCTAGCAGATCCCGCTAGAGATGCTAGCAAATCCCGCAAAAACCCCTAAAAAAAGTAGATCCTGCGAAAAAGGCCATCCAATAAATTAACCGCCGATTTAGAGGATGAGTGCGATTTTTCTGCCCCGAACAGATCCAACAAAATCGCCCGTCCCGTAATTTTTTTTTGCGGGATCCTGCGTAGTCCGGGTCTTTTCTGTCATATCTACGGGAGCCGCCCCTCTTTTTGCCGTTTCCCGTATCCTTGGCGCGAAGTCCATTTTCGCCTGCTTCCGTTCCCGTCTCACTCGTCACCGCCGCCACGTCTCTACCAGCCGGTTCTTGCTGCCCCTGACTGCCATGTGCCGTTCATTAGCTCTGCCGCCCCGCTGGAGGCCTCGCGGTACCATAAAAATATTTACTGGTCTCCCGTAACAGCCTATTTGGTAAACACTCGGGCAGGGAAATGGGAGTTTGCACAAGGGTGTTTATAAAGGGATTAGGTATGAGAAGTAGATTTTTACTCACATTTCCTTATTTGACATATGATGGGAATTGGCGTGGGATAAAACTCTGCTCATAAATTAAAAGGGTACCCCTGGGAAGAAATCAATGGGAATTGGTTTTCTCAACTCCCAGTCCCCTTCCCACTTAAACTTTCATTCCCTCTAATCAAAGAGTGGACTTTTAATCTTCTCACCCCTCAACTCTCATTCTCCATCTCTAATTCTTCCGAACCAAACACGCTGTAAAGGTATTTTACGGGACGCGGGTAGTGTAGCCTCAGCAAAAATGTCAAAACAGACCCCTAAGCCTAAAGCGGCACATTACGTAAAGAGCCCTCCAATCAAAATTCTCACATCATCTCATCCCCTTCTGCCCCCACCACCGTACCAGTGCCTCCTTCGCCGCCGGCGTCCCACGCCGGAGCCGCCGCAGTCGCCACTGTCCCACGCTGGAGTCACTGCCTCCGCCGCGTCCTCTACCTTCGTCTCACGCCGTGCCTCTTCTTCTCTCGTCCCCATTCTCGGGGTGAGATTTCAGCGGGCGCAGCGAAGGGGAGGGGAGATCCAGTCGGCGGAGAGGAGGAGGAGCGAGGTGGTCCAGGCCACGCATGCATCAGCATTCAGCAGTCATACTCCCCACGCCAGACACGCCCATGTCTGGCTGCTGCTGATCGGACGCCGTCGTGCACACAAGGTGTTTGAGGTAATGTCCCTTAATTTTTGTATGAAGAATCATTTTGCTATGACATCATGGAGTGTGGCAACTTGTCCCGTTGAAATTTAAGCATGTTCGTTGTCAATACTCGTATTTTGGTGTGTAATCTTCTTTTGTGGTATAGCAGCACACTGATATTACTGTTAATTATCTTCGGAATAGACGAGAGTACAGAGTAGTATCTATTTAGCAGTCAACAAGCAACACAATATTACTGTTACTAGTAGTTTGCAATTATCATGGTGGCCTTCTGTGCATGTTAGAAAAGTGCACACTGATAATTAACCTTCTGTGGCCTTCTGTGGCCATCAAGGAGTAAGTGATTTAGATACACTGATACACTGAGTAAGTGATATAGTTTGCAATGGAGATTGTTAAGGATGTGACTCATGCTAGATGGACTCCAAGGATTGTCAGAAAAGCCTAATGATGGTGCTTATATCTGATTATCACCATCTGTAAGACTGTAACCATTCAATTGCAGCATATGTATTTGGTAGAAAAGCATAAAAAGTATCTGGTGTTTGATGACAATCACAATAACTCAAAATAATTCTCTTTGCTGACATGTGCTGTTCTTGCCTACTCGCGCTTTTTGTCGCAGCGTGGGTGAGCTGCGGAGGCCCCTCTCAGGTCTCGAATTGAGATCAGCAAAAGCACGGGGAGACCAGTGTGGGTACAGTTCATTGGATCAGCAAATGCGTTGGGAGACACGTGTGGGTACGGGCCTTCAAGATGTTTGCGACGGTAGCACGGTGGGCTGCGAAGAAGGGGAAGCCCAAGATGGCGCCGATCGAGCTTACGACGTCGCCAGAGCAGGCACAGTCCATAACCCGCACCATCTTTGATGCCGTCAAGGAGCACGGCCCCCTCACCATCTCTGATGTTTGGGAGCACGTCAAGGTGCAGGCTCTCTCTTGCTACTAATACTTTTCGTTTCATCTCCACACACAACCTGTTTGGTCGAACGTCTGTCTGCCAACTTCCATGGGGGGACAGTGTATTCTCAGTTCTTGCAACGGATTAAAGCGTTAGTTTGGATCACTTGTCATTTAGAATGTGCCTCGTGTGTTCATTTTCTTCAGGATGTAGGACTGAGGGGTTTGACAAGCAAGAGGCAGATGAAGATCATGCTGCGGTGAATGAGAGAGAAGCAGAAGGTCAGGCTCATCTGCGACCATGACGGACCTCACAAACAGTTCCTCTACACGACATGGTTTACCAACCCCAATAATGCACCGCAGAGGCCCAAGAGGGAGCTCAACAGGGAGCATCCTAAGGCATGCCGCATTCATGTTAACTGATTTAGGGCATATTTGGTTTACACATTTCTCAAGGTTTTTCCTGGATCTGTAGACAAAGCTGTTAATCATATTAAGATGCTTATAGCTGAAATATTGTGAATGGTGCCCGATTGTGAATTATCCATAAATAAATAACCTAAAACAGTTTTTTTTTTTTCCTTTTGTCAGTTCTGATTTTGCCTTCTTTAGTGCTTCTTGTTGAAACTAGTTACTAGTGTCGGTGTTCTTGAGGACATTTGCCTCGGCCTTCTTCGATTGAAAGGAATGTGGTTTTAACTGCTACTCCCTCCATTTCTTAATATAAGACCTTTTAGAGATTTAAATACGGACTACATATAGATGTATATAGACGCATTCTAGAGTGTAAGTTCATTCATTTTGCTCCGTATGTAATCTATATTGAAATCTCTAAAAATACTTATATTTAGGAACAGAGGAAGTATTAACTTTGGCAAGAACCTTATTTTAAATGATGGGGTTATATCTGATTATCACATCTTTAACCATTTGTAGGTCATGTATCCAGTAGAAAAGCATAATAAGTGTCTAACGTCTGATGACAATCATAGTAACTTCAAAAATATTTTTAGTAATTAAAACATGTTAGTTTGCAGAACACGATGGTTTCTGTTCTCAACTACACCCAACTACAACTACTTGTTCTGGTTCAGGCTGAATACGACGGTTGCTCCCATGTTATGGTTTCAGGCTGACAAATTGTATGCAGATTGGCACATCCTTCTCCAAACAAGCAGAAAAAAAAAAGTCTCGTTAACTTTTCCGGCCCAGAACCGTACTAAGAGACATAGACATTAACCAGTTTTGCCATCTCCTGACATGATTCGTACCGTGGTCAGCAAGGATGTGTCACTGAAACCCTACCACTAGGCCATTGCCCAGTTCTCACATGTCAAATAAACCTGCACAACTGCTACTGAATACTATCCCTCTTGCAATGTCTCTCACCTGATCCCTCCTTCCGCCGGTGGAACTCCCGATCTCCAACCTTCCTCCTCGCCACCACATGAGGCCGCTGCCCACGGCGCAGTCAAGGACTGTGGCAGCGGGGCTTGCGCTGCTCCTCTCAATCTGGGGGCGGAGAGCTTGGATCTGCTGTAGGAGATATGCCCTAGAGGCAGTAATATCAGTTACTTTGTATCTCCGAGTTTGTAATGAATGTTTATATTTCATGCTATAACTGCAATGATTCTCGAGTCTGCAATAACCACGAGGCTCGGAAGGAAACTCATGTGCACGTGTGGTATAATAAACGGTAAAATGTGTTCCTAGTCTTGCCTCTAAGACTGGCTCAAGTATTGCATGATGATCCTGTTTTCCTGATCATGGGCATGTCAATGCCGGCAATTTTGAGGGCACAATGTTAGTAGAACACTTGTGTTGAATCGACCCGAATTGATGTTATGCTATGAGATACATTCGTCACAAGTTAATGGTTAATAACACAGAGATAGTTAATGTTTGCATAATTCCTTAGACCATGAGAGTATCGAGTTACTTCGTACTTGCTTCGTGAACTTTGGGGTTTGTTAAACATCATCCGTAAATGGGTGGCTATTACGGCAGCTTCCGGGTTCACGGAAAGGTATGACAGAAACGAGATAGCTCAAGATTGGGATTTGCTCCTCCGACGATGGAGAGATATACTCGGGCCCTCTCGGTGTTATGGTATCCATCATCGTCTGGCCAGACACATCGTGATTTGATCACTGGGATGCCGGAACGCAGAAACGAGTAAAGAGAACAAAACCAGTAACGAGGTAACTTGCATAGTGGACAAATTGTTGATCCACGGGGATGCATTAAAACTCACCTCGGGTATTTGTAATATATCGTGAAGCAACAGGAATAGCACACGGCAACTGGAGGTTCACTCGAGTATTCATTCGTGTGGGTATAGGGGTCAATATGGGTGTCCACGGCTCCGATGTCGATCATTGATCGGAAAGAGTTCCGGTAATGTCTATACTTCACCAAACCTATAGGGTCACACGCTTAAGGGTCATCTATCTGCTGAATACTGGACAGGTAGTCTGAGAGAAAATCACCGAAAAAGTTTTGGATGAAACGGAAACGTTCCGGAGAGGATATCGGAATAGTTCCGATAAAACTGAAAAGTTGTTTCAGGGTATTCCATTAAGTCAAATTGGTTCCGACACATGTCTGGAAATTTTTGAAGGGTGCCAGAATCATTCTGGAAACTTCTGGGATTTTTCCGGAGGAAAAACTGGAAATGTTCCAGAGCAGCCGGAACCGCTATGGTTGCTTTTCGCTAAAGAAAAACATTGTTCCGGAATTATTTCGGAATGCGTTCAAAATTGTTTCAGTGGGTACTGGAATTGTTCTAGGCACACAGAAATAATTTGGGATTTAACGGACGCAGAAAAATGTCTTCGTGAATAGTGAAAGTGCTTTTTGGATTACTTTTTTGGAAAGCCACCTTTTTGGGCTTTTGCTTAAAAGATCTTGGGGTATGAAATGGCTGGATAGGATCCCCCTTTGGGGGACCCACTAGGGGTGGCCGGCCACATGAGGGCTCCCTCCATGGAGCCCCTCTTGTTCCTTGGTTTCACCTTTATGCCCTTGTGGAAGGACTTCATTCATGTGCACTTTGGGTTTTATTGTAAAACCACCCTACCCCTTGGTTTTCCTATAAATAGAGGTGGAGGGGCTGCCTCCACACTCACTCCTTACTCTCATACACATGCCATAGAGATTTCTGGCTTCTCTCTCCCTCCCACGAAATAGTTTCGTAGAGCCGAAAGGCTGTCTGGGTTCCGGCAGGAACTAGCTCTGGACGGCGAAGCCCTGTCGGATAGTTGACACCGTATGTGTGCATCCCCGTAGAGAGATTGTAGTTTCGATCTTTTGCCCGAGGGGTTGTTTTCGAGTGTCCTCCCGAAGGGCTGTTCGAGTTACCGTTCGAGTTTTCGGCGTCCTCCCGAAGGGCTGTCTGGGTTACTGTTCGGGTTTTGAGAGTCCTCCCGGAGGGCTGTCCGCGACATCGTCCGAGGGACTGTCCGACCGCCTCCCGAAGGGCTGTCCGAGAGGGAGTACATCCTTGCGGTTGGGAGGTTGTAAATCCTAGCTGCAGGGATCTGCACCGACGATCTACACCAACTCTTCTTCCGCTGCGCTTCGAGTCGGTACGGATCAGATCAAACCTTGTATGCAATCTCCATAGTGATCCTGGGCGTGCTCGCTGTACCGAATTTTTTTGTTTTCTGTCGCGTTCCCCTACAGTGGCATCAAGAGCCGTGCTATGCGTAGATGCAGGTTTCGATCTAGAATACATGGTGATGTATGGGTATTGCATAATATAATTTCGGAGTAGATGAGATCTATTACTGAAAATTATTTATGCAGGTAACATATGAGATCTGTTACCCGATGTTCTTGTTGCTTCCCTAGAATTTGCGTTTGCTCAATCTCGAGACAGCATGGTGGAATTTTACAAAGTTCTGGCAATCCGCGATCCTGATTGATCAACGAAGTGCTAACAGTTTTTTGGGTTTCGCCATAGTCAAAAGAAAGATGAAATTCGCAGATGAAAGGGCATTGCAGATATGATCTACACGGGGGTCATGCGTATGAAGAAGTTTAGTATGGGGCTCGAGATTTATTATCTCGTGTTTCATGCACCCCGAGATGTTAAACTAGCGATTTGAATAATCATACTTGATGATAAAACGTTGGTAGCTGCGGTTTAAGTCAAAACCTTAGAAGCCACGTAAAATAAAATTTTGCATAAACCGATTAGAGGCGTCTAACTTGGTTTTGCAGGATGTGCATGTGATGTGGTATAGCAAAGCTCATATTAATTCGATTATGTATGAGATGACTATATGATGTAAATTTGTTAACATGACCTGCGTGTCATGATTCGGCATGATGGCTGGAGCCACATGATTGTCACCTTAATGACCTGCGAGTCAACCTTAAGTAATGCACTTATTTTATTAGCTATAGAGATAGCAAATATTATCTGGTGCATCGACAAGGTGGTGGCAATCTTCGCGAAGGTGAACTCCGACGCAAATGCCAAAGACGAAGAAATACTTGACTTCTCCGTCAGAAAGGGCTATACCATATCATGCTATTATGAATTGCCTGAGATGTTTATCCCTTATGATGCACCCTTTTGATTGCGCGGTAGTCGCTTTTTATTAGGGTGATCTCTTACTTAAAAATATCAAGTAGATAGTGTTCTCCCAAGTGTAGCACCGTCACGGCACCTATCTTTTCGGGGTGCGCCGTGTCACACGGGTATGAACGATTAGTGAAGTGTGAGGCGGGTGAGTTGAGACCTCGCAGCAAGATCACTTGGTTGTCTTGACGTTCAGGCATGACCGTAATGAGCTCGGAACACACGCATCGAAAGATGAACAAGAGTCACATAGAGATGCGATTGGCAAGTTGGCCTACCGGTTAAGATTTTCGTCATCAGTGGTGTTACACCAATGGCGAACAATCGAGACACGGATCTTGAATCACTCATAATCAATTTTGAGAGATATTGATTTGAGTGGGAGCGCACTTTAGAATAAAACTGCTTATTCACTAGTGTCAAAATCATTACAAACAAAGTCTAAATGAAACTTATGTTTTCCGTTGTAGATCAAATGGCTCGCAACACCGCGTTCAACTTAGGTCCGATGTTAGAGATAGAGAAGTTAGCTGCGGATGGAAACAACTAGTTTCGTAGAGCCGAAAGGCTGTCTGGGTTCCGGCAGGAACTAGCTCTGGACGGCGAAGCCCTACTGGATAGTTGACACCGTATGTGTATAACCCCATAGAGAGATTATAGTTTCGATCTTTTGCCCGAGGGGCTGTTTTCGAGTGTCCTCCCGAAGGGCTGTCCGAGTTACCGTTCGAGTTTCCGGCGTCCTCCCGAAGGGCTGTCCGGGTTACTGTTCGGGTTTCGAGAGTCCTCCTGGAGGGCTGTCCGCGACATCGTCTGAGGGACTGTCCGACCGCCTCCCGAAGGGCTGTCCGAGAGGGAGTACATCCTTGCGGTTGGGAGGTTGTAAATCCTAGCTGCAGGGATCTGCACCGACGATCTACACCAACTCTTCTTCCGCTGCGCTTCGAATCGGTACGGATCAGATCAAACCTTGTATGCAGTCTCCATTGTGATCCTGGGCGTGCTCGCTGTACCGAATTTTTTTGTTTTCTGTCGCGTTCCCCTACATCTGGGGCGACGGCCCTTTGGCCAGGCCACCCTCTCCTTTGGTGAGGAGGGGCTGGCGGGTTGCAGGTCGACGGATCGGGCGGCCGACGGGTAATCTCCAGGTTGGGGCCGGAGCTTTGTTGTCCCGGCAGCCGATGACACCGGATCTAACAGCTGCATCTCGTCCTGACTTGGTGCATTCCACCCCGGCCGGATCTTGACCGATCTAGCCGATCACAGGGCTGTGGGCGGAGCGGGTGGTGGGTATCCAGATTGGGATGAATCCATGGTCGGCTACGGCCGGCCGTGAAAGCGACGACGCCCGAGGGCACCGGGTTTCTTCTTGGAGACGTCGGTCGGTCGAGTCTGCCCTACCTCTTCCCACCTCACTGCCACTCGGATGAAACCCCTAACTGCGGTGGGTGGTGACGTCGCTCTGGGCGCCGTGTCCTGCTTGAAGGCGTCACCGTGAGTGCATTGTGATGGTGGGCATTGTGTGGGCTCATTGGCAGCTGCAGATGGTGTGCCCTTCCCCCTCCAGTTGCATCTGCTTCGAGGGAAACCCTAGATCTGGGTCTCTCGAATCGGATGATGACGGGGACTTCGGTGATGTTCTCCCTCTTGGGGGCATTTTTTTGGAGGGGGTCAATAGGTGGAGTGGTGTTGTATCTAGCGCATCAAAGACGGCGGGTCTCGACGGCGTGGCACAGTGGGGTCTAGGTGTTGGAGTCCCGGTGTTGGACCCGGGTTGATGGACACGCACAGGCTGGTGGCGCTGTCTGGCGTCGTGCTGGCGCCGACGGAAGATGGGCCTGACAAGGTCAATGCGTTGATCACTCCTGGAGATGGGATGGTGGAAGATGGCAGCGGCGGATCTAGAGCGTGCACATGCGGTGCGCGCTACGGGTCGGCCAGACCGAGTGGTGCTCTGGGCCCGATGCGGGGCAGCTGCGTGAGGTTACCGGATTAGATAGTGCGCGTTCACGCGGTTCAGGCACATTATCAAGAGTGTAGGTGTTGCGACTTTATTCGCCAGATAGGTGGCTTCGGTTTGATCCATGTATTCATGTTCAGACTGTTAAATAATAATAAAGATGGTTGTATGCATCGATCGATGCAGAGGCTAGGGTTATCCTCGTTTTCGAAAGAGAAAAAGTATGACAGGCTCATGACGCCTCGGTGAAGAAAGCTAATCATGTAAGTTTATATTAGCATTCCATAAGTAGCTAATTGACCCTAGGCAACCGACGAAAACTTTCCGATGATCAGCAGCTGCCTCCTATCTTTCCATAACATTTTCAGAAGGGCTACTGTTTGTTCTTTTCTCATATGAATGAAACTGATCTCACACCAGTAGTACTCATGGCATTCTAGTACACAGTGCACCAGTATGCAACAGTAGCGCAGCGGATAAATAGATTGTACGAATGTAATGGATATTGCATAATTACATGTCATAAAGCATTTATTTCCCAGAACAAGAGATTAAAAAAAAAACTGAACTATGAAGTTCTAGACCTCAGCAGCCCCGGAGGATGAGCAAAAAGTTCAGATGCTTCGCATTGGGGCATAGCATACAACGCAAATAAGGATTGTTTTCACTTAAGAATGTGTCGAGCAAGTAGCTGAAGTTTTCAACATTATTACATGAATCACTGTGTAAAAATACATAATAATTTTCTCAAGCAGTAGCCTGGCACGCTGGCACCACTAAACATAAATACTGTAAAACCAAGATGGATGGCAGCAATAGAAATCATTCCCGTGCCTTATTACAAACCAGTTCTTGTTCGAATAAGCAGAAATAATAACAGCAAGATGAATGACACTCGTCCCACAAATCTCCATTGTACAACAGAGATACATAATAGCTGCCTCGCCGATGACAATGACTGCAAACTCAAGCCACCAAAGAAAGGCTCATGCCACTCCGCTGGGTCTGCAACAGAAAAAATTTCATCAACTAAAAAAGTTAGAATTTGGTGCAGCTGATCGAGCACACGCTAAATGGCATGGAAGTGCGAACATAATATATTGGCAAGCTGAGGATGGTTCAATTACCGTGTTGTCCTGTAGTAGGATATTGGGATATGCTATAGTCTTGCCGCTTGAAGATTGCTTACGAAATCAGGATGCATGCCAATAAACTGTGTCTCTTTGAGGGATTTCAGATGTCCCAGCCCAGGGATGTCCCGCAGTTCGGCCAGGTTTATGATCACAAGTTCTTCAAGGCGGACCAAAGCTCCCTCGTGTATGCATATTTGGTTGACGTGTGGCAAATTCCACAAGGAAAGAATCTTCACATTTGGGAACCACGCTGGCTGGAAGTTTATCTCCTGTCCTGTATACGCGTTGCTTAGACGTATTTCTGTCAAATTTGACAATTCAGAGAGGCGTGGCACTGGGTTCTCTGAGAGCTGAGACCAAAATAGAGATATCATGTGAATGGCATCTCCGTTGGTTGAGAAAAATGGAGACTTCAAAGTTCCTTCAGAAAATCGCCCGTGCAATTCGAGCTTTTTAAGACAGTTTGACAATGTCAAAGTTTCGAGCTGAAGCACTTCGTCTTCGTTGCTGGCCATTATTTGTAATCTTGAGAGCTGGTGCATCTTTGACAGAGGCTTGCACAGTTGTGCACAGTGGATGCTCCTTACCCCAGAAATGCTAAGGGCCCTCAGCTGAGATAAACTTGCTAGTTTGGCAATGAATACTTTACTAGCTCGAACCAATCCCTCAAACGGATCCACAGGTTCAACACAGTAAAAAATTGACAATGTTCTATCCAGACATTTATAAATAAGAAGGTGCCGCAACTTCTTTAGCTTTCCAAACCCTTTTGGCAAATTCACACACTCTGCATCTTGAAGATTCAATGTTTCTAAGTTGTGAAGCTTCACGACCGATTTTGGGAGTATCTTCACTTTGATCTTGTCAAGGCCCAAATACTTAAGGTTGAATAGCTCACCAATTGAATCTGGAATAGTCTCAACAGGTAATCCTGATAGCTCCAACACAGCAAGGTACTTAGATTCTGAAGGAAACAATGAAGATGATGCCATGCTGGTGCTGAATGCTATGAACGTACGAAGCCTGCATTGACCTATGCTTGGTTGAGTGTCATTTTTGCATTGGAGCACCGACATGCGATGAGAATCTGACTTCACCTGTGTCACTCCATGACTATCATCGTAAGTCGTACTGAAACTCTCTCTGTTAGATTGGTAAATGGCTAATTCACGTACAAGATCATGCATTCGAAGACACCTGCTCCTGTTAAAACTGTTCCTCTCTACCACATGAAGCATGCTTCGTTGAACGAGCTGTGTCAGGTAACCTTCAGCAACATCTTCTAAACTGCAATTTCCAATTTGTTCAACAAACCCTTCAGCGACCCATAGTCTGATCAGTCTTTTTCTATGGATCATGTGGTCTTCTGGGAACATGGCACAATACAAGAAACAACTCTTCAAATAGTCGGGCAAGTATTTGTAGCTTAGATTCAGAATTTTCTCCACGCGACTTAGGTTCTCATTTTTGTGTAGCTCGGAAATAAGTTGCGCGTCAAATAGTTTCCACTCTGTAACATTCTGCGCCTTAAGAGACAATAAGCTCCCTATGGCCACAAGAGCTAATGGTAAACCATCACACCTCCCCACTATCAATTTACCACACTCTTGTAATGCTAATGGGCAGATGTGATTTTCAGTGCTTAGAAATGCCTTCCTGCAAAAAAGACGCCATGCATCCTCCTCCTCAAGAGGCTCCACTTTGATCCTGCAGCCATCAGGAGCTATTGAAGCAACTTCTTCAGATCTTGTTGTCATTATTATTCTGCTTCCCATTTTTGCATCGACAAGAACCTCTTTAATTTTTCTAAAGTCTTCAGCTGTCCAGATATCATCCAATACGATCAAGTATCGCTTTGTCTTCAGGAGTTCCTTCAATTCATCTTGTAACTCTCCACAGGTCATCTTCTCAGCATCGAATTCTTTCTTGTCTTTAGAATAGATTTCTTTCAGCATTCTTCTCCAAATATCATCTAGTTTATAGGACTGGGAGACGGAAACCCATGCATGGCATTCAAAGTTGGATGCTTCATTTCTGAACACATTACTGACAAGAGTGCTTTTCCCGATACCACCCATACCCCACAAGGCAATGATTTGCAGATTTGGACAATTTTCCAAATTCAGTGACCCCATCAATATTTTTCTATTTTTATCAAATCCCACAAGTTCATCATCAGAGATTGAGTAATCATGTCCAGGAAGATACAGTTGCTGTTGCCTGTCATAATTTGTTACAAAAGTATCACCCACACTAGCTATTGGTTGAGTCCAATCTCTGTTTTGTTTCAGATGTGTAAGGGCTCGGTTTATTTTCTTAAGGCCAGTAGCAATTTCACCTAGTGTAAACAGATACTGGGGTTTCTTCAAGATTTTCTTCACGGAACCCCACCATGATCCTTTCTGATGGTGTTTGCCAACAACATACATAAATTGATCCACAATGTCTTCCATGTCATACGCCAATCTTCGGACTTGCCCTGTCCATGTTTCAGTGACTCCATCTGTCAAAGCTTTCCTTTCAATCTCCTTGATAAATGCTCGAATAAGCTGTAGGTCATTCCTTATCAGTGTCATGTTCTCTGAGAGTTTTGCAACAGACCTAGCGTAGTGAAGCGTTTCTGCTCCCACAGCTATTCCGATCTTTGTTGTGACAAGAAGAAGAGCAGCCTCCGCCATTTCTCTTCATGCAGTTTGACCTCAATATTTCTGAAAAAAGAGTTTTAGAAATTAACGTCCAATGTCGAATAACATAATGTCATCCTTACACATCAAATCTACATCAAAAAAACAAACATTTTACGTATCAAATACCGGAAATCCTAGCTAGTGAGATAACTTTGTAACAGTTGGGTGTTCTATAATGGCGAAGCAACATTACAGGTTTTTGATGATTATATGATTGCTTTACTGGGATGTTTGAAATGTACTCTCTCCGTCCCGAATTACTTGTCTTAGGATGTATCGATCTAGACACGTTTTAGTGTTAGATACATCCGTATCTAGACAAATCTACGACAAGTAGGAGCACTGCTTGTGCATTATAGAAGGGTGAAAATTGTACAATCTGCCAAAAGCTAGCATATAGAGTTGGGGAAACAAGAACGAAAAGTAAAAACAGCAACCCTCACACCCTATCGTATTAGCGAAGGACAATGGGTATGGCAATTATCCTAAAAAAAATCCAGTGAGATCCGGCATGTTTCCTGATACTTTACAACCTTTCTCTCTAGAATACAGTACTTCAATAATTGGTATCTTCGCGATATTAATATATTTCCTTTTTCAGACAGTACTTCAATACATATAGGCTTTCTTGAATTTTGGAGCATCCGCAAAGATGCCCTAGATCAGAAATAGGCAACTAAAAAAACAGAAATAGAAACATGGACCAATCAAAAATAGGATTGCAACAGCCATCAAATTGTAGTACTTTTTAACAGGGACAAATTCAGCTCGCAGATTTGGCCTCAGCAAACTGAAACCGCAGAAAGCTCAAATTCATCGTCATGCCATCACACATGTCTGGCTGCAGAAAAAAGTTCTCTCTTCTCAACGAGGAGGAGAAGAGGTAAGAGTAGAATAGACCTGCACCTGGACTCTAATCTGGAGCTTCTTCCTTTCTGAGCCAAAGATAGGAGAGATGTCTCCGAGCTGGGCGTGAGTCTGCAGCAAGTAGCAGTACGAGCAAAACTAGAGCAGGAACACTCTAGCTACCTCAGAGCCAAGTTGATCTAATCCATCATTTGCGATGATACATCACTCAACAACTCCTGGTTGGTCCGTCAGAAAACAACTCCAAGTTGCAGTATAGCAGCCTTTGTTACTCCATGATTAGCGCTAAACAATTACCCCTAACAACTCCCAAGAACCTAACCTCCACACTAAAGTTTGACGAAAGGGCTCTACGGTTGGTCTTGTCCTTGTGTGCTTCTCCTTGTCTACTTCCTTGTCCAACAACCGCATCTTATGTGTTCAGGATCAGGACCAGATACATTAACCTGTCAGTCATTAAGTATGCTCAGATAAACTAACAAAGTTATCCAATGTAAACTAAATTACAGAGGGATTCACTCATACGCATGGAGGTACAATAAATTCAGACATGTACTACTGAATATTGCCTCTCCTGCAATGTCTCTCGTCACCTGATCGAATGAAAGGATAACTACTCTGGAATTGTTCATCATGTATTTAGAAAATGTTCAGCATGTATACAAAAATTGTTCTTCATTTAATTTAAAAATATTTATCGTGTATTAAAAATTGTTCCTCTTGTATTTGAAAAATGTTCATGCAACTACAAAAAGTGTTCACGCATTTTAAATATGTTCGTCTATTTCAAAAAGTGTTCATCGTGTAACTAAAAAATGTTTACCATGTATTAAAAATTGATCATCATCTCTTTAAAAATGGTCACATAAGTAAAAAATATATTTGCACGTTTAAAAATGTTCATGTAATTTCACATTTTTAGTGCATGTATTCTGCGCATTAAAAAGGTATTTGTGTATTATCAAAATATAATAAAAAGGAAAGAGAAAAAATATAAAAGGACCAAGAAACACAAAAATAAAAGACTCGCACAAGTTTCAGGAGTGTACATGCATTATTTCAGGAGCACAAGTTTGTCATTGTTTGGAGTACAAGTTGGGTAAAAAAATCGCCGAAACCTATCAAGATTAGACTTACTTTTGAAGATATCGACGCGAGAAACACAACAATGAAGATAATTTATAACTTGGATGTTTGGTTTAAGAGATATTTCACTTTCAAAATTGAATCTGACAAAAAGAAGCATGTAAAACCAACCTTTCAATCTCCTCCAATGGAAACCCCATCAAAACTCGACAAGTCGCGCACATGCATTGTGCCACTTGTCGTCACTAAATAAGCTTGGGTGTAACCTAGAGATCTCGTTCGCCGCCGCCAACGCCCTCCTCTGCATCACCCCTTGCCGCCGTCAGCAACCCCGCGCGGATGCCGTTGAGGGTGGCGGCAAGGTCTTCGGTCGGGCTTCCCTCCTGGGAGAGGACCTAGGGTTCCAGGCGGCGGTGGAGTGGGCGGCGCCGTACCGACGGCGGGCGGCGTTTGCTGGAATTGTGGCCGCCTCCCCTCGGCTGCGTGGGTGGTGAGGCGACGGTGGACCAGGGTGTCCTGCGGTGAGGCCCCCCCCCCCTCCCGGCGACTCTCTGCGCCAGATCTGAAGACGAGCTCCCGTCGCTTGCAGCCGCCTTCTCCGCGTCAGGTTCGGCCGGATCCGGCTGTTTGCTGAGTGGCTGTGGAGTGGGGATCCCTGGATCGAGGTAACCCCTTGGCCGGCGGCACTCCAGGCGCTGCTCTCCTTCTTGATGGTGACGTTTCACTAGTAGAAAACGGGGCTTTGGTCCAGGGCTGAAAAGGGCATTAATCCCGGTTCTCTTACGAACCGGGACCAATGGGTGCATCAGTCCCGGTTCGTGAGGCCAGGGCGCCGGGCGGGCCTCGGGGGCCATTGGTCCTGGTTCGTCTGACCCCTTTGGTCCCGGTTCCAGACACGAACCGGGACCAAAGGGCCTCGCTCCTGGCGCAGCACCTTTAGTCCCGGTTGGTGGCTGGAACCGGGACTACAGGTCAGTCTTCTGTCCCGGTTCTAGCCACCAACCGGGACTAAAGAGATGCCTATATATACTCGCCCTTGCCCACCCTCTCCTCTGTTTTTTGGCCGTGTGGGAGGTGTGCATGCGCTGCTCTGTTCTCCCTTCTATGCATGCACATGAGGTGTTCGATGAAATGCCCGAGCCACACTTAAGCTTTCTCCTCTCCAAGCTCCATTTTCCTCAAGATTTGTCTAGGTTTGGCGGTCCGTCCCGTCCCGTCCCCGTCCTCACCGCCGTCGATCGCCCGGGCCGATCTCGTTGCCGGCACCACCGTGGTGAGCCTCTTTTTCTTATCTTCTTTCTAAAAGAAAAAAAATTCTTACTTGTATGATTTAGATAGATACTTGTATAATTTTCTTACTTTTATTATTGTTTGTTATTATATAGTGCCATGGTTTTGGTATCCGCCCCCGTCGGCCCTCGTCCTGTCTATGATTCGGATGTGGTATATATATTATCTTTTATTATGATTTGTTTCATTTAGTGTTTATGACAATTATGCCGACCAACGTGACATAGATGTTTTTATCTAGGAGGTATGTGAACCGGAAATTCCAACCGACCCTCTTGTCGAGAGGTTAAATTTAGTTGAAAAAGAAAACAATTACTTGAATAAAAAATTGAAAAGAATTGAGGATGAGAAGATGGAATTGGAGTTGCATGTTGCCGATGTCGTCGATGATCACATGATCAAGATGGATGCAATGCGCTTAAAGATTAGAAAGATTAGAAAATATGCCATTCATAATGAGGCTTGTTATCATTATGCCGTTGAATCAATTGTTACCTTAGTTGCGATTATGATCGCATTTGTTGTTGCATTTAAATGTTTTTCATAGTTTCAATGTATGTTTTAATTAGATGCTCTAGAGAGCTATATGTTGTTCTATGAGAACTATATATGTATGAACTTTATGTATTTATTTTTTCAGTAATAACATTTGATCACTACAGTACTTTGGTTTTAATGTGATGATGAACTTGTATAAATTTGGTCACTTCTGTATTCATGATGTTCTGTAATGGTTTTTGATACACTTAATTATATAATGCACGCAGATGAACCGGCAATGGATGTACGGTGACCGACGCACCTCCGAGTACATTGATGGCATGCATAATTTTCTCGAAGTGGCTGAGGCAAACAAGCAGAATGGTTTTATGTATTGTCCATGTACTGTCTGTGGGAATACGAAGGATTACTCTGACTCGAAAACCCTTCACTTGCACCTGCTTGAGAAGGGTTTCATGCCACACTATAATGTTTGGACCAAGCACGGAGAAATAGGGGTTATGATGGAAGACAACGAAGAAGAAGAGGATGATGACAACTATCCCCCTGAATACGGTGATACTGCAACGGGGGAAGCTGAAGATCAAGATGAACCAGACGATGTGCCCGATGATGATCTTCGCCGGGTCATTGTTGATGCACAGAGAGAATGCGAGAGTGAAAAGGAGAAGTTGAAGTTCGATCGCATGTTAGAGGATCACAAAAAAATGGTTGTACCCAAATTGCGAAGATGGCAACACAAAGCTCGGTACCACACTGGAATTGCTGGAATGGAAGGCAGAGAATGGTGTATCTGACAAGAGATTTGAGAAGTTACTGAAAATAATGAAGAACAAGCTTCCAAAGGATAACGAATTGGCTGACAGTACGTACGGAGCAAAGAAGGTTCTCTACCCTCTAGGATTAGAGGTGCAGAAGATACATGCATGCCCTAATGACTGCATCCTCTACCGCGGTGAGTACGAGGATTTGAATGCATGCCCAGTATGCGGTGATTGCGGTATAATATCAGACGATATGACCCTGGTGATGTTGAGGGCGAGCGCCCCAGGAAGAGGGTTCCTGCCAAGGTGATATGGTATGCTCCTATAATACCACGGCTGAAACGTCTGTTCAGAAACAAAGAGCATGCCAAGTTGATGCGATGGCACAAAGAAGACCGTAATAAAGACGGGAAGTTGAGAGCACCCGCTGACGGGTCGCAGTGGAGAAAAATCGAGAGAAGGTGGGGGGACTTTGCAGGTGACGCAAGGAACGTATGGTTTGGTTTAAGTGCAGATGGCATTAATCCTTTTGGGGAGCAGAGCAGCAATCATAGCACCTGGCCCGTGACTCTATGTATCTATAACCTTCCTCCTTGGTTGTGCATCAAGCGGAAGTTCATTATGATACCAGTGCTCATCCAAGGCCCTAAGCAACCCGGCAACGACATTGATGTGTACCTAAGGCCATTAGTTGAAGAAATTTTACAGCTGTGGAATGGATAAGGCGTACGTGTGTGGGATGAGCACAAACAGGAGGAATTTGACCTACATGCGTTGCTGTTTGTAACCATCAATGATTAGCCTGCTCTTAGTAACCTTTCAGGACAGACAAACAAGGGATACCACGCATGCACGCACTGTTTAGATGATACCGAAAGTATATATTTGGACAAATGCAGGAAGAATGTGTACCTGGGACATCGTCGATTTCTTTCGACCAACCATCTCTTAAGAAAGAAAGGCAAGCATTTCAAAGGTGAGGCAGATCACCGGAAGAAGCCCGCCCTCCGTACTGGTGATGCCATACTTGATATGGTCAAGGATTTACAAGTAATCTATGGAAAGGGTCCTGGCGGACAATCTGTTCCGAATGATGCTGAGGGACGCGCACCCATGTGGAAGAAGAAATCTATATTTTGGGACCTACCCTATTGGAAAGACGTAGAGGTCCGCTCTGCAATCGACGTGATGCACGTGACGAAGAATCTTTGCGTGAACCTGCTAGGCTTCTTGGGCGTATATGGGAAGACAAAAGATACACCGGAGGCACGGGAGGACCAGCAACGTGTGCACGAAAAAGACGGCATGCATCCAAAGCAGTATGAAGGTCCTGCCAGCTACGCTCTTACCAAAGAAGAGAAGGAAGTCTTCTTTGAATGCCTGCTCAGTATGAAAGTCCCATCTGGCTTCTCGTCGAATATAAAGGGAATAATAAATATGGCAGAGAAAAAGTTCCAGAACCTAAAGTCTCATGACTGCCACGTGATTATGACGCAACTGCTTCCGGTTGCATTGAGGGGGCTTCTACCGGAAAACGTTCGATTAGCCATTGTGAAGCTATGTGCATTCCTCAATGCAATCTCTCAGAAGGTAATCGATCCAGATATGCTACCAAGGTTAAAGAATGATTTGGTGCAATGTCTTGTCAGTTTCGAGCTGGTGTTCCCACCATCCTTCTTCAATATCATGACGCACGTCCTAGTTCATCTAGTCGACGAGATTTCCATTCTGGGTCCTGTATTTCTACACAATATGTTCCCCTTTGAGAGGTTCATGGGAGTCTTAAAGAAATATGTTCATAACCGTGCTAGGCCAGAAGGAAGCATCTCCATGGGCCATCAAACAGAGGAGGTCATTGGGTTTTGTGTTGACTTTATTTCTGACCTTAAGCCGATTGGTCTCCCTCAATCGCGGTATGAGGGGAGACTGACTGGAAAAGGCACGCTAGGAGCGGATGCAATAATATGTAGGGACGGGCATTCTTGGGCTCAAGCACACTACACAGTTCTACAGAATTCTACCTTGGTGACCCCGTATGTCAATGAACACAAGAATTTTCTGCGCTCCAAACACCCGGAGCAGTCTGACGACTGGATTACATGTGAACACATCAGGACTTTCGGCAGTTGGTTGCAAACACATCTCATGGGTAACAACATTGTTGGAGATGAGTTGTACTCGTTGGCCAGGGGACCATCTTCGACTGTATTGACTTACCAAGGGTACGAGATAAATGGGAATACATTTTACACGATCGCCCAAGATCAAAAGAGCACCAACCAAAACAGTGGTGTCCGCTTTGATGCAGCAACCAACAGGAGAAAGGACACATATTATGGTTACATAGTGGACATATGGGAACTTGACTATGGACATGATTTTAAGGTCCCTTTGTTTCGGTGCAAATGGGTCAATCTGTCAGGAGGCGGGGTACAGGTAGACCCGCAGTACGGAATGACAACAGTGGATCTCAACAATCTTGGGTACACAGACGAACCATTCGTCCTAGCCAATGATGTGGCGCAGGTTTTCTATGTGAAGGACATGTCTACCAAACCGAGAAAAAGAAAACATAAGGAAGCGAATACATCATACGATGAGTCAAAGCGCCACATAGTTCTTTCAGGGAAAAGAGACATCGTGGGAGTGGAGGGCAAGACAGACATGTCTGAAGATTATGAAAAGTTTCATAAAATTCCTCCCTTCAAAGTGAAGGCTGACCCAAGCACCCTGTTAAACGATGAAGATTATCCATGGTTACGGCGCAATAAGCAAGGGACACACGCGAAGAAAAAGTGAAGACAGCGCCACGGCCGTCAGCGGACTCCACCGCCTCAGCAACAGCGGAAGAGAGCCACCGCCGCTCCGGCGGCTAGCAGTACACAAGGTGGTGCAAAGAAATTCAAATTTGGTCCAAGCCTCAAGCCTCTTGCCAAGTTACCATATGAGCTGACTGACAAGGAAACCGATGAGGTCGTGGCTGTCGATGTGAAACGCCAATTTGCATGGAAAGTTGCACCTCCAAAGGAAAAATAGATCCGGTAAAGGCGAATCGCACTCTGGATGCCCTTACGCGACCACCTCCGCCTCCGCCGCTATCAAACTATGACCGCATTATTGCAAAGACATATGACGAAGCTATGAGTCGGTCGAGAAGTAGCAGTACTGGTGCAAGAAGTGGGAAAACAATTCCCCAGCTCGGCGAACAGGAAAAGCAATCCTGCCCCCCGCTCAAGGTGTTTACCGATACCCCGGGGGTAGCGGCCGTTGCTCCTGGTTTCAATCCTGGTGATTACCTAGGCGATGATGTACAGTTGGAAATCGCTAAGGTAGACACCTTTAAATACCAGCACGGGGAGCGTCTCGTCAGAAGTGATGATCTGGAACGAGATCTACCAACGATGATGCGAAGATTACATAAATGGTACTTGGAAACCTGCAAGGAAGGGACGGGCAGTATCTTGGTGGGAATTAAGGATAAGCACGACTTCGTTGGAGCCGACTCGATCTACGTTGAATTTGACGAACTCTTTCAGTTATACAATCAAGCCGCCCTCGACAAAAGTGTCGTGGGTTGTTATTGTCTGTAAGTATTATTTCTGTAATTAAGTCTCTAGCTCAGCTCGTTCATTGCATGTATATAATTATCCTCACTATATTATGCAGATTGAAGATCATCGTATTTAAAAGTGCACAAATCTATGACATTGGGTTCATTAACCCAAATATCGTAAATGAATGGTCGATACAGAACATCCCCGAGGAGACTGAGAAAATCTTGCTAATGTCGTTCCTTCGACAGCAAAACAAAAGGGAAATACTCTTTCCTTACAACTTCAAGTGAGTGTTACTGTCTTCTGCATATTCTGTTTCGCTGACTCGAGATTAAGCGTAATTGATGAGTTATGCGCGCGCAGGTTCCACTTTATTCTGCTAGCCATTCAGCTTGACGAGGGAGCAGTAACTGTCTTGGACTCGAGACGTAAAGAGGCTACGGAGTATGCGGACATGATTGAAATGCTCCAGAAGTAAGTTCAATCATTATCGCACTATATCGTCAACTTTCGTTTATTTCCTGATATCAAGTAATCATTTTCTTTGCCGGACAGGGTTTGGAAAGAGTTCATCATGCGGGTTAAGGGTGAATGGAGACCGGAGCTGCGATTTAAACAGCCCAGAGTAAGTAGTACTACCTAGTTCCGCGCATCGCTCATTGATTCTAGTTTCAATACCATTATCATGGTTGATTATCATTTTGATTTAACTCTATTCTCGTAAAGTGCATGTGGCAGCAACCCGGAACTGAATTATGTGGATACTACGTTTGCAAGTTCATTCACCAAAAGACCACTGGGAGGGGCTTCACTAAACAACAATTTGAAGTACGTAAACAATATTCATAATTTTATTTTATCACCATCAATTGTGTCGATTTCATTCATATATATATATATTGACCCCCCCTTCTTTAAATTAGACCTGGCAGAAGCGGGACGTACTCCTACCAGCTGATCGCCTACGCGCAATTCAAGAGGAGTTGGCGGGATTCTTTGTTGACCACGTCATTCCTGAAGACGGAGAATGTCATCGGAAATTGCAAACTAGTTGAATAGATATATGCATCAACGTGTACTATCTGTAGTAGCGTCGAATAGATATACGAAAACTTGTTGTTCGACCAACAAGCACGGAGAAAGAGAGGTCACTTCTCTCTATATATTGATCATGCATGACGATGTTGTGTAATTAATGGTTCCTTCATTGCTTACTAGCTAGCGTCGAGTTCTCTCTATATGTAGTAGCTAGCGTCGACCAAGCACGGAGAAAGAGAGGTCACTTCTCTCTATATGTAGTACCTAGCTAACACAATATGAAACCCCTAAACCCCCCCCCCTTTAAAAAAAAACCAACGCCTTTTAGTCCCGGTTGGTGTTACCAACCGGGACTAAAGGTCCTCCTGCCTAGGCGCCCCACAACGTCCATGTGGATCACCTTTAGTCCCGGTTTGTGTTACCAACCGGGACTAAAGGTCCTCCTGCCTGGGCGCCCCACAGCGTCCACGTGGAGCACCTTTAGTCCCGGTTCGTAAGCCAACCAGGACTAAAAGTGATGGGCATTTGTCCCGATCGTTTTCTCCCGGTTCCAGAACCGGGACTAAAGGCCCTCTGGAACCGGGACTAATGCCCTGTTTTCTACTAGTGTTTAGGTTCACCTCCCCCTCCTCCTCTTCCCCTGCACCAGGGTAAAAGCCCGCAACTTCGGTTGGGCGGTGGCGGCAACATGGCAGCGCCGTTACCTTCTTGAAGGCATCGTTTTGGGTCTGTTGGGAGGCGCGTAGGCTGCTGCGTGCTTCCGGTGCTTCTGGTGGCAGCTTCTTCTTCCTGTGGTGACTCTTCGCCATGGACGACTGGTTCCCTCCTGGCCGCCGTGCTCACCTCCGTGTGGTCTTGTCTGTCCGGCGGATCGACGCCCATGACCTGGGCAAGAGGGGATAGTGGTTCCCTCTTCGACGACTGGGACGTGACGGTAGTTGTGAGATGGTGGCCTTGGCATGCTCCAGTTCCTCCTGGTGGCTACGTTGCTACAATCATTGCCTTGTCTTCTTGGGACAATCCTAGCCCATTGCTTGCGTCTACGACATGCTTCAATTTTGTGGGCGGCAGCTTGTGTTCGCTGTTGCTTGGTGGGGTGGTCGCGCCCATTACCATCCTCCTGCCTGGCATTTCGAGCTTGCTCTCGGGGAGCAGTTCCTCTTTGTCGCCAGCGCGGCGTCACTCAAGCCTGTGCGTGAAGACTTGGCCCTCGTTGGTGGCGGCGGCTTTCAATCTTGTTGGCTTCGGGTGCAGTATGATCCTTTCCGGTGGTGCGATTCCCCTCAAGCACTTAGATCTTCAAGCTGTAGCCTTTTTTCTTCTCTGTTCATAGCGTTTTTGCTTTCCTTCAACTCCTTGTATCGGCCGTTGTGGGGTTGCATCCCTGCTTTCTTTTCTTTCCTGTTGTATGGCTTGATTTCGTTGTAATCCTGGCCGATTGATGGCTTTATTAATTCAAAGTCGGGCTATGCTCGAGCCCTACTTGAGCTTGGGTGTAACCTTTGCAAAAGGTAACTCTTAACTAATGATTACCTAGTTTCTTTGCTTGCGTTTGTTTGTTTCCGACAACCCCACATGCATGCACATCCCTCTCTGCATATATGGAAAGCCTTTATGAAAGCATCTCCAATACATGATGTAGATGTATAAATAATTACTTTTTACATCTTCGAGGCCTAAAAACGATGCTCCAATAGATGGTGTAGATATAAAAAAATTACATCACCTCCTCCAAGTGATGTAAAATACAACACTTAGAGATGCAAATTTGTATCTCCACTTCCCAGGTGATGTAAAACGGTCGGTCGCACGCGAACGCCCAATTGCCGAATATGAAAGTTCCACCCCACACACCCAACGCCCGCCAGTCTCCGCCGCCGGTGATTTTTGCCCGGAAACGCCGCCGCCGCCCGCCCATCCATCTACGACCCCGCCGTCAGACGCGTCGCCGCCGCCGATTTGATTTCGCCCCGTCGACGACGACGCGGCCGATTTGGATCTCGTCGGAGCTCCGGCGGCCATAATGGATGTAGAAGCTGTCGACCGCCTTCTGGTACCCGTTGCCTGCCGCTGGAGCACAAAGGGGAAGCCACGCGACCACCGCAACTCGGCGCGTCTTCAATTGTTGCCACCGCCGACGCCTCATCGCAAGCGGCGTTTCCGGCAGCCACGCGGCCGTCCAGAGGTCGTCTGCAGCCGCCGCCCACCCCAGACAGGCTTCGTGCCGCCTATCAACTCTTCGACCCGCCGCCGGCCGGTTTCCTCCACCTCGCACGCAACGTGTGTTCGAGCAAATTCCCCCAAGGTAAAAATCATGCAAACTATGAGTTTTTTATCGGGCATGAAGATATACTATGACGGTAATTTCTATATTGTAGATGAGCTCGTGTGACTCCTCTTTCATGGACAATTCCTCGTCGGATGAGGAATTTGATTTGACCGAAGAAGAGGACATTGCTATGCTAGTGGCGATGCACAAGAGGAAGAAGCCGAAGCACGGTGGTTCTGTCATTGGCCGAGAGTTCATTCGGAGAGAACGGGTCCAGGCACGAGAGGTTGATGCGCAACTATTTTGGTACACCACCTATTTTTTCCAGAGAGGTACTTTCATCGCCGGTCCAGGATGTCCAAGATTTGTTCATCCACATTTGCAATTCCGTGAAGCAGCATGATCGATCCTTCGAGCTGAGGACGAATTGTGCCGGTTTGCTTGGACATAGCACCGAGCAGAAGGTTACTGCTGATTTGCGCATGATGGCCTATGGTGTTCCGATAGATTACATTGATGACAATTTTGGCGATGGCAGAGAGCACTTCTATCTTTTATGTCAAACAATTTGAAAAGACTATGATAGAAGTGTTTGGTCCACAGTACTTGAGAGAACCCAATGCTCAAGATACTCAGAGTCTTTTGGATATGAACAAAGCCCGTGGGTTTCCAGGTATGCTTGGGTCCATCGGTTGCATGCATTGTAAGTGGAAGAATTGTCCTAAAGCATGGCATGGACAGTTTAATGGATGCTCGAAGGATGCCACCATCATTCTTGAGGCCGTTGCCGATCAAGAAACATGGATTTGGCATTCATATTTGGGAATGCCTGGATCTTGCAACCATATCAATGTGCTCGACCAGTCACCTCTTTTGCCAAGTTAGCCAATGGAGAAGCTCCACCGGTGACCTTCGAAGCAAATGGCCGCACATAAAACTATGGGTACTACCTTGTGGATGAGATCTACCTAAGGTGGAGTACTTTTGTCAAGCCAATCCAACCCCCCCAAGGTAAGAAAGAACTCTACTTTCACAACTAATGCTCAAGCGGCGGCTAGGAAAGATGTTGAGAGAGCATTTGGGATTTTGCAATCTCAATTTACTATTGTGCGAGGACCATCTAGATTCTGAGATAAAAAAAACCTTTGATACATCATGACTGCTTGCGTGATCATGCATAACATGATTATTGAGAATGAGCGTGGACATAATTTGGATTACACCTTCTATGATCTCATGGGCATACCGTTGTGCGGATGAGAAAAAGGAGCGAATCAGACGTTTCATGAAGCTGTACAATAAAATTAGAGACTCCGATACACACGATGAACTTTACAAAGATTTGATGGAGGGGTACTGGAAATGGCATTGCGAAAGAACCGCCTAGTTTCATTCTTATTCTTTGTTTGTTGTATTGGGCAAACACTTTGTTGTATTTGTATTGCATTTGGTGTTGTGAATTTGATGAATTGTGTAATAATTTGATATTGTGGACATGTGAAATTTTAAGTTTTAATTTGGGATGTTTTTATTTCAAATTGTGCAGCTGGAGTGCGGCTGAAATGCTACTGTACAGCGGCTGCCGCGCGGCCATTAGCCATTTTTACATCATCTGTTGGAGTTAGAGTTTTACATCACCAAATATACTTTATCTGTTGAAGTTGAATCTTTTTTACAGATGTAAAAAGCACTTTTTATTGATGTAAATTATACAACATCCACTTTTCTATACCTATTAATAAAGGGGCTATTGCTTCTGCGGTACGTCATTAAAATTCCCACCCAAACTTGCTCATTACCCATCAATGCTACCTATAAGTAACAAAAAAAACGTTTTGCAGGGAATCCCCTGACTGGGCCGGCCCACGCAGCACGGACCTACTAGACTGCGCTCTATGCGCGGGAGAAGAAGCAGCGCGCATGTTTGGGCCGGCCCATGTGTGGTCGGCCTGTTTTTTTGGTTTCATTTTTATTTTTATTTTTATTTTCAGGTTTCATTTTTTTATACATTAAATAATTTGGCACTTCAAAAACTTCTAACATTTAAAAAAAAAGCGAATTTTGAAATAAAATGTTCAAGAAAACATAAATAGTTTGTGAATTCAAAAAATGCACGGGATTTTTCTAAAAATGTTCCCATATTCAAAAAATGTTCGCAATTTTGATAAAAATGTTCGTAAAATAAAAAAAAGTCCATGATTTTGAAAACAAATCTGTGTATATGAAATTGAAAATAAATGTTTGCTAATATAAAAAAAATTCAGGAATTTTAAAAAATGTTCTAAAACTTTAAAAACAGTTCGTGAATTAAAAAAGAGTTTATTGATTCATAAAATGTCTATTGATTGAAAAATGTTCATGCATTTCAAAAAATATTCGTGAATTTCAAAAAAAAATCACCAATTTCAAAAAAAATGTTCGTCTATTCTAGAATTGTTCGCCGATTCAAAAGAAAATGCTTAAAAAATGTTCACAATATAAAACAATGTGCACAATTTTAAGAAAAATGTTTGCAAACAGTAAAAAAAGTTCACGATTTTTAAAAATATTCCCAAATTTGTAAAAATGTTTACGAATGATAGAAGGTATGTAGTTAAACAGTAATGCTTATGAGTCTTAATGACAATATACCCGTGTGAATTTTGGAGAATTAACTGCCGGGGTAGATCAGAATATTATAGTATGTTTTTTAAAAAACGTTTCTTGAAATTCAGAATAATTCTTTGAATTACCAAGTTTTTTGACAACCACGATATTTTTTAAAAATGTGAACATTGCTTCAATTTGTAAATAAATTTCAAAAAGGTACATTTTCTTGCATTTGAGAACAAATTTTTAAAATCATGCGATGAGATGTGAACAAAATTTGGTCGTTGCCATTGGAGATTATAATTATTTTTTTCTCCCGTTGGAACGCACGGGCCCTTTTGCTAGTACATGTTTAAATTTGCATCACGGAGAAAAAAAAGCATCTCTAGCAGATCCCGCTAGAGATGCTATCAAATCCCGCAAAAACCCCTAAAAAAAGTAGATCCCGCGAAAAAGGCCATCCAATAAATTAACCGCCGATTTAGAGGATGAGTGCGATTTTTCTGCCCCGAACAGATCCAACAAAATCGCTCGTCCCGTAATTTTTTTTTTGCGGGATCCTGCGTAGTCTGGGTCTTTTCTGTCATATCTACGGGAGCCGCACCTCTTTTTGCCGTTTCCCGTATCCTTGGCGCGAAGTCCATTTTCGCCCGCTTCCGTTCCCGTCTCACTCGTCACCGCCGCCACGTCTCTACCAGCCGGTTCTTGCTGCCCCTGACTGCCCTGCGCCGTTCATTAGCTCCGCCGCCCCGCTGGAGGCCTCGCGGTACCATAAAAAAAATTACTGGTCTCCCGTAACAGCCTATTTGGTAAACACTCGGGCAGGGAAATGGGAGTTTGTACAAGGGTGTTTATAAAAGGATTAGGCATGAGAAGTAGATTTTTACTCACATTCCCTTGTTTGGCATATGATGGGAATTGGCGTGGGATAGAACTCTGCTCATAAATTAACAGGGTACCCCTGGGAAGAAATCAGTGGGAATTGGTTTTCTCAACTCCCAGTCCCCTTCCCACTTAAACTTTCATTCCCTCTAATCAAACAGTGGACTTTTAATCTTCTCACCTCTCAACTCTTATTCTCCATCTCTAATTCTCCCGAACCAAACACGCTGTAAAGGTATTTTACGGGACGCGGGTAGTGTAGCCTCAGCAAAAATGTCAAAACAGACCCCTAAGCCTAAAGCGGTACATTACGTAAAGAGCCCTCCAATCAAAATTCTCACATCATCTCATCCCCTTCTGCCCCCACCACCGTACCAGTGCCTCCTTCGCCGCCGGCGTCCCACGCCGGAGCCGCCGCAGTCGCCACTGTCCCTCGCTGGAGTCACTGCCTCCGCCGCGTCCTCTACCTTCGTCTCACGCCGTGCCTCTTCTTCTCTCGTCCCCATTCTCGGGGTGAGATTTCAGCGGGCGCAGCGAAGGGGAGGGGAGATCCAGTCGGCGGAGAGGAGGAGGAGCGAGGTGGTCCAGGCCACGCATGCATCAGCATTCAGCAGTCATACTCCCCACGCCAGACACGCCCATGTCTGGCTGCTGCTGATCGGACGCCGTCGTGCACACAAGGTGTTTGAGGTAATGTCCCTTAATTTTTGTATGAAGAATCATTTTGCTATGACATCATGGAGTGTGGCAACTTGTCCCGTTGAAATTTAAGCATGTTCGTTGTCAATACTCGTATTTTGGTGTGTAATCTTCTTTTGTGGTATAGCAGCACACTGATATTACTGTTAATTATCTTCGGAATAGACGAGAGTATAGAGTAGTATCTATTTAGCAGTCAACAAGCAACACAATATTACTGTTACTAGTAGTTTGCAATTATCATGGTGGCCTTCTGTGCATGTTAGAAAAGTGCACACTGATAATTAACCTTCTGTGGCCTTCTGTGGCCATCAAGGAGTAAGTGATTTAGATACACTGATACACTGAGTAAGTGATATAGCTTGCAATGGAGATTGTTGAGGATGTGACTCATGCTAGATGGACTCCAAGGATTGTCAGAAAAGCCTAATGATGGTGCTTATATCTGATTATCACCATCTGTAAGACTGTAACCATTCAATTGCAGCATATGTATTTGGTAGAAAAGCATAAAAAGTATCTGGTGTTTGATGACAATCACAATAACTCAAAATAATTCTCTTTGCTGACATGTGCTGTTCTTGCCTACTCGCGCTTTTTGTCGCAGCGTGGGTGAGCTGCGGAGGCCCCTCTCAGGTCTCGAATTGAGATCAGCAAAAGCACGGGGAGACCAGTGTGGGTACAGTTCATTGGATCAGCAAATGCGTTGGGAGACACGTGTGGGTACGGGCCTTCAAGATGTTTGCGACGGTAGCACGATGGGCTGCGAAGAAGGGGAAGCCCAAGATGGCGCCGATCGAGCTTACGACGTCGCCAGAGCAGGCACAGTCCATAACCCGCACCATCTTTGATGCCGTCAAGGAGCACGGCCCCCTCACCATCTCTGATGTTTGGGAGCACGTCAAGGTGCAGGCTCTCTCTTGCTACTAATACTTTTCGTTTCATCTCCACACACAACCTGTTTGGTCGAACGTCTGTCTGCCAACTTCCATGGGGGGACAGTGTATTCTTAGTTCTTGCAACGGATTAAAGCGTTAGTTTGGATCACTTGTCATTTAGAATGTGCCTCGTGTGTTCATTTTCTTCAGGATGTAGGACTGAGGGGTTTGACAAGCAAGAGGCAGATGAAGATCATGCTGCGGTGGATGAGAGAGAAGCAGAAGGTCAGGCTCATCTGCGACCATGACGGACCTCACAAACAGTTCCTCTACACGACATGGTTTACCAACCCCAATAATGCACCGCAGAGGCCCAAGAGGGAGCTCAACAGGGAGCATCCTAAGGCATGCCGCATTCATGTTAACTGATTTAGGGCATATTTGGTTTACACATTTCTCAAGGTTTTTCCTGGATCTGTAGACAAAGCTGTTAATCATATTAAGATGCTTATAGCTGAAATATTGTGAATGGTGCCCGATTGTGAATTATCCATAAATAAATAACCTAAAACAGTTTTTTTTTTTCCTTTTGTCAGTTCTGATTTTGCCTTCTTTAGTGCTTCTTGTTGAAACTAGTTACTAGTGTCGGTGTTCTTGAGGACATTTGCCTCGGCCTTCTTCGATTGAAAGGAATGTGGTTTTAACTGCTACTCCCTCCGTTTCTTAATATAAGACCTTTTAGAGATTTAAATACGGACTACATATAGATGTATATAGACGCATTCTAGAGTGTAAGTTCATTCATTTTGCTCCGTATGTAATCTATATTGAAATCTCTAAAAAGACTTATATTTAGGAACAGAGGAAGTATTAACTTTGGCAAGAACCTTATTTTAAATGATGGGGTTATATCTGATTATCACATCTTTAACCATTTGTAGGTCATGTATCCAGTAGAAAAGCATAATAAGTGTCTAACGTCTGATGACAATCATAGTAACTTCAAAAATATTTTTAGTAATTAAAACATGTTAGTTTGCAGAACACGATGGTTTCTGCTCTCAACTACACCCAACTACAACTACTTGTTCTGGTTCAGGCTGAATACGACGGTTGCTCCCATGTTATGGTTTCAGGCTGACAAATTGTATGCAGATTGGCACATCCTTCTCCAAACAAGCAGAAAAAAAAAACTCTCGTTAACTTTTCCGGCCCAGAACCGTACTAAGAGACATAGACATTAACCAGTTTTGCCATCTCCTGACATGATTCGTACCGTGGTCAGCAAGGATGTGTCACTGAAACCCTACCACTAGGCCATTGCCCAGTTCTCACATGTCAAATAAACCTGCACAACTGCTACTGAATATTATCCCTCTTGCAATGTCTCTCACCTGATCCCTCCTTCCGCCGGTGGAACTCCCGATCTCCAACCTTCCTCCTCGCCACCGCATGAGGCCGCTGCCCACGGCGCAGTCAAGGACTGTGGCAGCGGGGCTTGCGCTGCTCCTCTCGATCTGGGGGCGGAGAGCTTGGATCTGCTGTAGGAGATATGCCCTAGAGGCAGTAATATCAGTTACTTTGTATCTCCGAGTTTGTAATGAATGTTTATATTTCATGCTATAACTGCAATGATTCTCGAGTCTGCAATAACCACGAGGCTCGGAAGGAAACTCATGTGCACGTGTGGTATAATAAACGGTAAAATGTGTTCCTAGTCTTGCCTCTAAGACTGGCTCAAGTATTGCATGATGATCCTGTTTTCCTGATCATGGGCATGTCAATGCCGGCAATTTTGAGGGCACAATGTTAGTAGAACACTTGTGTTGAATCGACCCGAATTGATGTTATGCTATGAGATACATTCGTCACAAGTTAATGGTTAATAACACAGAGATAGTTAATGTTTGCATAATTTCTTAGACCATGAGAGTATCGAGTTACTTCGTACTTGCTTCGTGAACTTTGGGGTTTGTTAAACATCATCCGTAAATGGGTGGCTATTACGGCAGCTTCCGGGTTCACGGAAAGGTATGACAGAAACGAGATAGCTCAAGATTGGGATTTGCTCCTCCGACGATGGAGAGATATACTCGGGCCCTCTCGGTGTTATGGTATCCATCATCGTCTGGCCAGACACATCGTGATTTGATCACTGGGATGCCGGAATGTAGAAACGAGTAAAGAGAACAAAACCGGTAACGAGGTAACTTGCATAGTGGACAAATTGTTGATCCACGGGGATGCATTAAAACTCACCTCGGGTATTTGTAATATATCGTGAAGCAACAGGAATAGCACATGGCAACTGGAGGTTCACTCGAGTATTCATTCGTGTGGGTATAAGGGTCAATATGGGTGTCCACAGCTCCGATGTCGATCATTGATCGGAAAGAGTTCCGGTAATGTCTATACTTCACCGAACCTATAGGGTCACACGCTTAAGGGTCATCTATCTGCTGAATACTGGACAGGGAGTCTGAGAGAAAATCACCGAAAAAGTTTCGGATGAAACGGAAACGTTCCGGAGAGGATATCGGAATAGTTCCGATAAAACTGAAAAGTTGTTTCAGGGTATTCCATTAAGTCAAATTGGTTCCGGCACATGTCTGGAAATTTTTGAAGGGTGCCAGAATCATTCTGGAAACTTCTGGGATTTTTCCGGAGGAAAAACTGGAAATGTTCCAGAGCAGCCGGAACCGCTATAGTTGCTTTTCGCTGAAGAAAAACATTGTTCCGGAATTATTTCGGAATGCGTTCAAAATTGTTTCAGTGGGTACTGGAATTGTTCTAGGCACACAGAAATAATTTGGGATTTAACGGACGCAGAAAAATGTCTTCGTGAATAGTGAAAGTGCTTTTTGGATTACTTTTTTGGAAAGCCACCTTTTTGGGCTTTTGCTTAAAAGATCTTGGGGTATGAAATGGCTGGATAGGATCCCCCTTTGGGGGACCCACTAGGGGTGGCCGGCCACATGAGGGCTCCCTCCATGGAGCCCCTCTTGTTCCTTGGTTTCACCTTTATGCCCTTGTGGAAGGACTTCATTCATGTGCACTTTGGGTTTTATTGTAAAACCACCCTACCCCTTGGTTTTCCTATAAATAGAGGTGGAGGGGCTGCCTCCACACTCACTCCTTACTCTCATACACATGCCATAGAGATTTCTGGCTTCTCTCTCCCTCCCACGAAATAGTTTCGTAGAGCCGAAAGGCTGTCTGGGTTCCGGCAGGAACTAGCTCTGGACGGCGAAGCCCTGCCGGATAGTTGACACCGTATGTGTGCAACCCCGTAGAGAGATTGTAGTTTCGATCTTTTGCCCGAGGGGCTGTTTTCGAGTGTCCTCCCGAAGGGCTGTCCGAGTTACCGTTCGAGTTTTCGGCGTCCTCCCGAAGGGCTGTCCGGGTTACTGTTCGGTTTTGAGAGTCCTCCCGGAGGGCTGTCTGCGACATCGTCCGAGGGACTGTCCGACCGCCTCCCGAAGGGCTGTCCGAGAGGGAGTACATCCTTGTGGTTATGAGGTTGTAAATCCTAGCTGCAGGGATCTGCACCGACGATCTACACCAACTCTTCTTCCGCTGCGCTTCGAGTCGGTACGGATCAGATCAAACCTTGTATGCAATCTCCATAGTGATCCTGGGCGTGCTCGCTGTACCGAAATTTTTTGTTTTCTGTCGCGTTCCCCTACAGTGGCATCAAGAGCCGTGCTATGCGTAGATGCAGGTTTCGATCTAGAATACATGGTGATGTATGGGTATTGCATAATATAATTTCGGAGTAGATGAGATCTATTGCTGAAAATTATTTATGCAGGTAACATATGAGATCTGTTACCCGATGTTCTTGTTGCTTCCCTAGAATTTGCGTTTGGTCAATCTCGAGACAGCATGGTGGAATTTTACAAAGTTCTGGCAATCTGCGATCCTGATTGATCAACGAAGTGCTAACAGTTCTTTGGGTTCCGCCATAGTCAAAAGAAAGATGAAATTCGCAGATGAAAGGGCATTGCAGATATGATCTACACGGGGGTCATGCGTATGACGAATTTTAGTATGGGGCTCGAGATTTAATTATCTCGTGTTTCATGCACCCCGAGATGTTAAACTAGCGATTTGAATAATCATACTTGATGATAAAACGTTGGTAGCTGCGGTTTAAGTCAAAACCTTAGAAGCCACGTAAAATAAAATTTTGCATAAACCGATTAGAGGCGTCTAACTTGGTTTTGCGGGATGTGCATGTGATGTGGTATAGCAAAGCTCATATTAATTCGATTATGTATGAGATGACTATATGATGTAAATTTGTTAACATGACCTGCGTGTCATGATTCGGCATGATGGCTGGAGCCACATGATTGTCACCTTAATGACCTGCGAGTCAACCTTAAGTAATGCACTTATTTTATTAGCTATAGAGATAGCAAATATTATCTGGTGCATCGACAAGGTGGTGGCAATCTTCGCGAAGGTGAACTCCGACGCAAATGCCAAAGACGAAGAAATACTTGACTTCTCCGTCAGAAAGGGCTATACCATATCATGCTATTATGAATTGCCTGAGATGTTTATCCCTTATGATGCACCCTTTTGATTGCGCGGTAGTCGCTTTTTATTAGGGTGATCTCTTACTTAAAAATATCAAGTAGATAGTGTTCTCCCAAGTGTAGCACCGTCACGGCACCTATCTTTTCGGGGTGCGCCGTGTCACATGGGTACGAACGATTAGTGAAGTGTGAGGCGGGTGAGTTGAGACCTCGCAGCAAGATCACTTGGTTGTCTTGACGTTCAGGCATGACCGTAATGAGCTCGGAACACACGCATCGAAAGATGAACAAGAGTCACATAGAGATGTGATTGGCAAGTTGGCCTACCGGTTAAGATTTTCGTCATCAGTGGTGTTACACCAATGGCGAACAATCGAGACACGGATCTTGAATCACTCATAATCAATTTTGAGAGATATTGATTTGAGTGGGAGCGCACTTTAGAATAAAACTGCTTATTCACTAGTGCCAAAATCATTACAAACAAAGTCTAAATGAAACTTATGTTTTCCGTTGTAGATCAAATGGCTCGCAACACCGCGTTCAACTTAGGTCCGATGTTAGAGATAGAGAAGTTAGCTGCGGATGGAAACAACTATGCGGACTGGGTCCGTAAACTGAGGATTTTCCTCAGGGATGCTAAGAAAGACTATGTGCTCACTAGTGCAGATTCGGGCTATAGCACCGGTTCGTAAGGCCCTTTAGTGCCGGTTCTGTAACCGGCACTAAAGGGTGGGGACTAAAGGTCCCCCCCCTTTAGTACCGGTTCAACACGAACCGCCACTAAAGGCCACCACGTGGCACGAGCCAGCGCCGGGGGGTGGAAGACCTTTAGTACCGGTTGGTAACACCAACCGGTACTAAAAGGTTTAGGGGGTTTTGGGTTTATGATTTCTTTTTCCTTTAATTTTGTGTTTTCCATTTAATTCTTTTTCATTTGCTGGTATTTTACGATACTACATATTGTACACGTTATGCATATATATAAATAGAATTTCTCGTAGAACCGATCATATATATATATATATCATCGAATGTCTCGCACCACCATTCACACATACACATGTATATATACAATTTGGTATATACAATTTCTCCTACATGGAGGCATTACTGCGGTAGCGGGTAATGGTATACTCCTTTGGGATCTATGACCTGGTCGAGCAAAAATCCCGCTATTTCCTCTTGAATTGCTCGTACGCGATCCGTTGGTAGGAGCTGATCCCGCACCATATCGAACTTTTAAGAAGGAGATCAATATGCATGTATTAGTTGTGTGATTAGATATCGATAATGATGTAAAAATTGTGAATAGTGTTCTGGCAAACGTACCCATTGCTGTCTAGCAGATGTGCTACTTTCGATCGTCATCATGCGAATGTTCTCGCAAACGTAGTATGCACATAAATCATTCCCCGGCTTCTGCCTCATGCACTTTACGAGAATAGAATTCAATCAGATAATAATTAATCAAGCATGATAATTAATGGTATTGAAACTAGAATTAAAGAGATGGTAGCTAGCTAGTACTAATTAATTAATTACCCTGGGTCGATACCAATACAGCTTTTGTTTCCATTGGCCTGGAACCGTTTTGATGAACTTTGCCCAAGCCCTGCCCGCCGGCAAAGAAAATGAATAAAGGAGTTATTAATTAGTTGATATCAGGAAATGACGAACTAAATAGGCCGACATATAGTTCAATAATGATTGAAATTACCTGTTGACTATCCCCTTGACGGTTTCGTACTCCTCAACTGGTTTAATTAGTGAGTCCAGTACTTCAACTTTTCCTTCTTCAACTTGAATGTCTAACAAGATCCAGTGGAATCTGCATGCGCACACGTTTGCATGTATAAATTAAGCGGGCATGTGCATAACACTCATCAACTACCCTAAACCCTATACACTTATTAACATCTAGCTAGTAAGCAAAAAACAGAATTTGTAGTACAAGACAGTGTGACTCACTTGAAGTTGTAAGGAAGTAGTATATCTCGATTGGTGTTTAGGCGCTTGAAGAACTCTAGCATGCTTTTCTCTGTGTCTTCTCGATAACATTCATCCGTCCATATCTCTTGATTAATGGTATTTGGGTCAATGAACCCAATGCCATAGCGTCCCTTTTTATTCATTTCATAGATCTTCATCCTGCATAATACCACAGAAAAGAATATAGTGAGGATAATTACAGGTAATGATCAACGAGCACTACAGCTAGCTTGAGACTTAAATTACAGAAAGAAATCACTTACAGACAATAGCAACTGACGATAGATTTGTCGAGTGCGTCTTGATTGAATAACTGAAACAGTTCTGTAAACTCAACATACAGAGCATTCTCATGGTAGTAATGCTCTGCCTTGACTTTCACCATGAGGGACTCTCGATTGGTAGTCTTGGCAATTTTCATGTACCATTCATGCAATTCATACATTCTCGTTGGGAGCTTCTTGACCTCCTCAGGCTTTACCAGAGGTTCGCCGCGGGCATATTTAACTAATCCAGAAGAAATATAAAACAATTTAGTACGCATCTCAAATAATAGTAGATAATTGATATGCATCTCGAATAATAGTAGATAATATATATGCATCTCGAAAGATAAAACTGAATCATAGTAGATAATATGCATCATCGAATATAATCTCGAATACATGGTCTCGAATATTATCGAAAGTGGCGCCCGGAGCCACCAAAGGAGCTCCGGGTCGTCGACGGGACCCGGGGCCGGGTTCCTCACCAAGCGGCGCCCCCCTGAAGGTAGCACCTCCCAGTGCCAGCCCGGCGGAGCCCAGTCCCGGACATGGCTCCTCTGAAGCAGGACGTCGTCGCGAACGGGTCGACGGCGAGGATGCGGGCCGGGCATCGTTGACGTCGATAACAAATTCTATATGCAAATGTAACATTTTTTCTTATATACAAATTCTATATGCAAATTCTATATGCAAATTTAACATAACGGACATTAATCTAATTCATCTAACATTTGACATTAATATATCTAATTCATCTAACATTTGACATTAATCTAACATTTCTATGTAATTCATCTAACATTTGACATTAATATATCTAATTCGATCATCTAACAAATTGACATTAATCTAATTCATCTAGCTAAAACTTTAACATTAATCTAACATTTATATAACTACAAAACAGAGAAAACAGAAAATAATTAAGAAAAATGTGTGTGTGTGTGTACTCTGTGTGTGTGTGTGTGTACTCTGTGTGTGTGTGTGTGTGCGGGCGGGCTCGATCGGATGATCGAGGGCGCGGCCATGGCGCAGGGGGCTCACAGCGGGGCGACCGGGGCGGCGACGGGGGGCGGCGACGGGCGCGGCGACGGGGCGGCGGCGAGACGGCGACGCGCGACGGGGACGGCGACAGGGACGGGCCGGGGCGGCGACGTGGACGGGGACGGCGACGGCGACAGGGACGGCGACGGCGACGGCGACGGCGCGCGACGGGGGCGGCGACGGGGACGGCGCGCGACGGGGGCGGCGACGGGGGGCGGCGGCGCTGTCGATCGAAGAAGCAGAGGAGACGAGCGAACAGAGAAGAAGTGAAAATTTTCATAAGGGTTGTTTATATAGGATGGACCTTTAGTACCGGTTGGAGCCACCAACCGGTACTAAAGGTCAAATTTGGCCAGGCCAAGCGGCGGGAAGCGACCCCCTTTAGTACCGGGTCGTGGCTCCAACCGGTACTAAAGACATCCCTTTGGTACCGGTTGGATCTACCAACCGGTACTAAAGGTGGTGCGCTGCCGCAGGTGCGGTGCGGGCAAGTTTAGTCCCACCTCGCTTGCCGAAGGGCGCCCGCACCAGGTTATAAGCCCCGCCGCGGCTGCTGTCTCGAGCTCCTTTGTATTGCAGGCCTTCTGTGCCTACCTCTGCTGCTATGCCTTGTTGGGCCTACTGGGCCTGCGGGCTTGCATCCTGGCCCAACTACAAGTTGGGTGTCTAGTCGTATGCAGGCCGCTGTGGCCCAGTAGGCGGGCTTTTTTTTATTTATATTTTTTCTCTTTTTTCTTTTCTGCTTTATTTATTTTCTTGTATTTATTTCTGAGTTGTTTTTTGCTGTATTTAGAGTTTCTTTCTGAATATTTTTGCTTTAGGTACAAAAAATTACAAACTTTCTGTTAGTGCCAGTAGTTTTCAAATTTTAATAGTTTAAATTTGAATTATTTGAAATTTGTGTGAATCACTAGTTTGTGAATAACTTTACTTTAAAAATAGATTTTTCAGTGATTCTTTTTTCTTATGTTTAATATTAGTGTGTTTTATCATTATATTCAATTTGGTAATACTTAGGTTATTTAAAAAATGAAATGCCTTTGTAACAGACGAGTTTTCGTCCGAAACCCTGATACTTCGAAAGAGATTGTCCATTTTGTACACGAAGTGCATCCAGTTTTTGCCGTAACCCTTTCTACTTTTTTGCACATGCTATGTGGGTGAAATAATGATACCATGCCAACTTTCAACCTTTTCAGAGTTCATTCGTAGTGCTTTTCAATTTCAGGGTCATTTAGCTCAAAAAAAATCAGTAAATGCATGAAAAATAGCAAATGAAGTCAGAAAGGGTTGAAAGTTGATGACGTGGCTTTGAATGGTGCATACTGAATGCACAAAAAGTCTGGAGTTGTAATAAGTTTAAAAAAATGAAATGCCTTTGTAACAGACGAGTTTTCGTCCGAAACCCTGATACTTCGAAAGAGATTGTCCATTTTGTACACGAAGTGCATCCAGTTTTTGCCGTAATATTTCTTCGCGTTTCAAATGCCAAAACACATAAGTACCCTAATTAACTATTACAAAGATTCCCTCCGGTTTGTCCGAAGTGGGACTTTCCAGATATATTAGTCCGGAAACTCACTAGAGAAGAAAGTGATGACAGTGAAGTCGGTCACATCCCAGAGTGGGATCTTTGGGTGTGAAACTTTTTCTTCGCGTGTGTCCCTTTGCACCGTAACCATGGACAATCTTCATCATTTAACTGGATGTTCGGGTCAATATTCACTGTGAAGGGAGCAATTTCATCAAACTTTTCATAATCTTCTGACATGTCTGTCTTGTCATCCACTCCCACGATGTTTCTTTTCCCTGAAAGAACTATGTGGCGCTTTGGCTCATCGTATGATGTATTCGCTTCCTTATCTTTTCTTTTTCTCGGCTTGGTAGACATGTCCTTCACATAGAAAACCTGGGCCACATCATTGGCTAGGACGAATGGTTCGTCTGCGTACGCAAGATTGTTGAGATCCACCTTCTCTCGATTTTTCTCCACTGCGATCCGTCAGCGGGTACTCTCAACTTCCCGTCTTTCTTACGGTCTTCTTTGTGCCATCGCATCAACTTGGCATGCTCTTTGTTTTGGAACAAACGTTTCAACCGTGGTATTATAGGAGCATACCACATCACCTTGGCAGGAATCTTCTTCCTGGGGCGCTCGCCCTCAACATCACCAGGGTCATCGTGGCAGATCTTATAGCGCAATGCACAACATACTGGGCATGCATTCAAATCCTCGTACTCACCGCGGTAGAGGATGCAGTCATTAGGGCATGCATGTATCTTCTGCACCTCTAATCCTAGAGGGCAGACAGCCTTCTTTGCTTCGTACGTACTGTCAGGCAATTCGTTATCTTTTGGAAGCTTCTTCTTCATTATTTTCAGCAGCTTTTCAAATGCCTTGTCAGGTACACCATTCTCTGCCTTCCATTGCAGCAATTCCAGTGTGGTACCCAGCTTTTTCTTGTCATCTTCGCAATTTGGGTACAACGGTTTCTTGTGATCCTCTAACATGCTCTGCAACTTCAGCTTCTCCTTTTCACTTGCACACTTTCTCTTTGCATCCGCAATGGCCCGACCTAGATCATCAGCGGGCTCATCTGATGCCTGTTCTTCAGCTTCTTCCCGCATTGCCGGCTCAGCTTCTTCCCCCATTGTTGTACCATCGTATTCATGGAACCCATGGCCAGGATAGCTGTCGTCGTCCTCTTCTTCTTCATTGTCTTCCATCATAACCCCTCTTTCTCCGTGCTTGGTCCAAACATTATAGTGGAGCATGAAACCGGACTCAAACAGGTGGACGTGAATGGTTCTTGACTTAGAGTAATTCCGATCATTCTTACATCCAGCACATGGACAAGGCATAAAACCATCCGCCCGCTTGTTCGCCTCAGCCGCAAGCAGAAAAGTCTGCACGCCATTAATGAACTGGGCAGAGCATCGGTCATCGTACATCCATTGCCGGCTCATCTTCATTACACAGCACCGAAAAGACCAAATTAATACAAGTTCATACATAAAGTTCATACAACACTTATTATCATAAAACAACATACAAATAACTCTCTAGCTAAAGCATTTAAATGCAACAACAAATGCGATCAAGATCGCAACTAAGGTAACAATTGATCCAACAGCATAATGATACCAAGCCTCACTATCGATGGCATATTTTCTAATCTTTCTAATCTTCAAGCGCATTTTCTCCATCTTGATCTTGTGATCATCGACGACTTCGGCAACATGCAACTCCAATTCCATCTTCTCCCCCTCAATTCTTTTCAATTTTTCTTTCAAATACTCGTTTTCTTTTTCAACTAAATTTAACCTCTCGACAATAGGGTCGGTTGGAATTTCCGGTTCACATACCTCCTAGATAAAAATATCTATGTCAACTTGATGGGCATAATTTGTCATAAACACGAAATGCAACAAATAATTATAAAAGAGAATATACCACATCCGAATCATAACCCGGACGAGGGCCGACGGGGACGGATATCAAAGCCATGGCACTATGTATAACAAACAACGTACGGGTAAGATAATTATACAAGTAACTATATATCTAAATCACATATAATTGCATATAAATCAAATACTACCACATATAATTCCTCCCAAAATAAAACCCACAAATCACTATACTTATAGAGCATTGCAAGAGCTAATCTAGCAATGAGAGATGAAAGGACAAAGTTGCTAACCTTTGTGATCACTTGGATGGATGGGGTGCCTTCAAATCTTGGACAAATTTTGGCAAAAATGGAGGTGAGCTCGAGCAAGAGGGGAAGAAAACAGAGAGGAGGGGAAAAACAGAGCGCTTCGGCTAGGGCTGGACGAAGGGTTTATATAGGATGATCTTTAGTACCGGTTGGTTATACGAACCGGGACTAAAGGTGCATTTCTAGTCCCGGTTCGTGGCATAAACCGGTACTAAAGGTGCTGGTGGGGCCCCAGCCTGACAACAGCCTGCCACCACCTCTTTAGTACCGGTTCGTGGCACGAACCGGTACTATAGGTTCGCCACGAACCGGTACTAATGAGCGCCGCCCGCCTAGCTGTTGGAACCGGCACTAATGGTCACGTTAGTGCCGGTTCAGTTACAAACCGGGACTAATGTGTCTCACATAAGGCCCTTTTTCTACTAGTGGCTTGATCAACCTCTAGACATTCTGTATCACAGAAAGGATGATTTTAGTGTTGTTAAAAACCTTATGTTATCTTGCATGGATCCTGTGCTACAGAAACGTTATGAACGACTTAGTACCTTCGAGATTGTCGAGGCACTAGATGTTCTGTATCACAAAAGGGATTTCAGCTAAAGTTCATGAGATGACTAAAGCCATGAAAGAATGCAATATACATAAGGAATCTCTAGTAAATTAGCAAGGTGTCAGACTAGCAAACTATTATGATAGTATAGCTGAAAGGGGAATTAATTTTCCAAAGACACCTGGTAATGATTTGATCCTTACCTCGCTTTATGAAGCAATGCTCAAATCAAATCAGATAGGACTGCAGAATCAGCAAAAGTTGTTGGTGAACAAAACCGCCAGTTTCAAAAGGAAAGGCAAGCCTAAGGGCGGAGCCAAGGCTGAAACGGTGTGTTTTCACTGCAAAGGCACTGGACACTGGAAGAGGAACTGCAAGATATACATGGCAGATAAGAAGAAAGGTATAATTGTTATACAAGTTAATGTCATTGACGTTTTGCTTGCTAGCGAAAATTCTAAGTCTTGGGTATTTGATACCGGATCGGTTGCTCATATTTGCAACTCGATACAGGGACTTCAGAAGGTGCGCAAGCTAGCAAAGAATGAAGTCGTGATGCGCGTCGGGAACGGCAATGGGATCGCCGCTCAAGCCGTCGGCATTATGCCTCTACGTCTCCCTTCGGGATTTATCTTAGAACTAAATAACTGTTATTTTGTTCCACTGTTGTGTAGAAACATTATCTCCGAATCATGTTTAGTACACGATGGGTATTCGTACAAGTCTGAGAACAATGGTTGTTCACTTTATTGTAAGGATATGTTTTATGGATTTGCACCCATTGTTGGGGACCTTTTCATACTAAATCTTGAATATGAAAATGATGTCTTTAACCTGAATGCTAAACGCCTTAAGAAGGCTGATACCACCACCACTTACTTGTGGCACTGTCGGCTTGGCCACATCGGAAAGAAACGCATGAAAAGACTCCATAAAGATGGAGTTTTACCGTCCTTTGATTTTGAATAATTTGACACATGTGAAGCTTGCTTGATGGGGAAAATGACCAAGACGCCGTTCACGGGTCATCCTGAACGGGCGGGTGAATTATTGGAAATAATACATAGTGATGTATGTGGTCCAATGAACACAGCCGCACGGGGTGGGTATTTCTACTTCGTGACTTTTACTGATGATTTAAGTCGGTATGGCTATATCTACTTAATGAAGCATAAGTCGGAAACCTTTGAAAAGTTCAAAGAATTTCAGAATGAGGTAGAAAATCATCGTGACAAAAAGATTAAGTTTCTGCGTTCTGATCGCGGAGGCGAATACCTTAGTCATGAGTTTGGCCAACATCTGAGTGATCGTGGAATCGTTTCACAGCTTACGCCTTCCGGAACTCCACAGTGAAACGGAGTGTCGGAAAGACGTAACCGAACCCTGTTAGACATGGTAAGGTCGATGATGTCTCTTACAGATCTACCGATATCTTTTTGGGGTCACGCACTAGAAACTGCCGCTCACACACTAAACAAAGCACCGTCTAAGTCTGTTGAGACGACGCCATATGAGATATGGCACGGGAAGAAACCCGACCTGTCGTTTCTCAAAATCTGGGGTTGTGAAGCTTATGTAAAACATTTACAGCCAAGCAAACTCGATCCTAGATCAGATAAATGTTACTATGTAGGTTATCCCAAGGAGACAGTTGGGTATTCTTTCTACCACGCCTCCGAGAACAAAGTGTTTGTTGTAAAACACGGAGTCTTTCTCGAGAAAGAGTTTCTCGCTAAAGAAGTGAGTGGGAGGACAGTACAACTTAATGAGATTAGTGAATCTTCGGCAACCGTTGATATGGCTAAGGAACCGGAAGAAATTCCGCTAATTATCCCTACAACCGAGCCGGAAGTTGTCGCATGTGATGCGGAAACTTCAGACAATATTGTAACTGAACCGCGCAGATCAGGTAGGGCTATCCAGCCACCTTAATGGTTTCATAATGAAATCTTCATTCTTGAAGACGATGAACCTGCGCACTATAAGGAAGCGATGGCGGGGCCCAGCTCAAAGGAATGGCACAAGGCCATGAAATCCGAAATGGAATCCATGTACGAAAACCAAGTTTGGAACTTGGAAGAACTTCCAGAGGGCGTAAAGCCCATTGGTTGTAAATGGATTTTCAAGAAAAAGACGGACGCGGATGGTAACATTACTATCCACAAAGCTAGACTTGTCGCGAAAGGGTTCACGCAAGTTCCAGGAGTGGACTACGACGAGACTTTCTCGCCCGTAGCTATGCTTAGGTCTGTTCGGATATTACTAGCAATTGCTGCTTATTTCGATTATGAAATATGGCAGATGGACGTCAAAACGGCTTTCCTAAATGGAAACCTCAAAGAGGATGTATACATGATACAGCCAGAAGGTTTTGTCGTTCATAAGGATGCTGGAAAGGTATGCAAACTTCAGAAAGCCATTTATGGTCTGAAGCAAGCGTCAAGGAGCTGGAACATTCGTTTTGATGAAGTGGTCAAATAGTTTGGCTTCATCAGGAATGACGAAGAATCTTGTGTTTACAAGAAGTTTAGTGGGAGCGCAAAAGCATTTCTAATCTTGTATGTGGATGACATATTGTTGATTAGAAATGACGTGAATTTTCTTAACGAAATAAAAGAATCATTGAAGAAGAGTTTTTCAATGAAAGACTTAGGCGAAGCGGCATATGTATTGGGCATCAGAATCTATAGAGATAGATCAAGACGCCTAATAGCGCTTAGCCAAAGCACGTACATTGACAAGGAGTTGAAAAGGTTCAACATGGAGAACTCCAAGAAAGGCCTTCTCCCCATGTCACCTGGCACAGTGCTTTGCAAGAATCAGTGTCCTCGGACTCTCGATGAGCGAGTACAAATGAATGATGTTCCATATGCCTCGGCAGTTGGTTCTATTATGTATGCCATGCTATGTACAAGACCGGACGTTTCCTATGCGCTAAGTGTTAGCAGCCGGTACCAAAGTGATCCAGGATTGGAACACTGGGCCATAGTCAAGGGTATTCTTAAGTACCTCAGAAGGATCAAGGATTTACTCCTTGTGTACGGAGGTGATGAAGAGCTCATTGTAAGTGGTTACACTGATGCAGGCTTCATGACTGACCCAGATGACTTCAAATCTCAGTCAGGCTATGTTTTCATATTGAACGGCGGCGCAGTTGATTGGAAAAGTTCCAAACAAAATACTGTAGCGGATTCTACGACGGAGGCGGAATATGTTGCTGCTTCAGAAGCCTCCAAGGAGGCGGTATGGATCAAGCAATTTCTTGAAGACCTTGGTGTGGTTCCAAGTGCTCTGGACCCGGTGGAGATCTATTGTGATAATAGTGGCGCCGTGGCTCAAGCAAGGGAGCCAAGTTCGCACCATAAGACAAGACATATTGAATGCAAATATAAACTCATTCGACATCATGTCGAAGCGGGTTTAGTGAAAGTACGCAAAGTTCACACGGATCTGAACGTGTCAGACCCGATGACGAAACCTCTACCACGAGCAAAGCATGAGAAGCACCGGACAGCCATTGGTGTTAGGGAAGCCATGTAACTAGATTATGACTCTAGTGCAAGTGGGAGTCTGTAGGAGATATGCCCTAGAGGCAGTAATATTAGTTACTTTGTATCTCCGAGTTTGTAATGAATGTTTATATTCCATGCTATAACTGCAATGATTCTCGAGTCTGCAATAACCACGAGGCTCGGAGGGAAACTCATGTGCACGTGTTGTATAATAAACGGTAAAATGTGTTCCTAGTCTTGCCTCTAAGACTGGCTCAAGTATTGCATGATGATCCTGTTTTCCTGATCATGGGCATGTTAATGCCGGCAATTTTGAGGGCACAATGTTAGTAGAACACTTGTGTTGAATCGACCCGAATTGATGTTATGCTATGAGATACATTCGTCACAAGTTAATGGTTAATAACACAGAGATAGTTAATGTTTGCATAATTCCTTAGACCATGAGAGTATCGAGTTACTCCGTACTTGCTTCGTGAACTTTGGGGTTTGTTAAACGTCATCCGTAAATGGGTGGCTATTACGGCAGCTTACGGGTTCACGGAAAGGTATGACAGAAACGAGATAGCTCAAGATTGGGATTTGCTCCTCCGACGATGGAGAGATATACTCGGGCCCTCTTGGTGTTATGGTATCCATCATCATCTGGCCAGACACATCGTGATTTGATCACTGGGATGCCGAAACGCAGAAACGAGTAAAGAGAACAAAACCGGTAACGAGGTAACTTGCATAGTGGACAAATTGTTGATCCACGGGGATGCATTAAAACTCACCTCGGGTATTTGTAATATATCTTGAAGCAACAGGAATAGCACACGGCAACTGGAGGTTCATTCGAGTATTCATTCGTGTGGGTATAGGGGTCAATATGGGTGTCCACGGCTCTGATGTTGATCAATGATCGGAAAGAGTTCCGGTCATGTCTATACTTCACCGAACCTATAGGGTCACACGCTTAAGGGTCATCTATCTGCTGAATACTGGACAGGGAGTCTGAGAGAAAATCACCGAAAAATTCAGATGAAACGGAAACGTTCCGGAGAGGATATCGGAATAGTTCCGATAAAACTGAAAAGTTGTTTCAGGGCATTCCATTAAGTCAAATTGGTTCCGACACATGTCTGGAAATTCTTGGAGGGTGCCAGAATCATTCTGGAAACTTTTGGGATTTTTCCGGAGGAAAAACTGGAAATGTTCCAGAGCAGCCGGAACCGCTATGGTTGCTTTTCGCTGAAGAAAAACATTGTTCCGGAATTGTTTCGAAATGCGTTCAAAATTGTTTTAGTGGGTACTGGAATTGTTCTAGGCACACAGAAATAATTTGGGATTTAACGGACGCAGAAAAATGTCTTCGTGAATAGTGAAAGTGCTTTTTGGATTACTTTTTTGGAAAGCCACCTTTTTGGGCTTTTGCTTAAAAGATCTTGGGGTATGACATGGATGGATAGGATCCCCCTTTGGGGGACCCACTAGGGGTGGCCGGCCACATGAGGGCTCCCTCCATGGAGCCCCTCTTGTTCCTTGGTTTCACCTTTATGCCCTTGTGGAAGGACTTCATTCATGTGCACTTTGGGTTTTATTATAAAACCACCCTACCCCTTGGTTTTCCTATAAATAGAGGTGGAGGGGCTGCCTCCACACTCACTCCTTACTCTCATACACATGCCATAGAGATTTCTGGCTTCTCTCTCCCTCCCACGAAATAGTTTCGTAGAGCCGAAAGGCTGTCTGGGTTCCGGCAGGAACTAGCTCTGGACGGCGAAGCCCTACTGGATAGTTGACACCGTATGTGTGCAACCCCATAGAGAGATTATAGTTTCGATCTTTTGCCCGAGGGGCTGTTTTCGAGTGTCCTCCCGAAGGGCTGTCCGAGTTACCGTTCGAGTTTCCGGCGTCCTCCCGAAGGGCTGTCCGGGTTACTGTTCGGGTTTCGAGAGTCCTCCTGGAGGGCTGTCCACGACATCGTCTGAGGGACTGTCCGACCGCCTCCCGAAGGGCTGTCCGAGAGGGAGTACATCCTTGCGGTTGGGAGGTTGTAAATCCTAGCTGCAGGGATCTGCACCGACGATCTACACCAACTCTTCTTCCGCTGCGCTTCGAATCGGTACGGATCAGATCAAACCTTGTATGCAGTCTCCATTGTGATCCTGGGCGTGCTCGCTGTACCGAATTTTTTTGTTTTCTGTCGCGTTCCCCTACATCTGGGGCGACGGCCCTTTGGCCAGGCCACCCTCTCCTTTGGTGAGGAGGGGCTGGCGGGTTGCAGGTCGACGGATCGGGCGGCCGACGGGTAATCTCCAGGTTGGGGCCGGAGCTTTGTTGTCCCGGCAGCCGATGACACCGGATCTAACAGCTGCATCTCGTCCTGACTTGGTGCATTCCACCCCGGCCGGATCTTGACCGATCTAGCCGATCACAGGGCTGTGGGCGGAGCGGGTGGTGGGTATCCAGATTGGGATGAATCCATGGTCGGCTACGGCCGGCCGTGAAAGCGACGACGCCCGAGGGCACCGGGTTTCTTCTTGGAGACGTCGGTCGGTCGAGTCTGCCCTACCTCTTCCCACCTCACTGCCACTCGGATGAAACCCCTAACTGCGGTGGGTGGTGACGTCGCTCTGGGCGCCGTGTCCTGCTTGAAGGCGTCACCGTGAGTGCATTGTGATGGTGGGCATTGTGTGGGCTCATTGGCAGCTGCAGATGGTGTGCCCTTCCCCCTCCAGTTGCATCTGCTTCGAGGGAAACCCTAGATCTGGGTCTCTCGAATCGGATGATGACGGGGACTTCGGTGATGTTCTCCCTCTTGGGGGCATTTTTTTGGAGGGGGTCAATAGGTGGAGTGGTGTTGTATCTAGCGCATCAAAGACGGCGGGTCTCGACGGCGTGGCACAGTGGGGTCTAGGTGTTGGAGTCCCGGTGTTGGACCCGGGTTGATGGACACGCACAGGCTGGTGGCGCTGTCTGGCGTCGTGCTGGCGCCGACGGAAGATGGGCCTGACAAGGTCAATGCGTTGATCACTCCTGGAGATGGGATGGTGGAAGATGGCAGCGGCGGATCTAGAGCGTGCACATGCGGTGCGCGCTACGGGTCGGCCAGACCGAGTGGTGCTCTGGGCCCGATGCGGGGCAGCTGCGTGAGGTTACCGGATTAGATAGTGCGCGTTCACGCGGTTCGGGCACATTATCAAGAGTGTAGGTGTTGCGACTTTATTCGCCAGATAGGTGGCTTCGGTTTGATCCATGTATTCATGTTCAGACTGTTAAATAATAATAAAGATGGTTGTATGCATCGATCGATGCAGAGGCTAGGGTTATCCTCGTTTTCGAAAGAGAAAAAGTATGACAGGCTCATGACGCCTCGGTGAAGAAAGCTAATCATGTAAGTTTATATTAGCATTCCATAAGTAGCTAATTGACCCTAGGCAACCGACGAAAACTTTCCGATGATCAGCAGCTGCCTCCTATCTTTCCATAACATTTTCAGAAGGGCTACTGTTTGTTCTTTTCTCATATGAATGAAACTGATCTCACACCAGTAGTACTCATGGCATTCTAGTACACAGTGCACCAGTATGCAACAGTAGCGCAGCGGATAAATAGATTGTACGAATGTAATGGATATTGCATAATTACATGTCATAAAGCATTTATTTCCCAGAACAAGAGATTAAAAAAAAAACTGAACTATGAAGTTCTAGACCTCAGCAGCCCCGGAGGATGAGCAAAAAGTTCAGATGCTTCGCATTGGGGCATAGCATACAACGCAAATAAGGATTGTTTTCACTTAAGAATGTGTCGAGCAAGTAGCTGAAGTTTTCAACATTATTACATGAATCACTGTGTAAAAATACATAATAATTTTCTCAAGCAGTAGCCTGGCACGCTGGCACCACTAAACATAAATACTGTAAAACCAAGATGGATGGCAGCAATAGAAATCATTCCCGTGCCTTATTACAAACCAGTTCTTGTTCGAATAAGCAGAAATAATAACAGCAAGATGAATGACACTCGTCCCACAAATCTCCATTGTACAACAGAGATACATAATAGCTGCCTCGCCGATGACAATGACTGCAAACTCAAGCCACCAAAGAAAGGCTCATGCCACTCCGCTGGGTCTGCAACAGAAAAAATTTCATCAACTAAAAAAGTTAGAATTTGGTGCAGCTGATCGAGCACACGCTAAATGGCATGGAAGTGCGAACATAATATATTGGCAAGCTGAGGATGGTTCAATTACCGTGTTGTCCTGTAGTAGGATATTGGGATATGCTATAGTCTTGCCGCTTGAAGATTGCTTACGAAATCAGGATGCATGCCAATAAACTGTGTCTCTTTGAGGGATTTCAGATGTCCCAGCCCAGGGATGTCCCGCAGTTCGGCCAGGTTTATGATCACAAGTTCTTCAAGGCGGACCAAAGCTCCCTCGTGTATGCATATTTGGTTGACGTGTGGCAAATTCCACAAGGAAAGAATCTTCACATTTGGGAACCACGCTGGCTGGAAGTTTATCTCCTGTCCTGTATACGCGTTGCTTAGACGTATTTCTGTCAAATTTGACAATTCAGAGAGGCGTGGCACTGGGTTCTCTGAGAGCTGAGACCAAAATAGAGATATCATGTGAATGGCATCTCCGTTGGTTGAGAAAAATGGAGACTTCAAAGTTCCTTCAGAAAATCGCCCGTGCAATTCGAGCTTTTTAAGACAGTTTGACAATGTCAAAGTTTCGAGCTGAAGCACTTCGTCTTCGTTGCTGGCCATTATTTGTAATCTTGAGAGCTGGTGCATCTTTGACAGAGGCTTGCACAGTTGTGCACAGTGGATGCTCCTTACCCCAGAAATGCTAAGGGCCCTCAGCTGAGATAAACTTGCTAGTTTGGCAATGAATACTTTACTAGCTCGAACCAATCCCTCAAACGGATCCACAGGTTCAACACAGTAAAAAATTGACAATGTTCTATCCAGACATTTATAAATAAGAAGGTGCCGCAACTTCTTTAGCTTTCCAAACCCTTTTGGCAAATTCACACACTCTGCATCTTGAAGATTCAATGTTTCTAAGTTGTGAAGCTTCACGACCGATTTTGGGAGTATCTTCACTTTGATCTTGTCAAGGCCCAAATACTTAAGGTTGAATAGCTCACCAATTGAATCTGGAATAGTCTCAACAGGTAATCCTGATAGCTCCAACACAGCAAGGTACTTAGATTCTGAAGGAAACAATGAAGATGATGCCATGCTGGTGCTGAATGCTATGAACGTACGAAGCCTGCATTGACCTATGCTTGGTTGAGTGTCATTTTTGCATTGGAGCACCGACATGCGATGAGAATCTGACTTCACCTGTGTCACTCCATGACTATCATCGTAAGTCGTACTGAAACTCTCTCTGTTAGATTGGTAAATGGCTAATTCACGTACAAGATCATGCATTCGAAGACACCTGCTCCTGTTAAAACTGTTCCTCTCTACCACATGAAGCATGCTTCGTTGAACGAGCTGTGTCAGGTAACCTTCAGCAACATCTTCTAAACTGCAATTTCCAATTTGTTCAACAAACCCTTCAGTGACCCATAGTCTGATCAGTCTTTTTCTATGGATCATGTGGTCTTCTGGGAACATGGCACAATACAAGAAACAACTCTTCAAATAGTCGGGCAAGTATTTGTAGCTTAGATTCAGAATTTTCTCCACGCGACTTAGGTTCTCATTTTTGTGTAGCTCGGAAATAAGTTGCGCGTCAAATAGTTTCCACTCTGTAACATTCTGCGCCTTAAGAGACAATAAGCTCCCTATGGCCACAAGAGCTAATGGTAAACCATCACACCTCCCCACTATCAATTTACCACACTCTTGTAATGCTAATGGGCAGATGTGATTTTCAGTGCTTAGAAATGCCTTCCTGCAAAAAAGACGCCATGCATCCTCCTCCTCAAGAGGCTCCACTTTGATCCTGCAGCCATCAGGAGCTATTGAAGCAACTTCTTCAGATCTTGTTGTCATTATTATTCTGCTTCCCATTTTTGCATCGACAAGAACCTCTTTAATTTTTCTAAAGTCTTCAGCTGTCCAGATATCATCCAATACGATCAAGTATCGCTTTGTCTTCAGGAGTTCCTTCAATTCATCTTGTAACTCTCCACAGGTCATCTTCTCAGCATCGAATTCTTTCTTGTCTTTAGAATAGATTTCTTTCAGCATTCTTCTCCAAATATCATCTAGTTTATAGGACTGGGAGACGGAAACCCATGCATGGCATTCAAAGTTGGATGCTTCATTTCTGAACACATTACTGACAAGAGTGCTTTTCCCGATACCACCCATACCCCACAAGGCAATGATTTGCAGATTTGGACAATTTTCCAAATTCAGTGACCCCATCAATATTTTTCTATTTTTATCAAATCCCACAAGTTCATCATCAGAGATTGAGTAATCATGTCCAGGAAGATACAGTTGCTGTTGCCTGTCATAATTTGTTACAAAAGTATCACCCACACTAGCTATTGGTTGAGTCCAATCTCTGTTTTGTTTCAGATGTGTAAGGGCTCGGTTTATTTTCTTAAGGCCAGTAGCAATTTCACCTAGTGTAAACAGATACTGGGGTTTCTTCAAGATTTTCTTCACGGAACCCCACCATGATCCTTTCTGATGGTGTTTGCCAACAACATACATAAATTGATCCACAATGTCTTCCATGTCATACGCCAATCTTCGGACTTGCCCTGTCCATGTTTCAGTGACTCCATCTGTCAAAGCTTTCCTTTCAATCTCCTTGATAAATGCTCGAATAAGCTGTAGGTCATTCCTTATCAGTGTCATGTTCTCTGAGAGTTTTGCAACAGACCTAGCGTAGTGAAGCGTTTCTGCTCCCACAGCTATTCCGATCTTTGTTGTGACAAGAAGAAGAGCAGCCTCCGCCATTTCTCTTCATGCAGTTTGACCTCAATATTTCTGAAAAAAGAGTTTTAGAAATTAACGTCCAATGTCGAATAACATAATGTCATCCTTACACATCAAATCTACATAAAAAAAAAAAACATTTTACGTATCAAATACCGGAAATCCTAGCTAGTGAGATAACTTTGTAACAGTTGGGTGTTCTATAATGGCGAAGCAACATTACAGGTTTTTGATGATTATATGATTGCTTTACTGGGATGTTTGAAATGTACTCTCTCCGTCCCGAATTACTTGTCTTAGGATGTATCGATCTAGACACGTTTTAGTGTTAGATACATCCGTATCTAGACAAATCTACGACAAGTAGGAGCACTGCTTGTGCATTATAGAAGGGTGAAAATTGTACAATCTGCCAAAAGCTAGCATATAGAGTTGGGGAAACAAGAACGAAAAGTAAAAACAGCAACCCTCACACCCTATCGTATTAGCGAAGGACAATGGGTATGGCAATTATCCTAAAAAAAATCCAGTGAGATCCGGCATGTTTCCTGATACTTTACAACCTTTCTCTCTAGAATACAGTACTTCAATAATTGGTATCTTCGCGATATTAATATATTTCCTTTTTCAGACAGTACTTCAATACATATAGGCTTTCTTGAATTTTGGAGCATCCGCAAAGATGCCCTAGATCAGAAATAGGCAACTAAAAAAACAGAAATAGAAACATGGACCAATCAAAAATAGGATTGCAACAGCCATCAAATTGTAGTACTTTTTAACAGGGACAAATTCAGCTCGCAGATTTGGCCTCAGCAAACTGAAACCGCAGAAAGCTCAAATTCATCGTCATGCCATCACACATGTCTGGCTGCAGAAAAAAGTTCTCTCTTCTCAACGAGGAGGAGAAGAGGTAAGAGTAGAATAGACCTGCACCTGGACTCTAATCTGGAGCTTCTTCCTTTCTGAGCCAAAGATAGGAGAGATGTCTCCGAGCTGGGCGTGAGTCTGCAGCAAGTAGCTGTACGAGCAAAACTAGAGCAGGAACACTCTAGCTACCTCAGAGCCAAGTTGATCTAATCCATCATTTGCGATGATACATCACTCAACAACTCCTGGTTGGTCCGTCAGAAAACAACTCCAAGTTGCAGTATAGCAGCCTTTGTTACTCCATGATTAGCGCTAAACAATTACCCCTAACAACTCCCAAGAACCTAACCTCCACACTAAAGTTTGACGAAAGGGCTCTACGGTTGGTCTTGTCCTTGTGTGCTTCTCCTTGTCTACTTCCTTGTCCAACAACCGCATCTTATGTGTTCAGGATCAGGACCAGATACATTAACCTGTCAGTCATTAAGTATGCTCAGATAAACTAACAAAGTTATCCAATGTAAACTAAATTACAGAGGGATTCACTCATACGCATGGAGGTACAATAAATTCAGACATGTACTACTGAATATTGCCTCTCCTGCAATGTCTCTCGTCACCTGATCGAATGAAAGGATAACTACTCTGGAATTGTTCATCATGTATTTAGAAAATGTTCAGCATGTATACAAAAATTGTTCTTCATTTAATTTAAAAATATTTATCGTGTATTAAAAATTGTTCCTCTTGTATTTGAAAAATGTTCATGCAACTACAAAAAGTGTTCACGCATTTTAAATATGTTCGTCTATTTCAAAAAGTGTTCATCGTGTAACTAAAAAATGTTTACCATGTATTAAAAATTGATCATCATCTCTTTAAAAATGGTCACATAAGTAAAAAAAATATTTGCGTGTTTAAAAATGTTCATGTAATTTCACATTTTTAGTGCATGTATTCTGCGCATTAAAAAGGTATTTGTGTATTATCAAAATATAATAAAAAGGAAAGAGAAAAAATATAAAAGGACCAAGAAACACAAAAATAAAAGACTCGCACAAGTTTCAGGAGTGTACATACATTATTTCAGGAGCACAAGTTTGTCATTGTTTGGAGTACAAGTTGGGTAAAAAAATCGCCGAAACCTATCAAGATTAGACTTACTTTTGAAGATATCGACGCGAGAAACACAACAATGAAGATAATTTATAACTTGGATGTTTGGTTTAAGAGATATTTCACTTTCAAAATTGAATCTGACAAAAAGAAGCATGTAAAACCAACCTTTCAATCTCCTCCAATGGAAAACCCATCAAAACTCGACAAGTCGCGCACATGCATTGTGCCACTTGTCGTCACTAAATAAGCTTGGGTGTAACCTAGAGATCTCGTTCGCCGCCGCCAACCCCCTCCTCTGCATCTCCCCTTGCCGCCGTCAGCAACCCCGCGCGGATGCCGTTGAGGGTGGCGGCAAGGTCTTCGGTCGGGCTTCCCTCCTGGGAGCGGACCTAGGGTTCCAGGCGGCGGTGGAGTGGGCGGCGCCGTACCGACGGCGGGCGGCGTTTGCTGGAATTGTGGCCGCCTCCCCTCGGCTGCGTGGGTGGTGAGGCGACGATGGACCAGGGTGTCCTGCGGCGAGGCCCCCCTCCTCCCGGCGACTCTCTGCGCCAGATCTGAAGACGAGCTCCCGTCGCTTGCAGCCGCCTTCTTCACGTCAGGTTCGGCCGGATCCGGCTGTTTGCTGAGTGGCTGTGGAGTGGGGATCCCTGGATCGAGGTAACCCCTTGGCCGGCGGCACTCCAGGCGCTACTCTCCTTCTTGATGGTGACGTTTCACTAGTAGAAAACAGGGCTTTGGTCCAGGGCTGAAAAGGGCATTAATCCCGGTTCTCTTACGAACCGGGACCAATGGGTGCATCAGTCCCGGTTCGTGAGGCCAGGGCGCCGGGCGGGCCTCGGGGGCCATTGGTCCCGGTTCGTCTGACCCCTTTGGTCCCGGTTCCAGACACGAACCGGGACCAAAGGGCCTCGCTCCTGGCGCAGCACCTTTAGTCCCGGTTGGTGGCTGGAACCGGGACTACAGGTCAGTCTTCTGTCCCGGTTCTAGCCACCAACTGGGACTAAAGAGATGCCTATATATACTCGCCCCTGCCCACCCTCTCCTCTGTTTTTTGGCCGTGTGGGAGGTGTGCATGCGCTGCTCTGTTCTCCCTTCTATGCATGCACATGAGGTGTTCGATGAAATGCCCGAGCCACACTTAAGCTTTCTCCTCTCCAAGCTCCATTTTCCTCAAGATTTGTCTAGGTTTGGCGGTCCGTCCCGTCCCGTCCCCGTCCTCACCGCCGTCGATCGCCCGCGCCGATCTCGTTGCCAGCACCACCGTGGTGAGCCTCTTGTTCTTATCTTCTTTCTAAAAGAAAAAAAAATCTTACTTGTATGATTTAGATAGATACTTGTATAATTTTCTTACTTTTATTATTGTTTGTTATTATATAGTGCCATGGTTTTGGTATCCGCCCCCGTCGGCCCTCGTCCTGTCTATGATTCGGATGTGGTATATATATTATCTTTTATTATGATTTGTTTCATTTAGTGTTTATGACAATTATGCCGACCAACGTGACATAGATGTTTTTATCTAGGAGGTATGTGAACCGGAAATTCCAACCGACCCTCTTGTCGAGAGGTTAAATTTAGTTGAAAAAGAAAACAATTACTTGAATAAAAAATTGAAAAGAATTGAGGATGAGAAGATGGAATTGGAGTTGCATGTTGCCGATGTCGTCGATGATCACATGATCAAGATGGATGCAATGCGCTTAAAGATTAGAAAGATTAGAAAATATGCCATTCTTAATGAGGCTTGGTATCATTATGCCGTTGGATCAATTGTTACCTTAGTTGCGATTATGATCGCATTTGTTGTTGCATTTAAATGTTTTTCATAGTTTCAATGTATGTTTTAATTAGATGCTCTAGAGAGCTATATGTTGTTCTATGAGAACTATATATGTATGAACTTTATGTATTTATTTTTTCAGTAATAACATTTGATCACTACAGTACTTTGGTTTTAATGTGATGATGAACTTGTATAAATTTGGTCACTTCTGTATTCATGATGTTCTGTAATGGTTTTTGATACACTTAATTATATAATGCACGTAGATGAACCGGCAATGGATGTACGGTGACCGACGCACCTCCGAGTACATTGATGGCATGCATAATTTTCTCGAAGTGGCTGAGGCAAACAAGCAGAATGGTTTTATGTATTGTCCATGTACTGTCTGTGGGAATACGAAGGATTACTCTGACTCGAAAACCCTTCACTTGCACCTGCTTGAGAAGGGTTTCATGCCACACTATAATGTTTGGACCAAGCACGAAGAAATAGGGGTTATGATGGAAGACAACGAAGAAGAAGAGGATGATGACAACTATCCCCCTGAATACGGTGATACTGCAACGGGGGAAGCTGAAGATCAAGATGAACCAGACGATGTGCCCGATGATGATCTTCGCCGGGTCATTGTTGATGCACAGAGAGAATGCGAGAGTGAAAAGGAGAAGTTGAAGTTCGATCGCATGTTAGAGGATCACAAAAAAATGGTTGTACCCAAATTGCGAAGATGGCAACACAAAGCTCGGTACCACACTGGAATTGCTGGAATGGAAGGCAGAGAATGGTGTATCTGACAAGAGATTTGAGAAGTTACTGAAAATAATGAAGAACAAGCTTCCAAAGGATAACGAATTGGCTGACAGTACGTACGGAGCAAAGAAGGTTCTCTACCCTCTAGGATTAGAGGTGCAGAAGATACATGCATGCCCTAATGACTGCATCCTCTACCGCGGTGAGTACGAGGATTTGAATGCATGCCCGGTATGCGGTGCATTGCGGTATAATATCAGACGAGATGACCCTGGTGATGTTGAGGGCGAGCGCCCCAGGAAGAGGTTTCCTGCCAAGGTGATGTGGTATGCTCCTATAATACCACGGCTGAAACGTCTGTTCAGAAACAAAGAGCATGCCAAGTTGATGCGATGGCACAAAGAAGACCGTAAGAAAGACGGGAAGTTGAGAGCACCCGCTGACGGGTCGCAGTGGAGAAAAATCGAGAGAAGGTGGGGGGACTTTGCAGGTGACGCAAGGAACGTATGGTTTGGTTTAAGTGCAGATGGCATTAATCCTTTTGGGGAGCAGAGCAGCAATCATAGCACCTGGCCCGTGACTTTATGTATCTATAACCTTCCTCCTTGGTTGTGCATGAAGCGGAAGTTCATTATGATACCAGTGCTCATCCAAGGCCCTAAGCAACCCGGCAACGACATTGATGTGTACCTAAGGCCATTAGTTGAAGAACTTTTACAGCTGTGGAATGGAGAAGGTGTACGTGTGTGGGATGAGCACAAACAGGAGGAATTTGACCTACATGCGTTGCTGTTTGTAACCATCAATGATTAGCCTGCTCTTAGTAACCTTTCAGGACAGACAAACAAGGGATACCACGCATGCACGCACTGTTTAGATGATACCGAAAGTATATATTTGGACAAATGCAGGAAGAATGTGTACCTGGGACATCGTCAATTTCTTTCGACCAACCATCTCTTAAGAAAGAAAGGCAAGCATTTCAAAGGTGAGGCAGATCACCGGAAGAAGCCCGCCCTCCGTACTGGTGATGCCATACTTGATATGGTCAAGGATTTACATGTAATCTATGGAAAGGGTCCTGGCGGACAATCTGTTCCGAATGACGCTGAGGGACGCGCACCCATGTGGAAGAAGAAATCTATATTTTGGGACCTACCCTATTGGAAAGACGTAGAGGTCCGCTCTGCAATCGACGTGATGCACGTGACGAAGAATCTTTGCGTGAACCTGCTAGGCTTCTTGGGCGTATATGGGAAGACAAAAGATACACCGGAGGCACGGGAGGACCAGCAACGTGTGCACGAAAAAGACGGCATGCATCCAAAGCAGTATGAAGGTCCTGCCAGCTACGCTCTTACCAAAGAAGAGAAGGAAATCTTCTTTGAATGCCTGCAAAGTATGAAAGTCCCGTCTGGCTTCTCGTCGAATATAAAGGGAATAATAAATATGGCAGAGAAAAAGTTCCAGAACCTAAAGTCTCATGACTGCCACGTGATTATGACGCAACTGCTTCCGGTTGCATTGAGGGGGCTTCTACCGGAAAACGTTCGATTAGCCATTGTGAAGCTATGTGCATTCCTCAATGCAATCTCTCAGAAGGTAATCGATCCAGATATGCTACCAAGGTTAAAGAATGATTTGGTGCAATGTCTTGTCAGTTTCGAGCTGGTGTTCCCACCATCCTTCTTCAATATCATGACGCACGTCCTAGTTCATCTAGTCGACGAGATTTCCATTCTGGGTCCTGTATTTCTACACAATATGTTCCCCTTTGAGAGGTTCATGGGAGTCTTAAAGAAATATGTTCGTAACCGTGCTAGGCCAGAAGGAAGCATCTCCGTGGGCCATCAAACAGAGGAGGTCATTGGGTTTTGTGTTGACTTTATTTCTGACCTTAAGCCGATTGGTCTCCCTCAATCGCGGTATGAGGGGAGACTGACTGGAAAAGGCACGCTAGGAGCGGATGCAATAATATGTAGGGACGGGCATTCTTGGGCTCAAGCACACTACACAGTTCTACAGAATTCTACCTTGGTGACCCCGTATGTCAATGAACACAAGAATTTTCTGCGCTCCAAACACCCGGAGCAGTCTGACGACTGGATTACATGTGAACACATCAGGACTTTCGGCAGTTGGTTGCAAACACATCTCATGGGTAACAACATTGTTGGAGATGAGTTGTACTCGTTGGCCAGGGGACCATCTTCGACTGTATTGACTTACCAAGGGTACGAGATAAATGGGAATACATTTTACACGATCGCCCAAGATCAAAAGAGCACCAACCAAAACAGTGGTGTCCGCTTTGATGCAGCAACCAACAAGAGAAAGGACACATATTATGGTTACATAGTGGACATATGGGAACTTGACTATGGACATGATTTTAAGGTCCCTTTGTTTCGGTGCAAATGGGTCAATCTGTCAGGAGGCGGGGTACAGGTAGACCCGCAGTACGGAATGACAACAGTGGATCTCAACAATCTTGGGTACACAGACGAACCATTCGTCCTAGCCAATGATGTGGCGCAGGTTTTCTATGTGAAGGACATGTCTACCAAACCGAGAAAAAGAAAACATAAGGAAGCAAATACATCATACGATGAGTCAAAGCGCCACATAGTTCTTTCAGGGAAAAGAGACATCGTGGGAGTGGAGGGCAAGACAGACATGTCTGAAGATTATGAAAAGTTTCATGAAATTCCTCCCTTCAAAGTGAAGGCTGACCCAAGCACCCTATTAAACGATGAAGATTATCCATGGTTACGGCGCAATAAGCAAGGGACACACGCGAAGAAAAAGTATAGACAGCGCCACGGCCGTCAGCGGACTCCACCGCCTCAGCAACAGCGGAAGAGAGCCACCGCCGCTCCGGCGGCTAGCAGTACACAAGGTGGTGCAAAGAAATTCAAATTTGGTCCAAGCCTCAAGCCTCTTGCCAAGTTACCATATGAGCTGACTGACAAGGAAACCGATGAGGTCGTGGCTGTCGATGTGAAACGCCAATTTGCACGGAAAGTTGCACCTCCAAAGGAAAAATAGATCCGGTAAAGGCGAATCGCACTCTGGATGCCCTTACGCGACCACCTCCGCCTCCGCCGCTATCAAACTATGACCGCATTATTGCAAAGACATATGACGAAGCTATGAGTCGGTCGAGAAGTAGCAGTACTGGTGCAAGAAGTGGGAAAACAATTCCCCAGCTCGGCGAACAGGAAAAGCAATCCTGCCCCCCGCTCAAGGTGTTTACCGATACCCCGGGGGTAGCGGCCGTTGCTCCTGGTTTCAATCCTGGTGATTACCTAGGCGATGATGTACAGTTTGAAATCGCTAAGGTAGACACCTTTAAATACCAGCACGGGAAGCGTCTCGTCAGAAGTGATGATCTGGAACGAGATCTACCAACGATGATGCGAAGATTACATAAATGGTACTTGGAAACCTGCAAGGAAGGGACGGGCAGTATCTTGGTGGAAATTAAGGATAAGCACGACTTCGTTGGAGTCGACTCGATCTACGTTGAATTTGACGAATTCTTTCAGTTATACAATCAAGCCGCCCTCGACAAAAGTGTCGTGGGTTGTTATTGTCTGTAAGTATTATTTCTGTAATTAAGTCTCTAGCTCAGCTTGTTCATTGCATGTATATAATTATCCTCACTATATTATGCAGATTGAAGATCATCGAATTTAAAAGTGCACAAATCTATGACATTGGGTTCATTAACCCAAATATCGTAAATGAATGGTCGATACAGAACATCCCCGAGGAGACTGAGAAAATCTTGCTAATGTCGTTCCTTCGACACCAAAACAAAAGGGAAATACTCTTTCCTTACAACTTCAAGTGAGTGTTACTGTCTTCTGCATATTCTGTTTCGCTGACTCGAGATTAAGCGTAATTGATGAGTTATGCGCGCGCAGGTTCCACTTTATTCTGCTAGCCATTCAGCTTGACGAGGGAGCAGTAACTGTCTTGGACTCGAGACGTAAAGAGGCTACGGAGTATGCGGACATGATTGAAATGCTCCAGAAGTAAGTTCAATCATTATCGCACTATATCGTCAACTTTCGTTCATTTCCTGATATCAAGTAATCATTTTCTTTGCCGGATAGGGTTTTGAAAGAGTTCATCATGCGGGTTAAGGGTGAATGGAGACCGGAGCTGCGATTTAAACAGCCCAGAGTAAGTAGTACTACCTAGTTCCGCGCATCGCTCATTGATTCTAGTTTCAATACCATTATCATGGTTGATTATCATTTTGATTTAACTCTATTCTCGTAAAGTGCATGTGGCAGCAACCCGGAACTGAATTATGTGGATACTACGTTTGCAAGTTCATTCACCAAAAGACCACTGGGAGGGGCTTCACTAAACAACAATTTGAAGTGCGTAAACAATATTCATAATTTTATTTTATCACCATCAATTGTGTTGATTTCATTCATATATATATATATTGACCCCCTTCTTTAAATTAGACCTGGCAGAAGCGGGACGTACTCCTACCAGCTGATCGCCTACGCGCAATTCAAGAGGAGTTGGCGGGATTCTTTGTTGACCACGTCATTCCTGAAGACGGAGAATGTCATCAGAAATTGCAAACTAGTTGAATAGATATATGCATCAACGTGTACTATCTGTAGTAGCGTCGAATAGATATACAAAAACTTGTTGTTCGACCAACAAGCACGGAGAAAGAGAGGTCACTTCTCTCTATATATTGATCATGCATGACGATGTTGTGTCATTAATGGTTCCTTCATTGCTTACTAGCTAGCGTCGAGTTCTCTCTATATGCAGTAGCTAGCATCGACCAAGCACGGAGAAAGAGAGGTCACTTCTCTCTATATGTAGTACCTAGCTAACACAATATGAAACCCCTAAACCCCCCCTTTCAAAAAAAAACCAGCGCCTTTTAGTCCCGGTTGGTGTTACCAACCGGGACTAAAGGTCCTCCTGCCTAGGCACCCCACAACGTCCATGTGGAGCACCTTTAGTCCCGGTTTGTGTTACCAACCGGGACAAAAGGTCCTCCTGCCTGGGCGCCCCACAGCGTCCACGTGGAGCACCTTTAGTCCCGGTTCGTAAGCCAACCGGGACTAAAAGTGATGGGCATTTGTCCCGATCGTTTTCTCCCGGTTCCAGAACCGGGACTAAAGGCCCTCTGGAACCGGGACTAATGCCCTGTTTTCTACTAGTGTTTAGGTTCACCTCCCCCTCCTCCTCTTCCCCTGCACCAGGGTAAAAGCCCGCAACTTCGGTTGGGCGGTGGCGGCAACATGGCAGCGCCGTTACCTTCTTGAAGGCGTCATTTTGGGTCTGTTGGGAGGCGCGTAGGCTGCTGCGTGCTTCCGGTGCTTCTGGTGGCAGCTTCTTCTTCTTCCTGTGGTGACTCTTCGCCATGGACGACTGGTTCCCTCCTGGCCGCCGTGCTCACCTCCGTGTGGTCTTGTCTGTCCGGCGGATCGACGCCCATGACCTGGGAAAGAGGGGATAGTGGTTCCCTCTTCGACGACTGGGACGTGACGGTAGTTGTGAGATGGTGGCCTTGGCGTGCTCCAGTTCCTCCTGGTGGCTACGTTGCTCCAATCATTGCCTTGTCTTCTTGGGACGATCCTAGCCCATTGCTTGCGTCTACGACATGCTTCAATTTTGTGGGCGGCAGCTTGTGTTCGCTGTTGCTTGGTGGGGTGGTCGCGCCCATTGCCATCCTCCTGCCTGGCATTTCGAGCTTGCTCTCGGGGAGTAGTTCCTCTTTGTCGCCAGCGCGGCGTCACTCAAGCCTGTGCGTGAAGACTTGGCCCTCGTTGGTGGCGGCGGCTTTCAATCTTGTTGGCTTCGGGTGCAGTACGATCCTTTCCGGTGGTGCGATTCCCCTCAAGCACTTAGATCTTCAAGCTGTAGCCTTTTTTCTTCTCTGTTCATAGCGTTTTTGCTTTCCTTCAACTCCTTGTATCGGCCGTTGTGGGGTTGCATCCCTGCTTTCTTTTCTTTCCTGTTGTATGGCTTGATTTCGTTATAATCCTGGCCGATTGATGGCTTTATTAATTCAAAGTCGGGCTATGCTCGAGCCCTACTTGGGCTTGGGTGTAACCTTTGCAAAAGGTAACTCTTAACTAATGATTACCTAGTTTCTTTGCTTGCGTTTGTTTGTTTCCGACAACCCCACATGCATGCACATCCCTCTCTGCATATATGGAAAGCCTTTATGAAAGCATCTCCAATACATGATGTAGATGTATAAATAATTACTTTTTACATCTTCGAGGCCTAAAAACGATGCTCCAATAGATGATGTAGATATAAAAAAATTACATCACCTCCTCCAAGTGATGTAAAATACAACACTTAGAGATGCAAATTTGTATCTCCACTTCCCAGGTGATGTAAAACGGTCGGCCGCATGCGAACGCCCAATTGCCAAATATGAAAGTTCCACCCCACACACCCAATGCCCGCCAGCCTCCGCCGCCGGCGATTTTTGCCCGGAAACGCCGCCGCCGCCCGCCCGTCCATCTACGACCCCGCCGTCAGACGCCTCGCCGCCGCCGATTTGATTTCGCCCCGTCGACGACGACGCGGCCGATTTGGATCTCGCCGGAGCTCCGGCGGCCATAATGGATGTAGAAGCTGCCGGCCGCCTTCTGGTACCCGTTGCCTGCCGCTGGAGCAAAAAGGGGAAGCCACGCGACCACCGCAACTCGGCGCGTCTTCAATTGTTGCCACCGCCGACGCCTCATCGCAAGCGGCGTTCTCCGGCAGCCACGCGGCCGTCCAGAGGTCGTCTGCAGCCGCCGCCCACCCCGGACAGGCTTCGTGCCACCTATCAACTCTTCGACCCGCCGCCGGCCGGTTTCTTCCACCTCGCACGCAACGTGTGTTCGAGCAAATTCCCCCAAGGTAAAAATCATGCAAACTATGAGTTTTTTTATCGGGCATGAAGATATACTATGACGGTAATTTCTATATTGTAGATGAGCTCGTGTGACTCCTCTTTCATGGACAATTCCTCGTCGGATGAGGAATTTGATTTGACCGAAGAAGAGGACATTGCTATGCTAGTGGCGATGCACAAGAGGAAGAAGCCGAAGCACGGCGGTTCTGTCTTTGGCCGAGAGTTCATTCGGAGAGAACGGGTCCAGGCACGAGAGGTTGATGCGCAACTATTTTGGTACACCACCTATTTTTTCCAGAGAGGTACTTTCATCGCCGGTTCAGGATGTCCAAGATTTGTTCATCCACATTTGCAATTCCGTGAAGCAGCATGATCGATCCTTCGAGCTGAGGACGAATTGTGCCGGTTTGCTTGGACATAGCACCGAGCAGAAGGTTACTGCTGATTTGCGCATGATGGCCTATGGTGTTCCGACAGATTACATTGATGACAATTTTGGCGATGGCAAAGAGCACTTCTATCTTTTATGTCAAACAATTTGAAAAGACTATGATAGAAGTGTTTGGTCCACAGTACTTGAGAGAACCCAATGCTCAAGATACTCAGAGTCTTTTGGATATGAACAAAGCCCGTGGGTTTCCAGGTATGCTTGGGTCCATCGGTTGCATGCATTGTAAGTGGAAGAATTGTCCTAAAGCATGGCATGGACAGTTTAATGGATGCTCGAAGGATGCCACCATCATTCTTGAGGCCGTTGCCGATCAAGAAACATGGATTTGGCATTCATATTTGGGAATGCCTGGATCTTGCAACCATATCAATGTGCTCGACCAGTCACCTCTTTTGCCAAGTTAGCCAATGGAGAAGCTCCACCGGTGACCTTCGAAGCAAATGGCCGCACATAAAACTATGGGTACTACCTTGTGGATGAGATCTACCTGAGGTGGAGTACTTTTGTCAAGCCAATCCAAACCCCCCAAGGTAAGAAAGAACTCTACTTTCACAACTAATGCTCAAGCGGCGGCTAGGAAAGATGTTGAGAGAGCATTTGGGATTTTGCAATCTCAATTTACTATTGTGCGAGGACCATCTAGATTCTGAGATAAAAAAAACCTTTGGTACATCATGACTGCTTGCGTGATCATGCATAACATGATTATTGAGAATGAGCGTGGACATAATTTGGATTACACCTTCTATGATCTCATGGGCATACCGTTGTGCGGATGAGAAAAAGGAGCGAATCAGACGTTTCATGAAGCTGTACAATAAAATTAGAGACTCCGATACACACGATGAACTTTACAAAGATTTGATGGAGGGGTACTGGAAATGGCATTGCGAAAGAACCGCCTAGTTTCATTCTTATTCTTTGTTTGTTGTATTGGGCAAACACTTTGTTGTATTTGTATTGCATTTGGTGTTGTGAATTTGATGAATTGTGTAATAATTTGATATTGTGGACATATGAAATTTTAAGTTTTAATTTGGGATGTTTTTATTTCAAATTGTGCAGCTGGAGTGCGGCTGAAATGCTACTGTACAGCGGCTGCCGCGCGGCCATTAGCCATTTTTACATCATCTGTTGGAGTTAGAGTTTTACATCACCAAATATACTTTATCTGTTGAAGTTGAATCTTTTTTAGAGATGTAAAAAGCACTTTTTATTGATGTAAATTATACAACATCCACTTTTCTATACATATTAATAAAGGGGCTATTGCTTCTGGCGGTACGTCATTAAAATTCCCCCCAAACTTGCGCATTACCCATCAATGCTACCTATAAGTAACAAAAAAAACGTTTTGCAGAGAATCCCCTGACTGGGCCGGCCCACGCAGCACGGACCTACTAGACTGCGCTCTATGCGCGGGAGAAGAAGCAACGCGCATGTTTGGGCCGGCCCATGTGTGGTCGGCCTGTTTTTTTAGTTTCATTTTTATTTTTATTTTTATTTTTATTTTTCTTTTCAGGTTTCATTTTTTTATACATTAAATAATTTGGCACTTCAAAAACTTCTGACATTTAAAAAAAAGAGAATTTTGAAATAAAATTTTCAAGAAAACATAAAAAGTTTGTGAATTCAAAAAATGCTCGGGATTTTTCTAAAAATGTTCCCATATTCAAAAAATGTTCGCAATTTTGATAAAAATGTTGGTAAAATCAAAAAAAGTCCATGATTTTGAAAACAAATCTGTGTATATGAAATTGAAAATAAATGTTTGCTAATATAAAAAAAATTCATGAATTTTCAAAAATGTTGTAAAACTTTAAAAACAGTTCGTGAATTAAAAAAGAGTTTATTGATTCATAAAATGTCTGTTGATTGAAAAATGTTCATGCATTTCAAAAAATATTCGTGAATTTCAAAAAAAAATCACCAATTTCAAAAAAAATGTTCGTCTATTTTAGAATTGTTCGCCGATTCAAAAGAAAATGCTTAAAAAATGTTCACAATATAAAACAATGTACACAATTTTAAGAAAAATGTTTGCAAACAGTAAAAAAAGTTCACGATTTTTAAAAATATTTCCAAATTTGTAAAAATGTTTACGAATGATAGAAGGTATGTAGTTAAACAGTAATGCTTATGAGTCTTAATGACTATATACCCGTGTGAATTTTGGAGAATTAACTGCCGGGGTAGATCAGAATATTATAGTATGTTTTTTAAAAAACGTTTCTTGAAATTCAGAATAATTCTTTGAATTACCAAGTTTTTTGACAACCACGATATTTTTCAAAAATGTGAACATTGCTTCAATTTGTAAATAAATTTAAAAAAGGTACATTTTCTTGCATTTGAGAACAAATTTTTAAAATCATGCGATGAGATGTGAACAAAATTTGGTCGTTGCCATTGGAGATTATAATTATTTTTTTCTCCTGTTAGAACGCATGGGCCCTTTTGCTAGTACATGTTTAAATTTGCATCACAGAGAAAAAAAGCATCTCTAGCAGATCCCGCTAGAGATGCTAGCAAATCCCGCAAAAACCCCTAAAAAAAGTAGATCCCGCGAAAAAGGCCATCCAATAAATTAACCGCCGATTTAGAGGATGAGTGCGATTTTTCTACCCCGAACAGATCCAACAAAATCGCCCGTCCCGTAATTTTTTTTTTGCAGGATCCTGCGTAGTCCGGGTCTTTTTGTCATATCTACGGGATCCACCCCTCTTTTTGCCGTTTCCCGTATCCTTGGCGCGAAGTCCATTTTCGCCCGCTTCCGTTCCCGTCTCACTCGTCACCGCCGCCACGTCTCTACCAGCCGGTTCTTGCTGCCCCTGACTGCCTTGCGCCGTTCATTAGCTCCGCCGCCCCGCTGGTCTCCCGTAACAGCATATTTGGTAAACACTCGGGCAGGGAAATGGGAGTTTGCACAAGGGTGTTTATAAAGGGATTAGGCATGAGAAGTAGATTTTTACTCAAATTCCCTTGTTTGGCATATGATGGGAATTGGCGTGGGATAGAACTCTGCTCATAAATTAACAGAGTACCCCTGGGAAGAAATCAGTGGGAATTGGTTTTCTCAACTCCCAGTCCCCTTCCCACTTAAACTTTCATTCCCTCTAATCAAACAGTGGACTTTTAATCTTCTCATCCCACAACTCCCATTCTTCATCTCTAATTCTCCCGAAGCAAACACGCTGTAAAAGGTATTTTACGGGACGCGGGTAGTGTGGCCTCAGCAAAAATGTCAAAACAGACCCCTAAGCCTAAAGCGGTACATTACGTAAAGAGCCCTCCAATCAAAATTCTCACATCATCTCATCCCCTTCTGCCCCCACCACCGTACCAGTGCCTCCTTCGCCGCCGGCGTCCCACGCCGGAGCCGCCGCAGTCGCCACTGTCCCACGCTGGAGTCACTGCCTCCGCCGCGTCCTCTACCTTCTTCTCACGCCGTGCCTCTTCTTCTCTCGTCCCCATTCTCGGGGTGAGATTTCAGCGGGCGCAGCGAAGGGGAGGGGAGATCCAGTCGGCGGAGAGGAGGAGCGAGGTGGTCCAGGCCACGCATGCATCAGCATTCAGCAGTCATACTCCCCACGCCAGACACGCCCATGTCTGGCTGCTGCTGATCGGACGCCGTCGTGCACACAAGGTGTTTGAGGCAATGTCCCTTAATTTTTGTATGAAGAATCATTTTGCTATGACATCATGGAGTGTGGCAACTTGTCCCGTTGAAATTTAAGCATGTTCGTTGTCAATACTCGTATTTTGGTGTGTAATCTTCTTTTGTGGTATAGCAGCACACTGATATTACTGTTAATTATCTTCGGAATAGACGAGAGTACAGAGTAGTATCTATTTAGCAGTCAACAAGCAACACAATATTACTGTTACTAGTAGTTTGCAATTATCATGGTGGCCTTCTGTGCATGTTAGAAAAGTGCACACTGATAATTAACCTTCTGTGGCCTTCTGTGGCCATCAAGGAGTAAGTGATTTAGATACACTGATACACTGAGTAAGTGATATAGTTTGCAATGGAGATTGTTAAGGATGTGACTCATGCTAGATGGACTCCAAGGATTGTCAGAAAAGCCTAATGATGGTGCTTATATCTGATTATCACCATCTGTAAGACTGTAACCATTCAATTGCAGCATATGTATTTGGTAGAAAAGCATAAAAAGTATCTGGTGTTTGATGACAATCACAATAACTCAAAATAATTCTCTTTGCTGACATGTGCTGTTCTTGCCTACTCGCGCTTTTTGTCGCAGCGTGGGTGAGCTGCGGAGGCCCCTCTCAGGTCTCGAATTGAGATCAGCAAAAGCACGGGGAGACCAGTGTGGGTACAGTTCATTGGATCAGCAAATGCGTTGGGAGACACGTGTGGGTACGGGCCTTCAAGATGTTTGCGACGGTAGCACGGTGGGCTGCGAAGAAGGGGAAGCCCAAGATGGCGCCGATCGAGCTTACGACGTCGCCAGAGCAGGCACAGTCCATAACCCGCACCATCTTTGATGCCGTCAAGGAGCACGGCCCCCTCACCATCTCTGATGTTTGGGAGCACGTCAAGGTGCAGGCTCTCTCTTGCTACTAATACTTTTCGTTTCATCTCCACACACAACCTGTTTGGTCGAACGTCTGTCTGCCAACTTCCATGGGGGGACAGTGTATTCTCAGTTCTTGCAACGGATTAAAGCGTTAGTTTGGATCACTTGTCATTTAGAATGTGCCTCGTGTGTTCATTTTCTTCGGGATGTAGGACTGAGGGGTTTGACAAGCAAGAGGCAGATGAAGATCATGCTGCGGTGGATGAGAGAGAAGCAGAAGGTCAGGCTCATCTGCGACCATGACGGACCTCACAAACAGTTCCTCTACACGACATGGTTTACCAACCCCAATAATGCACCGCAGAGGCCCAAGAGGGAGCTCAACAGGGAGCATCCTAAGGCATGCCGCATTCATGTTAACTGATTTAGGGCATATTTGGTTTACACATTTCTCAAGGTTTTTCCTGGATCTGTAGACAAAGCTGTTAATCATATTAAGATGCTTATAGCTGAAATATTGTGAATGGTGCCCGATTGTGAATTATCCATAAATAAATAACCTAAAACAGTTTTTTTTTTTTCCTTTTGTCAGTTCTGATTTTGCCTTCTTTAGTGCTTCTTGTTGAAACTAGTTACTAGTGTCGGTGTTCTTGAGGACATTTGCCTCGGCCTTCTTCGATTGAAAGGAATGTGGTTTTAACTGCTACTCCCTCCGTTTCTTAATATAAGACCTTTTAGAGATTTAAATACGGACTACATATAGATGTATATAGACGCATTCTAGAGTGTAAGTTCATTCATTTTGCTCCGTATGTAATCTATATTGAAATCTCTAAAAATACTTATATTTAGGAACAGAGGAAGTATTAACTTTGGCAAGAACCTTATTTTAAATGATGGGGTTATATCTGATTATCACATCTTTAACCATTTGTAGGTCATGTATCCAGTAGAAAAGCATAATAAGTGTCTAACGTCTGATGACAATCATAGTAACTTCAAAAATATTTTTAGTAATTAAAACATGTTAGTTTGCAGAACACGATGGTTTCTGTTCTCAACTACACCCAACTACAACTACTTGTTCTGGTTCAGGCTGAATACGACGGTTGCTCCCATGTTATGGTTTCAGGCTGACAAATTGTATGCAGATTGGCACATCCTTCTCCAAACAAGCAGAAAAAAAAAAGTCTCGTTAACTTTTCCGGCCCAGAACCGTACTAAGAGACATAGACATTAACCAGTTTTGCCATCTCCTGACATGATTCGTACCGTGGTCAGCAAGGATGTGTTACTGAAACCCTACCACTAGGCCATTGCCCAGTTCTCACATGTCAAATAAACCTGCACAACTGCTACTGAATACTATCCCTCTTGCAATGTCTCTCACCTGATCCCTCCTTCCGCCGGTGGAACTCCCGATCTCCAACCTTCCTCCTCGCCACCACATGAGGCCGCTGCCCACGGCGCAGTCAAGGACTGTGGCAGCGGGGCTTGCGCTGCTCCTCTCAATCTGGGGGCGGAGAGCTTGGATCTGCTGTAGGAGATATGCCCTAGAGGCAGTAATATCAGTTACTTTGTATCTCCGAGTTTGTAATGAATGTTTATATTTCATGCTATAACTGCAATGATTCTCGAGTCTGCAATAACCACGAGGCTCGGAAGGAAACTCATGTGCACGTGTGGTATAATAAACGGTAAAATGTGTTCCTAGTCTTGCCTCTAAGACTGGCTCAAGTATTGCATGATGATCCTGTTTTCCTGATCATGGGCATGTCAATGCCGGCAATTTTGAGGGCACAATGTTAGTAGAACACTTGTGTTGAATCGACCCGAATTGATGTTATGCTATGAGATACATTCGTCACAAGTTAATGGTTAATAACACAGAGATAGTTAATGTTTGCATAATTCCTTAGACCATGAGAGTATCGAGTTACTTCGTACTTGCTTCGTGAACTTTGGGGTTTGTTAAACATCATCCGTAAATGGGTGGCTATTACGGCAGCTTCCGGGTTCACGGAAAGGTATGACAGAAACGAGATAGCTCAAGATTGGGATTTGCTCCTCCGACGATGGAGAGATATACTCGGGCCCTCTCGGTGTTATGGTATCCATCATCGTCTGGCCAGACACATCGTGATTTGATCACTGGGATGCCGGAACGCAGAAACGAGTAAAGAGAACAAAACCAGTAACGAGGTAACTTGCATAGTGGACAAATTGTTGATCCACGGGGATGCATTAAAACTCACCTCGGGTATTTGTAATATATCGTGAAGCAACAGGAATAGCACACGGCAACTGGAGGTTCACTCGAGTATTCATTCGTGTGGGTATAGGGGTCAATATGGGTGTCCACGGCTCCGATGTCGATCATTGATCGGAAAGAGTTCCGGTAATGTCTATACTTCACCAAACCTATAGGGTCACACGCTTAAGGGTCATCTATCTGCTGAATACTGGACAGGTAGTCTGAGAGAAAATCACCGAAAAAGTTTTGGATGAAACGGAAACGTTCCGGAGAGGATATCGGAATAGTTCCGATAAAACTGAAAAGTTGTTTCAGGGTATTCCATTAAGTCAAATTGGTTCCGGCACATGTCTGGAAATTTTTGAAGGGTGCCAGAATCATTCTGGAAACTTCTGGGATTTTTCCGGAGGAAAAACTGGAAATGTTCCAGAGCAGCCGGAACCGCTATGGTTGCTTTTCGCTAAAGAAAAACATTGTTCCGGAATTATTTCGGAATGCGTTCAAAATTGTTTCAGTGGGTACTGGAATTGTTCTAGGCACACAGAAATAATTTGGGATTTAACGGACGCAGAAAAATGTCTTCGTGAATAGTGAAAGTGCTTTTTGGATTACTTTTTTGGAAAGCCACCTTTTTGGGCTTTTGCTTAAAAGATCTTGGGGTATGAAATGGCTGGATAGGATCCCCCTTTGGGGGACCCACTAGGGGTGGCCGGCCACATGAGGGCTCCCTCCATGGAGCCCCTCTTGTTCCTTGGTTTCACCTTTATGCCCTTGTGGAAGGACTTCATTCATGTGCACTTTGGGTTTTATTGTAAAACCACCCTACCCCTTGGTTTTCCTATAAATAGAGGTGGAGGGGCTGCCTCCACACTCACTCCTTACTCTCATACACATGCCATAGAGATTTCTGGCTTCTCTCTCCCTCCCACGAAATAGTTTCGTAGAGCCGAAAGGCTGTCTGGGTTCCGGCAGGAACTAGCTCTGGACGGCGAAGCCCTGTCGGATAGTTGACACCGTATGTGTGCATCCCCGTAGAGAGATTGTAGTTTCGATCTTTTGCCCGAGGGGTTGTTTTCGAGTGTCCTCCCGAAGGGCTGTTCGAGTTACCGTTCGAGTTTTCGGCGTCCTCCCGAAGGGCTGTCCGGGTTACTGTTCGGGTTTTGAGAGTCCTCCCGGAGGGCTGTCCGCGACATCGTCCGAGGGACTGTCCGACCGCCTCCCGAAGGGCTGTCCGAGAGGGAGTACATCCTTGCGGTTGGGAGGTTGTAAATCCTAGCTGCAGGGATCTGCACCGACGATCTACACCAACTCTTCTTCCGCTGCGCTTCGAGTCGGTACGGATCAGATCAAACCTTGTATGCAATCTCCATAGTGATCCTGGGCGTGCTCGCTGTACCGAATTTTTTTGTTTTCTGTCGCGTTCCCCTACAGTGGCATCAAGAGCCGTGCTATGCGTAGATGCAGGTTTCGATCTAGAATACATGGTGATGTATGGGTATTGCATAATATAATTTCGGAGTAGATGAGATCTATTGCTGAAAATTATTTATGCAGGTAACATATGAGATCTGTTACCCGATGTTCTTGTTGCTTCCCTAGAATTTGCGTTTGCTCAATCTCGAGACAGCATGGTGGAATTTTACAAAGTTCTGGCAATCCGCGATCCTGATTGATCAACGAAGTGCTAACAGTTTTTTGGGTTCCGCCATAGTCAAAAGAAAGATGAAATTCGCAGATGAAAGGGCATTGCAGATATGATCTACACGGGGGTCATGCGTATGAAGAAGTTTAGTATGGGGCTCGAGATTTATTATCTCGTGTTTCATGCACCCCGAGATGTTAAACTAGCGATTTGAATAATCATACTTGATGATAAAACGTTGGTAGCTGCGGTTTAAGTCAAAACCTTAGAAGCCACGTAAAATAAAATTTTGCATAAACCGATTAGAGGCGTCTAACTTGGTTTTGCAGGATGTGCATGTGATGTGGTATAGCAAAGCTCATATTAATTCGATTATGTATGAGATGACTATATGATGTAAATTTGTTAACATGACCTGCGTGTCATGATTCGGCATGATGGCTGGAGCCACATGATTGTCACCTTAATGACCTGCGAGTCAACCTTAAGTAATGCACTTATTTTATTAGCTATAGAGATAGCAAATATTATCTGGTGCATCGACAAGGTGGTGGCAATCTTCGCGAAGGTGAACTCCGACGCAAATGCCAAAGACGAAGAAATACTTGACTTCTCCGTCAGAAAGGGCTATACCATATCATGCTATTATGAATTGCCTGAGATGTTTATCCCTTATGATGCACCCTTTTGATTGCGCGGTAGTCGCTTTTTATTAGGGTGATCTCTTACTTAAAAATATCAAGTAGATAGTGTTCTCCCAAGTGTAGCACCGTCACGGCACCTATCTTTTCGGGGTGCGCCGTGTCACACGGGTACGAACGATTAGTGAAGTGTGAGGCGGGTGAGTTGAGACCTCGCAGCAAGATCACTTGGTTGTCTTGACGTTCAGGCATGACCGTAATGAGCTCGGAACACACGCATCGAAAGATGAACAAGAGTCACATAGAGATGCGATTGGCAAGTTGGCCTACCGGTTAAGATTTTCGTCATCAGTGGTGTTACACCAATGGCGAACAATCGAGACACGGATCTTGAATCACTCATAATCAATTTTGAGAGATATTGATTTGAGTGGGAGCGCACTTTAGAATAAAACTGCTTATTCACTAGTGCCAAAATCATTACAAACAAAGTCTAAATGAAACTTATGTTTTCCGTTGTAGATCAAATGGCTCGCAACACCGCGTTCAACTTAGGTCCGATGTTAGAGATAGAGAAGTTAGCTGCGGATGGAAACAACTAGTTTCGTAGAGCCGAAAGGCTGTCTGGGTTCCGGCAGGAACTAGCTCTGGACGGCGAAGCCCTACTGGATAGTTGACACCGTATGTGTGCAACCCCATAGAGAGATTATAGTTTCGATCTTTTGCCCGAGGGGCTGTTTTCGAGTGTCCTCCCGAAGGGCTGTCCGAGTTACCGTTCGAGTTTCCGGCGTCCTCCCGAAGGGCTGTCCGGGTTACTGTTCGGGTTTCGAGAGTCCTCCTGGAGGGCTGTCCGCGACATCGTCTGAGGGACTGTCCGACCGCCTCCCGAAGGGCTGTCCGAGAGGGAGTACATCCTTGCGGTTGGGAGGTTGTAAATCCTAGCTGCAGGGATCTGCACCGACGATCTACACCAACTCTTCTTCCGCTGCGCTTCGAATCGGTACGGATCAGATCAAACCTTGTATGCAGTCTCCATTGTGATCCTGGGCGTGCTCGCTGTACCGAATTTTTTTGTTTTCTGTCGCGTTCCCCTACATCTGGGGCGACGGCCCTTTGGCCAGGCCACCCTCTCCTTTGGTGAGGAGGGGCTGGCGGGTTGCAGGTCGACGGATCGGGCGGCCGACGGGTAATCTCCAGGTTGGGGCCGGAGCTTTGTTGTCCCGGCAGCCGATGACACCGGATCTAACAGCTGCATCTCGTCCTGACTTGGTGCATTCCACCCCGGCCGGATCTTGACCGATCTAGCCGATCACAGGGCTGTGGGCGGAGCGGGTGGTGGGTATCCAGATTGGGATGAATCCATGGTCGGCTACGGCCGGCCGTGAAAGCGACGACGCCCGAGGGCACCGGGTTTCTTCTTGGAGACGTCGGTCGGTCGAGTCTGCCCTACCTCTTCCCACCTCACTGCCACTCGGATGAAACCCCTAACTGCGGTGGGTGGTGACGTCGCTCTGGGCGCCGTGTCCTGCTTGAAGGCGTCACCGTGAGTGCATTGTGATGGTGGGCATTGTGTGGGCTCATTGGCAGCTGCAGATGGTGTGCCCTTCCCCCTCTAGTTGCATCTGCTTCGAGGGAAACCCTAGATCTGGGTCTCTCGAATCGGATGATGACGGGGACTTCGGTGATGTTCTCCCTCTTGGGGGCATTTTTTTGGAGGGGGTCAATAGGTGGAGTGGTGTTGTATCTAGCGCATCAAAGACGGCGGGTCTCGACGGCGTGGCACAGTGGGGTCTAGGTGTTGGAGTCCCGGTGTTGGACCCGGGTTGATGGACACGCACAGGCTGGTGGCGCTGTCTGGCGTCGTGCTGGCGCCGACGGAAGATGGGCCTGACAAGGTCAATGCGTTGATCACTCCTGGAGATGGGATGGTGGAAGATGGCAGCGGCGGATCTAGAGCGTGCACATGCGGTGCGCGCTACGGGTCGGCCAGACCGAGTGGTGCTCTGGGCCCGATGCGGGGCAGCTGCGTGAGGTTACCGGATTAGATAGTGCGCGTTCACGCGGTTCGGGCACATTATCAAGAGTGTAGGTGTTGCGACTTTATTCGCCAGATAGGTGGCTTCGGTTTGATCCATGTATTCATGTTCAGACTGTTAAATAATAATAAAGATGGTTGTATGCATCGATCGATGCAGAGGCTAGGGTTATCCTCGTTTTCGAAAGAGAAAAAGTATGACAGGCTCATGACGCCTCGGTGAAGAAAGCTAATCATGTAAGTTTATATTAGCATTCCATAAGTAGCTAATTGACCCTAGGCAACCGACGAAAACTTTCCGATGATCAGCAGCTGCCTCCTATCTTTCCATAACATTTTCAGAAGGGCTACTGTTTGTTCTTTTCTCATATGAATGAAACTGATCTCACACCAGTAGTACTCATGGCATTCTAGTACACAGTGCACCAGTATGCAACAGTAGCGCAGCGGATAAATAGATTGTACGAATGTAATGGATATTGCATAATTACATGTCATAAAGCATTTATTTCCCAGAACAAGAGATTAAAAAAAAAACTGAACTATGAAGTTCTAGACCTCAGCAGCCCCGGAGGATGAGCAAAAAGTTCAGATGCTTCGCATTGGGGCATAGCATACAACGCAAATAAGGATTGTTTTCACTTAAGAATGTGTCGAGCAAGTAGCTGAAGTTTTCAACATTATTACATGAATCACTGTGTAAAAATACATAATAATTTTCTCAAGCAGTAGCCTGGCACGCTGGCACCACTAAACATAAATACTGTAAAACCAAGATGGATGGCAGCAATAGAAATCATTCCCGTGCCTTATTACAAACCAGTTCTTGTTCGAATAAGCAGAAATAATAACAGCAAGATGAATGACACTCGTCCCACAAATCTCCATTGTACAACAGAGATACATAATAGCTGCCTCGCCGATGACAATGACTGCAAACTCAAGCCACCAAAGAAAGGCTCATGCCACTCCGCTGGGTCTGCAACAGAAAAAATTTCATCAACTAAAAAAGTTAGAATTTGGTGCAGCTGATCGAGCACACGCTAAATGGCATGGAAGTGCGAACATAATATATTGGCAAGCTGAGGATGGTTCAATTACCGTGTTGTCCTGTAGTAGGATATTGGGATATGCTATAGTCTTGCCGCTTGAAGATTGCTTACGAAATCAGGATGCATGCCAATAAACTGTGTCTCTTTGAGGGATTTCAGATGTCCCAGCCCAGGGATGTCCCGCAGTTCGGCCAGGTTTATGATCACAAGTTCTTCAAGGCGGACCAAAGCTCCCTCGTGTATGCATATTTGGTTGACGTGTGGCAAATTCCACAAGGAAAGAATCTTCACATTTGGGAACCACGCTGGCTGGAAGTTTATCTCCTGTCCTGTATACGCGTTGCTTAGACGTATTTCTGTCAAATTTGACAATTCAGAGAGGCGTGGCACTGGGTTCTCTGAGAGCTGAGACCAAAATAGAGATATCATGTGAATGGCATCTCCGTTGGTTGAGAAAAATGGAGACTTCAAAGTTCCTTCAGAAAATCGCCCGTGCAATTCGAGCTTTTTAAGACAGTTTGACAATGTCAAAGTTTCGAGCTGAAGCACTTCGTCTTCGTTGCTGGCCATTATTTGTAATCTTGAGAGCTGGTGCATCTTTGACAGAGGCTTGCACAGTTGTGCACAGTGGATGCTCCTTACCCCAGAAATGCTAAGGGCCCTCAGCTGAGATAAACTTGCTAGTTTGGCAATGAATACTTTACTAGCTCGAACCAATCCCTCAAACGGATCCACAGGTTCAACACAGTAAAAAATTGACAATGTTCTATCCAGACATTTATAAATAAGAAGGTGCCGCAACTTCTTTAGCTTTCCAAACCCTTTTGGCAAATTCACACACTCTGCATCTTGAAGATTCAATGTTTCTAAGTTGTGAAGCTTCACGACCGATTTTGGGAGTATCTTCACTTTGATCTTGTCAAGGCCCAAATACTTAAGGTTGAATAGCTCACCAATTGAATCTGGAATAGTCTCAACAGGTAATCCTGATAGCTCCAACACAGCAAGGTACTTAGATTCTGAAGGAAACAATGAAGATGATGCCATGCTGGTGCTGAATGCTATGAACGTACGAAGCCTGCATTGACCTATGCTTGGTTGAGTGTCATTTTTGCATTGGAGCACCGACATGCGATGAGAATCTGACTTCACCTGTGTCACTCCATGACTATCATCGTAAGTCGTACTGAAACTCTCTCTGTTAGATTGGTAAATGGCTAATTCACGTACAAGATCATGCATTCGAAGACACCTGCTCCTGTTAAAACTGTTCCTCTCTACCACATGAAGCATGCTTCGTTGAACGAGCTGTGTCAGGTAACCTTCAGCAACATCTTCTAAACTGCAATTTCCAATTTGTTCAACAAACCCTTCAGCGACCCATAGTCTGATCAGTCTTTTTCTATGGATCATGTGGTCTTCTGGGAACATGGCACAATACAAGAAACAACTCTTCAAATAGTCGGGCAAGTATTTGTAGCTTAGATTCAGAATTTTCTCCACGCGACTTAGGTTCTCATTTTTGTGTAGCTCGGAAATAAGTTGCGCGTCAAATAGTTTCCACTCTGTAACATTCTGCGCCTTAAGAGACAATAAGCTCCCTATGGCCACAAGAGCTAATGGTAAACCATCACACCTCCCCACTATCAATTTACCACACTCTTGTAATGCTAATGGGCAGATGTGATTTTCAGTGCTTAGAAATGCCTTCCTGCAAAAAAGACGCCATGCATCCTCCTCCTCAAGAGGCTCCACTTTGATCCTGCAGCCATCAGGAGCTATTGAAGCAACTTCTTCAGATCTTGTTGTCATTATTATTCTGCTTCCCATTTTTGCATCGACAAGAACCTCTTTAATTTTTCTAAAGTCTTCAGCTGTCCAGATATCATCCAATACGATCAAGTATCGCTTTGTCTTCAGGAGTTCCTTCAATTCATCTTGTAACTCTCCACAGGTCATCTTCTCAGCATCGAATTCTTTCTTGTCTTTAGAATAGATTTCTTTCAGCATTCTTCTCCAAATATCATCTAGTTTATAGGACTGGGAGACGGAAACCCATGCATGGCATTCAAAGTTGGATGCTTCATTTCTGAACACATTACTGACAAGAGTGCTTTTCCCGATACCACCCATACCCCACAAGGCAATGATTTGCAGATTTGGACAATTTTCCAAATTCAGTGACCCCATCAATATTTTTCTATTTTTATCAAATCCCACAAGTTCATCATCAGAGATTGAGTAATCATGTCCAGGAAGATACAGTTGCTGTTGGCTGTCATAATTTGTTACAAAAGTATCACCCACACTAGCTATTGGTTGAGTCCAATCTCTGTTTTGTTTCAGATGTGTAAGGGCTCGGTTTATTTTCTTAAGGCCAGTAGCAATTTCACCTAGTGTAAACAGATACTGGGGTTTCTTCAAGATTTTCTTCACGGAACCCCACCATGATCCTTTCTGATGGTGTTTGCCAACAACATACATAAATTGATCCACAATGTCTTCCATGTCATACGCCAATCTTCGGACTTGCCCTGTCCATGTTTCAGTGACTCCATCTGTCAAAGCTTTCCTTTCAATCTCCTTGATAAATGCTCGAATAAGCTGTAGGTCATTCCTTATCAGTGTCATGTTCTCTGAGAGTTTTGCAACAGACCTAGCGTAGTGAAGCGTTTCTGCTCCCACAGCTATTCCGATCTTTGTTGTGACAAGAAGAAGAGCAGCCTCCGCCATTTCTCTTCATGCAGTTTGACCTCAATATTTCTGAAAAAAGAGTTTTAGAAATTAACGTCCAATGTCGAATAACATAATGTCATCCTTACACATCAAATCTACATCAAAAAAACAAACATTTTACGTATCAAATACCGGAAATCCTAGCTAGTGAGATAACTTTGTAACAGTTGGGTGTTCTATAATGGCGAAGCAACATTACAGGTTTTTGATGATTATATGATTGCTTTACTGGGATGTTTGAAATGTACTCTCTCCGTCCCGAATTACTTGTCTTAGGATGTATCGATCTAGACACGTTTTAGTGTTAGATACATCCGTATCTAGACAAATCTACGACAAGTAGGAGCACTGCTTGTGCATTATAGAAGGGTGAAAATTGTACAATCTGCCAAAAGCTAGCATATAGAGTTGGGGAAACAAGAACGAAAAGTAAAAACAGCAACCCTCACACCCTATCGTATTAGCGAAGGACAATGGGTATGGCAATTATCCTAAAAAAAATCCAGTGAGATCCGGCATGTTTCCTGATACTTTACAACCTTTCTCTCTAGAATACAGTACTTCAATAATTGGTATCTTCGCGATATTAATATATTTCCTTTTTCAGACAGTACTTCAATACATATAGGCTTTCTTGAATTTTGGAGCATCCGCAAAGATGCCCTAGATCAGAAATAGGCAACTAAAAAAACAGAAATAGAAACATGGACCAATCAAAAATAGGATTGCAACAGCCATCAAATTGTAGTACTTTTTAACAGGGACAAATTCAGCTCGCAGATTTGGCCTCAGCAAACTGAAACCGCAGAAAGCTCAAATTCATCGTCATGCCATCACACATGTCTGGCTGCAGAAAAAAGTTCTCTCTTCTCAACGAGGAGGAGAAGAGGTAAGAGTAGAATAGACCTGCACCTGGACTCTAATCTGGAGCTTCTTCCTTTCTGAGCCAAAGATAGGAGAGATGTCTCCGAGCTGGGCGTGAGTCTGCAGCAAGTAGCAGTACGAGCAAAACTAGAGCAGGAACACTCTAGCTACCTCAGAGCCAAGTTGATCTAATCCATCATTTGCGATGATACATCACTCAACAACTCCTGGTTGGTCCGTCAGAAAACAACTCCAAGTTGCAGTATAGCAGCCTTTGTTACTCCATGATTAGCGCTAAACAATTACCCCTAACAACTCCCAAGAACCTAACCTCCACACTAAAGTTTGACGAAAGGGCTCTACGGTTGGTCTTGTCCTTGTGTGCTTCTCCTTGTCTACTTCCTTGTCCAACAACCGCATCTTATGTGTTCAGGATCAGGACCAGATACATTAACCTGTCAGTCATTAAGTATGCTCAGATAAACTAACAAAGTTATCCAATGTAAACTAAATTACAGAGGGATTCACTCATACGCATGGAGGTACAATAAATTCAGACATGTACTACTGAATATTGCCTCTCCTGCAATGTCTCTCGTCACCTGATCGAATGAAAGGATAACTACTCTGGAATTGTTCATCATGTATTTAGAAAATGTTCAGCATGTATACAAAAATTGTTCTTCATTTAATTTAAAAATATTTATCGTGTATTAAAAATTGTTCCTCTTGTATTTGAAAAATGTTCATGCAACTACAAAAAGTGTTCACGCATTTTAAATATGTTCGTCTATTTCAAAAAGTGTTCATCGTGTAACTAAAAAATGTTTACCATGTATTAAAAATTGATCATCATCTCTTTAAAAATGGTCACATAAGTAAAAAATATATTTGCACGTTTAAAAATGTTCATGTAATTTCACATTTTTAGTGCATGTATTCTGCGCATTAAAAAGGTATTTGTGTATTATCAAAATATAATAAAAAGGAAAGAGAAAAAATATAAAAGGACCAAGAAACACAAAAATAAAAGACTCGCACAAGTTTCAGGAGTGTACATGCATTATTTCAGGAGCACAAGTTTGTCATTGTTTGGAGTACAAGTTGGGTAAAAAAATCGCCGAAACCTATCAAGATTAGACTTACTTTTGAAGATATCGACGCGAGAAACACAACAATGAAGATAATTTATAACTTGGATGTTTGGTTTAAGAGATATTTCACTTTCAAAATTGAATCTGACAAAAAGAAGCATGTAAAACCAACCTTTCAATCTCCTCCAATGGAAACCCCATCAAAACTCGACAAGTCGCGCACATGCATTGTGCCACTTGTCGTCACTAAATAAGCTTGGGTGTAACCTAGAGATCTCGTTCGCCGCCGCCAACGCCCTCCTCTGCATCACCCCTTGCCGCCGTCAGCAACCCCGCGCGGATGCCGTTGAGGGTGGCGGCAAGGTCTTCGGTCGGGCTTCCCTCCTGGGAGAGGACCTAGGGTTCCAGGCGGCGGTGGAGTGGGCGGCGCCGTACCGACGGCGGGCGGCGTTTGCTGGAATTGTGGCCGCCTCCCCTCGGCTGCGTGGGTGGTGAGGCGACGGTGGACCAGGGTGTCCTGCGGTGAGGCCCCCCCCCTCCCGGCGACTCTCTGCGCCAGATCTGAAGACGAGCTCCCGTCGCTTGCAGCCGCCTTCTCCGCGTCAGGTTCGGCCGGATCCGGCTGTTTGCTGAGTGGCTGTGGAGTGGGGATCCCTGGATCGAGGTAACCCCTTGGCCGGCGGCACTCCAGGCGCTGCTCTCCTTCTTGATGGTGACGTTTCACTAGTAGAAAACAGGGCTTTGGTCCAGGGCTGAAAAGGGCATTAATCCCGGTTCTCTTACGAACCGGGACCAATGGGTGCATCAGTCCCGGTTCGTGAGGCCAGGGCGCCGGGCGGGCCTCGGGGGCCATTGGTCCCGGTTCGTCTGACCCCTTTGGTCCCGGTTCCAGACACGAACCGGGACCAAAGGGCCTCGCTCCTGGCGCAGCACCTTTAGTCCCGGTTGGTGGCTGGAACCGGGACTACAGGTCAGTCTTCTGTCCCGGTTCTAGCCACCAACCGGGACTAAAGAGATGCCTATATATACTCGCCCTTGCCCACCCTCTCCTCTGTTTTTTGGCCGTGTGGGAGGTGTGCATGCGCTGCTCTGTTCTCCCTTCTATGCATGCACATGAGGTGTTCGATGAAATGCCCGAGCCACACTTAAGCTTTCTCCTCTCCAAGCTCCATTTTCCTCAAGATTTGTCTAGGTTTGGCGGTCCGTCCCGTCCCGTCCCCGTCCTCACCGCCGTCGATCGCCCGGGCCGATCTCGTTGCCGGCACCACCGTGGTGAGCCTCTTTTTCTTATCTTCTTTCTAAAAGAAAAAAAATTCTTACTTGTATGATTTAGATAGATACTTGTATAATTTTCTTACTTTTATTATTGTTTGTTATTATATAGTGCCATGGTTTTGGTATCCGCCCCCGTCGGCCCTCGTCCTGTCTATGATTCGGATGTGGTATATATATTATCTTTTATTATGATTTGTTTCATTTAGTGTTTATGACAATTATGCCGACCAACGTGACATAGATGTTTTTATCTAGGAGGTATGTGAACCGGAAATTCCAACCGACCCTCTTGTCGAGAGGTTAAATTTAGTTGAAAAAGAAAACAATTACTTGAATAAAAAATTGAAAAGAATTGAGGATGAGAAGATGGAATTGGAGTTGCATGTTGCCGATGTCGTCGATGATCACATGATCAAGATGGATGCAATGCGCTTAAAGATTAGAAAGATTAGAAAATATGCCATTCATAATGAGGCTTGTTATCATTATGCCGTTGAATCAATTGTTACCTTAGTTGCGATTATGATCGCATTTGTTGTTGCATTTAAATGTTTTTCATAGTTTCAATGTATGTTTTAATTAGATGCTCTAGAGAGCTATATGTTGTTCTATGAGAACTATATATGTATGAACTTTATGTATTTATTTTTTCAGTAATAACATTTGATCACTACAGTACTTTGGTTTTAATGTGATGATGAACTTGTATAAATTTGGTCACTTCTGTATTCATGATGTTCTGTAATGGTTTTTGATACACTTAATTATATAATGCACGCAGATGAACCGGCAATGGATGTACGGTGACCGACGCACCTCCGAGTACATTGATGGCATGCATAATTTTCTCGAAGTGGCTGAGGCAAACAAGCAGAATGGTTTTATGTATTGTCCATGTACTGTCTGTGGGAATACGAAGGATTACTCTGACTCGAAAACCCTTCACTTGCACCTGCTTGAGAAGGGTTTCATGCCACACTATAATGTTTGGACCAAGCACGGAGAAATAGGGGTTATGATGGAAGACAACGAAGAAGAAGAGGATGATGACAACTATCCCCCTGAATACGGTGATACTGCAACGGGGGAAGCTGAAGATCAAGATGAACCAGACGATGTGCCCGATGATGATCTTCGCCGGGTCATTGTTGATGCACAGAGAGAATGCGAGAGTGAAAAGGAGAAGTTGAAGTTCGATCGCATGTTAGAGGATCACAAAAAAATGGTTGTACCCAAATTGCGAAGATGGCAACACAAAGCTCGGTACCACACTGGAATTGCTGGAATGGAAGGCAGAGAATGGTGTATCTGACAAGAGATTTGAGAAGTTACTGAAAATAATGAAGAACAAGCTTCCAAAGGATAACGAATTGGCTGACAGTACGTACGGAGCAAAGAAGGTTCTCTACCCTCTAGGATTAGAGGTGCAGAAGATACATGCATGCCCTAATGACTGCATCCTCTACCGCGGTGAGTACGAGGATTTGAATGCATGCCCAGTATGCGGTGATTGCGGTATAATATCAGACGATATGACCCTGGTGATGTTGAGGGCGAGCGCCCCAGGAAGAGGGTTCCTGCCAAGGTGATATGGTATGCTCCTATAATACCACGGCTGAAACGTCTGTTCAGAAACAAAGAGCATGCCAAGTTGATGCGATGGCACAAAGAAGACCGTAATAAAGACGGGAAGTTGAGAGCACCCGCTGACGGGTCGCAGTGGAGAAAAATCGAGAGAAGGTGGGGGGACTTTGCAGGTGACGCAAGGAACGTATGGTTTGGTTTAAGTGCAGATGGCATTAATCCTTTTGGGGAGCAGAGCAGCAATCATAGCACCTGGCCCGTGACTCTATGTATCTATAACCTTCCTCCTTGGTTGTGCATCAAGCGGAAGTTCATTATGATACCAGTGCTCATCCAAGGCCCTAAGCAACCCGGCAACGACATTGATGTGTACCTAAGGCCATTAGTTGAAGAAATTTTACAGCTGTGGAATGGATAAGGCGTACGTGTGTGGGATGAGCACAAACAGGAGGAATTTGACCTACATGCGTTGCTGTTTGTAACCATCAATGATTAGCCTGCTCTTAGTAACCTTTCAGGACAGACAAACAAGGGATACCACGCATGCATGCACTGTTTAGATGATACCGAAAGTATATATTTGGACAAATGCAGGAAGAATGTGTACCTGGGACATCGTCGATTTCTTTCGACCAACCATCTCTTAAGAAAGAAAGGCAAGCATTTCAAAGGTGAGGCAGATCACCGGAAGAAGCCCGCCCTCCGTACTGGTGATGCCATACTTGATATGGTCAAGGATTTACAAGTAATCTATGGAAAGGGTCCTGGCGGACAATCTGTTCCGAATGATGCTGAGGGACGCGCACCCATGTGGAAGAAGAAATCTATATTTTGGGACCTACCCTATTGGAAAGACGTAGAGGTCCGCTCTGCAATCGACGTGATGCACGTGACGAAGAATCTTTGCGTGAACCTGCTAGGCTTCTTGGGCGTATATGGGAAGACAAAAGATACACCGGAGGCACGGGAGGACCAGCAACGTGTGCACGAAAAAGACGGCATGCATCCAAAGCAGTATGAAGGTCCTGCCAGCTACGCTCTTACCAAAGAAGAGAAGGAAGTCTTCTTTGAATGCCTGCTCAGTATGAAAGTCCCATCTGGCTTCTCGTCGAATATAAAGGGAATAATAAATATGGCAGAGAAAAAGTTCCAGAACCTAAAGTCTCATGACTGCCACGTGATTATGACGCAACTGCTTCCGGTTGCATTGAGGGGGCTTCTACCGGAAAACGTTCGATTAGCCATTGTGAAGCTATGTGCATTCCTCAATGCAATCTCTCAGAAGGTAATCGATCCAGATATGCTACCAAGGTTAAAGAATGATTTGGTGCAATGTCTTGTCAGTTTCGAGCTGGTGTTCCCACCATCCTTCTTCAATATCATGACGCACGTCCTAGTTCATCTAGTCGACGAGATTTCCATTCTGGGTCCTGTATTTCTACACAATATGTTCCCCTTTGAGAGGTTCATGGGAGTCTTAAAGAAATATGTTCATAACCGTGCTAGGCCAGAAGGAAGCATCTCCATGGGCCATCAAACAGAGGAGGTCATTGGGTTTTGTGTTGACTTTATTTCTGACCTTAAGCCGATTGGTCTCCCTCAATCGCGGTATGAGGGGAGACTGACTGGAAAAGGCACGCTAGGAGCGGATGCAATAATATGTAGGGACGGGCATTCTTGGGCTCAAGCACACTACACAGTTCTACAGAATTCTACCTTGGTGACCCCGTATGTCAATGAACACAAGAATTTTCTGCGCTCCAAACACCCGGAGCAGTCTGACGACTGGATTACATGTGAACACATCAGGACTTTCGGCAGTTGGTTGCAAACACATCTCATGGGTAACAACATTGTTGGAGATGAGTTGTACTCGTTGGCCAGGGGACCATCTTCGACTGTATTGACTTACCAAGGGTACGAGATAAATGGGAATACATTTTACACGATCGCCCAAGATCAAAAGAGCACCAACCAAAACAGTGGTGTCCGCTTTGATGCAGCAACCAACAGGAGAAAGGACACATATTATGGTTACATAGTGGACATATGGGAACTTGACTATGGACATGATTTTAAGGTCCCTTTGTTTCGGTGCAAATGGGTCAATCTGTCAGGAGGCGGGGTACAGGTAGACCCGCAGTACGGAATGACAACAGTGGATCTCAACAATCTTGGGTACACAGACGAACCATTCGTCCTAGCCAATGATGTGGCGCAGGTTTTCTATGTGAAGGACATGTCTACCAAACCGAGAAAAAGAAAACATAAGGAAGCGAATACATCATACGATGAGTCAAAGCGCCACATAGTTCTTTCAGGGAAAAGAGACATCGTGGGAGTGGAGGGCAAGACAGACATGTCTGAAGATTATGAAAAGTTTCATAAAATTCCTCCCTTCAAAGTGAAGGCTGACCCAAGCACCCTGTTAAACGATGAAGATTATCCATGGTTACGGCGCAATAAGCAAGGGACACACGCGAAGAAAAAGTGAAGACAGCGCCACGGCCGTCAGCGGACTCCACCGCCTCAGCAACAGCGGAAGAGAGCCACCGCCGCTCCGGCGGCTAGCAGTACACAAGGTGGTGCAAAGAAATTCAAATTTGGTCCAAGCCTCAAGCCTCTTGCCAAGTTACCATATGAGCTGACTGACAAGGAAACCGATGAGGTCGTGGCTGTCGATGTGAAACGCCAATTTGCATGGAAAGTTGCACCTCCAAAGGAAAAATAGATCCGGTAAAGGCGAATCGCACTCTGGATGCCCTTACGCGACCACCTCCGCCTCCGCCGCTATCAAACTATGACCGCATTATTGCAAAGACATATGACGAAGCTATGAGTCGGTCGAGAAGTAGCAGTACTGGTGCAAGAAGTGGGAAAACAATTCCCCAGCTCGGCGAACAGGAAAAGCAATCCTGCCCCCCGCTCAAGGTGTTTACCGATACCCCGGGGGTAGCGGCCGTTGCTCCTGGTTTCAATCCTGGTGATTACCTAGGCGATGATGTACAGTTGGAAATCGCTAAGGTAGACACCTTTAAATACCAGCACGGGGAGCGTCTCGTCAGAAGTGATGATCTGGAACGAGATCTACCAACGATGATGCGAAGATTACATAAATGGTACTTGGAAACCTGCAAGGAAGGGACGGGCAGTATCTTGGTGGGAATTAAGGATAAGCACGACTTCGTTGGAGCCGACTCGATCTACGTTGAATTTGACGAACTCTTTCAGTTATACAATCAAGCCGCCCTCGACAAAAGTGTCGTGGGTTGTTATTGTCTGTAAGTATTATTTCTGTAATTAAGTCTCTAGCTCAGCTCGTTCATTGCATGTATATAATTATCCTCACTATATTATGCAGATTGAAGATCATCGTATTTAAAAGTGCACAAATCTATGACATTGGGTTCATTAACCCAAATATCGTAAATGAATGGTCGATACAGAACATCCCCGAGGAGACTGAGAAAATCTTGCTAATGTCGTTCCTTCGACAGCAAAACAAAAGGGAAATACTCTTTCCTTACAACTTCAAGTGAGTGTTACTGTCTTCTGCATATTCTGTTTCGCTGACTCGAGATTAAGCGTAATTGATGAGTTATGCGCGTGCAGGTTCCACTTTATTCTGCTAGCCATTCAGCTTGACGAGGGAGCAGTAACTGTCTTGGACTCGAGACGTAAAGAGGCTACGGAGTATGCGGACATGATTGAAATGCTCCAGAAGTAAGTTCAATCATTATCGCACTATATCGTCAACTTTCGTTTATTTCCTGATATCAAGTAATCATTTTCTTTGCCGGACAGGGTTTGGAAAGAGTTCATCATGCGGGTTAAGGGTGAATGGAGACCGGAGCTGCGATTTAAACAGCCCAGAGTAAGTAGTACTACCTAGTTCCGCGCATCGCTCATTGATTCTAGTTTCAATACCATTATCATGGTTGATTATCATTTTGATTTAACTCTATTCTCGTAAAGTGCATGTGGCAGCAACCCGGAACTGAATTATGTGGATACTACGTTTGCAAGTTCATTCACCAAAAGACCACTGGGAGGGGCTTCACTAAACAACAATTTGAAGTACGTAAACAATATTCATAATTTTATTTTATCACCATCAATTGTGTCGATTTCATTCATATATATATATATTGACCCCCCTTCTTTAAATTAGACCTGGCAGAAGCGGGACGTACTCCTACCAGCTGATCGCCTACGCGCAATTCAAGAGGAGTTGGCGGGATTCTTTGTTGACCACGTCATTCCTGAAGACGGAGAATGTCATCGGAAATTGCAAACTAGTTGAATAGATATATGCATCAACGTGTACTATCTGTAGTAGCGTCGAATAGATATACGAAAACTTGTTGTTCGACCAACAAGCACGGAGAAAGAGAGGTCACTTCTCTCTATATATTGATCATGCATGACGATGTTGTGTAATTAATGGTTCCTTCATTGCTTACTAGCTAGCGTCGAGTTCTCTCTATATGTAGTAGCTAGCGTCGACCAAGCACGGAGAAAGAGAGGTCACTTCTCTCTATATGTAGTACCTAGCTAACACAATATGAAACCCCTAAACCCCCCCCCCCCCCTTTAAAAAAAAACCAGCGCCTTTTAGTCCCGGTTGGTGTTACCAACCGGGACTAAAGGTCCTCCTGCCTAGGCGCCCCACAACGTCCATGTGGATCACCTTTAGTCCCGGTTTGTGTTACCAACCGGGACTAAAGGTCCTCCTGCCTGGGCGCCCCACAGCGTCCACGTGGAGCACCTTTAGTCCCGGTTCGTAAGCCAACCAGGACTAAAAGTGATGGGCATTTGTCCCGATCGTTTTCTCCCGGTTCCAGAACCGGGACTAAAGGCCCTCTGGAACCGGGACTAATGCCCTGTTTTCTACTAGTGTTTAGGTTCACCTCCCCCTCCTCCTCTTCCCCTGCACCAGGGTAAAAGCCCGCAACTTCGGTTGGGCGGTGGCGGCAACATGGCAGCGCCGTTACCTTCTTGAAGGCATCGTTTTGGGTCTGTTGGGAGGCGCGTAGGCTGCTGCGTGCTTCCGGTGCTTCTGGTGGCAGCTTCTTCTTCCTGTGGTGACTCTTCGCCATGGACGACTGGTTCCCTCCTGGCCGCCGTGCTCACCTCCGTGTGGTCTTGTCTGTCCGGCGGATCGACTCCCATGACCTGGGCAAGAGGGGATAGTGGTTCCCTCTTCGACGACTGGGACGTGACGGTAGTTGTGAGATGGTGGCCTTGGCATGCTCCAGTTCCTCCTGGTGGCTACGTTGCTACAATCATTGCCTTGTCTTCTTGGGACAATCCTAGCCCATTGCTTGCGTCTACGACATGCTTCAATTTTGTGGGCGGCAGCTTGTGTTCGCTGTTGCTTGGTGGGGTGGTCGCGCCCATTACCATCCTCCTGCCTGGCATTTCGAGCTTGCTCTCGGGGAGCAGTTCCTCTTTGTCGCCAGCGCGGCGTCACTCAAGCCTGTGCGTGAAGACTTGGCCCTCGTTGGTGGCGGCGGCTTTCAATCTTGTTGGCTTCGGGTGCAGTATGATCCTTTCCGGTGGTGCGATTCCCCTCAAGCACTTAGATCTTCAAGCTGTAGCCTTTTTTCTTCTCTGTTCATAGCGTTTTTGCTTTCCTTCAACTCCTTGTATCGGCCGTTGTGGGGTTGCATCCCTGCTTTCTTTTCTTTCCTGTTGTATGGCTTGATTTCGTTGTAATCCTGGCCGATTGATGGCTTTATTAATTCAAAGTCGGGCTATGCTCGAGCCCTACTTGAGCTTGGGTGTAACCTTTGCAAAAGGTAACTCTTAACTAATGATTACCTAGTTTCTTTGCTTGCGTTTGTTTGTTTCCGACAACCCCACATGCATGCACATCCCTCTCTGCATATATGGAAAGCCTTTATGAAAGCATCTCCAATACATGATGTAGATGTATAAATAATTACTTTTTACATCTTCGAGGCCTAAAAACGATGCTCCAATAGATGGTGTAGATATAAAAAAATTTGTACCTCCTCCAAGTGATGTAAAATACAACACTTAGAGATGCAAATTTGTATCTCCACTTCCCAGGTGATGTAAAACGGTCGGTCGCACGCGAACGCCCAATTGCCGAATATGAAAGTTCCACCCCACACACCCAACGCCCGCCAGTCTCCGCCGCAGGTGATTTTTGCCCGGAAACGCCGCCGCCGCCCGCCCATCCATCTACGACCCCGCCGTCAGACGCGTCGCCGCCGCCGATTTGATTTCGCCCCGTCGACGACGACGCGGCCGATTTGGATCTCGTCGGAGCTCCGGCGGCCATAATGGATGTAGAAGCTGTCGACCGCCTTCTGGTACCCGTTGCCTGCCGCTGGAGCACAAAGGGGAAGCCACGCGACCACCGCAACTCGGCGCGTCTTCAATTGTTGCCACCGCCGACGCCTCATCGCAAGCGGCGTTCTCCGGCAGCCACGCGGCCGTCCAGAGGTCGTCTGCAGCCGCCGCCCACCCCAGACAGGCTTCGTGCCGCCTATCAACTCTTCGACCCGCCGCCGGCCGGTTTCTTCCACCTCGCACGCAACGTGTGTTCGAGCAAATTCCCCCAAGGTAAAAATCATGCAAACTATGAGTTTTTTATCGGGCATGAAGATATACTATGACGGTAATTTCTATATTGTAGATGAGCTCGTGTGACTCCTCTTTCATGGACAATTCCTCGTCGGATGAGGAATTTGATTTGACCGAAGAAGAGGACATTGCTATGCTAGTGGCGATGCACAAGAGGAAGAAACCGAAGCACGGTGGTTCTGTCATTGGCCGAGAGTTCATTCGGAGAGAACGGGTCCAGGCACGAGAGGTTGATGCGCAACTATTTTGGTACACCACCTATTTTTTCCAGAGAGGTACTTTCATCGCCGGTCCAGGATGTCCAAGATTTGTTCATCCACATTTGCAATTCCGTGAAGCAGCATGATCGATCCTTCGAGCTGAGGACGAATTGTGCCGGTTTGCTTGGACATAGCACCGAGCAGAAGGTTACTGCTGATTTGCGCATGATGGCCTATGGTGTTCCGATAGATTACATTGATGACAATTTTGGCGATGGCAGAGAGCACTTCTATCTTTTATGTCAAACAATTTGAAAAGACTATGATAGAAGTGTTTGGTCCACAGTACTTGAGAGAACCCAATGCTCAAGATACTCAGAGTCTTTTGGATATGAACAAAGCCCGTGGGTTTCCAGGTATGCTTGGGTCCATCGGTTGCATGCATTGTAAGTGGAAGAATTGTCCTAAAGCATGGCATGGACAGTTTAATGGATGCTCGAAGGATGCCACCATCATTCTTGAGGCCGTTGCCGATCAAGAAACATGGATTTGGCATTCATATTTGGGAATGCCTGGATCTTGCAACCATATCAATGTGCTCGACCAGTCACCTCTTTTGCCAAGTTAGCCAATGGAGAAGCTCCACCGGTGACCTTCGAAGCAAATGGCCGCACATAAAACTATGGGTACTACCTTGTGGATGAGATCTACCTAAGGTGGAGTACTTTTGTCAAGCCAATCCAACCCCCCCAAGGTAAGAAAGAACTCTACTTTCACAACTAATGCTCAAGCGGCGGCTAGGAAAGATGTTGAGAGAGCATTTGGGATTTTGCAATCTCAATTTACTATTGTGCGAGGACCATCTAGATTCTGAGATAAAAAAAACCTTTGATACATCATGACTGCTTGCGTGATCATGCATAACATGATTATTGAGAATGAGCGTGGACATAATTTGGATTACACCTTCTATGATCTCATGGGCATACCGTTGTGCGGATGAGAAAAAGGAGCGAATCAGACGTTTCATGAAGCTGTACAATAAAATTAGAGACTCCGATACACACGATGAACTTTACAAAGATTTGATGGAGGGGTACTGGAAATGGCATTGCGAAAGAACCGCCTAGTTTCATTCTTATTCTTTGTTTGTTGTATTGGGCAAACACTTTGTTGTATTTGTATTGCATTTGGTGTTGTGAATTTGATGAATTGTGTAATAATTTGATATTGTGGACATGTGAAATTTTAAGTTTTAATTTGGGATGTTTTTATTTCAAATTGTGCAGCTGGAGTGCGGCTGAAATGCTACTGTACAGCGGCTGCCGCGCGGCCATTAGCCATTTTTACATCATCTGTTGGAGTTAGAGTTTTACATCACCAAATATACTTTATCTGTTGAAGTTGAATCTTTTTACAGATGTAAAAAGCACTTTTTATTGATGTAAATTATACAACATCCACTTTTCTATACCTATTAATAAAGGGGCTATTGCTTCTGCGGTACGTCATTAAAATTCCCACCCAAACTTGCTCATTACCCATCAATGCTACCTATAAGTAACAAAAAAAACGTTTTGCAGGGAATCCCCTGACTGGGCCGGCCCACGCAGCACGGACCTACTAGACTGCGCTCTATGCGCGGGAGAAGAAGCAGCGCGCATGTTTGGGCCGGCCCATGTGTGGTCGGCCTGTTTTTTTGGTTTCATTTTTATTTTTATTTTTATTTTCAGGTTTCATTTTTTTATACATTAAATAATTTGGCACTTCAAAAACTTCTAACATTTAAAAAAAAAGCGAATTTTGAAATAAAATGTTCAAGAAAACATAAATAGTTTGTGAATTCAAAAAATGCACGGGATTTTTCTAAAAATGTTCCCATATTCAAAAAATGTTCGCAATTTTGATAAAAATGTTCGTAAAATCAAAAAAAGTCCAGGATTTTGAAAACAAATCTGTGTATATGAAATTGAAAATAAATGTTTGCTAATATAAAAAAAATTCAGGAATTTTAAAAAATGTTCTAAAACTTTAAAAACAGTTCGTGAATTAAAAAAGAGTTTATTGATTCATAAAATGTCTGTTGATTGAAAAATGTTCATGCATTTCAAAAAATATTCGTGAATTTCAAAAAAAAATCACCAATTTCAAAAAAAATGTTCGTCTATTCTAGAATTGTTCGCCGATTCAAAAGAAAATGCTTAAAAAATGTTCACAATATAAAACAATGTGCACAATTTTAAGAAAAATGTTTGCAAACAGTAAAAAAAGTTCACGATTTTTAAAAATATTCCCAAATTTGTAAAAATGTTTACGAATGATAGAAGGTATGTAGTTAAACAGTAATGCTTATGAGTCTTAATGACAATATACCCGTGTGAATTTTGGAGAATTAACTGCCGGGGTAGATCAGAATATTATAGTATGTTTTTTAAAAAACGTTTCTTGAAATTCAGAATAATTCTTTGAATTACCAAGTTTTTTGACAACCACGATATTTTTTAAAAATGTGAACATTGCTTCAATTTGTAAATAAATTTCAAAAAGGTACATTTTCTTGCATTTGAGAACAAATTTTTAAAATCATGCGATGAGATGTGAACAAAATTTGGTCGTTGCCATTGGAGATTATAATTATTTTTTTCTCCCGTTGGAACGCACGGGCCCTTTTGCTAGTACATGTTTAAATTTGCATCACGGAGAAAAAAAAGCATCTCTAGCAGATCCCGCTAGAGATGCTAGCAAATCCCGCAAAAACCCCTAAAAAAAGTAGATCCCGCGAAAAAGGCCATCCAATAAATTAACCGCCGATTTAGAGGATGAGTGCGATTTTTCTGCCCCGAACAGATCCAACAAAATCGCTCGTCCCGTATTTATTTTTTTGCGGGATCCTGCGTAGTCTGGGTCTTTTCTGTCATATCTACGGGAGCCGCCCCTCTTTTTGCCGTTTCCCGTATCCTTGGCGCGAAGTCCATTTTCGCCCGCTTCCGTTCCCGTCTCACTCGTCACCGCCGCCACGTCTCTACCAGCCGGTTCTTGCTGCCCCTGACTGCCCTGCGCCGTTCATTAGCTCCGCCGCCCCGCTGGAGGCCTCGCGGTACCATAAAAAAAATTACTGGTCTCCCGTAACAGCCTATTTGGTAAACACTCGGGCAGGGAAATGGGAGTTTGTACAAGGGTGTTTATAAAAGAATTAGGCATGAGAAGTAGATTTTTACTCACATTCCCTTGTTTGGCATATGATGGGAATTGGCGTGGGATAGAACTCTGCTCATAAATTAACACGGTACCCCTGGGAAGAAATCAGTGGGAATTGGTTTTCTCAACTCCCAGTCCCCTTCCCACTTAAACTTTCATTCCCTCTAATCAAACAGTGGACTTTTAATCTTCTCACCTCTCAACTCCTATTCTCCATCTCTAATTCTCCCGAACCAAACACGCTGTAAAGGTATTTTACGGGACGCGGGTAGTGTAGCCTCAGCAAAAATGTCAAAACAGACCCCTAAGCCTAAAGCGGTACATTACGTAAAGAGCCCTCCAATCAAAATTCTCACATCATCTCATCCCCTTCTGCCCCCACCACCGTACCAGTGCCTCCTTCGCCGCCGGCGTCCCACGCCGGAGCCGCCGCAGTCGCCACTGTCCCTCGCTGGAGTCACTGCCTCCGCCGCGTCCTCTACCTTCGTCTCACGCCGTGCCTCTTCTTCTCTCGTCCCCATTCTCGGGGTGAGATTTCAGCGGGCGCAGCGAAGGGGAGGGGAGATCCAGTCGGCGGAGAGGAGGAGGAGCGAGGTGGTCCAGGCCACGCATGCATCAGCATTCAGCAGTCATACTCCCCACGCCAGACACGCCCATGTCTGGCTGCTGCTGATCGGACGCCGTCGTGCACACAAGGTGTTTGAGGTAATGTCCCTTAATTTTTGTATGAAGAATCATTTTGCTATGACATCATGGAGTGTGGCAACTTGTCCCGTTGAAATTTAAGCATGTTCGTTGTCAATACTCGTATTTTGGTGTGTAATCTTCTTTTGTGGTATAGCAGCACACTGATATTACTGTTAATTATCTTCGGAATAGACGAGAGTATAGAGTAGTATCTATTTAGCAGTCAACAAGCAACACAATATTACTGTTACTAGTAGTTTGCAATTATCATGGTGGCCTTCTGTGCATGTTAGAAAAGTGCACACTGATAATTAACCTTCTGTGGCCTTCTGTGGCCATCAAGGAGTAAGTGATTTAGATACACTGATACACTGAGTAAGTGATATAGTTTGCAATGGAGATTGTTGAGGATGTGACTCATGCTAGATGGACTCCAAGGATTGTCAGAAAAGCCTAATGATGGTGCTTATATCTGATTATCACCATCTGTAAGACTGTAACCATTCAATTGCAGCATATGTATTTGGTAGAAAAGCATAAAAAGTATCTGGTGTTTGATGACAATCACAATAACTCAAAATAATTCTCTTTGCTGACATGTGCTGTTCTTGCCTACTCGCGCTTTTTGTCGCAGCGTGGGTGAGCTGCGGAGGCCCCTCTCAGGTCTCGAATTGAGATCAGCAAAAGCACGGGGAGACCAGTGTGGGTACAGTTCATTGGATCAGCAAATGCGTTGGGAGACACGTGTGGGTACGGGCCTTCAAGATGTTTGCGACGGTAGCACGGTGGGCTGCGAAGAAGGGGAAGCCCAAGATGGCGCCGATCGAGCTTACGACGTCGCCAGAGCAGGCACAGTCCATAACCCGCACCATCTTTGATGCCGTCAAGGAGCACGGCCCCCTCACCATCTCTGATGTTTGGGAGCACGTCAAGGTGCAGGCTCTCTCTTGCTACTAATACTTTTCGTTTCATCTCCACACACAACCTGTTTGGTCGAACGTCTGTCTGCCAACTTCCATGGGGGGACAGTGTATTCTCAGTTCTTGCAACGGATTAAAGCGTTAGTTTGGATCACTTGTCATTTAGAATGTGCCTCGTGTGTTCATTTTCTTCAGGATGTAGGACTGAGGGGTTTGACAAGCAAGAGGCAGATGAAGATCATGCTGCGGTGAATGAGAGAGAAGCAGAAGGTCAGGCTCATCTGCGACCATGACGGACCTCACAAACAGTTCCTCTACACGACATGGTTTACCAACCCCAATAATGCACCGCAGAGGCCCAAGAGGGAGCTCAACAGGGAGCATCCTAAGGCATGCCGCATTCATGTTAACTAATTTAGGGCATATTTGGTTTACACATTTCTCAAGGTTTTTCCTGGATCTGTAGACAAAGCTGTTAATCATATTAAGATGCTTATAGCTGAAATATTGTGAATGGTGCCCGATTGTGAATTATCCATAAATAAATAACCTAAAACAGTTTTTTTTTTTTCCTTTTGTCAGTTCTGATTTTGCCTTCTTTAGTGCTTCTTGTTGAAACTAGTTACTAGTGTCGGTGTTCTTGAGGACATTTGCCTCGGCCTTCTTCGATTGAAAGGAATGTGGTTTTAACTGCTACTCCCTCCATTTCTTAATATAAGACCTTTTAGAGATTTAAATACGGACTACATATAGATGTATATAGACGCATTCTAGAGTGTAAGTTCATTCATTTTGCTCCGTATGTAATCTATATTGAAATCTCTAAAAATACTTATATTTAGGAACAGAGGAAGTATTAACTTTGGCAAGAACCTTATTTTAAATGATGGGGTTATATCTGATTATCACATCTTTAACCATTTGTAGGTCATGTATCCAGTAGAAAAGCATAATAAGTGTCTAACGTCTGATGACAATCATAGTAACTTCAAAAATATTTTTAGTAATTAAAACATGTTAGTTTGCAGAACACGATGGTTTCTGTTCTCAACTACACCCAACTACAACTACTTGTTCTGGTTCAGGCTGAATACGACGGTTGCTCCCATGTTATGGTTTCAGGCTGACAAATTGTATGCAGATTGGCACATCCTTCTCCAAACAAGTAGAAAAAAAAAAGTCTCGTTAACTTTTCCGGCCCAGAACCGTACTAAGAGACATAGACATTAACCAGTTTTGCCATCTCCTGACATGATTCGTACCGTGGTCAGCAAGGATGTGTCACTGAAACCCTACCACTAGGCCATTGCCCAGTTCTCACATGTCAAATAAACCTGCACAACTGCTACTGAATACTATCCCTCTTGCAATGTCTCTCACCTGATCCCTCCTTCCGCCGGTGGAACTCCCGATCTCCAACCTTCCTCCTCGCCACCACATGAGGCCGCTGCCCACGGCGCAGTCAAGGACTGTGGCAGCGGGGCTTGCGCTGCTCCTCTCAATCTGGGGGCGGAGAGCTTGGATCTGCTGTAGGAGATATGCCCTAGAGGCAGTAATATCAGTTACTTTGTATCTCCGAGTTTGTAATGAATGTTTATATTTCATGCTATAACTGCAATGATTCTCGAGTCTGCAATAACCACGAGGCTCGGAAGGAAACTCATGTGCACGTGTGGTATAATAAACGGTAAAATGTGTTCCTAGTCTTGCCTCTAAGACTGGCTCAAGTATTGCATGATGATCCTGTTTTCCTGATCATGGGCATGTCAATGCCGGCAATTTTGAGGGCACAATGTTAGTAGAACACTTGTGTTGAATCGACCCGAATTGATGTTATGCTATGAGATACATTCGTCACAAGTTAATGGTTAATAACACAGAGATAGTTAATGTTTGCATAATTCCTTAGACCATGAGAGTATCGAGTTACTTCGTACTTGCTTCGTGAACTTTGGGGTTTGTTAAACATCATCCGTAAATGGGTGGCTATTACGGCAGCTTCCGGGTTCACGGAAAGGTATGACAGAAACGAGATAGCTCAAGATTGGGATTTGCTCCTCCGACGATGGAGAGATATACTCGGGCCCTCTCGGTGTTATGGTATCCATCATCGTCTGGCCAGACACATCGTGATTTGATCACTGGGATGCCGGAACGCAGAAACGAGTAAAGAGAACAAAACCAGTAACGAAGTAACTTGCATAGTGGACAAATTGTTGATCCACGGGGATGCATTAAAACTCACCTCGGGTATTTGTAATATATCGTGAAGCAACAGGAATAGCACACGGCAACTGGAGGTTCACTCGAGTATTCATTCGTGTGGGTATAGGGGTCAATATGGGTGTCCACGGCTCCGATGTCGATCATTGATCGGAAAGAGTTCCGGTAATGTCTATACTTCACCAAACCTATAGGGTCACACGCTTAAGGGTCATCTATCTGCTGAATACTGGACAGGTAGTCTGAGAGAAAATCACCGAAAAAGTTTTGGATGAAACGGAAACGTTCCGGAGAGGATATCGGAATAGTTCCGATAAAACTGAAAAGTTGTTTCAGGGTATTCCATTAAGTCAAATTGGTTCCGGCACATGTCTGGAAATTTTTGAAGGGTGCCAGAATCATTCTGGAAACTTCTGGGATTTTTCCGGAGGAAAAACTGGAAATGTTCCAGAGCAGCCGGAACCGCTATGGTTGCTTTTCGCTAAAGAAAAACATTGTTCCGGAATTATTTCGGAATGCGTTCAAAATTGTTTCAGTGGGTACTGGAATTGTTCTAGGCACACAGAAATAATTTGGGATTTAACGGACGCAGAAAAATGTCTTCGTGAATAGTGAAAGTGCTTTTTGGATTACTTTTTTGGAAAGCCACCTTTTTGGGCTTTTGCTTAAAAGATCTTGGGGTATGAAATGGCTGGATAGGATCCCCCTTTGGGGGACCCACTAGGGGTGGCGGGCCACATGAGGGCTCCCTCCATGGAGCCCCTCTTGTTCCTTGGTTTCACCTTTATGCCCTTGTGGAAGGACTTCATTCATGTGCACTTTGGGTTTTATTGTAAAACCACCCTACCCCTTGGTTTTCCTATAAATAGAGGTGGAGGGGCTGCCTCCACACTCACTCCTTACTCTCATACACATGCCATAGAGATTTCTGGCTTCTCTCTCCCTCCCACGAAATAGTTTCGTAGAGCCGAAAGGCTGTCTGGGTTCCGGCAGGAACTAGCTCTGGACGGCGAAGCCCTGTCGGATAGTTGACACCGTATGTGTGCATCCCCGTAGAGAGATTGTAGTTTCGATCTTTTGCCCGAGGGGTTGTTTTCGAGTGTCCTCCCGAAGGGCTGTTCGAGTTACCGTTCGAGTTTTCGGCGTCCTCCCGAAGGGCTGTCTGGGTTACTGTTCGGGTTTTGAGAGTCCTCCCGGAGGGCTGTCCGCGACATCGTCCGAGGGACTGTCCGACCGCCTCCCGAAGGGCTGTCCGAGAGGGAGTACATCCTTGCGGTTGGGAGGTTGTAAATCCTAGCTGCAGGGATCTGCACCGACGATCTACACCAACTCTTCTTCCGCTGCGCTTCGAGTCGGTACGGATCAGATCAAACCTTGTATGCAATCTCCATAGTGATCCTGGGCGTGCTCGCTGTACCGAATTTTTTTGTTTTCTGTCGCGTTCCCCTACAGTGGCATCAAGAGCCGTGCTATGCGTAGATGCAGGTTTCGATCTAGAATACATGGTGATGTATGGGTATTGCATAATATAATTTCGGAGTAGATGAGATCTATTGCTGAAAATTATTTATGCAGGTAACATATGAGATCTGTTACCCGATGTTCTTGTTGCTTCCCTAGAATTTGCGTTTGCTCAATCTCGAGACAGCATGGTGGAATTTTACAAAGTTCTGGCAATCCGCGATCCTGATTGATCAACGAAGTGCTAACAGTTTTTTGGGTTTCGCCATAGTCAAAAGAAAGATGAAATTCGCAGATGAAAGGGCATTGCAGATATGATCTACACGGGGGTCATGCGTATGAAGAAGTTTAGTATGGGGCTCGAGATTTATTATCTCGTGTTTCATGCACCCCGAGATGTTAAACTAGCGATTTGAATAATCATACTTGATGATAAAACGTTGGTAGCTGCGGTTTAAGTCAAAACCTTAGAAGCCACGTAAAATAAAATTTTGCATAAACCGATTAGAGGCGTCTAACTTGGTTTTGCAGGATGTGCATGTGATGTGGTATAGCAAAGCTCATATTAATTCGATTATGTATGAGATGACTATATGATGTAAATTTGTTAACATGACCTGCGTGTCATGATTCGGCATGATGGCTGGAGCCACATGATTGTCACCTTAATGACCTGCGAGTCAACCTTAAGTAATGCACTTATTTTATTAGCTATAGAGATAGCAAATATTATCTGGTGCATCGACAAGGTGGTGGCAATCTTCGCGAAGGTGAACTCCGACGCAAATGCCAAAGACGAAGAAATACTTGACTTCTCCGTCAGAAAGGGCTATACCATATCATGCTATTATGAATTGCCTGAGATGTTTATCCCTTATGATGCACCCTTTTGATTGCGCGGTAGTCGCTTTTTATTAGGGTGATCTCTTACTTAAAAATATCAAGTAGATAGTGTTCTCCCAAGTGTAGCACCGTCACGGCACCTATCTTTTCGGGGTGCGCCGTGTCACACGGGTATGAACGATTAGTGAAGTGTGAGGCGGGTGAGTTGAGACCTCGCAGCAAGATCACTTGGTTGTCTTGACGTTCAGGCATGACCGTAATGAGCTCGGAACACACGCATCGAAAGATGAACAAGAGTCACATAGAGATGCGATTGGCAAGTTGGCCTACCGGTTAAGATTTTCGTCATCAGTGGTGTTACACCAATGGCGAACAATCGAGACACGGATCTTGAATCACTCATAATCAATTTTGAGAGATATTGATTTGAGTGGGAGCGCACTTTAGAATAAAACTGCTTATTCACTAGTGTCAAAATCATTACAAACAAAGTCTAAATGAAACTTATGTTTTCCGTTGTAGATCAAATGGCTCGCAACACCGCGTTCAACTTAGGTCCGATGTTAGAGATAGAGAAGTTAGCTGCGGATGGAAACAACTAGTTTCGTAGAGCCGAAAGGCTGTCTGGGTTCCGGCAGGAACTAGCTCTGGACGGCGAAGCCCTACTGGATAGTTGACACCGTATGTGTGCAACCCCATAGAGAGATTATAGTTTCGATCTTTTGCCCGAGGGGCTGTTTTCGAGTGTCCTCCCGAAGGGCTGTCCGAGTTACCGTTCGAGTTTCCGGCGTCCTCCCGAAGGGCTGTCCGGGTTACTGTTCGGGTTTCGAGAGTCCTCCTGGAGGGCTGTCCGCGACATCGTCTGAGGGACTGTCCGACCGCCTCCCGAAGGGCTGTCCGAGAGGGAGTACATCCTTGCGGTTGGGAGGTTGTAAATCCTAGCTGCAGGGATCTGCACCGACGATCTACACCAACTCTTCTTCCGCTGCGCTTCGAATCGGTACGGATCAGATCAAACCTTGTATGCAGTCTCCATTGTGATCCTGGGCGTGCTCGCTGTACCGAATTTTTTTGTTTTCTGTCGCGTTCCCCTACATCTGGGGCGACGGCCCTTTGGCCAGGCCACCCTCTCCTTTGGTGAGGAGGGGCTGGCGGGTTGCAGGTCGACGGATCGGGCGGCCGACGGGTAATCTCCAGGTTGGGGCCGGAGCTTTGTTGTCCCGGCAGCCGATGACACCGGATCTAACAGCTGCATCTCGTCCTGACTTGGTGCATTCCACCCCGGCCGGATCTTGACCGATCTAGCCGATCACAGGGCTGTGGGCGGAGCGGGTGGTGGGTATCCAGATTGGGATGAATCCATGGTCGGCTACGGCCGGCCGTGAAAGCGACGACGCCCGAGGGCACCGGGTTTCTTCTTGGAGACGTCGGTCGGTCGAGTCTGCCCTACCTCTTCCCACCTCACTGCCACTCGGATGAAACCCCTAACTGCGGTGGGTGGTGACGTCGCTCTGGGCGCCGTGTCCTGCTTGAAGGCGTCACCGTGAGTGCATTGTGATGGTGGGCATTGTGTGGGCTCATTGGCAGCTGCAGATGGTGTGCCCTTCCCCCTCCAGTTGCATCTGCTTCGAGGGAAACCCTAGATCTGGGTCTCTCGAATCGGATGATGACGGGGACTTCGGTGATGTTCTCCCTCTTGGGGGCATTTTTTTGGAGGGGGTCAATAGGTGGAGTGGTGTTGTATCTAGCGCATCAAAGACGGCGGGTCTCGACGGCGTGGCACAGTGGGGTCTAGGTGTTGGAGTCCCGGTGTTGGACCCGGGTTGATGGACACGCACAGGCTGGTGGCGCTGTCTGGCGTCGTGCTGGCGCCGACGGAAGATGGGCCTGACAAGGTCAATGCGTTGATCACTCCTGGAGATGGGATGGTGGAAGATGGCAGCGGCGGATCTAGAGCGTGCACATGCGGTGCGCGCTACGGGTCGGCCAGACCGAGTGGTGCTCTGGGCCCGATGCGGGGCAGCTGCGTGAGGTTACCGGATTAGATAGTGCGCGTTCACGCGGTTCAGGCACATTATCAAGAGTGTAGGTGTTGCGACTTTATTCGCCAGATAGGTGGCTTCGGTTTGATCCATGTATTCATGTTCAGACTGTTAAATAATAATAAAGATGGTTGTATGCATCGATCGATGCAGAGGCTAGGGTTATCCTCGTTTTCGAAAGAGAAAAAGTATGACAGGCTCATGACGCCTCGGTGAAGAAAGCTAATCATGTAAGTTTATATTAGCATTCCATAAGTAGCTAATTGACCCTAGGCAACCGACGAAAACTTTCCGATGATCAGCAGCTGCCTCCTATCTTTCCATAACATTTTCAGAAGGGCTACTGTTTGTTCTTTTCTCATATGAATGAAACTGATCTCACACCAGTAGTACTCATGGCATTCTAGTACACAGTGCACCAGTATGCAACAGTAGCGCAGCGGATAAATAGATTGTACGAATGTAATGGATATTGCATAATTACATGTCATAAAGCATTTATTTCCCAGAACAAGAGATTAAAAAAAAAACTGAACTATGAAGTTCTAGACCTCAGCAGCCCCGGAGGATGAGCAAAAAGTTCAGATGCTTCGCATTGGGGCATAGCATACAACGCAAATAAGGATTGTTTTCACTTAAGAATGTGTCGAGCAAGTAGCTGAAGTTTTCAACATTATTACATGAATCACTGTGTAAAAATACATAATAATTTTCTCAAGCAGTAGCCTGGCACGCTGGCACCACTAAACATAAATACTGTAAAACCAAGATGGATGGCAGCAATAGAAATCATTCCCGTGCCTTATTACAAACCAGTTCTTGTTCGAATAAGCAGAAATAATAACAGCAAGATGAATGACACTCGTCCCACAAATCTCCATTGTACAACAGAGATACATAATAGCTGCCTCGCCGATGACAATGACTGCAAACTCAAGCCACCAAAGAAAGGCTCATGCCACTCCGCTGGGTCTGCAACAGAAAAAATTTCATCAACTAAAAAAGTTAGAATTTGGTGCAGCTGATCGAGCACACGCTAAATGGCATGGAAGTGCGAACATAATATATTGGCAAGCTGAGGATGGTTCAATTACCGTGTTGTCCTGTAGTAGGATATTGGGATATGCTATAGTCTTGCCGCTTGAAGATTGCTTACGAAATCAGGATGCATGCCAATAAACTGTGTCTCTTTGAGGGATTTCAGATGTCCCAGCCCAGGGATGTCCCGCAGTTCGGCCAGGTTTATGATCACAAGTTCTTCAAGGCGGACCAAAGCTCCCTCGTGTATGCATATTTGGTTGACGTGTGGCAAATTCCACAAGGAAAGAATCTTCACATTTGGGAACCACGCTGGCTGGAAGTTTATCTCCTGTCCTGTATACGCGTTGCTTAGACGTATTTCTGTCAAATTTGACAATTCAGAGAGGCGTGGCACTGGGTTCTCTGAGAGCTGAGACCAAAATAGAGATATCATGTGAATGGCATCTCCGTTGGTTGAGAAAAATGGAGACTTCAAAGTTCCTTCAGAAAATCGCCCGTGCAATTCGAGCTTTTTAAGACAGTTTGACAATGTCAAAGTTTCGAGCTGAAGCACTTCGTCTTCGTTGCTGGCCATTATTTGTAATCTTGAGAGCTGGTGCATCTTTGACAGAGGCTTGCACAGTTGTGCACAGTGGATGCTCCTTACCCCAGAAATGCTAAGGGCCCTCAGCTGAGATAAACTTGCTAGTTTGGCAATGAATACTTTACTAGCTCGAACCAATCCCTCAAACGGATCCACAGGTTCAACACAGTAAAAAATTGACAATGTTCTATCCAGACATTTATAAATAAGAAGGTGCCGCAACTTCTTTAGCTTTCCAAACCCTTTTGGCAAATTCACACACTCTGCATCTTGAAGATTCAATGTTTCTAAGTTGTGAAGCTTCACGACCGATTTTGGGAGTATCTTCACTTTGATCTTGTCAAGGCCCAAATACTTAAGGTTGAATAGCTCACCAATTGAATCTGGAATAGTCTCAACAGGTAATCCTGATAGCTCCAACACAGCAAGGTACTTAGATTCTGAAGGAAACAATGAAGATGATGCCATGCTGGTGCTGAATGCTATGAACGTACGAAGCCTGCATTGACCTATGCTTGGTTGAGTGTCATTTTTGCATTGGAGCACCGACATGCGATGAGAATCTGACTTCACCTGTGTCACTCCATGACTATCATCGTAAGTCGTACTGAAACTCTCTCTGTTAGATTGGTAAATGGCTAATTCACGTACAAGATCATGCATTCGAAGACACCTGCTCCTGTTAAAACTGTTCCTCTCTACCACATGAAGCATGCTTCGTTGAACGAGCTGTGTCAGGTAACCTTCAGCAACATCTTCTAAACTGCAATTTCCAATTTGTTCAACAAACCCTTCAGCGACCCATAGTCTGATCAGTCTTTTTCTATGGATCATGTGGTCTTCTGGGAACATGGCACAATACAAGAAACAACTCTTCAAATAGTCGGGCAAGTATTTGTAGCTTAGATTCAGAATTTTCTCCACGCGACTTAGGTTCTCATTTTTGTGTAGCTCGGAAATAAGTTGCGCGTCAAATAGTTTCCACTCTGTAACATTCTGCGCCTTAAGAGACAATAAGCTCCCTATGGCCACAAGAGCTAATGGTAAACCATCACACCTCCCCACTATCAATTTACCACACTCTTGTAATGCTAATGGGCAGATGTGATTTTCAGTGCTTAGAAATGCCTTCCTGCAAAAAAGACGCCATGCATCCTCCTCCTCAAGAGGCTCCACTTTGATCCTGCAGCCATCAGGAGCTATTGAAGCAACTTCTTCAGATCTTGTTGTCATTATTATTCTGCTTCCCATTTTTGCATCGACAAGAACCTCTTTAATTTTTCTAAAGTCTTCAGCTGTCCAGATATCATCCAATACGATCAAGTATCGCTTTGTCTTCAGGAGTTCCTTCAATTCATCTTGTAACTCTCCACAGGTCATCTTCTCAGCATCGAATTCTTTATTGTCTTTAGAATAGATTTCTTTCAGCATTCTTCTCCAAATATCATCTAGTTTATAGGACTGGGAGACGGAAACCCATGCATGGCATTCAAAGTTGGATGCTTCATTTCTGAACACATTACTGACAAGAGTGCTTTTCCCGATACCACCCATACCCCACAAGGCAATGATTTGCAGATTTGGACAATTTTCCAAATTCAGTGACCCCATCAATATTTTTCTATTTTTATCAAATCCCACAAGTTCATCATCAGAGATTGAGTAATCATGTCCAGGAAGATACAGTTGCTGTTGCCTGTCATAATTTGTTACAAAAGTATCACCCACACTAGCTATTGGTTGAGTCCAATCTCTGTTTTGTTTCAGATGTGTAAGGGCTCGGTTTATTTTCTTAAGGCCAGTAGCAATTTCACCTAGTGTAAACAGATACTGGGGTTTCTTCAAGATTTTCTTCACGGAACCCCACCATGATCCTTTCTGATGGTGTTTGCCAACAACATACATAAATTGATCCACAATGTCTTCCATGTCATACGCCAATCTTCGGACTTGCCCTGTCCATGTTTCAGTGACTCCATCTGTCAAAGCTTTCCTTTCAATCTCCTTGATAAATGCTCGAATAAGCTGTAGGTCATTCCTTATCAGTGTCATGTTCTCTGAGAGTTTTGCAACAGACCTAGCGTAGTGAAGCGTTTCTGCTCCCACAGCTATTCCGATCTTTGTTGTGACAAGAAGAAGAGCAGCCTCCGCCATTTCTCTTCATGCAGTTTGACCTCAATATTTCTGAAAAAAGAGTTTTAGAAATTAACGTCCAATGTCGAATAACATAATGTCATCCTTACACATCAAATCTACATCAAAAAAACAAACATTTTACGTATCAAATACCGGAAATCCTAGCTAGTGAGATAACTTTGTAACAGTTGGGTGTTCTATAATGGCGAAGCAACATTACAGGTTTTTGATGATTATATGATTGCTTTACTGGGATGTTTGAAATGTACTCTCTCCGTCCCGAATTACTTGTCTTAGGATGTATCGATCTAGACACGTTTTAGTGTTAGATACATCCGTATCTAGACAAATCTACGACAAGTAGGAGCACTGCTTGTGCATTATAGAAGGGTGAAAATTGTACAATCTGCCAAAAGCTAGCATATAGAGTTGGGGAAACAAGAACGAAAAGTAAAAACAGCAACCCTCACACCCTATCGTATTAGCGAAGGACAATGGGTATGGCAATTATCCTAAAAAAAATCCAGTGAGATCCGGCATGTTTCCTGATACTTTACAACCTTTCTCTCTAGAATACAGTACTTCAATAATTGGTATCTTCGCGATATTAATATATTTCCTTTTTCAGACAGTACTTCAATACATATAGGCTTTCTTGAATTTTGGAGCATCCGCAAAGATGCCCTAGATCAGAAATAGGCAACTAAAAAAACAGAAATAGAAACATGGACCAATCAAAAATAGGATTGCAACAGCCATCAAATTGTAGTACTTTTTAACAGGGACAAATTCAGCTCGCAGATTTGGCCTCAGCAAACTGAAACCGCAGAAAGCTCAAATTCATCGTCATGCCATCACACATGTCTGGCTGCAGAAAAAAGTTCTCTCTTCTCAACGAGGAGGAGAAGAGGTAAGAGTAGAATAGACCTGCACCTGGACTCTAATCTGGAGCTTCTTCCTTTCTGAGCCAAAGATAGGAGAGATGTCTCCGAGCTGGGCGTGAGTCTGCAGCAAGTAGCAGTACGAGCAAAACTAGAGCAGGAACACTCTAGCTACCTCAGAGCCAAGTTGATCTAATCCATCATTTGCGATGATACATCACTCAACAACTCCTGGTTGGTCCGTCAGAAAACAACTCCAAGTTGCAGTATAGCAGCCTTTGTTACTCCATGATTAGCGCTAAACAATTACCCCTAACAACTCCCAAGAACCTAACCTCCACACTAAAGTTTGACGAAAGGGCTCTACGGTTGGTCTTGTCCTTGTGTGCTTCTCCTTGTCTACTTCCTTGTCCAACAACCGCATCTTATGTGTTCAGGATCAGGACCAGATACATTAACCTGTCAGTCATTAAGTATGCTCAGATAAACTAACAAAGTTATCCAATGTAAACTAAATTACAGAGGGATTCACTCATACGCATGGAGGTACAATAAATTCAGACATGTACTACTGAATATTGCCTCTCCTGCAATGTCTCTCGTCACCTGATCGAATGAAAGGATAACTACTCTGGAATTGTTCATCATGTATTTAGAAAATGTTCAGCATGTATACAAAAATTGTTCTTCATTTAATTTAAAAATATTTATCGTGTATTAAAAATTGTTCCTCTTGTATTTGAAAAATGTTCATGCAACTACAAAAAGTGTTCACGCATTTTAAATATGTTCGTCTATTTCAAAAAGTGTTCATCGTGTAACTAAAAAATGTTTACCATGTATTAAAAATTGATCATCATCTCTTTAAAAATGGTCACATAAGTAAAAAATATATTTGCACGTTTAAAAATGTTCATGTAATTTCACATTTTTAGTGCATGTATTCTGCGCATTAAAAAGGTATTTGTGTATTATCAAAATATAATAAAAAGGAAAGAGAAAAAATATAAAAGGACCAAGAAACACAAAAATAAAAGACTCGCACAAGTTTCAGGAGTGTACATGCATTATTTCAGGAGCACAAGTTTGTCATTGTTTGGAGTACAAGTTGGGTAAAAAAATCGCCGAAACCTATCAAGATTAGACTTACTTTTGAAGATATCGACGCGAGAAACACAACAATGAAGATAATTTATAACTTGGATGTTTGGTTTAAGAGATATTTCACTTTCAAAATTGAATCTGACAAAAAGAAGCATGTAAAACCAACCTTTCAATCTCCTCCAATGGAAACCCCATCAAAACTCGACAAGTCGCGCACATGCATTGTGCCACTTGTCGTCACTAAATAAGCTTGGGTGTAACCTAGAGATCTCGTTCGCCGCCGCCAACGCCCTCCTCTGCATCACCCCTTGCCGCCGTCAGCAACCCCGCGCGGATGCCGTTGAGGGTGGCGGCAAGGTCTTCGGTCGGGCTTCCCTCCTGGGAGAGGACCTAGGGTTCCAGGCGGCGGTGGAGTGGGCGGCGCCGTACCGACGGCGGGCGGCGTTTGCTGGAATTGTGGCCGCCTCCCCTCGGCTGCGTGGGTGGTGAGGCGACGGTGGACCAGGGTGTCCTGCGGTGAGGCCCCCCCCCCTCCCGGCGACTCTCTGCGCCAGATCTGAAGACGAGCTCCCGTCGCTTGCAGCCGCCTTCTCCGCGTCAGGTTCGGCCGGATCCGGCTGTTTGCTGAGTGGCTGTGGAGTGGGGATCCCTGGATCGAGGTAACCCCTTGGCCGGCGGCACTCCAGGCGCTGCTCTCCTTCTTGATGGTGACGTTTCACTAGTAGAAAACAGGGCTTTGGTCCAGGGCTGAAAAGGGCATTAATCCCGGTTCTCTTACGAACCGGGACCAATGGGTGCATCAGTCCCGGTTCGTGAGGCCAGGGCGCCGGGCGGGCCTCGGGGGCCATTGGTCCCGGTTCGTCTGACCCCTTTGGTCCCGGTTCCAGACACGAACCGGGACCAAAGGGCCTCGCTCCTGGCGCAGCACCTTTAGTCCCGGTTGGTGGCTGGAACCGGGACTACAGGTCAGTCTTCTGTCCCGGTTCTAGCCACCAACCGGGACTAAAGAGATGCCTATATATACTCGCCCTTGCCCACCCTCTCCTCTGTTTTTTGGCCGTGTGGGAGGTGTGCATGCGCTGCTCTGTTCTCCCTTCTATGCATGCACATGAGGTGTTCGATGAAATGCTCGAGCCACACTTAAGCTTTCTCCTCTCCAAGCTCCATTTTCCTCAAGATTTGTCTAGGTTTGGCGGTCCGTCCCGTCCCGTCCCCGTCCTCACCGCCGTCGATCGCCCGGGCCGATCTCGTTGCCGGCACCACCGTGGTGAGCCTCTTTTTCTTATCTTCTTTCTAAAAGAAAAAAAATTCTTACTTGTATGATTTAGATAGATACTTGTATAATTTTCTTACTTTTATTATTGTTTGTTATTATATAGTGCCATGGTTTTGGTATCCGCCCCCGTCGGCCCTCGTCCTGTCTATGATTCGGATGTGGTATATATATTATCTTTTATTATGATTTGTTTCATTTAGTGTTTATGACAATTATGCCGACCAACGTGACATAGATGTTTTTATCTAGGAGGTATGTGAACCGGAAATTCCAACCGACCCTCTTGTCGAGAGGTTAAATTTAGTTGAAAAAGAAAACAATTACTTGAATAAAAAATTGAAAAGAATTGAGGATGAGAAGATGGAATTGGAGTTGCATGTTGCCGATGTCGTCGATGATCACATGATCAAGATGGATGCAATGCGCTTAAAGATTAGAAAGATTAGAAAATATGCCATTCATAATGAGGCTTGTTATCATTATGCCGTTGAATCAATTGTTACCTTAGTTGCGATTATGATCGCATTTGTTGTTGCATTTAAATGTTTTTCATAGTTTCAATGTATGTTTTAATTAGATGCTCTAGAGAGCTATATGTTGTTCTATGAGAACTATATATGTATGAACTTTATGTATTTATTTTTTCAGTAATAACATTTGATCACTACAGTACTTTGGTTTTAATGTGATGATGAACTTGTATAAATTTGGTCACTTCTGTATTCATGATGTTCTGTAATGGTTTTTGATACACTTAATTATATAATGCACGCAGATGAACCGGCAATGGATGTACGGTGACCGACGCACCTCCGAGTACATTGATGGCATGCATAATTTTCTCGAAGTGGCTGAGGCAAACAAGCAGAATGGTTTTATGTATTGTCCATGTACTGTCTGTGGGAATACGAAGGATTACTCTGACTCGAAAACCCTTCACTTGCACCTGCTTGAGAAGGGTTTCATGCCACACTATAATGTTTGGACCAAGCACGGAGAAATAGGGGTTATGATGGAAGACAACGAAGAAGAAGAGGATGATGACAACTATCCCCCTGAATACGGTGATACTGCAACGGGGGAAGCTGAAGATCAAGATGAACCAGACGATGTGCCCGATGATGATCTTCGCCGGGTCATTGTTGATGCACAGAGAGAATGCGAGAGTGAAAAGGAGAAGTTGAAGTTCGATCGCATGTTAGAGGATCACAAAAAAATGGTTGTACCCAAATTGCGAAGATGGCAACACAAAGCTCGGTACCACACTGGAATTGCTGGAATGGAAGGCAGAGAATGGTGTATCTGACAAGAGATTTGAGAAGTTACTGAAAATAATGAAGAACAAGCTTCCAAAGGATAACGAATTGGCTGACAGTACGTACGGAGCAAAGAAGGTTCTCTACCCTCTAGGATTAGAGGTGCAGAAGATACATGCATGCCCTAATGACTGCATCCTCTACCGCGGTGAGTACGAGGATTTGAATGCATGCCCAGTATGCGGTGATTGCGGTATAATATCAGACGATATGACCCTGGTGATGTTGAGGGCGAGCGCCCCAGGAAGAGGGTTCCTGCCAAGGTGATATGGTATGCTCCTATAATACCACGGCTGAAACGTCTGTTCAGAAACAAAGAGCATGCCAAGTTGATGCGATGGCACAAAGAAGACCGTAATAAAGACGGGAAGTTGAGAGCACCCGCTGACGGGTCGCAGTGGAGAAAAATCGAGAGAAGGTGGGGGGACTTTGCAGGTGACGCAAGGAACGTATGGTTTGGTTTAAGTGCAGATGGCATTAATCCTTTTGGGGAGCAGAGCAGCAATCATAGCACCTGGCCCGTGACTCTATGTATCTATAACCTTCCTCCTTGGTTGTGCATCAAGCGGAAGTTCATTATGATACCAGTGCTCATCCAAGGCCCTAAGCAACCCGGCAACGACATTGATGTGTACCTAAGGCCATTAGTTGAAGAAATTTTACAGCTGTGGAATGGATAAGGCGTACGTGTGTGGGATGAGCACAAACAGGAGGAATTTGACCTACATGCGTTGCTGTTTGTAACCATCAATGATTAGCCTGCTCTTAGTAACCTTTCAGGACAGACAAACAAGGGATACCACGCATGCACGCACTGTTTAGATGATACCGAAAGTATATATTTGGACAAATGCAGGAAGAATGTGTACCTGGGACATCGTCGATTTCTTTCGACCAACCATCTCTTAAGAAAGAAAGGCAAGCATTTCAAAGGTGAGGCAGATCACCGGAAGAAGCCCGCCCTCCGTACTGGTGATGCCATACTTGATATGGTCAAGGATTTACAAGTAATCTATGGAAAGGGTCCTGGCGGACAATCTGTTCCGAATGATGCTGAGGGACGCGCACCCATGTGGAAGAAGAAATCTATATTTTGGGACCTACCCTATTGGAAAGACGTAGAGGTCCGCTCTGCAATCGACGTGATGCACGTGACGAAGAATCTTTGCGTGAACCTGCTAGGCTTCTTGGGCGTATATGGGAAGACAAAAGATACACCGGAGGCACGGGAGGACCAGCAACGTGTGCACGAAAAAGACGGCATGCATCCAAAGCAGTATGAAGGTCCTGCCAGCTACGCTCTTACCAAAGAAGAGAAGGAAGTCTTCTTTGAATGCCTGCTCAGTATGAAAGTCCCATCTGGCTTCTCGTCGAATATAAAGGGAATAATAAATATGGCAGAGAAAAAGTTCCAGAACCTAAAGTCTCATGACTGCCACGTGATTATGACGCAACTGCTTCCGGTTGCATTGAGGGGGCTTCTACCGGAAAACGTTCGATTAGCCATTGTGAAGCTATGTGCATTCCTCAATGCAATCTCTCAGAAGGTAATCGATCCAGATATGCTACCAAGGTTAAAGAATGATTTGGTGCAATGTCTTGTCAGTTTCGAGCTGGTGTTCCCACCATCCTTCTTCAATATCATGACGCACGTCCTAGTTCATCTAGTCGACGAGATTTCCATTCTGGGTCCTGTATTTCTACACAATATGTTCCCCTTTGAGAGGTTCATGGGAGTCTTAAAGAAATATGTTCATAACCGTGCTAGGCCAGAAGGAAGCATCTCCATGGGCCATCAAACAGAGGAGGTCATTGGGTTTTGTGTTGACTTTATTTCTGACCTTAAGCCGATTGGTCTCCCTCAATCGCGGTATGAGGGGAGACTGACTGGAAAAGGCACGCTAGGAGCGGATGCAATAATATGTAGGGACGGGCATTCTTGGGCTCAAGCACACTACACAGTTCTACAGAATTCTACCTTGGTGACCCCGTATGTCAATGAACACAAGAATTTTCTGCGCTCCAAACACCCGGAGCAGTCTGACGACTGGATTACATGTGAACACATCAGGACTTTCGGCAGTTGGTTGCAAACACATCTCATGGGTAACAACATTGTTGGAGATGAGTTGTACTCGTTGGCCAGGGGACCATCTTCGACTGTATTGACTTACCAAGGGTACGAGATAAATGGGAATACATTTTACACGATCGCCCAAGATCAAAAGAGCACCAACCAAAACAGTGGTGTCCGCTTTGATGCAGCAACCAACAGGAGAAAGGACACATATTATGGTTACATAGTGGACATATGGGAACTTGACTATGGACATGATTTTAAGGTCCCTTTGTTTCGGTGCAAATGGGTCAATCTGTCAGGAGGCGGGGTACAGGTAGACCCGCAGTACGGAATGACAACAGTGGATCTCAACAATCTTGGGTACACAGACGAACCATTCGTCCTAGCCAATGATGTGGCGCAGGTTTTCTATGTGAAGGACATGTCTACCAAACCGAGAAAAAGAAAACATAAGGAAGCGAATACATCATACGATGAGTCAAAGCGCCACATAGTTCTTTCAGGGAAAAGAGACATCGTGGGAGTGGAGGGCAAGACAGACATGTCTGAAGATTATGAAAAGTTTCATAAAATTCCTCCCTTCAAAGTGAAGGCTGACCCAAGCACCCTGTTAAACGATGAAGATTATCCATGGTTACGGCGCAATAAGCAAGGGACACACGCGAAGAAAAAGTGAAGACAGCGCCACGGCCGTCAGCGGACTCCACCGCCTCAGCAACAGCGGAAGAGAGCCACCGCCGCTCCGGCGGCTAGCAGTACACAAGGTGGTGCAAAGAAATTCAAATTTGGTCCAAGCCTCAAGCCTCTTGCCAAGTTACCATATGAGCTGACTGACAAGGAAACCGATGAGGTCGTGGCTGTCGATGTGAAACGCCAATTTGCATGGAAAGTTGCACCTCCAAAGGAAAAATAGATCCGGTAAAGGCGAATCGCACTCTGGATGCCCTTACGCGACCACCTCCGCCTCCGCCGCTATCAAACTATGACCGCATTATTGCAAAGACATATGACGAAGCTATGAGTCGGTCGAGAAGTAGCAGTACTGGTGCAAGAAGTGGGAAAACAATTCCCCAGCTCGGCGAACAGGAAAAGCAATCCTGCCCCCCGCTCAAGGTGTTTACCGATACCCCGGGGGTAGCGGCCGTTGCTCCTGGTTTCAATCCTGGTGATTACCTAGGCGATGATGTACAGTTGGAAATCGCTAAGGTAGACACCTTTAAATACCAGCACGGGGAGCGTCTCGTCAGAAGTGATGATCTGGAACGAGATCTACCAACGATGATGCGAAGATTACATAAATGGTACTTGGAAACCTGCAAGGAAGGGACGGGCAGTATCTTGGTGGGAATTAAGGATAAGCACGACTTCGTTGGAGCCGACTCGATCTACGTTGAATTTGACGAACTCTTTCAGTTATACAATCAAGCCGCCCTCGACAAAAGTGTCGTGGGTTGTTATTGTCTGTAAGTATTATTTCTGTAATTAAGTCTCTAGCTCAGCTCGTTCATTGCATGTATATAATTATCCTCACTATATTATGCAGATTGAAGATCATCGTATTTAAAAGTGCACAAATCTATGACATTGGGTTCATTAACCCAAATATCGTAAATGAATGGTCGATACAGAACATCCCCGAGGAGACTGAGAAAATCTTGCTAATGTCGTTCCTTCGACAGCAAAACAAAAGGGAAATACTCTTTCCTTACAACTTCAAGTGAGTGTTACTGTCTTCTGCATATTCTGTTTCGCTGACTCGAGATTAAGCGTAATTGATGAGTTATGCGCGCGCAGGTTCCACTTTATTCTGCTAGCCATTCAGCTTGACGAGGGAGCAGTAACTGTCTTGGACTCGAGACGTAAAGAGGCTACGGAGTATGCGGACATGATTGAAATGCTCCAGAAGTAAGTTCAATCATTATCGCACTATATCGTCAACTTTCGTTTATTTCCTGATATCAAGTAATCATTTTCTTTGCCGGACAGGGTTTGGAAAGAGTTCATCATGCGGGTTAAGGGTGAATGGAGACCGGAGCTGCGATTTAAACAGCCCAGAGTAAGTAGTACTACCTAGTTCCGCGCATCGCTCATTGATTCTAGTTTCAATACCATTATCATGGTTGATTATCATTTTGATTTAACTCTATTCTCGTAAAGTGCATGTGGCAGCAACCCGGAACTGAATTATGTGGATACTACGTTTGCAAGTTCATTCACCAAAAGACCACTGGGAGGGGCTTCACTAAACAACAATTTGAAGTACGTAAACAATATTCATAATTTTATTTTATCACCATCAATTGTGTCGATTTCATTCATATATATATATATTGACCCCCCCTTCTTTAAATTAGACCTGGCAGAAGCGGGACGTACTCCTACCAGCTGATCGCCTACGCGCAATTCAAGAGGAGTTGGCGGGATTCTTTGTTGACCACGTCATTCCTGAAGACGGAGAATGTCATCGGAAATTGCAAACTAGTTGAATAGATATATGCATCAACGTGTACTATCTGTAGTAGCGTCGAATAGATATACGAAAACTTGTTGTTCGACCAACAAGCACGGAGAAAGAGAGGTCACTTCTCTCTATATATTGATCATGCATGACGATGTTGTGTAATTAATGGTTCCTTCATTGCTTACTAGCTAGCGTCGAGTTCTCTCTATATGTAGTAGCTAGCGTCGACCAAGCACGGAGAAAGAGAGGTCACTTCTCTCTATATGTAGTACCTAGCTAACACAATATGAAACCCCTAAACCCCCCCCCCCCTTTAAAAAAAAACCAATGCCTTTTAGTCCCGGTTGGTGTTACCAACCGGGACTAAAGGTCCTCCTGCCTAGGCGCCCCACAACGTCCATGTGGATCACCTTTAGTCCCGGTTTGTGTTACCAACCGGGACTAAAGGTCCTCCTGCCTGGGCGCCCCACAGCGTCCACGTGGAGCACCTTTAGTCCCGGTTCGTAAGCCAACCAGGACTAAAAGTGATGGGCATTTGTCCCGATCGTTTTCTCCCGGTTCCAGAACCGGGACTAAAGGCCCTCTGGAACCGGGACTAATGCCCTGTTTTCTACTAGTGTTTAGGTTCACCTCCCCCTCCTCCTCTTCCCCTGCACCAGGGTAAAAGCCCGCAACTTCGGTTGGGCGGTGGCGGCAACATGGCAGTGCCGTTACCTTCTTGAAGGCATCGTTTTGGGTCTGTTGGGAGGCGCGTAGGCTGCTGCGTGCTTCCGGTGCTTCTGGTGGCAGCTTCTTCTTCCTGTGGTGACTCTTCGCCATGGACGACTGGTTCCCTCCTGGCCGCCGTGCTCACCTCCGTGTGGTCTTGTCTGTCCGGCGGATCGACGCCCATGACCTGGGCAAGAGGGGATAGTGGTTCCCTCTTCGACGACTGGGACGTGACGGTAGTTGTGAGATGGTGGCCTTGGCATGCTCCAGTTCCTCCTGGTGGCTACGTTGCTACAATCATTGCCTTGTCTTCTTGGGACAATCCTAGCCCATTGCTTGCGTCTACGACATGCTTCAATTTTGTGGGCGGCAGCTTGTGTTCGCTGTTGCTTGGTGGGGTGGTCGCGCCCATTACCATCCTCCTGCCTGGCATTTCGAGCTTGCTCTCGGGGAGCAGTTCCTCTTTGTCGCCAGCGCGGCGTCACTCAAGCCTGTGCGTGAAGACTTGGCCCTCGTTGGTGGCGGCGGCTTTCAATCTTGTTGGCTTCGGGTGCAGTATGATCCTTTCCGGTGGTGCGATTCCCCTCAAGCACTTAGATCTTCAAGCTGTAGCCTTTTTTCTTCTCTGTTCATAGCGTTTTTGCTTTCCTTCAACTCCTTGTATCGGCCGTTGTGGGGTTGCATCCCTGCTTTCTTTTCTTTCCTGTTGTATGGCTTGATTTCGTTGTAATCCTGGCCGATTGATGGCTTTATTAATTCAAAGTCGGGCTATGCTCGAGCCCTACTTGAGCTTGGGTGTAACCTTTGCAAAAGGTAACTCTTAACTAATGATTACCTAGTTTCTTTGCTTGCGTTTGTTTGTTTCCGACAACCCCACATGCATGCACATCCCTCTCTGCATATATGGAAAGCCTTTATGAAAGCATCTCCAATACATGATGTAGATGTATAAATAATTACTTTTTACATCTTCGAGGCCTAAAAACGATGCTCCAATAGATGGTGTAGATATAAAAAAATTACATCACCTCCTCCAAGTGATGTAAAATACAACACTTAGAGATGCAAATTTGTATCTCCACTTCCCAGGTGATGTAAAACGGTCGGTCGCACGCGAACGCCCAATTGCCGAATATGAAAGTTCCACCCCACACACCCAACGCCCGCCAGTCTCCGCCGCCGGTGATTTTTGCCCGGAAACGCCGCCGCCGCCCGCCCATCCATCTACGACCCCGCCGTCAGACGCGTCGCCGCCGCCGATTTGATTTCGCCCCGTCGACGACGACGCGGCCGATTTGGATCTCGTCGGAGCTCCGGCGGCCATAATGGATGTAGAAGCTGTCGACCGCCTTCTGGTACCCGTTGCCTGCCGCTGGAGCACAAAGGGGAAGCCACGCGACCACCGCAACTCGGCGCGTCTTCAATTGTTGCCACCGCCGACGCCTCATCGCAAGCGGCGTTCTCCGGCAGCCACGCGGCCGTCCAGAGGTCGTCTGCAGCCGCCGCCCACCCCAGACAGGCTTCGTGCCGCCTATCAACTCTTCGACCCGCCGCCGGCCGGTTTCCTCCACCTCGCACGCAACGTGTGTTCGAGCAAATTCCCCCAAGGTAAAAATCATGCAAACTATGAGTTTTTTATCGGGCATGAAGATATACTATGACGGTAATTTCTATATTGTAGATGAGCTCGTGTGACTCCTCTTTCATGGACAATTCCTCGTCGGATGAGGAATTTGATTTGACCGAAGAAGAGGACATTGCTATGCTAGTGGCGATGCACAAGAGGAAGAAGCCGAAGCACGGTGGTTCTGTCATTGGCCGAGAGTTCATTCGGAGAGAACGGGTCCAGGCACGAGAGGTTGATGCGCAACTATTTTGGTACACCACCTATTTTTTCCAGAGAGGTACTTTCATCGCCGGTCCAGGATGTCCAAGATTTGTTCATCCACATTTGCAATTCCGTGAAGCAGCATGATCGATCCTTCGAGCTGAGGACGAATTGTGCCGGTTTGCTTGGACATAGCACCGAGCAGAAGGTTACTGCTGATTTGCGCATGATGGCCTATGGTGTTCCGATAGATTACATTGATGACAATTTTGGCGATGGCAGAGAGCACTTCTATCTTTTATGTCAAACAATTTGAAAAGACTATGATAGAAGTGTTTGGTCCACAGTACTTGAGAGAACCCAATGCTCAAGATACTCAGAGTCTTTTGGATATGAACAAAGCCCGTGGGTTTCCAGGTATGCTTGGGTCCATCGGTTGCATGCATTGTAAGTGGAAGAATTGTCCTAAAGCATGGCATGGACAGTTTAATGGATGCTCGAAGGATGCCACCATCATTCTTGAGGCCGTTGCCGATCAAGAAACATGGATTTGGCATTCATATTTGGGAATGCCTGGATCTTGCAACCATATCAATGTGCTCGACCAGTCACCTCTTTTGCCAAGTTAGCCAATGGAGAAGCTCCACCGGTGACCTTCGAAGCAAATGGCCGCACATAAAACTATGGGTACTACCTTGTGGATGAGATCTACCTAAGGTGGAGTACTTTTGTCAAGCCAATCCAACCCCCCCAAGGTAAGAAAGAACTCTACTTTCACAACTAATGCTCAAGCGGCGGCTAGGAAAGATGTTGAGAGAGCATTTGGGATTTTGCAATCTCAATTTACTATTGTGCGAGGACCATCTAGATTCTGAGATAAAAAAAACCTTTGATACATCATGACTGCTTGCGTGATCATGCATAACATGATTATTGAGAATGAGCGTGGACATAATTTGGATTACACCTTCTATGATCTCATGGGCATACCGTTGTGCGGATGAGAAAAAGGAGCGAATCAGACGTTTCATGAAGCTGTACAATAAAATTAGAGACTCCGATACACACGATGAACTTTACAAAGATTTGATGGAGGGGTACTGGAAATGGCATTGCGAAAGAACCGCCTAGTTTCATTCTTATTCTTTGTTTGTTGTATTGGGCAAACACTTTGTTGTATTTGTATTGCATTTGGTGTTGTGAATTTGATGAATTGTGTAATAATTTGATATTGTGGACATGTGAAATTTTAAGTTTTAATTTGGGATGTTTTTATTTCAAATTGTGCAGCTGGAGTGCGGCTGAAATGCTACTGTACAGCGGCTGCCGCGCGGCCATTAGCCATTTTTACATCATCTGTTGGAGTTAGAGTTTTACATCACCAAATATACTTTATCTGTTGAAGTTGAATCTTTTTTACAGATGTAAAAAGCACTTTTTATTGATGTAAATTATACAACATCCACTTTTCTATACCTATTAATAAAGGGGCTATTGCTTCTGCGGTACGTCATTAAAATTCCCACCCAAACTTGCTCATTACCCATCAATGCTACCTATAAGTAACAAAAAAAACGTTTTGCAGGGAATCCCCTGACTGGGCCGGCCCACGCAGCACGGACCTACTAGACTGCGCTCTATGCGCGGGAGAAGAAGCAGCGCGCATGTTTGGGCCGGCCCATGTGTGGTCGGCCTGTTTTTTTGGTTTCATTTTTATTTTTATTTTTATTTTCAGGTTTCATTTTTTTATACATTAAATAATTTGGCACTTCAAAAACTTCTAACATTTAAAAAAAAAGCGAATTTTGAAATAAAATGTTCAAGAAAACATAAATAGTTTGTGAATTCAAAAAATGCACGGGATTTTTCTAAAAATGTTCCCATATTCAAAAAATGTTCGCAATTTTGATAAAAATGTTCGTAAAATCAAAAAAAGTCCATGATTTTGAAAACAAATCTGTGTATATGAAATTGAAAATAAATGTTTGCTAATATAAAAAAAATTCAGGAATTTTAAAAAATGTTCTAAAACTTTAAAAACAGTTCGTGAATTAAAAAAGAGTTTATTGATTCATAAAATGTCTATTGATTGAAAAATGTTCATGCATTTCAAAAAATATTCGTGAATTTCAAAAAAAAATCACCAATTTCAAAAAAAATGTTCGTCTATTCTAGAATTGTTCGCCGATTCAAAAGAAAATGCTTAAAAAATGTTCACAATATAAAACAATGTGCACAATTTTAAGAAAAATGTTTGCAAACAGTAAAAAAAGTTCACGATTTTTAAAAATATTCCCAAATTTGTAAAAATGTTTACGAATGATAGAAGGTATGTAGTTAAACAGTAATGCTTATGAGTCTTAATGACAATATACCCGTGTGAATTTTGGAGAATTAACTGCCGGGGTAGATCAGAATATTATAGTATGTTTTTTAAAAAACGTTTCTTGAAATTCAGAATAATTCTTTGAATTACCAAGTTTTTTGACAACCACGATATTTTTTAAAAATGTGAACATTGCTTCAATTTGTAAATAAATTTCAAAAAGGTACATTTTCTTGCATTTGAGAACAAATTTTTAAAATCATGCGATGAGATGTGAACAAAATTTGGTCGTTGCCATTGGAGATTATAATTATTTTTTTCTCCCGTTGGAACGCACGGGCCCTTTTGCTAGTACATGTTTAAATTTGCATCACGGAGAAAAAAAAGCATCTCTAGCAGATCCCGCTAGAGATGCTAGCAAATCCCGCAAAAACCCCTAAAAAAAGTAGATCCCGCGAAAAAGGCCATCCAATAAATTAACCGCCGATTTAGAGGATGAGTGCGATTTTTCTGCCCCGAACAGATCCAACAAAATCGCTCGTCCCGTAATTTTTTTTTTGCGGGATCCTGCGTAGTCTGGGTCTTTTCTGTCATATCTACGGGAGCCGCCCCTCTTTTTGCCGTTTCCCGTATCCTTGGCGCGAAGTCCATTTTCGCCCGCTTTCGTTCCCGTCTCACTCGTCACCGCCGCCACGTCTCTACCAGCCGGTTCTTGCTGCCCCTGACTGCCCTGCGCCGTTCATTAGCTCCGCCGCCCCGCTGGAGGCCTCGCGGTACCATAAAAAAAATTACTGGTCTCCCGTAACAGCCTATTTGGTAAACACTCGGGCAGGGAAATGGGAGTTTGTACAAGGGTGTTTATAAAAGGATTAGGCATGAGAAGTAGATTTTTACTCACATTCCCTTGTTTGGCATATGATGGGAATTGGCGTGGGATAGAACTCTGCTCATAAATTAACAGGGTACCCCTGGGAAGAAATCAGTGGGAATTGGTTTTCTCAACTCCCAGTCCCCTTCCCACTTAAACTTTCATTCCCTCTAATCAAACAGTGGACTTTTAATCTTCTCACCTCTCAACTCTTATTCTCCATCTCTAATTCTCCCGAACCAAACACGCTGTAAAGGTATTTTACGGGGCGCGGGTAGTGTAGCCTCAGCAAAAATGTCAAAACAGACCCCTAAGCCTAAAGCGGTACATTACGTAAAGAGCCCTCCAATCAAAATTCTCACATCATCTCATCCCCTTCTGCCCCCACCACCGTACCAGTGCCTCCTTCGCCGCCGGCGTCCCACGCCGGAGCCGCCGCAGTCGCCACTGTCCCTCGCTGGAGTCACTGCCTCCGCCGCGTCCTCTACCTTCGTCTCACGCCGTGCCTCTTCTTCTCTCGTCCCCATTCTCGGGGTGAGATTTCAGCGGGCGCAGCGAAGGGGAGGGGAGATCCAGTCGGCGGAGAGGAGGAGGAGCGAGGTGGTCCAGGCCACGCATGCATCAGCATTCAGCAGTCATACTCCCCACGCCAGACACGCCCATGTCTGGCTGCTGCTGATCGGACGCCGTCGTGCACACAAGGTGTTTGAGGTAATGTCCCTTAATTTTTGTATGAAGAATCATTTTGCTATGACATCATGGAGTGTGGCAACTTGTCCCGTTGAAATTTAAGCATGTTCGTTGTCAATACTCGTATTTTGGTGTGTAATCTTCTTTTGTGGTATAGCAGCACACTGATATTACTGTTAATTATCTTCGGAATAGACGAGAGTATAGAGTAGTATCTATTTAGCAGTCAACAAGCAACACAATATTACTGTTACTAGTAGTTTGCAATTATCATGGTGGCCTTCTGTGCATGTTAGAAAAGTGCACACTGATAATTAACCTTCTGTGGCCTTCTGTGGCCATCAAGGAGTAAGTGATTTAGATACACTGATACACTGAGTAAGTGATATAGTTTGCAATGGAGATTGTTGAGGATGTGACTCATGCTAGATGGACTCCAAGGATTGTCAGAAAAGCCTAATGATGGTGCTTATATCTGATTATCACCATCTGTAAGACTGTAACCATTCAATTGCAGCATATGTATTTGGTAGAAAAGCATAAAAAGTATCTGGTGTTTGATGACAATCACAATAACTCAAAATAATTCTCTTTGCTGACATGTGCTGTTCTTGCCTACTCGCGCTTTTTGTCGCAGCGTGGGTGAGCTGCGGAGGCCCCTCTCAGGTCTCGAATTGAGATCAGCAAAAGCACGGGGAGACCAGTGTGGGTACAGTTCATTGGATCAGCAAATGCGTTGGGAGACACGTGTGGGTACGGGCCTTCAAGATGTTTGCGACGGTAGCACGATGGGCTGCGAAGAAGGGGAAGCCCAAGATGGCGCCGATCGAGCTTACGACGTCGCCAGAGCAGGCACAGTCCATAACCCGCACCATCTTTGATGCCGTCAAGGAGCACGGCCCCCTCACCATCTCTGATGTTTGGGAGCACGTCAAGGTGCAGGCTCTCTCTTGCTACTAATACTTTTCGTTTCATCTCCACACACAACCTGTTTGGTCGAACGTCTGTCTGCCAACTTCCATGGGGGGACAGTGTATTCTTAGTTCTTGCAACGGATTAAAGCGTTAGTTTGGATCACTTGTCATTTAGAATGTGCCTCGTGTGTTCATTTTCTTCAGGATGTAGGACTGAGGGGTTTGACAAGCAAGAGGCAGATGAAGATCATGCTGCGGTGGATGAGAGAGAAGCAGAAGGTCAGGCTCATCTGCGACCATGACGGACCTCACAAACAGTTCCTCTACACGACATGGTTTACCAACCCCAATAATGCACCGCAGAGGCCCAAGAGGGAGCTCAACAGGGAGCATCCTAAGGCATGCCGCATTCATGTTAACTGATTTAGGGCATATTTGGTTTACACATTTCTCAAGGTTTTTCCTGGATCTGTAGACAAAGCTGTTAATCATATTAAGATGCTTATAGCTGAAATATTGTGAATGGTGCCCGATTGTGAATTATCCATAAATAAATAACCTAAAACAGTTTTTTTTTTCCTTTTGTCAGTTCTGATTTTGCCTTCTTTAGTGTTTCTTGTTGAAACTAGTTACTAGTGTCGGTGTTCTTGAGGACATTTGCCTCGGCCTTCTTCGATTGAAAGGAATGTGGTTTTAACTGCTACTCCCTCCGTTTCTTAATATAAGACCTTTTAGAGATTTAAATACGGACTACATATAGATGTATATAGACGCATTCTAGAGTGTAAGTTCATTCATTTTGCTCCGTATGTAATCTATATTGAAATCTCTAAAAAGACTTATATTTAGGAACAGAGGAAGTATTAACTTTGGCAAGAACCTTATTTTAAATGATGGGGTTATATCTGATTATCACATCTTTAACCATTTGTAGGTCATGTATCCAGTAGAAAAGCATAATAAGTGTCTAACGTCTGATGACAATCATAGTAACTTCAAAAATATTTTTAGTAATTAAAACATGTTAGTTTGCAGAACACGATGGTTTCTGCTCTCAACTACACCCAACTACAACTACTTGTTCTGGTTCAGGCTGAATACGACGGTTGCTCCCATGTTATGGTTTCAGGCTGACAAATTGTATGCAGATTGGCACATCCTTCTCCAAACAAGCAGAAAAAAAAAACTCTCGTTAACTTTTCCGGCCCAGAACCGTACTAAGAGACATAGACATTAACCAGTTTTGCCATCTCCTGACATGATTCGTACCGTGGTCAGCAAGGATGTGTCACTGAAACCCTACCACTAGGCCATTGCCCAGTTCTCACATGTCAAATAAACCTGCACAACTGCTACTGAATATTATCCCTCTTGCAATGTCTCTCACCTGATCCCTCCTTCCGCCGGTGGAACTCCCGATCTCCAACCTTCCTCCTCGCCACCACATGAGGCCGCTGCCCACGGCGCAGTCAAGGACTGTGGCAGCGGGGCTTGCGCTGCTCCTCTCGATCTGGGGGCGGAGAGCTTGGATCTGCTGTAGGAGATATGCCCTAGAGGCAGTAATATCAGTTACTTTGTATCTCCGAGTTTGTAATGAATGTTTATATTTCATGCTATAACTGCAATGATTCTCGAGTCTGCAATAACCACGAGGCTCGGAAGGAAACTCATGTGCACGTGTGGTATAATAAACGGTAAAATGTGTTCCTAGTCTTGCCTCTAAGACTGGCTCAAGTATTGCATGATGATCCTGTTTTCCTGATCATGGGCATGTCAATGCCGGCAATTTTGAGGGCACAATGTTAGTAGAACACTTGTGTTGAATCGACCCGAATTGATGTTATGCTATGAGATACATTCGTCACAAGTTAATGGTTAATAACACAGAGATAGTTAATGTTTGCATAATTTCTTAGACCATGAGAGTATCGAGTTACTTCGTACTTGCTTCGTGAACTTTGGGGTTTGTTAAACATCATCCGTAAATGGGTGGCTATTACGGCAGCTTCCGGGTTCACGGAAAGGTATGACAGAAACGAGATAGCTCAAGATTGGGATTTGCTCCTCCGACGATGGAGAGATATACTCGGGCCCTCTCGGTGTTATGGTATCCATCATCGTCTGGCCAGACACATCGTGATTTGATCACTGGGATGCCGGAATGTAGAAACGAGTAAAGAGAACAAAACCGGTAACGAGGTAACTTGCATAGTGGACAAATTGTTGATCCACGGGGATGCATTAAAACTCACCTCGGGTATTTGTAATATATCGTGAAGCAACAGGAATAGCACATGGCAACTGGAGGTTCACTCGAGTATTCATTCGTGTGGGTATAAGGGTCAATATGGGTGTCCACAGCTCCGATGTCGATCATTGATCGGAAAGAGTTCCGGTAATGTCTATACTTCACCGAACCTATAGGGTCACACGCTTAAGGGTCATCTATCTGCTGAATACTGGACAGGGAGTCTGAGAGAAAATCACCGAAAAAGTTTCGGATGAAACGGAAACGTTCCGGAGAGGATATCGGAATAGTTCCGATAAAACTGAAAAGTTGTTTCAGGGTATTCCATTAAGTCAAATTGGTTCCGGCACATGTCTGGAAATTTTTGAAGGGTGCCAGAATCATTCTGGAAACTTCTGGGATTTTTCCGGAGGAAAAACTGGAAATGTTCCAGAGCAGCCGGAACCGCTATAGTTGCTTTTCGCTGAAGAAAAACATTGTTCCGGAATTATTTCGGAATGCGTTCAAAATTGTTTCAGTGGGTACTGGAATTGTTCTAGGCACACAGAAATAATTTGGGATTTAACGGACGCAGAAAAATGTCTTCGTGAATAGTGAAAGTGCTTTTTGGATTACTTTTTTGGAAAGCCACCTTTTTGGGCTTTTGCTTAAAAGATCTTGGGGTATGAAATGGCTGGATAGGATCCCCCTTTGGGGGACCCACTAGGGGTGGCCGGCCACATGAGGGCTCCCTCCATGGAGCCCCTCTTGTTCCTTGGTTTCACCTTTATGCCCTTGTGGAAGGACTTCATTCATGTGCACTTTGGGTTTTATTGTAAAACCACCCTACCCCTTGGTTTTCCTATAAATAGAGGTGGAGGGGCTGCCTCCACACTCACTCCTTACTCTCATACACATGCCATAGAGATTTCTGGCTTCTCTCTCCCTCCCACGAAATAGTTTCGTAGAGCCGAAAGGCTGTCTGGGTTCCGGCAGGAACTAGCTCTGGACGGCGAAGCCCTGCCGGATAGTTGACACCGTATGTGTGCAACCCCGTAGAGAGATTGTAGTTTCGATCTTTTGCCCGAGGGGCTGTTTTCGAGTGTCCTCCCGAAGGGCTGTCCGAGTTACCGTTCGAGTTTTCGGCGTCCTCCCGAAGGGCTGTCCGGGTTACTGTTCGGTTTTGAGAGTCCTCCCGGAGGGCTGTCTGCGACATCGTCCGAGGGACTGTCCGACCGCCTCCCGAAGGGCTGTCCGAGAGGGAGTACATCCTTGTGGTTATGAGGTTGTAAATCCTAGCTGCAGGGATCTGCACCGACGATCTACACCAACTCTTCTTCCGCTGCGCTTCGAGTCGGTACGGATCAGATCAAACCTTGTATGCAATCTCCATAGTGATCCTGGGCGTGCTCGCTGTACCGAAATTTTTTGTTTTCTGTCGCGTTCCCCTACAGTGGCATCAAGAGCCGTGCTATGCGTAGATGCAGGTTTCGATCTAGAATACATGGTGATGTATGGGTATTGCATAATATAATTTCGGAGTAGATGAGATCTATTGCTGAAAATTATTTATGCAGGTAACATATGAGATCTGTTACCCGATGTTCTTGTTGCTTCCCTAGAATTTGCGTTTGGTCAATCTCGAGACAGCATGGTGGAATTTTACAAAGTTCTGGCAATCTGCGATCCTGATTGATCAACGAAGTGCTAACAGTTCTTTGGGTTCCGCCATAGTCAAAAGAAAGATGAAATTCGCAGATGAAAGGGCATTGCAGATATGATCTACACGGGGGTCATGCGTATGACGAATTTTAGTATGGGGCTCGAGATTTAATTATCTCGTGTTTCATGCACCCCGAGATGTTAAACTAGCGATTTGAATAATCATACTTGATGATAAAACGTTGGTAGCTGCGGTTTAAGTCAAAACCTTAGAAGCCACGTAAAATAAAATTTTGCATAAACCGATTAGAGGCGTCTAACTTGGTTTTGCGGGATGTGCATGTGATGTGGTATAGCAAAGCTCATATTAATTCGATTATGTATGAGATGACTATATGATGTAAATTTGTTAACATGACCTGCGTGTCATGATTCGGCATGATGGCTGGAGCCACATGATTGTCACCTTAATGACCTGCGAGTCAACCTTAAGTAATGCACTTATTTTATTAGCTATAGAGATAGCAAATATTATCTGGTGCATCGACAAGGTGGTGGCAATCTTCGCGAAGGTGAACTCCGACGCAAATGCCAAAGACGAAGAAATACTTGACTTCTCCGTCAGAAAGGGCTATACCATATCATGCTATTATGAATTGCCTGAGATGTTTATCCCTTATGATGCACCCTTTTGATTGCGCGGTAGTCGCTTTTTATTAGGGTGATCTCTTACTTAAAAATATCAAGTAGATAGTGTTCTCCCAAGTGTAGCACCGTCACGGCACCTATCTTTTCGGGGTGCGCCGTGTCACATGGGTACGAACGATTAGTGAAGTGTGAGGCGGGTGAGTTGAGACCTCGCAGCAAGATCACTTGGTTGTCTTGACGTTCAGGCATGACCGTAATGAGCTCGGAACACACGCATCGAAAGATGAACAAGAGTCACATAGAGATGTGATTGGCAAGTTGGCCTACCGGTTAAGATTTTCGTCATCAGTGGTGTTACACCAATGGCGAACAATCGAGAAACGGATCTTGAATCACTCATAATCAATTTTGAGAGATATTGATTTGAGTGGGAGCGCACTTTAGAATAAAACTGCTTATTCACTAGTGCCAAAATCATTACAAACAAAGTCTAAATGAAACTTATGTTTTCCGTTGTAGATCAAATGGCTCGCAACACCGCGTTCAACTTAGGTCCGATGTTAGAGATAGAGAAGTTAGCTGCGGATGGAAACAACTATGCGGACTGGGTCCGTAAACTGAGGATTTTCCTCAGGGATGCTAAGAAAGACTATGTGCTTGATCAACCTCTAGACATTCTGTATCACAGAAAGGATGATTTTAGTGTTGTTAAAAACCTTATGTTATCTTGCATGGATCCTGTGCTACAGAAACGTTATGAACGACTTAGTACCTTCGAGATTGTCGAGGCACTAGATGTTCTGTATCACAAAAGGGATTTCAGCTAAAGTTCATGAGATGACTAAAGCCATGAAAGAATGCAATATACATAAGGAATCTCTAGTAAATTAGCAAGGTGTCAGACTAGCAAACTATTATGATAGTATAGCTGAAAGGGGAATTAATTTTCCAAAGACACCTGGTAATGATTTGATCCTTACCTCGCTTTATGAAGCAATGCTCAAATCAAATCAGATAGGACTGCAGAATCAGCAAAAGTTGTTGGTGAACAAAACCGCCAGTTTCAAAAGGAAAGGCAAGCCTAAGGGCGGAGCCAAGGCTGAAACGGTGTGTTTTCACTGCAAAGGCACTGGACACTGGAAGAGGAACTGCAAGATATACATGGCAGATAAGAAGAAAGGTATAATTGTTATACAAGTTAATGTCATTGACGTTTTGCTTGCTAGCGAAAATTCTAAGTCTTGGGTATTTGATACCGGATCGGTTGCTCATATTTGCAACTCGATACAGGGACTTCAGAAGGTGCGCAAGCTAGCAAAGAATGAAGTCGTGATGCGCGTCGGGAACGGCAATGGGATCGCCGCTCAAGCCGTCGGCATTATGCCTCTACGTCTCCCTTCGGGATTTATCTTAGAACTAAATAACTGTTATTTTGTTCCACTGTTGTGTAGAAACATTATCTCCGAATCATGTTTAGTACACGATGGGTATTCGTACAAGTCTGAGAACAATGGTTGTTCACTTTATTGTAAGGATATGTTTTATGGATTTGCACCCATTGTTGGGGACCTTTTCATACTAAATCTTGAATATGAAAATGATGTCTTTAACCTGAATGCTAAACGCCTTAAGAAGGCTGATACCACCACCACTTACTTGTGGCACTGTCGGCTTGGCCACATCGGAAAGAAACGCATGAAAAGACTCCATAAAGATGGAGTTTTACCGTCCTTTGATTTTGAATAATTTGACACATGTGAAGCTTGCTTGATGGGGAAAATGACCAAGACGCCGTTCACGGGTCATCCTGAACGGGCGGGTGAATTATTGGAAATAATACATAGTGATGTATGTGGTCCAATGAACACAGCCGCACGGGGTGGGTATTTCTACTTCGTGACTTTTACTGATGATTTAAGTCGGTATGGCTATATCTACTTAATGAAGCATAAGTCGGAAACCTTTGAAAAGTTCAAAGAATTTCAGAATGAGGTAGAAAATCATCGTGACAAAAAGATTAAGTTTCTGCGTTCTGATCGCGGAGGCGAATACCTTAGTCATGAGTTTGGCCAACATCTGAGTGATCGTGGAATCGTTTCACAGCTTACGCCTTCCGGAACTCCACAGTGAAACGGAGTGTCGGAAAGACGTAACCGAACCCTGTTAGACATGGTAAGGTCGATGATGTCTCTTACAGATCTACCGATATCTTTTTGGGGTCACGCACTAGAAACTGCCGCTCACACACTAAACAAAGCACCGTCTAAGTCTGTTGAGACGACGCCATATGAGATATGGCACGGGAAGAAACCCGACCTGTCGTTTCTCAAAATCTGGGGTTGTGAAGCTTATGTAAAACATTTACAGCCAAGCAAACTCGATCCTAGATCAGATAAATGTTACTTTGTAGGTTATCCCAAGGAGACAGTTGGGTATTCTTTCTACCACGCCTCCGAGAACAAAGTGTTTGTTGTAAAACACGGAGTCTTTCTCGAGAAAGAGTTTCTCGCTAAAGAAGTGAGTGGGAGGACAGTACAACTTAATGAGATTAGTGAATCTTCGGCAACCGTTGATATGGCTAAGGAACCGGAAGAAATTCCGCTAATTATCCCTACAACCGAGCCGGAAGTTGTCGCATGTGATGCGGAAACTTCAGACAATATTGTAACTGAACCGCGCAGATCAGGTAGGGCTATCCAGCCACCTTAATGGTTTCATAATGAAATCTTCATTCTTGAAGACGATGAACCTGCGCACTATAAGGAAGCGATGGCGGGGCCCAGCTCAAAGGAATGGCACAAGGCCATGAAATCCGAAATGGAATCCATGTACGAAAACCAAGTTTGGAACTTGGAAGAACTTCCAGAGGGCGTAAAGCCCATTGGTTGTAAATGGATTTTCAAGAAAAAGACGGACGCGGATGGTAACATTACTATCCACAAAGCTAGACTTGTCGCGAAAGGGTTCACGCAAGTTCCAGGAGTGGACTACGACGAGACTTTCTCGCCCGTAGCTATGCTTAGGTCTGTTCGGATATTACTAGCAATTGCTGCTTATTTCGATTATGAAATATGGCAGATGGACGTCAAAACGGCTTTCCTAAATGGAAACCTCAAAGAGGATGTATACATGATACAGCCAGAAGGTTTTGTCGTTCATAAGGATGCTGGAAAGGTATGCAAACTTCAGAAAGCCATTTATGGTCTGAAGCAAGCGTCAAGGAGCTGGAACATTCGTTTTGATGAAGTGGTCAAATAGTTTGGCTTCATCAGGAATGACGAAGAATCTTGTGTTTACAAGAAGTTTAGTGGGAGCGCAAAAGCATTTCTAATCTTGTATGTGGATGACATATTGTTGATTAGAAATGACGTGAATTTTCTTAACGAAATAAAAGAATCATTGAAGAAGAGTTTTTCAATGAAAGACTTAGGCGAAGCGGCATATGTATTGGGCATCAGAATCTATAGAGATAGATCAAGACGCCTAATAGCGCTTAGCCAAAGCACGTACATTGACAAGGAGTTGAAAAGGTTCAACATGGAGAACTCCAAGAAAGGCCTTCTCCCCATGTCACCTGGCACAGTGCTTTGCAAGAATCAGTGTCCTCGGACTCTCGATGAGCGAGTACAAATGAATGATGTTCCATATGCCTCGGCAGTTGGTTCTATTATGTATGCCATGCTATGTACAAGACCGGACGTTTCCTATGCGCTAAGTGTTAGCAGCCGGTACCAAAGTGATCCAGGATTGGAACACTGGGCCACAGTCAAGGGTATTCTTAAGTACCTCAGAAGGATCAAGGATTTACTCCTTGTGTACGGAGGTGATGAAGAGCTCATTGTAAGTGGTTACACTGATGCAGGCTTCATGACTGACCCAGATGACTTCAAATCTCAGTCAGGCTATGTTTTCATATTGAACGGCGGCGCAGTTGATTGGAAAAGTTCCAAACAAAATACTGTAGCGGATTCTACGACGGAGGCGGAATATGTTGCTGCTTCAGAAGCCTCCAAGGAGGCGGTATGGATCAAGCAATTTCTTGAAGACCTTGGTGTGGTTCCAAGTGCTCTGGACCCGGTGGAGATCTATTGTGATAATAGTGGCGCCGTGGCTCAAGCAAGGGAGCCAAGTTCGCACCATAAGACAAGACATATTGAATGCAAATATAAACTCATTCGACATCATGTCGAAGCGGGTTTAGTGAAAGTACGCAAAGTTCACACGGATCTGAACGTGTCAGACCCGATGACGAAACCTCTACCACGAGCAAAGCATGATAAGCACCGGACAGCCATTGGTGTTAGGGAAGCCATGTAACTAGATTATGACTCTAGTGCAAGTGGGAGTCTGTAGGAGATATGCCCTAGAGGCAGTAATATTAGTTACTTTGTATCTCCGAGTTTGTAATGAATGTTTATATTCCATGCTATAACTGCAATGATTCTCGAGTCTGCAATAACCACGAGGCTCGGAGGGAAACTCATGTGCACGTGTTGTATAATAAACGGTAAAATGTGTTCCTAGTCTTGCCTCTAAGACTGGCTCAAGTATTGCATGATGATCCTGTTTTCCTGATCATGGGCATGTTAATGCCGGCAATTTTGAGGGCACAATGTTAGTAGAACACTTGTGTTGAATCGACCCGAATTGATGTTATGCTATGAGATACATTCGTCACAAGTTAATGGTTAATAACACAGAGATAGTTAATGTTTGCATAATTCCTTAGACCATGAGAGTATCGAGTTACTCCGTACTTGCTTCGTGAACTTTGGGGTTTGTTAAACGTCATCCGTAAATGGGTGGCTATTACGGCAGCTTACGGGTTCACGGAAAGGTATGACAGAAACGAGATAGCTCAAGATTGGGATTTGCTCCTCCGACGATGGAGAGATATACTCGGGCCCTCTTGGTGTTATGGTATCCATCATCATCTGGCCAGACACATCGTGATTTGATCACTGGGATGCCGAAACGCAGAAACGAGTAAAGAGAACAAAACCGGTAACGAGGTAACTTGCATAGTGGACAAATTGTTGATCCACGGGGATGCATTAAAACTCACCTCGGGTATTTGTAATATATCTTGAAGCAACAGGAATAGCACACGGCAACTGGAGGTTCATTCGAGTATTCATTCGTGTGGGTATAGGGGTCAATATGGGTGTCCACGGCTCTGATGTTGATCAATGATCGGAAAGAGTTCCGGTCATGTCTATACTTCACCGAACCTATAGGGTCACACGCTTAAGGGTCATCTATCTGCTGAATACTGGACAGGGAGTCTGAGAGAAAATCACCGAAAAATTCAGATGAAACGGAAACGTTCCGGAGAGGATATCGGAATAGTTCCGATAAAACTGAAAAGTTGTTTCAGGGCATTCCATTAAGTCAAATTGGTTCCGACACATGTCTGGAAATTCTTGGAGGGTGCCAGAATCATTCTGGAAACTTTTGGGATTTTTCCGGAGGAAAAACTGGAAATGTTCCAGAGCAGCCGGAACCGCTATGGTTGCTTTTCGCTGAAGAAAAACATTGTTCCGGAATTGTTTCGAAATGCGTTCAAAATTGTTTTAGTGGGTACTGGAATTGTTCTAGGCACACAGAAATAATTTGGGATTTAACGGACGCAGAAAAATGTCTTCGTGAATAGTGAAAGTGCTTTTTGGATTACTTTTTTGGAAAGCCACCTTTTTGGGCTTTTGCTTAAAAGATCTTGGGGTATGACATGGATGGATAGGATCCCCCTTTGGGGGACCCACTAGGGGTGGCCGGCCACATGAGGGCTCCCTCCATGGAGCCCCTCTTGTTCCTTGGTTTCACCTTTATGCCCTTGTGGAAGGACTTCATTCATGTGCACTTTGGGTTTTATTATAAAACCACCCTACCCCTTGGTTTTCCTATAAATAGAGGTGGAGGGGCTGCCTCCACACTCACTCCTTACTCTCATACACATGCCATAGAGATTTCTGGCTTCTCTCTCCCTCCCACGAAATAGTTTCGTAGAGCCGAAAGGCTGTCTGGGTTCCGGCAGGAACTAGCTCTGGACGGCGAAGCCCTACTGGATAGTTGACACCGTATGTGTGCAACCCCATAGAGAGATTATAGTTTCGATCTTTTGCCCGAGGGGCTGTTTTCGAGTGTCCTCCCGAAGGGCTGTCCGAGTTACCGTTCGAGTTTCCGGCGTCCTCCCGAAGGGCTGTCCGGGTTACTGTTCGGGTTTCGAGAGTCCTCCTGGAGGGCTGTCCACGACATCGTCTGAGGGACTGTCTGACCGCCTCCCGAAGGGCTGTCCGAGAGGGAGTACATCCTTGCGGTTGGGAGGTTGTAAATCCTAGCTGCAGGGATCTGCACCGACGATCTACACCAACTCTTCTTCCGCTGCGCTTCGAATCGGTACGGATCAGATCAAACCTTGTATGCAGTCTCCATTGTGATCCTGGGCGTGCTCGCTGTACCGAATTTTTTTGTTTTCTGTCGCGTTCCCCTACATCTGGGGCGACGGCCCTTTGGCCAGGCCACCCTCTCCTTTGGTGAGGAGGGGCTGGCGGGTTGCAGGTCGACGGATCGGGCGGCCGACGGGTAATCTCCAGGTTGGGGCCGGAGCTTTGTTGTCCCGGCAGCCGATGACACCGGATCTAACAGCTGCATCTCGTCCTGACTTGGTGCATTCCACCCCGGCCGGATCTTGACCGATCTAGCCGATCACAGGGCTGTGGGCGGAGCGGGTGGTGGGTATCCAGATTGGGATGAATCCATGGTCGGCTACGGCCGGCCGTGAAAGCGACGACGCCCGAGGGCACCGGGTTTCTTCTTGGAGACGTCGGTCGGTCGAGTCTGCCCTACCTCTTCCCACCTCACTGCCACTCGGATGAAACCCCTAACTGCGGTGGGTGGTGACGTCGCTCTGGGCGCCGTGTCCTGCTTGAAGGCGTCACCGTGAGTGCATTGTGATGGTGGGCATTGTGTGGGCTCATTGGCAGCTGCAGATGGTGTGCCCTTCCCCCTCCAGTTGCATCTGCTTCGAGGGAAACCCTAGATCTGGGTCTCTCGAATCGGATGATGACGGGGACTTCGGTGATGTTCTCCCTCTTGGGGGCATTTTTATGGAGGGGGTCAATAGGTGGAGTGGTGTTGTATCTAGCGCATCAAAGACGGCGGGTCTCGACGGCGTGGCACAGTGGGGTCTAGGTGTTGGAGTCCCGGTGTTGGACCCGGGTTGATGGACACGCACAGGCTGGTGGCGCTGTCTGGCGTCGTGCTGGCGCCGACGGAAGATGGGCCTGACAAGGTCAATGCGTTGATCACTCCTGGAGATGGGATGGTGGAAGATGGCAGCGGCGGATCTAGAGCGTGCACATGCGGTGCGCGCTACGGGTCGGCCAGACCGAGTGGTGCTCTGGGCCCGATGCGGGGCAGCTGCGTGAGGTTACCGGATTAGATAGTGCGCGTTCACGCGGTTCGGGCACATTATCAAGAGTGTAGGTGTTGCGACTTTATTCGCCAGATAGGTGGCTTCGGTTTGATCCATGTATTCATGTTCAGACTGTTAAATAATAATAAAGATGGTTGTATGCATCGATCGATGCAGAGGCTAGGGTTATCCTCGTTTTCGAAAGAGAAAAAGTATGACAGGCTCATGACGCCTCGGTGAAGAAAGCTAATCATGTAAGTTTATATTAGCATTCCATAAGTAGCTAATTGACCCTAGGCAACCGACGAAAACTTTCCGATGATCAGCAGCTGCCTCCTATCTTTCCATAACATTTTCAGAAGGGCTACTGTTTGTTCTTTTCTCATATGAATGAAACTGATCTCACACCAGTAGTACTCATGGCATTCTAGTACACAGTGCACCAGTATGCAACAGTAGCGCAGCGGATAAATAGATTGTACGAATGTAATGGATATTGCATAATTACATGTCATAAAGCATTTATTTCCCAGAACAAGAGATTAAAAAAAAAACTGAACTATGAAGTTCTAGACCTCAGCAGCCCCGGAGGATGAGCAAAAAGTTCAGATGCTTCGCATTGGGGCATAGCATACAACGCAAATAAGGATTGTTTTCACTTAAGAATGTGTCGAGCAAGTAGCTGAAGTTTTCAACATTATTACATGAATCACTGTGTAAAAATACATAATAATTTTCTCAAGCAGTAGCCTGGCACGCTGGCACCACTAAACATAAATACTGTAAAACCAAGATGGATGGCAGCAATAGAAATCATTCCCGTGCCTTATTACAAACCAGTTCTTGTTCGAATAAGCAGAAATAATAACAGCAAGATGAATGACACTCGTCCCACAAATCTCCATTGTACAACAGAGATACATAATAGCTGCCTCGCCGATGACAATGACTGCAAACTCAAGCCACCAAAGAAAGGCTCATGCCACTCCGCTGGGTCTGCAACAGAAAAAATTTCATCAACTAAAAAAGTTAGAATTTGGTGCAGCTGATCGAGCACACGCTAAATGGCATGGAAGTGCGAACATAATATATTGGCAAGCTGAGGATGGTTCAATTACCGTGTTGTCCTGTAGTAGGATATTGGGATATGCTATAGTCTTGCCGCTTGAAGATTGCTTACGAAATCAGGATGCATGCCAATAAACTGTGTCTCTTTGAGGGATTTCAGATGTCCCAGCCCAGGGATGTCCCGCAGTTCGGCCAGGTTTATGATCACAAGTTCTTCAAGGCGGACCAAAGCTCCCTCGTGTATGCATATTTGGTTGACGTGTGGCAAATTCCACAAGGAAAGAATCTTCACATTTGGGAACCACGCTGGCTGGAAGTTTATCTCCTGTCCTGTATACGCGTTGCTTAGACGTATTTCTGTCAAATTTGACAATTCAGAGAGGCGTGGCACTGGGTTCTCTGAGAGCTGAGACCAAAATAGAGATATCATGTGAATGGCATCTCCGTTGGTTGAGAAAAATGGAGACTTCAAAGTTCCTTCAGAAAATCGCCCGTGCAATTCGAGCTTTTTAAGACAGTTTGACAATGTCAAAGTTTCGAGCTGAAGCACTTCGTCTTCGTTGCTGGCCATTATTTGTAATCTTGAGAGCTGGTGCATCTTTGACAGAGGCTTGCACAGTTGTGCACAGTGGATGCTCCTTACCCCAGAAATGCTAAGGGCCCTCAGCTGAGATAAACTTGCTAGTTTGGCAATGAATACTTTACTAGCTCGAACCAATCCCTCAAACGGATCCACAGGTTCAACACAGTAAAAAATTGACAATGTTCTATCCAGACATTTATAAATAAGAAGGTGCCGCAACTTCTTTAGCTTTCCAAACCCTTTTGGCAAATTCACACACTCTGCATCTTGAAGATTCAATGTTTCTAAGTTGTGAAGCTTCACGACCGATTTTGGGAGTATCTTCACTTTGATCTTGTCAAGGCCCAAATACTTAAGGTTGAATAGCTCACCAATTGAATCTGGAATAGTCTCAACAGGTAATCCTGATAGCTCCAACACAGCAAGGTACTTAGATTCTGAAGGAAACAATGAAGATGATGCCATGCTGGTGCTGAATGCTATGAACGTACGAAGCCTGCATTGACCTATGCTTGGTTGAGTGTCATTTTTGCATTGGAGCACCGACATGCGATGAGAATCTGACTTCACCTGTGTCACTCCATGACTATCATCGTAAGTCGTACTGAAACTCTCTCTGTTAGATTGGTAAATGGCTAATTCACGTACAAGATCATGCATTCGAAGACACCTGCTCCTGTTAAAACTGTTCCTCTCTACCACATGAAGCATGCTTCGTTGAACGAGCTGTGTCAGGTAACCTTCAGCAACATCTTCTAAACTGCAATTTCCAATTTGTTCAACAAACCCTTCAGCGACCCATAGTCTGATCAGTCTTTTTCTATGGATCATGTGGTCTTCTGGGAACATGGCACAATACAAGAAACAACTCTTCAAATAGTCGGGCAAGTATTTGTAGCTTAGATTCAGAATTTTCTCCACGCGACTTAGGTTCTCATTTTTGTGTAGCTCGGAAATAAGTTGCGCGTCAAATAGTTTCCACTCTGTAACATTCTGCGCCTTAAGAGACAATAAGCTCCCTATGGCCACAAGAGCTAATGGTAAACCATCACACCTCCCCACTATCAATTTACCACACTCTTGTAATGCTAATGGGCAGATGTGATTTTCAGTGCTTAGAAATGCCTTCCTGCAAAAAAGACGCCATGCATCCTCCTCCTCAAGAGGCTCCACTTTGATCCTGCAGCCATCAGGAGCTATTGAAGCAACTTCTTCAGATCTTGTTGTCATTATTATTCTGCTTCCCATTTTTGCATCGACAAGAACCTCTTTAATTTTTCTAAAGTCTTCAGCTGTCCAGATATCATCCAATACGATCAAGTATCGCTTTGTCTTCAGGAGTTCCTTCAATTCATCTTGTAACTCTCCACAGGTCATCTTCTCAGCATCGAATTCTTTCTTGTCTTTAGAATAGATTTCTTTCAGCATTCTTCTCCAAATATCATCTAGTTTATAGGACTGGGAGACGGAAACCCATGCATGGCATTCAAAGTTGGATGCTTCATTTCTGAACACATTACTGACAAGAGTGCTTTTCCCGATACCACCCATACCCCACAAGGCAATGATTTGCAGATTTGGACAATTTTCCAAATTCAGTGACCCCATCAATATTTTTCTATTTTTATCAAATCCCACAAGTTCATCATCAGAGATTGAGTAATCATGTCCAGGAAGATACAGTTGCTGTTGCCTGTCATAATTTGTTACAAAAGTATCACCCACACTAGCTATTGGTTGAGTCCAATCTCTGTTTTGTTTCAGATGTGTAAGGGCTCGGTTTATTTTCTTAAGGCCAGTAGCAATTTCACCTAGTGTAAACAGATACTGGGGTTTCTTCAAGATTTTCTTCACGGAACCCCACCATGATCCTTTCTGATGGTGTTTGCCAACAACATACATAAATTGATCCACAATGTCTTCCATGTCATACGCCAATCTTCGGACTTGCCCTGTCCATGTTTCAGTGACTCCATCTGTCAAAGCTTTCCTTTCAATCTCCTTGATAAATGCTCGAATAAGCTGTAGGTCATTCCTTATCAGTGTCATGTTCTCTGAGAGTTTTGCAACAGACCTAGCGTAGTGAAGCGTTTCTGCTCCCACAGCTATTCCGATCTTTGTTGTGACAAGAAGAAGAGCAGCCTCCGCCATTTCTCTTCATGCAGTTTGACCTCAATATTTCTGAAAAAAGAGTTTTAGAAATTAACGTCCAATGTCGAATAACATAATGTCATCCTTACACATCAAATCTACATAAAAAAAACAAACATTTTACGTATCAAATACCGGAAATCCTAGCTAGTGAGATAACTTTGTAACAGTTGGGTGTTCTATAATGGCGAAGCAACATTACAGGTTTTTGATGATTATATGATTGCTTTACTGGGATGTTTGAAATGTACTCTCTCCGTCCCGAATTACTTGTCTTAGGATGTATCGATCTAGACACGTTTTAGTGTTAGATACATCCGTATCTAGACAAATCTACGACAAGTAGGAGCACTGCTTGTGCATTATAGAAGGGTGAAAATTGTACAATCTGCCAAAAGCTAGCATATAGAGTTGGGGAAACAAGAACGAAAAGTAAAAACAGCAACCCTCACACCCTATCGTATTAGCGAAGGACAATGGGTATGGCAATTATCCTAAAAAAAATCCAGTGAGATCCGGCATGTTTCCTGATACTTTACAACCTTTCTCTCTAGAATACAGTACTTCAATAATTGGTATCTTCGCGATATTAATATATTTCCTTTTTCAGACAGTACTTCAATACATATAGGCTTTCTTGAATTTTGGAGCATCCGCAAAGATGCCCTAGATCAGAAATAGGCAACTAAAAAAACAGAAATAGAAACATGGACCAATCAAAAATAGGATTGCAACAGCCATCAAATTGTAGTACTTTTTAACAGGGACAAATTCAGCTCGCAGATTTGGCCTCAGCAAACTGAAACCGCAGAAAGCTCAAATTCATCGTCATGCCATCACACATGTCTGGCTGCAGAAAAAAGTTCTCTCTTCTCAACGAGGAGGAGAAGAGGTAAGAGTAGAATAGACCTGCACCTGGACTCTAATCTGGAGCTTCTTCCTTTCTGAGCCAAAGATAGGAGAGATGTCTCCGAGCTGGGCGTGAGTCTGCAGCAAGTAGCAGTACGAGCAAAACTAGAGCAGGAACACTCTAGCTACCTCAGAGCCAAGTTGATCTAATCCATCATTTGCGATGATACATCACTCAACAACTCCTGGTTGGTCCGTCAGAAAACAACTCCAAGTTGCAGTATAGCAGCCTTTGTTACTCCATGATTAGCGCTAAACAATTACCCCTAACAACTCCCAAGAACCTAACCTCCACACTAAAGTTTGACGAAAGGGCTCTACGGTTGGTCTTGTCCTTGTGTGCTTCTCCTTGTCTACTTCCTTGTCCAACAACCGCATCTTATGTGTTCAGGATCAGGACCAGATACATTAACCTGTCAGTCATTAAGTATGCTCAGATAAACTAACAAAGTTATCCAATGTAAACTAAATTACAGAGGGATTCACTCATACGCATGGAGGTACAATAAATTCAGACATGTACTACTGAATATTGCCTCTCCTGCAATGTCTCTCGTCACCTGATCGAATGAAAGGATAACTACTCTGGAATTGTTCATCATGTATTTAGAAAATGTTCAGCATGTATACAAAAATTGTTCTTCATTTAATTTAAAAATATTTATCGTGTATTAAAAATTGTTCCTCTTGTATTTGAAAAATGTTCATGCAACTACAAAAAGTGTTCACGCATTTTAAATATGTTCGTCTATTTCAAAAAGTGTTCATCGTGTAACTAAAAAATGTTTACCATGTATTAAAAATTGATCATCATCTCTTTAAAAATGGTCACATAAGTAAAAAAAATATTTGCGTGTTTAAAAATGTTCATGTAATTTCACATTTTTAGTGCATGTATTCTGCGCATTAAAAAGGTATTTGTGTATTATCAAAATATAATAAAAAGGAAAGAGAAAAAATATAAAAGGACCAAGAAACACAAAAATAAAAGACTCGCACAAGTTTCAGGAGTGTACATACATTATTTCAGGAGCACAAGTTTGTCATTGTTTGGAGTACAAGTTGGGTAAAAAAATCGCCGAAACCTATCAAGATTAGACTTACTTTTGAAGATATCGACGCGAGAAACACAACAATGAAGATAATTTATAACTTGGATGTTTGGTTTAAGAGATATTTCACTTTCAAAATTGAATCTGACAAAAAGAAGCATGTAAAACCAACCTTTCAATCTCCTCCAATGGAAAACCCATCAAAACTCGACAAGTCGCGCACATGCATTGTGCCACTTGTCGTCACTAAATAAGCTTGGGTGTAACCTAGAGATCTCGTTCGCCGCCGCCAACCCCCTCCTCTGCATCTCCCCTTGCCGCCGTCAGCAACCCCGCGCGGATGCCGTTGAGGGTGGCGGCAAGGTCTTCGGTCGGGCTTCCCTCCTGGGAGCGGACCTAGGGTTCCAGGCGGCGGTGGAGTGGGCGGCGCCGTACCGACGGCGGGCGGCGTTTGCTGGAATTGTGGCCGCCTCCCCTCGGCTGCGTGGGTGGTGAGGCGACGATGGACCAGGGTGTCCTGCGGCGAGGCCCCCCTCCTCCCGGCGACTCTCTGCGCCAGATCTGAAGACGAGCTCCCGTCGCTTGCAGCCGCCTTCTTCACGTCAGGTTCGGCCGGATCCGGCTGTTTGCTGAGTGGCTGTGGAGTGGGGATCCCTGGATCGAGGTAACCCCTTGGCCGGCGGCACTCCAGGCGCTACTCTCCTTCTTGATGGTGACGTTTCACTAGTAGAAAACAGGGCTTTGGTCCAGGGCTGAAAAGGGCATTAATCCCGGTTCTCTTACGAACCGGGACCAATGGGTGCATCAGTCCCGGTTCGTGAGGCCAGGGCGCCGGGCGGGCCTCGGGGGCCATTGGTCCCGGTTCGTCTGACCCCTTTGGTCCCGGTTCCAGACACGAACCGGGACCAAAGGGCCTCGCTCCTGGCGCAGCACCTTTAGTCCCGGTTGGTGGCTGGAACCGGGACTACAGGTCAGTCTTCTGTCCCGGTTCTAGCCACCAACTGGGACTAAAGAGATGCCTATATATACTCGCCCCTGCCCACCCTCTCCTCTGTTTTTTGGCCGTGTGGGAGGTGTGCATGCGCTGCTCTGTTCTCCCTTCTATGCATGCACATGAGGTGTTCGATGAAATGCCCGAGCCACACTTAAGCTTTCTCCTCTCCAAGCTCCATTTTCCTCAAGATTTGTCTAGGTTTGGCGGTCCGTCCCGTCCCGTCCCCGTCCTCACCGCCGTCGATCGCCCGCGCCGATCTCGTTGCCAGCACCACCGTGGTGAGCCTCTTGTTCTTATCTTCTTTCTAAAAGAAAAAAAAATCTTACTTGTATGATTTAGATAGATACTTGTATAATTTTCTTACTTTTATTATTGTTTGTTATTATATAGTGCCATGGTTTTGGTATCCGCCCCCGTCGGCCCTCGTCCTGTCTATGATTCGGATGTGGTATATATATTATCTTTTATTATGATTTGTTTCATTTAGTGTTTATGACAATTATGCCGACCAACGTGACATAGATGTTTTTATCTAGGAGGTATGTGAACCGGAAATTCCAACCGACCCTCTTGTCGAGAGGTTAAATTTAGTTGAAAAAGAAAACAATTACTTGAATAAAAAATTGAAAAGAATTGAGGATGAGAAGATGGAATTGGAGTTGCATGTTGCCGATGTCGTCGATGATCACATGATCAAGATGGATGCAATGCGCTTAAAGATTAGAAAGATTAGAAAATATGCCATTCTTAATGAGGCTTGGTATCATTATGCCGTTGGATCAATTGTTACCTTAGTTGCGATTATGATCGCATTTGTTGTTGCATTTAAATGTTTTTCATAGTTTCAATGTATGTTTTAATTAGATGCTCTAGAGAGCTATATGTTGTTCTATGAGAACTATATATGTATGAACTTTATGTATTTATTTTTTCAGTAATAACATTTGATCACTACAGTACTTTGGTTTTAATGTGATGATGAACTTGTATAAATTTGGTCACTTCTGTATTCATGATGTTCTGTAATGGTTTTTGATACACTTAATTATATAATGCACGTAGATGAACCGGCAATGGATGTACGGTGACCGACGCACCTCCGAGTACATTGATGGCATGCATAATTTTCTCGAAGTGGCTGAGGCAAACAAGCAGAATGGTTTTATGTATTGTCCATGTACTGTCTGTGGGAATACGAAGGATTACTCTGACTCGAAAACCCTTCACTTGCACCTGCTTGAGAAGGGTTTCATGCCACACTATAATGTTTGGACCAAGCACGAAGAAATAGGGGTTATGATGGAAGACAACGAAGAAGAAGAGGATGATGACAACTATCCCCCTGAATACGGTGATACTGCAACGGGGGAAGCTGAAGATCAAGATGAACCAGACGATGTGCCCGATGATGATCTTCGCCGGGTCATTGTTGATGCACAGAGAGAATGCGAGAGTGAAAAGGAGAAGTTGAAGTTCGATCGCATGTTAGAGGATCACAAAAAAATGGTTGTACCCAAATTGCGAAGATGGCAACACAAAGCTCGGTACCACACTGGAATTGCTGGAATGGAAGGCAGAGAATGGTGTATCTGACAAGAGATTTGAGAAGTTACTGAAAATAATGAAGAACAAGCTTCCAAAGGATAACGAATTGGCTGACAGTACGTACGGAGCAAAGAAGGTTCTCTACCCTCTAGGATTAGAGGTGCAGAAGATACATGCATGCCCTAATGACTGCATCCTCTACCGCGGTGAGTACGAGGATTTGAATGCATGCCCGGTATGCGGTGCATTGCGGTATAATATCAGACGAGATGACCCTGGTGATGTTGAGGGCGAGCGCCCCAGGAAGAGGTTTCCTGCCAAGGTGATGTGGTATGCTCCTATAATACCACGGCTGAAACGTCTGTTCAGAAACAAAGAGCATGCCAAGTTGATGCGATGGCACAAAGAAGACCGTAAGAAAGACGGGAAGTTGAGAGCACCCGCTGACGGGTCGCAGTGGAGAAAAATCGAGAGAAGGTGGGGGGACTTTGCAGGTGACGCAAGGAACGTATGGTTTGGTTTAAGTGCAGATGGCATTAATCCTTTTGGGGAGCAGAGCAGCAATCATAGCACCTGGCCCGTGACTTTATGTATCTATAACCTTCCTCCTTGGTTGTGCATGAAGCGGAAGTTCATTATCATACCAGTGCTCATCCAAGGCCCTAAGCAACCCGGCAACGACATTGATGTGTACCTAAGGCCATTAGTTGAAGAACTTTTACAGCTGTGGAATGGAGAAGGTGTACGTGTGTGGGATGAGCACAAACAGGAGGAATTTGACCTACATGCGTTGCTGTTTGTAACCATCAATGATTAGCCTGCTCTTAGTAACCTTTCAGGACAGACAAACAAGGGATACCACGCATGCACGCACTGTTTAGATGATACCGAAAGTATATATTTGGACAAATGCAGGAAGAATGTGTACCTGGGACATCGTCAATTTCTTTCGACCAACCATCTCTTAAGAAAGAAAGGCAAGCATTTCAAAGGTGAGGCAGATCACCGGAAGAAGCCCGCCCTCCGTACTGGTGATGCCATACTTGATATGGTCAAGGATTTACATGTAATCTATGGAAAGGGTCCTGGCGGACAATCTGTTCCGAATGACGCTGAGGGACGCGCACCCATGTGGAAGAAGAAATCTATATTTTGGGACCTACCCTATTGGAAAGACGTAGAGGTCCGCTCTGCAATCGACGTGATGCACGTGACGAAGAATCTTTGCGTGAACCTGCTAGGCTTCTTGGGCGTATATGGGAAGACAAAAGATACACCGGAGGCACGGGAGGACCAGCAACGTGTGCACGAAAAAGACGGCATGCATCCAAAGCAGTATGAAGGTCCTGCCAGCTACGCTCTTACCAAAGAAGAGAAGGAAATCTTCTTTGAATGCCTGCAAAGTATGAAAGTCCCGTCTGGCTTCTCGTCGAATATAAAGGGAATAATAAATATGGCAGAGAAAAAGTTCCAGAACCTAAAGTCTCATGACTGCCACGTGATTATGACGCAACTGCTTCCGGTTGCATTGAGGGGGCTTCTACCGGAAAACGTTCGATTAGCCATTGTGAAGCTATGTGCATTCCTCAATGCAATCTCTCAGAAGGTAATCGATCCAGATATGCTACCAAGGTTAAAGAATGATTTGGTGCAATGTCTTGTCAGTTTCGAGCTGGTGTTCCCACCATCCTTCTTCAATATCATGACGCACGTCCTAGTTCATCTAGTCGACGAGATTTCCATTCTGGGTCCTGTATTTCTACACAATATGTTCCCCTTTGAGAGGTTCATGGGAGTCTTAAAGAAATATGTTCGTAACCGTGCTAGGCCAGAAGGAAGCATCTCCGTGGGCCATCAAACAGAGGAGGTCATTGGGTTTTGTGTTGACTTTATTTCTGACCTTAAGCCGATTGGTCTCCCTCAATCGCGGTATGAGGGGAGACTGACTGGAAAAGGCACGCTAGGAGCGGATGCAATAATATGTAGGGACGGGCATTCTTGGGCTCAAGCACACTACACAGTTCTACAGAATTCTACCTTGGTGACCCCGTATGTCAATGAACACAAGAATTTTCTGCGCTCCAAACACCCGGAGCAGTCTGACGACTGGATTACATGTGAACACATCAGGACTTTCGGCAGTTGGTTGCAAACACATCTCATGGGTAACAACATTGTTGGAGATGAGTTGTACTCGTTGGCCAGGGGACCATCTTCGACTGTATTGACTTACCAAGGGTACGAGATAAATGGGAATACATTTTACACGATCGCCCAAGATCAAAAGAGCACCAACCAAAACAGTGGTGTCCGCTTTGATGCAGCAACCAACAAGAGAAAGGACACATATTATGGTTACATAGTGGACATATGGGAACTTGACTATGGACATGATTTTAAGGTCCCTTTGTTTCGGTGCAAATGGGTCAATCTGTCAGGAGGCGGGGTACAGGTAGACCCGCAGTACGGAATGACAACAGTGGATCTCAACAATCTTGGGTACACAGACGAACCATTCGTCCTAGCCAATGATGTGGCGTAGGTTTTCTATGTGAAGGACATGTCTACCAAACCGAGAAAAAGAAAACATAAGGAAGCAAATACATCATACGATGAGTCAAAGCGCCACATAGTTCTTTCAGGGAAAAGAGACATCGTGGGAGTGGAGGGCAAGACAGACATGTCTGAAGATTATGAAAAGTTTCATGAAATTCCTCCCTTCAAAGTGAAGGCTGACCCAAGCACCCTATTAAACGATGAAGATTATCCATGGTTACGACGCAATAAGCAAGGGACACACGCGAAGAAAAAGTATAGACAGCGCCACGGCCGTCAGCGGACTCCACCGCCTCAGCAACAGCGGAAGAGAGCCACCGCCGCTCCGGCGGCTAGCAGTACACAAGGTGGTGCAAAGAAATTCAAATTTGGTCCAAGCCTCAAGCCTCTTGCCAAGTTACCATATGAGCTGACTGACAAGGAAACCGATGAGGTCGTGGCTGTCGATGTGAAACGCCAATTTGCACGGAAAGTTGCACCTCCAAAGGAAAAATAGATCCGGTAAAGGCGAATCGCACTCTGGATGCCCTTACGCGACCACCTCCGCCTCCGCCGCTATCAAACTATGACCGCATTATTGCAAAGACATATGACGAAGCTATGAGTCGGTCGAGAAGTAGCAGTACTGGTGCAAGAAGTGGGAAAACAATTCCCCAGCTCGGCGAACAGGAAAAGCAATCCTGCCCCCCGCTCAAGGTGTTTACCGATACCCCGGGGGTAGCGGCCGTTGCTCCTGGTTTCAATCCTGGTGATTACCTAGGCGATGATGTACAGTTTGAAATCGCTAAGGTAGACACCTTTAAATACCAGCACGGGAAGCGTCTCGTCAGAAGTGATGATCTGGAACGAGATCTACCAACGATGATGCGAAGATTACATAAATGGTACTTGGAAACCTGCAAGGAAGGGACGGGCAGTATCTTGGTGGGAATTAAGGATAAGCACGACTTCGTTGGAGTCGACTCGATCTACGTTGAATTTGACGAATTCTTTCAGTTATACAATCAAGCCGCCCTCGACAAAAGTGTCGTGGGTTGTTATTGTCTGTAAGTATTATTTCTGTAATTAAGTCTCTAGCTCAGCTTGTTCATTGCATGTATATAATTATCCTCACTATATTATGCAGATTGAAGATCATCGAATTTAAAAGTGCACAAATCTATGACATTGGGTTCATTAACCCAAATATCGTAAATGAATGGTCGATACAGAACATCCCCGAGGAGACTGAGAAAATCTTGCTAATGTCGTTCCTTCGACACCAAAACAAAAGGGAAATACTCTTTCCTTACAACTTCAAGTGAGTGTTACTGTCTTCTGCATATTCTGTTTCGCTGACTCGAGATTAAGCGTAATTGATGAGTTATGCGCGCGCAGGTTCCACTTTATTCTGCTAGCCATTCAGCTTGACGAGGGAGCAGTAACTGTCTTGGACTCGAGACGTAAAGAGGCTACGGAGTATGCGGACATGATTGAAATGCTCCAGAAGTAAGTTCAATCATTATCGCACTATATCGTCAACTTTCGTTCATTTCCTGATATCAAGTAATCATTTTCTTTGCCGGATAGGGTTTTGAAAGAGTTCATCATGCGGGTTAAGGGTGAATGGAGACCGGAGCTGCGATTTAAACAGCCCAGAGTAAGTAGTACTACCTAGTTCCGCGCATCGCTCATTGATTCTAGTTTCAATACCATTATCATGGTTGATTATCATTTTGATTTAACTCTATTCTCGTAAAGTGCATGTGGCAGCAACCCGGAACTGAATTATGTGGATACTACGTTTGCAAGTTCATTCACCAAAAGACCACTGGGAGGGGCTTCACTAAACAACAATTTGAAGTACGTAAACAATATTCATAATTTTATTTTATCACCATCAATTGTGTTGATTTCATTCATATATATATATATTGACCCCCTTCTTTAAATTAGACCTGGCAGAAGCGGGACGTACTCCTACCAGCTGATCGCCTACGCGCAATTCAAGAGGAGTTGGCGGGATTCTTTGTTGACCACGTCATTCCTGAAGACGGAGAATGTCATCAGAAATTGCAAACTAGTTGAATAGATATATGCATCAACGTGTACTATCTGTAGTAGCGTCGAATAGATATACAAAAACTTGTTGTTCGACCAACAAGCACGGAGAAAGAGAGGTCACTTCTCTCTATATATTGATCATGCATGACGATGTTGTGTCATTAATGGTTCCTTCATTTCTTACTAGCTAGCGTCGAGTTCTCTCTATATGCAGTAGCTAGCATCGACCAAGCACGGAGAAAGAGAGGTCACTTCTCTCTATATGTAGTACCTAGCTAACACAATATGAAACCCCTAAACCCCCCCTTTCAAAAAAAAAACCAGCGCCTTTTAGTCCCGGTTGGTGTTACCAACCGGGACTAAAGGTCCTCCTGCCTAGGCACCCCACAACGTCCATGTGGAGCACCTTTAGTCCCGGTTTGTGTTACCAACCGGGACAAAAGGTCCTCCTGCCTGGGCGCCCCACAGCGTCCACGTGGAGCACCTTTAGTCCCGGTTCGTAAGCCAACCGGGACTAAAAGTGATGGGCATTTGTCCCGATCGTTTTCTCCCGGTTCCAGAACCGGGACTAAAGGCCCTTTGGAACCGGGACTAATGCCCTGTTTTCTACTAGTGTTTAGGTTCACCTCCCCCTCCTCCTCTTCCCCTGCACCAGGGTAAAAGCCCGCAACTTCGGTTGGGCGGTGGCGGCAACATGGCAGCGCCGTTACCTTCTTGAAGGCGTCATTTTGGGTCTGTTGGGAGGCGCGTAGGCTGCTGCGTGCTTCCGGTGCTTCTGGTGGCAGCTTCTTCTTCTTCCTGTGGTGACTCTTCGCCATGGACGACTGGTTCCCTCCTGGCCGCCGTGCTCACCTCCGTGTGGTCTTGTCTGTCCGGCGGATCGACGCCCATGACCTGGGAAAGAGGGGATAGTGGTTCCCTCTTCGACGACTGGGACGTGACGGTAGTTGTGAGATGGTGGCCTTGGCGTGCTCCAGTTCCTCCTGGTGGCTACGTTGCTCCAATCATTGCCTTGTCTTCTTGGGACGATCCTAGCCCATTGCTTGCGTCTACGACATGCTTCAATTTTGTGGGCGGCAGCTTGTGTTCGCTGTTGCTTGGTGGGGTGGTCGCGCCCATTGCCATCCTCCTGCCTGGCATTTCGAGCTTGCTCTCGGGGAGTAGTTCCTCTTTGTCGCCAGCGCGCCGTCACTCAAGCCTGTGCGTGAAGACTTGGCCCTCGTTGGTGGCGGCGGCTTTCAATCTTGTTGGCTTCGGGTGCAGTACGATCCTTTCCGGTGGTGCGATTCCCCTCAAGCACTTAGATCTTCAAGCTGTAGCCTTTTTTCTTCTCTGTTCATAGCGTTTTTGCTTTCCTTCAACTCCTTGTATCGGCCGTTGTGGGGTTGCATCCCTGCTTTCTTTTCTTTCCTGTTGTATGGCTTGATTTCGTTATAATCCTGGACGATTGATGGCTTTATTAATTCAAAGTCGGGCTATGCTCGAGCCCTACTTGGGCTTGGGTGTAACCTTTGCAAAAGGTAACTCTTAACTAATGATTACCTAGTTTCTTTGCTTGAGTTTGTTTGTTTCCGACAACCCCACATGCATGCACATCCCTCTCTGCATATATGGAAAGCCTTTATGAAAGCATCTCCAATACATGATGTAGATGTATAAATAATTACTTTTTACATCTTCGAGGCCTAAAAACGATGCTCCAATAGATGATGTAGATATAAAAAAATTACATCACCTCCTCCAAGTGATGTAAAATACAACACTTAGAGATGCAAATTTGTATCTCCACTTCCCAGGTGATGTAAAACGGTCGGCCGCATGCGAACGCCCAATTGCCAAATATGAAAGTTCCACCCCACACACCCAATGCCCGCCAGCCTCCGCCGCCGGCGATTTTTGCCCGGAAACGCCGCCGCCGCCCGCCCGTCCATCTACGACCCCGCCGTCAGACGCCTCGCCGCCGCCGATTTGATTTCGCCCCGTCGACGACGACGCGGCCGATTTGGATCTCGCCGGAGCTCCGGCGGCCATAATGGATGTAGAAGCTGCCGGCCGCCTTCTGGTACCCGTTGCCTGCCGCTGGAGCAAAAAGGGGAAGCCACGCGACCACCGCAACTCGGCGCGTCTTCAATTGTTGCCACCGCCGACGCCTCATCGCAAGCGGCGTTCTCCGGCAGCCACGCGGCCGTCCAGAGGTCGTCTGCAGCCGCCGCCCACCCCGGACAGGCTTCGTGCCACCTATCAACTCTTCGACCCGCCGCCGGCCGGTTTCTTCCAACTCGCACGCAACGTGTGTTCGAGCAAATTCCCCCAAGGTAAAAATCATGCAAACTATGAGTTTTTTTATCGGGCATGAAGATATACTATGACGGTAATTTCTATATTGTAGATGAGCTCGTGTGACTCCTCTTTCATGGACAATTCCTCGTCGGATGAGGAATTTGATTTGACCGAAGAAGAGGACATTGCTATGCTAGTGGCGATGCACAAGAGGAAGAAGCCGAAGCACGGCGGTTCTGTCTTTGGCCGAGAGTTCATTCGGAGAGAACGGGTCCAGGCACGAGAGGTTGATGCGCAACTATTTTGGTACACCACCTATTTTTTCCAGAGAGGTACTTTCATCGCCGGTTCAGGATGTCCAAGATTTGTTCATCCACATTTGCAATTCCGTGAAGCAGCATGATCGATCCTTCGAGCTGAGGACGAATTGTGCCGGTTTGCTTGGACATAGCACCGAGCAGAAGGTTACTGCTGATTTGCGCATGATGGCCTATGGTGTTCCGACAGATTACATTGATGACAATTTTGGCGATGGCAAAGAGCACTTCTATCTTTTATGTCAAACAATTTGAAAAGACTATGATAGAAGTGTTTGGTCCACAGTACTTGAGAGAACCCAATGCTCAAGATACTCAGAGTCTTTTGGATATGAACAAAGCCCGTGGGTTTCCAGGTATGCTTGGGTCCATCGGTTGCATGCATTGTAAGTGGAAGAATTGTCCTAAAGCATGGCATGGACAGTTTAATGGATGCTCGAAGGATGCCACCATCATTCTTGAGGCCGTTGCCGATCAAGAAACATGGATTTGGCATTCATATTTGGGAATGCCTGGATCTTGCAACCATATCAATGTGCTCGACCAGTCACCTCTTTTGCCAAGTTAGCCAATGGAGAAGCTCCACCGGTGACCTTCGAAGCAAATGGCCGCACATAAAACTATGGGTACTACCTTGTGGATGAGATCTACCTGAGGTGGAGTACTTTTGTCAAGCCAATCCAAACCCCCCAAGGTAAGAAAGAACTCTACTTTCACAACTAATGCTCAAGCGGCGGCTAGGAAAGATGTTGAGAGAGCATTTGGGATTTTGCAATCTCAATTTACTATTGTGCGAGGACCATCTAGATTCTGAGATAAAAAAAACCTTTGGTACATCATGACTGCTTGCGTGATCATGCATAACATGATTATTGAGAATGAGCGTGGACATAATTTGGATTACACCTTCTATGATCTCATGGGCATACCGTTGTGCGGATGAGAAAAAGGAGCGAATCAGACGTTTCATGAAGCTGTACAATAAAATTAGAGACTCCGATACACACGATGAACTTTACAAAGATTTGATGGAGGGGTACTGGAAATGGCATTGCGAAAGAACCGCCTAGTTTCATTCTTATTCTTTGTTTGTTGTATTGGGCAAACACTTTGTTGTATTTGTATTGCATTTGGTGTTGTGAATTTGATGAATTGTGTAATAATTTGATATTGTGGACATATGAAATTTTAAGTTTTAATTTGGGATGTTTTTATTTCAAATTGTGCAGCTGGAGTGCGGCTGAAATGCTACTGTACAGCGGCTGCCGCGCGGCCATTAGCCATTTTTACATCATCTGTTGGAGTTAGAGTTTTACATCACCAAATATACTTTATCTGTTGAAGTTGAATCTTTTTTAGAGATGTAAAAAGCACTTTTTATTGATGTAAATTATACAACATCCACTTTTCTATACATATTAATAAAGGGGCTATTGCTTCTGGCGGTACGTCATTAAAATTCCCCCCAAACTTGCGCATTACCCATCAATGCTACCTATAAGTAACAAAAAAAACGTTTTGCAGAGAATCCCCTGACTGGGCCGGCCCACGCAGCACGGACCTACTAGACTGCGCTCTATGCGCGGGAGAAGAAGCAACGCGCATGTTTGGGCCGGCCCATGTGTGGTCGGCCTGTTTTTTTAGTTTCATTTTTATTTTTATTTTTATTTTTATTTTTCTTTTCAGGTTTCATTTTTTTATACATTAAATAATTTGGCACTTCAAAAACTTCTGACATTTAAAAAAAAGAGAATTTTGAAATAAAATTTTCAAGAAAACATAAAAAGTTTGTGAATTCAAAAAATGCTCGGGATTTTTCTAAAAATGTTCCCATATTCAAAAAATGTTCGCAATTTTGATAAAAATGTTGGTAAAATCAAAAAAAGTCCATGATTTTGAAAACAAATCTGTGTATATGAAATTGAAAATAAATGTTTGCTAATATAAAAAAAATTCATGAATTTTCAAAAATGTTCTAAAACTTTAAAAACAGTTCGTGAATTAAAAAAGAGTTTATTGATTCATAAAATGTCTGTTGATTGAAAAATGTTCATGCATTTCAAAAAATATTCGTGAATTTCAAAAAAAAATCACCAATTTCAAAAAAAATGTTCGTCTATTTTAGAATTGTTCGCCGATTCAAAAGAAAATGCTTAAAAAATGTTCACAATATAAAACAATGTACACAATTTTAAGAAAAATGTTTGCAAACAGTAAAAAAAGTTCACGATTTTTAAAAATATTTCCAAATTTGTAAAAATGTTTACGAATGATAGAAGGTATGTAGTTAAACAGTAATGCTTATGAGTCTTAATGACTATATACCCGTGTGAATTTTGGAGAATTAACTGCCGGGGTAGATCAGAATATTATAGTATGTTTTTTAAAAAACGTTTCTTGAAATTCAGAATAATTCTTTGAATTACCAAGTTTTTTGACAACCACGATATTTTTCAAAAATGTGAACATTGCTTCAATTTGTAAATAAATTTAAAAAAGGTACATTTTCTTGCATTTGAGAACAAATTTTTAAAATCATGCGATGAGATGTGAACAAAATTTGGTCGTTGCCATTGGAGATTATAATTATTTTTTTCTCCTGTTAGAACGCATGGGCCCTTTTGCTAGTACATGTTTAAATTTGCATCACAGAGAAAAAAAGCATCTCTAGCAGATCCCGCTAGAGATGCTAGCAAATCCCGCAAAAACCCCTAAAAAAAGTAGATCCCGCGAAAAAGGCCATCCAATAAATTAACCGCCGATTTAGAGGATGAGTGCGATTTTTCTACCCCGAACAGATCCAACAAAATCGCCCGTCCCGTAATTTTTTTTTTGCAGGATCCTGCGTAGTCCGGGTCTTTTCTGTCATATCTACGGGATCCACCCCTCTTTTTGCCGTTTCCCGTATCCTTGGCGCGAAGTCCATTTTCGCCCGCTTCCGTTCCCGTCTCACTCGTCACCGCCGCCACGTCTCTACCAGCCGGTTCTTGCTGCCCCTGACTGCCTTGCGCCGTTCATTAGCTCCGCCGCCCCGCTGGTCTCCCGTAACAGCATATTTGGTAAACACTCGGGCAGGGAAATGGGAGTTTGCACAAGGGTGTTTATAAAGGGATTAGGCATGAGAAGTAGATTTTTACTCAAATTCCCTTATTTGGCATATGATGGGAATTGGCGTGGGATAGAACTCTGCTCATAAATTAACAGAGTACCCCTGGGAAGAAATCAGTGGGAATTGGTTTTCTCAACTCCCAGTCCCCTTCCCACTTAAACTTTCATTCCCTCTAATCAAACAGTGGACTTTTAATCTTCTCATCCCACAACTCCCATTCTTCATCTCTAATTCTCCCGAAGCAAACACGCTGTAAAAGGTATTTTACGGGACGCGGGTAGTGTGGCCTCAGCAAAAATGTCAAAACAGACCCCTAAGCCTAAAGCGGTACATTACGTAAAGAGCCCTCCAATCAAAATTCTCACATCATCTCATCCCCTTCTGCCCCCACCACCGTACCAGTGCCTCCTTCGCCGCCGGCGTCCCACGCCGGAGCCGCCGCAGTCGCCACTGTCCCACGCTGGAGTCACTGCCTCCGCCGCGTCCTCTACCTTCTTCTCACGCCGTGCCTCTTCTTCTCTCGTCCCCATTCTCGGGGTGAGATTTCAGCGGGCGCAGCGAAGGGGAGGGGAGATCCAGTCGGCGGAGAGGAGGAGCGAGGTGGTCCAGGCCACGCATGCATCAGCATTCAGCAGTCATACTCCCCACGCCAGACACGCCCATGTCTGGCTGCTGCTGATCGGACGCCGTCGTGCACACAAGGTGTTTGAGGCAATGTCCCTTAATTTTTGTATGAAGAATCATTTTGCTATGACATCATGGAGTGTGGCAACTTGTCCCGTTGAAATTTAAGCATGTTCGTTGTCAATACTCGTATTTTGGTGTGTAATCTTCTTTTGTGGTATAGCAGCACACTGATATTACTGTTAATTATCTTCGGAATAGACGAGAGTACAGAGTAGTATCTATTTAGCAGTCAACAAGCAACACAATATTACTGTTACTAGTAGTTTGCAATTATCATGGTGGCCTTCTGTGCATGTTAGAAAAGTGCACACTGATAATTAACCTTCTGTGGCCTTCTGTGGCCATCAAGGAGTAAGTGATTTAGATACACTGATACACTGAGTAAGTGATATAGTTTGCAATGGAGATTGTTAAGGATGTGACTCATGCTAGATGGACTCCAAGGATTGTCAGAAAAGCCTAATGATGGTGCTTATATCTGATTATCACCATCTGTAAGACTGTAACCATTCAATTGCAGCATATGTATTTGGTAGAAAAGCATAAAAAGTATCTGGTGTTTGATGACAATCACAATAACTCAAAATAATTCTCTTTGCTGACATGTGCTGTTCTTGCCTACTCGCGCTTTTTGTCGCAGCGTGGGTGAGCTGCGGAGGCCCCTCTCAGGTCTCGAATTGAGATCAGCAAAAGCACGGGGAGACCAGTGTGGGTACAGTTCATTGGATCAGCAAATGCGTTGGGAGACACGTGTGGGTACGGGCCTTCAAGATGTTTGCGACGGTAGCACGGTGGGCTGCGAAGAAGGGGAAGCCCAAGATGGCGCCGATCGAGCTTACGACGTCGCCAGAGCAGGCACAGTCCATAACCCGCACCATCTTTGATGCCGTCAAGGAGCACGGCCCCCTCACCATCTCTGATGTTTGGGAGCACGTCAAGGTGCAGGCTCTCTCTTGCTACTAATACTTTTCGTTTCATCTCCACACACAACCTGTTTGGTCGAACGTCTGTCTGCCAACTTCCATGGGGGGACAGTGTATTCTCAGTTCTTGCAACGGATTAAAGCGTTAGTTTGGATCACTTGTCATTTAGAATGTGCCTCGTGTGTTCATTTTCTTCAGGATGTAGGACTGAGGGGTTTGACAAGCAAGAGGCAGATGAAGATCATGCTGCGGTGGATGAGAGAGAAGCAGAAGGTCAGGCTCATCTGCGACCATGACGGACCTCACAAACAGTTCCTCTACACGACATGGTTTACCAACCCCAATAATGCACCGCAGAGGCCCAAGAGGGAGCTCAACAGGGAGCATCCTAAGGCATGCCGCATTCATGTTAACTGATTTAGGGCATATTTGGTTTACACATTTCTCAAGGTTTTTCCTGGATCTGTAGACAAAGCTGTTAATCATATTAAGATGCTTATAGCTGAAATATTGTGAATGGTGCCCGATTGTGAATTATCCATAAATAAATAACCTAAAACAGTTTTTTTTTTTTCCTTTTGTCAGTTCTGATTTTGCCTTCTTTAGTGCTTCTTGTTGAAACTAGTTACTAGTGTCGGTGTTCTTGAGGACATTTGCCTCGGCCTTCTTCGATTGAAAGGAATGTGGTTTTAACTGCTACTCCCTCCGTTTCTTAATATAAGACCTTTTAGAGATTTAAATACGGACTACATATAGATGTATATAGACGCATTCTAGAGTGTAAGTTCATTCATTTTGCTCCGTATGTAATCTATATTGAAATCTCTAAAAATACTTATATTTAGGAACAGAGGAAGTATTAACTTTGGCAAGAACCTTATTTTAAATGATGGGGTTATATCTGATTATCACATCTTTAACCATTTGTAGGTCATGTATCCAGTAGAAAAGCATAATAAGTGTCTAACGTCTGATGACAATCATAGTAACTTCAAAAATATTTTTAGTAATTAAAACATGTTAGTTTGCAGAACACGATGGTTTCTGTTCTCAACTACACCCAACTACAACTACTTGTTCTGGTTCAGGCTGAATACGACGGTTGCTCCCATGTTATGGTTTCAGGCTGACAAATTGTATGCAGATTGGCACATCCTTCTCCAAACAAGCAGAAAAAAAAAAGTCTCGTTAACTTTTCCGGCCCAGAACCGTACTAAGAGACATAGACATTAACCAGTTTTGCCATCTCCTGACATGATTCGTACCGTGGTCAGCAAGGATGTGTTACTGAAACCCTACCACTAGGCCATTGCCCAGTTCTCACATGTCAAATAAACCTGCACAACTGCTACTGAATACTATCCCTCTTGCAATGTCTCTCACCTGATCCCTCCTTCCGCCGGTGGAACTCCCGATCTCCAACCTTCCTCCTCGCCACCACATGAGGCCGCTGCCCACGGCGCAGTCAAGGACTGTGGCAGCGGGGCTTGCGCTGCTCCTCTCAATCTGGGGGCGGAGAGCTTGGATCTGCTGTAGGAGATATGCCCTAGAGGCAGTAATATCAGTTACTTTGTATCTCCGAGTTTGTAATGAATGTTTATATTTCATGCTATAACTGCAATGATTCTCGAGTCTGCAATAACCACGAGGCTCGGAAGGAAACTCATGTGCACGTGTGGTATAATAAACGGTAAAATGTGTTCCTAGTCTTGCCTCTAAGACTGGCTCAAGTATTGCATGATGATCCTGTTTTCCTGATCATGGGCATGTCAATGCCGGCAATTTTGAGGGCACAATGTTAGTAGAACACTTGTGTTGAATCGACCCGAATTGATGTTATGCTATGAGATACATTCGTCACAAGTTAATGGTTAATAACACAGAGATAGTTAATGTTTGCATAATTCCTTAGACCATGAGAGTATCGAGTTACTTCGTACTTGCTTCGTGAACTTTGGGGTTTGTTAAACATCATCCGTAAATGGGTGGCTATTACGGCAGCTTCCGGGTTCACGGAAAGGTATGACAGAAACGAGATAGCTCAAGATTGGGATTTGCTCCTCCGACGATGGAGAGATATACTCGGGCCCTCTCGGTGTTATGGTATCCATCATCGTCTGGCCAGACACATCGTGATTTGATCACTGGGATGCCGGAACGCAGAAACGAGTAAAGAGAACAAAACCAGTAACGAGGTAACTTGCATAGTGGACAAATTGTTGATCCACGGGGATGCATTAAAACTCACCTCGGGTATTTGTAATATATCGTGAAGCAACAGGAATAGCACACGGCAACTGGAGGTTCACTCGAGTATTCATTCGTGTGGGTATAGGGGTCAATATGGGTGTCCACGGCTCCGATGTCGATCATTGATCGGAAAGAGTTCCGGTAATGTCTATACTTCACCAAACCTATAGGGTCACACGCTTAAGGGTCATCTATCTGCTGAATACTGGACAGGTAGTCTGAGAGAAAATCACCGAAAAAGTTTTGGATGAAACGGAAACGTTCCGGAGAGGATATCGGAATAGTTCCGATAAAACTGAAAAGTTGTTTCAGGGTATTCCATTAAGTCAAATTGGTTCCGGCACATGTCTGGAAATTTTTGAAGGGTGCCAGAATCATTCTGGAAACTTCTGGGATTTTTCCGGAGGAAAAACTGGAAATGTTCCAGAGCAGCCGGAACCGCTATGGTTGCTTTTCGCTAAAGAAAAACATTGTTCCGGAATTATTTCGGAATGCGTTCAAAATTGTTTCAGTGGGTACTGGAATTGTTCTAGGCACACAGAAATAATTTGGGATTTAACGGACGCAGAAAAATGTCTTCGTGAATAGTGAAAGTGCTTTTTGGATTACTTTTTTGGAAAGCCACCTTTTTGGGCTTTTGCTTAAAAGATCTTGGGGTATGAAATGGCTGGATAGGGTCCCCCTTTGGGGGACCCACTAGGGGTGGCCGGCCACATGAGGGCTCCCTCCATGGAGCCCCTCTTGTTCCTTGGTTTCACCTTTATGCCCTTGTGGAAGGACTTCATTCATGTGCACTTTGGGTTTTATTGTAAAACCACCCTACCCCTTGGTTTTCCTATAAATAGAGGTGGAGGGGCTGCCTCCACACTCACTCCTTACTCTCATACACATGCCATAGAGATTTCTGGCTTCTCTCTCCCTCCCACGAAATAGTTTCGTAGAGCCGAAAGGCTGTCTGGGTTCCGGCAGGAACTAGCTCTGGACGGCGAAGCCCTGTCGGATAGTTGACACCGTATGTGTGCATCCCCGTAGAGAGATTGTAGTTTCGATCTTTTGCCCGAGGGGTTGTTTTCGAGTGTCCTCCCGAAGGGCTGTTCGAGTTACCGTTCGAGTTTTCGGCGTCCTCCCGAAGGGCTGTCCGGGTTACTGTTCGGGTTTTGAGAGTCCTCCCGGAGGGCTGTCCGCGACATCGTCCGAGGGACTGTCCGACCGCCTCCCGAAGGGCTGTCCGAGAGGGAGTACATCCTTGCGGTTGGGAGGTTGTAAATCCTAGCTGCAGGGATCTGCACCGACGATCTACACCAACTCTTCTTCCGCTGCGCTTCGAGTCGGTACGGATCAGATCAAACCTTGTATGCAATCTCCATAGTGATCCTGGGCGTGCTCGCTGTACCGATTTTTTTTGTTTTCTGTCGCGTTCCCCTACAGTGGCATCAAGAGCCGTGCTATGCGTAGATGTAGGTTTCGATCTAGAATACATGGTGATGTATGGGTATTGCATAATATAATTTCGGAGTAGATGAGATCTATTGCTGAAAATTATTTATGCAGGTAACATATGAGATCTGTTACCCGATGTTCTTGTTGCTTCCCTAGAATTTGCGTTTGCTCAATCTCGAGACAGCATGGTGGAATTTTACAAAGTTCTGGCAATCCGCGATCCTGATTGATCAACGAAGTGCTAACAGTTTTTTGGGTTCCGCCATAGTCAAAAGAAAGATGAAATTCGCAGATGAAAGGGCATTGCAGATATGATCTACACGGGGGTCATGCGTATGAAGAAGTTTAGTATGGGGCTCGAGATTTATTATCTCGTGTTTCATGCACCCCGAGATGTTAAACTAGCGATTTGAATAATCATACTTGATGATAAAACGTTGGTAGCTGCGGTTTAAGTCAAAACCTTAGAAGCCACGTAAAATAAAATTTTGCATAAACCGATTAGAGGCGTCTAACTTGGTTTTGCAGGATGTGCATGTGATGTGGTATAGCAAAGCTCATATTAATTCGATTATGTATGAGATGACTATATGATGTAAATTTGTTAACATGACCTGCGTGTCATGATTCGGCATGATGGCTGGAGCCACATGATTGTCACCTTAATGACCTGCGAGTCAACCTTAAGTAATGCACTTATTTTATTAGCTATAGAGATAGCAAATATTATCTGGTGCATCGACAAGGTGGTGGCAATCTTCGCGAAGGTGAACTCCGACGCAAATGCCAAAGACGAAGAAATACTTGACTTCTCCGTCAGAAAGGGCTATACCATATCATGCTATTATGAATTGCCTGAGATGTTTATCCCTTATGATGCACCCTTTTGATTGCGCGGTAGTCGCTTTTTATTAGGGTGATCTCTTACTTAAAAATATCAAGTAGATAGTGTTCTCCCAAGTGTAGCACCGTCACGGCACCTATCTTTTCGGGGTGCGCCGTGTCACACGGGTACGAACGATTAGTGAAGTGTGAGGCGGGTGAGTTGAGACCTCGCAGCAAGATCACTTGGTTGTCTTGACGTTCAGGCATGACCGTAATGAGCTCGGAACACACGCATCGAAAGATGAACAAGAGTCACATAGAGATGCGATTGGCAAGTTGGCCTACCGGTTAAGATTTTCGTCATCAGTGGTGTTACACCAATGGCGAACAATCGAGACACGGATCTTGAATCACTCATAATCAATTTTGAGAGATATTGATTTGAGTGGGAGCGCACTTTAGAATAAAACTGCTTATTCACTAGTGCCAAAATCATTACAAACAAAGTCTAAATGAAACTTATGTTTTCCGTTGTAGATCAAATGGCTCGCAACACCGCGTTCAACTTAGGTCCGATGTTAGAGATAGAGAAGTTAGCTGCGGATGGAAACAACTAGTTTCGTAGAGCCGAAAGGCTGTCTGGGTTCCGGCAGGAACTAGCTCTGGACGGCGAAGCCCTACTGGATAGTTGACACCGTATGTGTGCAACCCCATAGAGAGATTATAGTTTCGATCTTTTGCCCGAGGGGCTGTTTTCGAGTGTCCTCCCGAAGGGCTGTCCGAGTTACCGTTCGAGTTTCCGGCGTCCTCCCGAAGGGCTGTCCGGGTTACTGTTCGGGTTTCGAGAGTCCTCCTGGAGGGCTGTCCGCGACATCGTCTGAGGGACTGTCCGACCGCCTCCCGAAGGGCTGTCCGAGAGGGAGTACATCCTTGCGGTTGGGAGGTTGTAAATCCTAGCTGCAGGGATCTGCACCGACGATCTACACCAACTCTTCTTCCGCTGCGCTTCGAATCGGTACGGATCAGATCAAACCTTGTATGCAGTCTCCATTGTGATCCTGGGCGTGCTCGCTGTACCGAATTTTTTTGTTTTCTGTCGCGTTCCCCTACATCTGGGGCGACGGCCCTTTGGCCAGGCCACCCTCTCCTTTGGTGAGGAGGGGCTGGCGGGTTGCAGGTCGACGGATCGGGCGGCCGACGGGTAATCTCCAGGTTGGGGCCGGAGCTTTGTTGTCCCGGCAGCCGATGACACCGGATCTAACAGCTGCATCTCGTCCTGACTTGGTGCATTCCACCCCGGCCGGATCTTGACCGATCTAGCCGATCACAGGGCTGTGGGCGGAGCGGGTGGTGGGTATCCAGATTGGGATGAATCCATGGTCGGCTACGGCCGGCCGTGAAAGCGACGACGCCCGAGGGCACCGGGTTTCTTCTTGGAGACGTCGGTCGGTCGAGTCTGCCCTACCTCTTCCCACCTCACTGCCACTCGGATGAAACCCCTAACTGCGGTGGGTGGTGACGTCGCTCTGGGCGCCGTGTCCTGCTTGAAGGCGTCACCGTGAGTGCATTGTGATGGTGGGCATTGTGTGGGCTCATTGGCAGCTGCAGATGGTGTGCCCTTCCCCCTCTAGTTGCATCTGCTTCGAGGGAAACCCTAGATCTGGGTCTCTCGAATCGGATGATGACGGGGACTTCGGTGATGTTCTCCCTCTTGGGGGCATTTTTTTGGAGGGGGTCAAAGACGGCGGGTCTCGACGGCGTGGCACAGTGGGGTCTAGGTGTTGGAGTCCCGGTGTTGGACCCGGGTTGATGGACACGCACAGGCTGGTGGCGCTGTCTGGCGTCGTGCTGGCGCCGACGGAAGATGGGCCTGACAAGGTCAATGCGTTGATCACTCCTGGAGATGGGATGGTGGAAGATGGCAGCGGCGGATCTAGAGCGTGCACATGCGGTGCGCGCTACGGGTCGGCCAGACCGAGTGGTGCTCTGGGCCCGATGCGGGGCAGCTGCGTGAGGTTACCGGATTAGATAGTGCGCGTTCACGCGGTTCGGGCACATTATCAAGAGTGTAGGTGTTGCGACTTTATTCGCCAGATAGGTGGCTTCGGTTTGATCCATGTATTCATGTTCAGACTGTTAAATAATAATAAAGATGGTTGTATGCATCGATCGATGCAGAGGCTAGGGTTATCCTCGTTTTCGAAAGAGAAAAAGTATGACAGGCTCATGACGCCTCGGTGAAGAAAGCTAATCATGTAAGTTTATATTAGCATTCCATAAGTAGCTAATTGACCCTAGGCAACCGACGAAAACTTTCCGATGATCAGCAGCTGCCTCCTATCTTTCCATAACATTTTCAGAAGGGCTACTGTTTGTTCTTTTCTCATATGAATGAAACTGATCTCACACCAGTAGTACTCATGGCATTCTAGTACACAGTGCACCAGTATGCAACAGTAGCGCAGCGGATAAATAGATTGTACGAATGTAATGGATATTGCATAATTACATGTCATAAAGCATTTATTTCCCAGAACAAGAGATTAAAAAAAAAACTGAACTATGAAGTTCTAGACCTCAGCAGCCCCGGAGGATGAGCAAAAAGTTCAGATGCTTCGCATTGGGGCATAGCATACAACGCAAATAAGGATTGTTTTCACTTAAGAATGTGTCGAGCAAGTAGCTGAAGTTTTCAACATTATTACATGAATCACTGTGTAAAAATACATAATAATTTTCTCAAGCAGTAGCCTGGCACGCTGGCACCACTAAACATAAATACTGTAAAACCAAGATGGATGGCAGCAATAGAAATCATTCCCGTGCCTTATTACAAACCAGTTCTTGTTCGAATAAGCAGAAATAATAACAGCAAGATGAATGACACTCGTCCCACAAATCTCCATTGTACAACAGAGATACATAATAGCTGCCTCGCCGATGACAATGACTGCAAACTCAAGCCACCAAAGAAAGGCTCATGCCACTCCGCTGGGTCTGCAACAGAAAAAATTTCATCAACTAAAAAAGTTAGAATTTGGTGCAGCTGATCGAGCACACGCTAAATGGCATGGAAGTGCGAACATAATATATTGGCAAGCTGAGGATGGTTCAATTACCGTGTTGTCCTGTAGTAGGATATTGGGATATGCTATAGTCTTGCCGCTTGAAGATTGCTTACGAAATCAGGATGCATGCCAATAAACTGTGTCTCTTTGAGGGATTTCAGATGTCCCAGCCCAGGGATGTCCCGCAGTTCGGCCAGGTTTATGATCACAAGTTCTTCAAGGCGGACCAAAGCTCCCTCGTGTATGCATATTTGGTTGACGTGTGGCAAATTCCACAAGGAAAGAATCTTCACATTTGGGAACCACGCTGGCTGGAAGTTTATCTCCTGTCCTGTATACGCGTTGCTTAGACGTATTTCTGTCAAATTTGACAATTCAGAGAGGCGTGGCACTGGGTTCTCTGAGAGCTGAGACCAAAATAGAGATATCATGTGAATGGCATCTCCGTTGGTTGAGAAAAATGGAGACTTCAAAGTTCCTTCAGAAAATCGCCCGTGCAATTCGAGCTTTTTAAGACAGTTTGACAATGTCAAAGTTTCGAGCTGAAGCACTTCGTCTTCGTTGCTGGCCATTATTTGTAATCTTGAGAGCTGGTGCATCTTTGACAGAGGCTTGCACAGTTGTGCACAGTGGATGCTCCTTACCCCAGAAATGCTAAGGGCCCTCAGCTGAGATAAACTTGCTAGTTTGGCAATGAATACTTTACTAGCTCGAACCAATCCCTCAAACGGATCCACAGGTTCAACACAGTAAAAAATTGACAATGTTCTATCCAGACATTTATAAATAAGAAGGTGCCGCAACTTCTTTAGCTTTCCAAACCCTTTTGGCAAATTCACACACTCTGCATCTTGAAGATTCAATGTTTCTAAGTTGTGAAGCTTCACGACCGATTTTGGGAGTATCTTCACTTTGATCTTGTCAAGGCCCAAATACTTAAGGTTGAATAGCTCACCAATTGAATCTGGAATAGTCTCAACAGGTAATCCTGATAGCTCCAACACAGCAAGGTACTTAGATTCTGAAGGAAACAATGAAGATGATGCCATGCTGGTGCTGAATGCTATGAACGTACGAAGCCTGCATTGACCTATGCTTGGTTGAGTGTCATTTTTGCATTGGAGCACCGACATGCGATGAGAATCTGACTTCACCTGTGTCACTCCATGACTATCATCGTAAGTCGTACTGAAACTCTCTCTGTTAGATTGGTAAATGGCTAATTCACGTACAAGATCATGCATTCGAAGACACCTGCTCCTGTTAAAACTGTTCCTCTCTACCACATGAAGCATGCTTCGTTGAACGAGCTGTGTCAGGTAACCTTCAGCAACATCTTCTAAACTGCAATTTCCAATTTGTTCAACAAACCCTTCAGCGACCCATAGTCTGATCAGTCTTTTTCTATGGATCATGTGGTCTTCTGGGAACATGGCACAATACAAGAAACAACTCTTCAAATAGTCGGGCAAGTATTTGTAGCTTAGATTCAGAATTTTCTCCACGCGACTTAGGTTCTCATTTTTGTGTAGCTCGGAAATAAGTTGCGCGTCAAATAGTTTCCACTCTGTAACATTCTGCGCCTTAAGAGACAATAAGCTCCCTATGGCCACAAGAGCTAATGGTAAACCATCACACCTCCCCACTATCAATTTACCACACTCTTGTAATGCTAATGGGCAGATGTGATTTTCAGTGCTTAGAAATGCCTTCCTGCAAAAAAGACGCCATGCATCCTCCTCCTCAAGAGGCTCCACTTTGATCCTGCAGCCATCAGGAGCTATTGAAGCAACTTCTTCAGATCTTGTTGTCATTATTATTCTGCTTCCCATTTTTGCATCGACAAGAACCTCTTTAATTTTTCTAAAGTCTTCAGCTGTCCAGATATCATCCAATACGATCAAGTATCGCTTTGTCTTCAGGAGTTCCTTCAATTCATCTTGTAACTCTCCACAGGTCATCTTCTCAGCATCGAATTCTTTCTTGTCTTTAGAATAGATTTCTTTCAGCATTCTTCTCCAAATATCATCTAGTTTATAGGACTGGGAGACGGAAACCCATGCATGGCATTCAAAGTTGGATGCTTCATTTCTGAACACATTACTGACAAGAGTGCTTTTCCCGATACCACCCATACCCCACAAGGCAATGATTTGCAGATTTGGACAATTTTCCAAATTCAGTGACCCCATCAATATTTTTCTATTTTTATCAAATCCCACAAGTTCATCATCAGAGATTGAGTAATCATGTCCAGGAAGATACAGTTGCTGTTGGCTGTCATAATTTGTTACAAAAGTATCACCCACACTAGCTATTGGTTGAGTCCAATCTCTGTTTTGTTTCAGATGTGTAAGGGCTCGGTTTATTTTCTTAAGGCCAGTAGCAATTTCACCTAGTGTAAACAGATACTGGGGTTTCTTCAAGATTTTCTTCACGGAACCCCACCATGATCCTTTCTGATGGTGTTTGCCAACAACATACATAAATTGATCCACAATGTCTTCCATGTCATACGCCAATCTTCGGACTTGCCCTGTCCATGTTTCAGTGACTCCATCTGTCAAAGCTTTCCTTTCAATCTCCTTGATAAATGCTCGAATAAGCTGTAGGTCATTCCTTATCAGTGTCATGTTCTCTGAGAGTTTTGCAACAGACCTAGCGTAGTGAAGCGTTTCTGCTCCCACAGCTATTCCGATCTTTGTTGTGACAAGAAGAAGAGCAGCCTCCGCCATTTCTCTTCATGCAGTTTGACCTCAATATTTCTGAAAAAAGAGTTTTAGAAATTAACGTCCAATGTCGAATAACATAATGTCATCCTTACACATCAAATCTACATAAAAAAAACAAACATTTTACGTATCAAATACCGGAAATCCTAGCTAGTGAGATAACTTTGTAACAGTTGGGTGTTCTATAATGGCGAAGCAACATTACAGGTTTTTGATGATTATATGATTGCTTTACTGGGATGTTTGAAATGTACTCTCTCCGTCCCGAATTACTTGTCTTAGGATGTATCGATCTAGACACGTTTTAGTGTTAGATACATCCGTATCTAGACAAATCTACGACAAGTAGGAGCACTGCTTGTGCATTATAGAAGGGTGAAAATTGTACAATCTGCCAAAAGCTAGCATATAGAGTTGGGGAAACAAGAACGAAAAGTAAAAACAGCAACCCTCACACCCTATCGTATTAGCGAAGGACAATGGGTATGGCAATTATCCTAAAAAAAATCCAGTGAGATCCGGCATGTTTCCTGATACTTTACAACCTTTCTCTCTAGAATACAGTACTTCAATAATTGGTATCTTCGCGATATTAATATATTTCCTTTTTCAGACAGTACTTCAATACATATAGGCTTTCTTGAATTTTGGAGCATCCGCAAAGATGCCCTAGATCAGAAATAGGCAACTAAAAAAACAGAAATAGAAACATGGACCAATCAAAAATAGGATTGCAACAGCCATCAAATTGTAGTACTTTTTAACAGGGACAAATTCAGCTCGCAGATTTGGCCTCAGCAAACTGAAACCGCAGAAAGCTCAAATTCATCGTCATGCCATCACACATGTCTGGCTGCAGAAAAAAGTTCTCTCTTCTCAACGAGGAGGAGAAGAGGTAAGAGTAGAATAGACCTGCACCTGGACTCTAATCTGGAGCTTCTTCCTTTCTGAGCCAAAGATAGGAGAGATGTCTCCGAGCTGGGCGTGAGTCTGCAGCAAGTAGCAGTACGAGCAAAACTAGAGCAGGAACACTCTAGCTACCTCAGAGCCAAGTTGATCTAATCCATCATTTGCGATGATACATCACTCAACAACTCCTGGTTGGTCCGTCAGAAAACAACTCCAAGTTGCAGTATAGCAGCCTTTGTTACTCCATGATTAGCGCTAAACAATTACCCCTAACAACTCCCAAGAACCTAACCTCCACACTAAAGTTTGACGAAAGGGCTCTACGGTTGGTCTTGTCCTTGTGTGCTTCTCCTTGTCTACTTCCTTGTCCAACAACCGCATCTTATGTGTTCAGGATCAGGACCAGATACATTAACCTGTCAGTCATTAAGTATGCTCAGATAAACTAACAAAGTTATCCAATGTAAACTAAATTACAGAGGGATTCACTCATACGCATGGAGGTACAATAAATTCAGACATGTACTACTGAATATTGCCTCTCCTGCAATGTCTCTCGTCACCTGATCGAATGAAAGGATAACTACTCTGGAATTGTTCATCATGTATTTAGAAAATGTTCAGCATGTATACAAAAATTGTTCTTCATTTAATTTAAAAATATTTATCGTGTATTAAAAATTGTTCCTCTTGTATTTGAAAAATGTTCATGCAACTACAAAAAGTGTTCACGCATTTTAAATATGTTCGTCTATTTCAAAAAGTGTTCATCGTGTAACTAAAAAATGTTTACCATGTATTAAAAATTGATCATCATCTCTTTAAAAATGGTCACATAAGTAAAAAATATATTTGCACGTTTAAAAATGTTCATGTAATTTCACATTTTTAGTGCATGTATTCTGCGCATTAAAAAGGTATTTGTGTATTATCAAAATATAATAAAAAGGAAAGAGAAAAAATATAAAAGGACCAAGAAACACAAAAATAAAAGACTCGCACAAGTTTCAGGAGTGTACATGCATTATTTCAGGAGCACAAGTTTGTCATTGTTTGGAGTACAAGTTGGGTAAAAAAATCGCCGAAACCTATCAAGATTAGACTTACTTTTGAAGATATCGACGCGAGAAACACAACAATGAAGATAATTTATAACTTGGATGTTTGGTTTAAGAGATATTTCACTTTCAAAATTGAATCTGACAAAAAGAAGCATGTAAAACCAACCTTTCAATCTCCTCCAATGGAAACCCCATCAAAACTCGACAAGTCGCGCACATGCATTGTGCCACTTGTCGTCACTAAATAAGCTTGGGTGTAACCTAGAGATCTCGTTCGCCGCCGCCAACGCCCTCCTCTGCATCACCCCTTGCCGCCGTCAGCAACCCCGCGCGGATGCCGTTGAGGGTGGCGGCAAGGTCTTCGGTCGGGCTTCCCTCCTGGGAGAGGACCTAGGGTTCCAGGCGGCGGTGGAGTGGGCGGCGCCGTACCGACGGCGGGCGGCGTTTGCTGGAATTGTGGCCGCCTCCCCTCGGCTGCGTGGGTGGTGAGGCGACGGTGGACCAGGGTGTCCTGCGGTGAGGCCCCCCCCCTCCCGGCGACTCTCTGCGCCAGATCTGAAGACGAGCTCCCGTCGCTTGCAGCCGCCTTCTCCGCGTCAGGTTCGGCCGGATCCGGCTGTTTGCTGAGTGGCTGTGGAGTGGGGATCCCTGGATCGAGGTAACCCCTTGGCCGGCGGCACTCCAGGCGCTGCTCTCCTTCTTGATGGTGACGTTTCACTAGTAGAAAACAGGGCTTTGGTCCAGGGCTGAAAAGGGCATTAATCCCGGTTCTCTTACGAACCGGGACCAATGGGTGCATCAGTCCCGGTTCGTGAGGCCAGGGCGCCGGGCGGGCCTCGGGGGCCATTGGTCCCGGTTCGTCTGACCCCTTTGGTCCCGGTTCCAGACACGAACCGGGACCAAAGGGCCTCGCTCCTGGCGCAGCACCTTTAGTCCCGGTTGGTGGCTGGAACCGGGACTACAGGTCAGTCTTCTGTCCCGGTTCTAGCCACCAACCGGGACTAAAGAGATGCCTATATATACTCGCCCTTGCCCACCCTCTCCTCTGTTTTTTGGCCGTGTGGGAGGTGTGCATGCGCTGCTCTGTTCTCCCTTCTATGCATGCACATGAGGTGTTCGATGAAATGCCCGAGCCACACTTAAGCTTTCTCCTCTCCAAGCTCCATTTTCCTCAAGATTTGTCTAGGTTTGGCGGTCCGTCCCGTCCCGTCCCCGTCCTCACCGCCGTCGATCGCCCGGGCCGATCTCGTTGCCGGCACCACCGTGGTGAGCCTCTTTTTCTTATCTTCTTTCTAAAAGAAAAAAAATTCTTACTTGTATGATTTAGATAGATACTTGTATAATTTTCTTACTTTTATTATTGTTTGTTATTATATAGTGCCATGGTTTTGGTATCCGCCCCCGTCGGCCCTCGTCCTGTCTATGATTCGGATGTGGTATATATATTATCTTTTATTATGATTTGTTTCATTTAGTGTTTATGACAATTATGCCGACCAACGTGACATAGATGTTTTTATCTAGGAGGTATGTGAACCGGAAATTCCAACCGACCCTCTTGTCGAGAGGTTAAATTTAGTTGAAAAAGAAAACAATTACTTGAATAAAAAATTGAAAAGAATTGAGGATGAGAAGATGGAATTGGAGTTGCATGTTGCCGATGTCGTCGATGATCACATGATCAAGATGGATGCAATGCGCTTAAAGATTAGAAAGATTAGAAAATATGCCATTCATAATGAGGCTTGTTATCATTATGCCGTTGAATCAATTGTTACCTTAGTTGCGATTATGATCGCATTTGTTGTTGCATTTAAATGTTTTTCATAGTTTCAATGTATGTTTTAATTAGATGCTCTAGAGAGCTATATGTTGTTCTATGAGAACTATATATGTATGAACTTTATGTATTTATTTTTTCAGTAATAACATTTGATCACTACAGTACTTTGGTTTTAATGTGATGATGAACTTGTATAAATTTGGTCACTTCTGTATTCATGATGTTCTGTAATGGTTTTTGATACACTTAATTATATAATGCACGCAGATGAACCGGCAATGGATGTACGGTGACCGACGCACCTCCGAGTACATTGATGGCATGCATAATTTTCTCGAAGTGGCTGAGGCAAACAAGCAGAATGGTTTTATGTATTGTCCATGTACTGTCTGTGGGAATACGAAGGATTACTCTGACTCGAAAACCCTTCACTTGCACCTGCTTGAGAAGGGTTTCATGCCACACTATAATGTTTGGACCAAGCACGGAGAAATAGGGGTTATGATGGAAGACAACGAAGAAGAAGAGGATGATGACAACTATCCCCCTGAATACGGTGATACTGCAACGGGGGAAGCTGAAGATCAAGATGAACCAGACGATGTGCCCGATGATGATCTTCGCCGGGTCATTGTTGATGCACAGAGAGAATGCGAGAGTGAAAAGGAGAAGTTGAAGTTCGATCGCATGTTAGAGGATCACAAAAAAATGGTTGTACCCAAATTGCGAAGATGGCAACACAAAGCTCGGTACCACACTGGAATTGCTGGAATGGAAGGCAGAGAATGGTGTATCTGACAAGAGATTTGAGAAGTTACTGAAAATAATGAAGAACAAGCTTCCAAAGGATAACGAATTGGCTGACAGTACGTACGGAGCAAAGAAGGTTCTCTACCCTCTAGGATTAGAGGTGCAGAAGATACATGCATGCCCTAATGACTGCATCCTCTACCGCGGTGAGTACGAGGATTTGAATGCATGCCCAGTATGCGGTGATTGCGGTATAATATCAGACGATATGACCCTGGTGATGTTGAGGGCGAGCGCCCCAGGAAGAGGGTTCCTGCCAAGGTGATATGGTATGCTCCTATAATACCACGGCTGAAACGTCTGTTCAGAAACAAAGAGCATGCCAAGTTGATGCGATGGCACAAAGAAGACCGTAATAAAGACGGGAAGTTGAGAGCACCCGCTGACGGGTCGCAGTGGAGAAAAATCGAGAGAAGGTGGGGGGACTTTGCAGGTGACGCAAGGAACGTATGGTTTGGTTTAAGTGCAGATGGCATTAATCCTTTTGGGGAGCAGAGCAGCAATCATAGCACCTGGCCCGTGACTCTATGTATCTATAACCTTCCTCCTTGGTTGTGCATCAAGCGGAAGTTCATTATGATACCAGTGCTCATCCAAGGCCCTAAGCAACCCGGCAACGACATTGATGTGTACCTAAGGCCATTAGTTGAAGAAATTTTACAGCTGTGGAATGGATAAGGCGTACGTGTGTGGGATGAGCACAAACAGGAGGAATTTGACCTACATGCGTTGCTGTTTGTAACCATCAATGATTAGCCTGCTCTTAGTAACCTTTCAGGACAGACAAACAAGGGATACCACGCATGCACGCACTGTTTAGATGATACCGAAAGTATATATTTGGACAAATGCAGGAAGAATGTGTACCTGGGACATCGTCGATTTCTTTCGACCAACCATCTCTTAAGAAAGAAAGGCAAGCATTTCAAAGGTGAGGCAGATCACCGGAAGAAGCCCGCCCTCCGTACTGGTGATGCCATACTTGATATGGTCAAGGATTTACAAGTAATCTATGGAAAGGGTCCTGGCGGACAATCTGTTCCGAATGATGCTGAGGGACGCGCACCCATGTGGAAGAAGAAATCTATATTTTGGGACCTACCCTATTGGAAAGACGTAGAGGTCCGCTCTGCAATCGACGTGATGCACGTGACGAAGAATCTTTGCGTGAACCTGCTAGGCTTCTTGGGCGTATATGGGAAGACAAAAGATACACCGGAGGCACGGGAGGACCAGCAACGTGTGCACGAAAAAGACGGCATGCATCCAAAGCAGTATGAAGGTCCTGCCAGCTACGCTCTTACCAAAGAAGAGAAGGAAGTCTTCTTTGAATGCCTGCTCAGTATGAAAGTCCCATCTGGCTTCTCGTCGAATATAAAGGGAATAATAAATATGGCAGAGAAAAAGTTCCAGAACCTAAAGTCTCATGACTGCCACGTGATTATGACGCAACTGCTTCCGGTTGCATTGAGGGGGCTTCTACCGGAAAACGTTCGATTAGCCATTGTGAAGCTATGTGCATTCCTCAATGCAATCTCTCAGAAGGTAATCGATCCAGATATGCTACCAAGGTTAAAGAATGATTTGGTGCAATGTCTTGTCAGTTTCGAGCTGGTGTTCCCACCATCCTTCTTCAATATCATGACGCACGTCCTAGTTCATCTAGTCGACGAGATTTCCATTCTGGGTCCTGTATTTCTACACAATATGTTCCCCTTTGAGAGGTTCATGGGAGTCTTAAAGAAATATGTTCATAACCGTGCTAGGCCAGAAGGAAGCATCTCCATGGGCCATCAAACAGAGGAGGTCATTGGGTTTTGTGTTGACTTTATTTCTGACCTTAAGCCGATTGGTCTCCCTCAATCGCGGTATGAGGGGAGACTGACTGGAAAAGGCACGCTAGGAGCGGATGCAATAATATGTAGGGACGGGCATTCTTGGGCTCAAGCACACTACACAGTTCTACAGAATTCTACCTTGGTGACCCCGTATGTCAATGAACACAAGAATTTTCTGCGCTCCAAACACCCGGAGCAGTCTGACGACTGGATTACATGTGAACACATCAGGACTTTCGGCAGTTGGTTGCAAACACATCTCATGGGTAACAACATTGTTGGAGATGAGTTGTACTCGTTGGCCAGGGGACCATCTTCGACTGTATTGACTTACCAAGGGTACGAGATAAATGGGAATACATTTTACACGATCGCCCAAGATCAAAAGAGCACCAACCAAAACAGTGGTGTCCGCTTTGATGCAGCAACCAACAGGAGAAAGGACACATATTATGGTTACATAGTGGACATATGGGAACTTGACTATGGACATGATTTTAAGGTCCCTTTGTTTCGGTGCAAATGGGTCAATCTGTCAGGAGGCGGGGTACAGGTAGACCCGCAGTACGGAATGACAACAGTGGATCTCAACAATCTTGGGTACACAGACGAACCATTCGTCCTAGCCAATGATGTGGCGCAGGTTTTCTATGTGAAGGACATGTCTACCAAACCGAGAAAAAGAAAACATAAGGAAGCGAATACATCATACGATGAGTCAAAGCGCCACATAGTTCTTTCAGGGAAAAGAGACATCGTGGGAGTGGAGGGCAAGACAGACATGTCTGAAGATTATGAAAAGTTTCATAAAATTCCTCCCTTCAAAGTGAAGGCTGACCCAAGCACCCTGTTAAACGATGAAGATTATCCATGGTTACGGCGCAATAAGCAAGGGACACACGCGAAGAAAAAGTGAAGACAGCGCCACGGCCGTCAGCGGACTCCACCGCCTCAGCAACAGCGGAAGAGAGCCACCGCCGCTCCGGCGGCTAGCAGTACACAAGGTGGTGCAAAGAAATTCAAATTTGGTCCAAGCCTCAAGCCTCTTGCCAAGTTACCATATGAGCTGACTGACAAGGAAACCGATGAGGTCGTGGCTGTCGATGTGAAACGCCAATTTGCATGGAAAGTTGCACCTCCAAAGGAAAAATAGATCCGGTAAAGGCGAATCGCACTCTGGATGCCCTTACGCGACCACCTCCGCCTCCGCCGCTATCAAACTATGACCGCATTATTGCAAAGACATATGACGAAGCTATGAGTCGGTCGAAAAGTAGCAGTACTGGTGCAAGAAGTGGGAAAACAATTCCCCAGCTCGGCGAACAGGAAAAGCAATCCTGCCCCCCGCTCAAGGTGTTTACCGATACCCCGGGGGTAGCGGCCGTTGCTCCTGGTTTCAATCCTGGTGATTACCTAGGCGATGATGTACAGTTGGAAATCGCTAAGGTAGACACCTTTAAATACCAGCACGGGGAGCGTCTCGTCAGAAGTGATGATCTGGAACGAGATCTACCAACGATGATGCGAAGATTACATAAATGGTACTTGGAAACCTGCAAGGAAGGGACGGGCAGTATCTTGGTGGGAATTAAGGATAAGCACGACTTCGTTGGAGCCGACTCGATCTACGTTGAATTTGACGAACTCTTTCAGTTATACAATCAAGCCGCCCTCGACAAAAGTGTCGTGGGTTGTTATTGTCTGTAAGTATTATTTCTGTAATTAAGTCTCTAGCTCAGCTCGTTCATTGCATGTATATAATTATCCTCACTATATTATGCAGATTGAAGATCATCGTATTTAAAAGTGCACAAATCTATGACATTGGGTTCATTAACCCAAATATCGTAAATGAATGGTCGATACAGAACATCCCCGAGGAGACTGAGAAAATCTTGCTAATGTCGTTCCTTCGACAGCAAAACAAAAGGGAAATACTCTTTCCTTACAACTTCAAGTGAGTGTTACTGTCTTCTGCATATTCTGTTTCGCTGACTCGAGATTAAGCGTAATTGATGAGTTATGCGCGCGCAGGTTCCACTTTATTCTGCTAGCCATTCAGCTTGACGAGGGAGCAGTAACTGTCTTGGACTCGAGACGTAAAGAGGCTACGGAGTATGCGGACATGATTGAAATGCTCCAGAAGTAAGTTCAATCATTATCGCACTATATCGTCAACTTTCGTTTATTTCCTGATATCAAGTAATCATTTTCTTTGCCGGACAGGGTTTGGAAAGAGTTCATCATGTGGGTTAAGGGTGAATGGAGACCGGAGCTGCGATTTAAACAGCCCAGAGTAAGTAGTACTACCTAGTTCCGCGCATCGCTCATTGATTCTAGTTTCAATACCATTATCATGGTTGATTATCATTTTGATTTAACTCTATTCTCGTAAAGTGCATGTGGCAGCAACCCGGAACTGAATTATGTGGATACTACGTTTGCAAGTTCATTCACCAAAAGACCACTGGGAGGGGCTTCACTAAACAACAATTTGAAGTACGTAAACAATATTCATAATTTTATTTTATCACCATCAATTGTGTCGATTTCATTCATATATATATATATTGACCCCCCCTTCTTTAAATTAGACCTGGCAGAAGCGGGACGTACTCCTACCAGCTGATCGCCTACGCGCAATTCAAGAGGAGTTGGCGGGATTCTTTGTTGACCACGTCATTCCTGAAGACGGAGAATGTCATCGGAAATTGCAAACTAGTTGAATAGATATATGCATCAACGTGTACTATCTGTAGTAGCGTCGAATAGATATACGAAAACTTGTTGTTCGACCAACAAGCACGGAGAAAGAGAGGTCACTTCTCTCTATATATTGATCATGCATGACGATGTTGTGTAATTAATGGTTCCTTCATTGCTTACTAGCTAGCGTCGAGTTCTCTCTATATGTAGTAGCTAGCGTCGACCAAGCACGGAGAAAGAGAGGTCACTTCTCTCTATATGTAGTACCTAGCTAACACAATATGAAACCCCTAACCCCCCCCCCCCCTTTAAAAATAAACCAACGCCTTTTAGTCCCGGTTGGTGTTACCAACCGGGACTAAAGGTCCTCCTGCCTAGGCGCCCCACAACGTCCATGTGGATCACCTTTAGTCCCGGTTTGTGTTACCAACCGGGACTAAAGGTCCTCCTGCCTGGGCGCCCCACAGCGTCCACGTGGAGCACCTTTAGTCCCGGTTCGTAAGCCAACCAGGACTAAAAGTGATGGGCATTTGTCCCGATCGTTTTCTCCCGGTTCCAGAACCGGGACTAAAGGCCCTCTGGAACCGGGACTAATGCCCTGTTTTCTACTAGTGTTTAGGTTCACCTCCCCCTCCTCCTCTTCCCCTGCACCAGGGTAAAAGCCCGCAACTTCGGTTGGGCGGTGGCGGCAACATGGCAGCGCCGTTACCTTCTTGAAGGCATCGTTTTGGGTCTGTTGGGAGGCGCGTAGGCTGCTGCGTGCTTCCGGTGCTTCTGGTGGCAGCTTCTTCTTCCTGTGGTGACTCTTCGCCATGGACGACTGGTTCCCTCCTGGCCGCCGTGCTCACCTCCGTGTGGTCTTGTCTGTCCGGCGGATCGACGCCCATGACCTGGGCAAGAGGGGATAGTGGTTCCCTCTTCGACGACTGGGACGTGACGGTAGTTGTGAGATGGTGGCCTTGGCATGCTCCAGTTCCTCCTGGTGGCTACGTTGCTACAATCATTGCCTTGTCTTCTTGGGACAATCCTAGCCCATTGCTTGCGTCTACGACATGCTTCAATTTTGTGGGCGGCAGCTTGTGTTCGCTGTTGCTTGGTGGGGTGGTCGCGCCCATTACCATCCTCCTGCCTGGCATTTCGAGCTTGCTCTCGGGGAGCAGTTCCTCTTTGTCGCCAGCGCGGCGTCACTCAAGCCTGTGCGTGAAGACTTGGCCCTCGTTGGTGGCGGCGGCTTTCAATCTTGTTGGCTTCGGGTGCAGTATGATCCTTTCCGGTGGTGCGATTCCCCTCAAGCACTTAGATCTTCAAGCTGTAGCCTTTTTTCTTCTCTGTTCATAGCGTTTTTGCTTTCCTTCAACTCCTTGTATCGGCCGTTGTGGGGTTGCATCCCTGCTTTCTTTTCTTTCCTGTTGTATGGCTTGATTTCGTTGTAATCCTGGCCGATTGATGGCTTTATTAATTCAAAGTCGGGCTATGCTCGAGCCCTACTTGAGCTTGGGTGTAACCTTTGCAAAAGGTAACTCTTAACTAATGATTACCTAGTTTCTTTGCTTGCGTTTGTTTGTTTCCGACAACCCCACATGCATGCACATCCCTCTCTGCATATATGGAAAGCCTTTATGAAAGCATCTCCAATACATGATGTAGATGTATAAATAATTACTTTTTACATCTTCGAGGCCTAAAAACGATGCTCCAATAGATGGTGTAGATATAAAAAAATTACATCACCTCCTCCAAGTGATGTAAAATACAACACTTAGAGATGCAAATTTGTATCTCCACTTCCCAGGTGATGTAAAACGGTCGGTCGCACGCGAACGCCCAATTGCCGAATATGAAAGTTCCACCCCACACACCCAACGCCCGCCAGTCTCCGCCGCCGGTGATTTTTGCCCGGAAACGCCGCCGCCGCCCGCCCATCCATCTACGACCCCGCCGTCAGACGCGTCGCCGCCGCCGATTTGATTTCGCCCCGTCGACGACGACGCGGCCGATTTGGATCTCGTCGGAGCTCCGGCGGCCATAATGGATGTAGAAGCTGTCGACCGCCTTCTGGTACCCGTTGCCTGCCGCTGGAGCACAAAGGGGAAGCCACGCGACCACCGCAACTCGGCGCGTCTTCAATTGTTGCCACCGCCGACGCCTCATCGCAAGCGGCGTTCTCCGGCAGCCACGCGGCCGTCCAGAGGTCGTCTGCAGCCGCCGCCCACCCCAGACAGGCTTCGTGCCGCCTATCAACTCTTCGACCCGCCGCCGGCCGGTTTCCTCCACCTCGCACGCAACGTGTGTTCGAGCAAATTCCCCCAAGGTAAAAATCATGCAAACTATGAGTTTTTTATCGGGCATGAAGATATACTATGACGGTAATTTCTATATTGTAGATGAGCTCGTGTGACTCCTCTTTCATGGACAATTCCTCGTCGGATGAGGAATTTGATTTGACCGAAGAAGAGGACATTGCTATGCTAGTGGCGATGCACAAGAGGAAGAAGCCGAAGCACGGTGGTTCTGTCATTGGCCGAGAGTTCATTCGGAGAGAACGGGTCCAGGCACGAGAGGTTGATGCGCAACTATTTTGGTACACCACCTATTTTTTCCAGAGAGGTACTTTCATCGCCGGTCCAGGATGTCCAAGATTTGTTCATCCACATTTGCAATTCCGTGAAGCAGCATGATCGATCCTTCGAGCTGAGGACGAATTGTGCCGGTTTGCTTGGACATAGCACCGAGCAGAAGGTTACTGCTGATTTGCGCATGATGGCCTATGGTGTTCCGATAGATTACATTGATGACAATTTTGGCGATGGCAGAGAGCACTTCTATCTTTTATGTCAAACAATTTGAAAAGACTATGATAGAAGTGTTTGGTCCACAGTACTTGAGAGAACCCAATGCTCAAGATACTCAGAGTCTTTTGGATATGAACAAAGCCCGTGGGTTTCCAGGTATGCTTGGGTCCATCGGTTGCATGCATTGTAAGTGGAAGAATTGTCCTAAAGCATGGCATGGACAGTTTAATGGATGCTCGAAGGATGCCACCATCATTCTTGAGGCCGTTGCCGATCAAGAAACATGGATTTGGCATTCATATTTGGGAATGCCTGGATCTTGCAACCATATCAATGTGCTCGACCAGTCACCTCTTTTGCCAAGTTAGCCAATGGAGAAGCTCCACCGGTGACCTTCGAAGCAAATGGCCGCACATAAAACTATGGGTACTACCTTGTGGATGAGATCTACCTAAGGTGGAGTACTTTTGTCAAGCCAATCCAACCCCCCCAAGGTAAGAAAGAACTCTACTTTCACAACTAATGCTCAAGCGGCGGCTAGGAAAGATGTTGAGAGAGCATTTGGGATTTTGCAATCTCAATTTACTATTGTGCGAGGACCATCTAGATTCTGAGATAAAAAAAACCTTTGATACATCATGACTGCTTGCGTGATCATGCATAACATGATTATTGAGAATGAGCGTGGACATAATTTGGATTACACCTTCTATGATCTCATGGGCATACCGTTGTGCGGATGAGAAAAAGGAGCGAATCAGACGTTTCATGAAGCTGTACAATAAAATTAGAGACTCCGATACACACGATGAACTTTACAAAGATTTGATGGAGGGGTACTGGAAATGGCATTGCGAAAGAACCGCCTAGTTTCATTCTTATTCTTTGTTTGTTGTATTGGGCAAACACTTTGTTGTATTTGTATTGCATTTGGTGTTGTGAATTTGATGAATTGTGTAATAATTTGATATTGTGGACATGTGAAATTTTAAGTTTTAATTTGGGATGTTTTTATTTCAAATTGTGCAGCTGGAGTGCGGCTGAAATGCTACTGTACAGCGGCTGCCGCGCGGCCATTAGCCATTTTTACATCATCTGTTGGAGTTAGAGTTTTACATCACCAAATATACTTTATCTGTTGAAGTTGAATCTTTTTTACAGATGTAAAAAGCACTTTTTATTGATGTAAATTATACAACATCCACTTTTCTATACCTATTAATAAAGGGGCTATTGCTTCTGCGGTACGTCATTAAAATTCCCACCCAAACTTGCTCATTACCCATCAATGCTACCTATAAGTAACAAAAAAAACGTTTTGCAGGGAATCCCCTGACTGGGCCGGCCCACGCAGCACGGACCTACTAGACTGCGCTCTATGCGCGGGAGAAGAAGCAGCGCGCATGTTTGGGCCGGCCCATGTGTGGTCGGCCTGTTTTTTTGGTTTCATTTTTATTTTTATTTTTATTTTCAGGTTTCATTTTTTTATACATTAAATAATTTGGCACTTCAAAAACTTCTAACATTTAAAAAAAAAGCGAATTTTGAAATAAAATGTTCAAGAAAACATAAATAGTTTGTGAATTCAAAAAATGCACGGGATTTTTCTAAAAATGTTCCCATATTCAAAAAATGTTCGCAATTTTGATAAAAATGTTCGTAAAATCAAAAAAAGTCCATGATTTTGAAAACAAATCTGTGTATATGAAATTGAAAATAAATGTTTGCTAATATAAAAAAAATTCAGGAATTTTAAAAAATGTTCTAAAACTTTAAAAACAGTTCGTGAATTAAAAAAGAGTTTATTGATTCATAAAATGTCTATTGATTGAAAAATGTTCATGCATTTCAAAAAATATTCGTGAATTTCAAAAAAAAATCACCAATTTCAAAAAAAATGTTCGTCTATTCTAGAATTGTTCGCCGATTCAAAAGAAAATGCTTAAAAAATGTTCACAATATAAAACAATGTGCACAATTTTAAGAAAAATGTTTGCAAACAGTAAAAAAAGTTCACGATTTTTAAAAATATTCCCAAATTTGTAAAAATGTTTACGAATGATAGAAGGTATGTAGTTAAACAGTAATGCTTATGAGTCTTAATGACAATATACCCGTGTGAATTTTGGAGAATTAACTGCCGGGGTAGATCAGAATATTATAGTATGTTTTTTAAAAAACGTTTCTTGAAATTCAGAATAATTCTTTGAATTACCAAGTTTTTTGACAACCACGATATTTTTAAAAAATGTGAACATTGCTTCAATTTGTAAATAAATTTCAAAAAGGTACATTTTCTTGCATTTGAGAACAAATTTTTAAAATCATGCGATGAGATGTGAACAAAATTTGGTCGTTGCCATTGGAGATTATAATTATTTTTTTCTCCCGTTGGAACGCACGGGCCCTTTTGCTAGTACATGTTTAAATTTGCATCACGGAGAAAAAAAAGCATCTCTAGCAGATCCCGCTAGAGATGCTAGCAAATCCCGCAAAAACCCCTAAAAAAAGTAGATCCCGCGAAAAAGGCCATCCAATAAATTAACCGCCGATTTAGAGGATGAGTGCGATTTTTCTGCCCCGAACAGATCCAACAAAATCGCTCGTCCCGTAATTTTTTTTTTGCGGGATCCTGCGTAGTCTGGGTCTTTTCTGTCATATCTACGGGAGCCGCCCCTCTTTTTGCCGTTTCCCGTATCCTTGGCGCGAAGTCCATTTTCGCCCGCTTCCGTTCCCGTCTCACTCGTCACCGCCGCCACGTCTCTACCAGCCGGTTCTTGCTGCCCCTGACTGCCCTGCGCCGTTCATTAGCTCCGCCGCCCCGCTGGAGGCCTCGCGGTACCATAAAAAAAATTACTGGTCTCCCGTAACAGCCTATTTGGTAAACACTCGGGCAGGGAAATGGGAGTTTGTACAAGGGTGTTTATAAAAGGATTAGGCATGAGAAGTAGATTTTTACTCACATTCCCTTGTTTGGCATATGATGGGAATTGGCGTGGGATAGAACTCTGCTCATAAATTAACAGGGTACCCCTGGGAAGAAATCAGTGGGAATTGGTTTTCTCAACTCCCAGTCCCCTTCCCACTTAAACTTTCATTCCCTCTAATCAAACAGTGGACTTTTAATCTTCTCACCTCTCAACTCTTATTCTCCATCTCTAATTCTCCCGAACCAAACACGCTGTAAAGGTATTTTACGGGGCGCGGGTAGTGTAGCCTCAGCAAAAATGTCAAAACAGACCCCTAAGCCTAAAGCGGTACATTACGTAAAGAGCCCTCCAATCAAAATTCTCACATCATCTCATCCCCTTCTGCCCCCACCACCGTACCAGTGCCTCCTTCGCCGCCGGCGTCCCACGCCGGAGCCGCCGCAGTCGCCACTGTCCCTCGCTGGAGTCACTGCCTCCGCCGCGTCCTCTACCTTCGTCTCACGCCGTGCCTCTTCTTCTCTCGTCCCCATTCTCGGGGTGAGATTTCAGCGGGCGCAGCGAAGGGGAGGGGAGATCCAGTCGGCGGAGAGGAGGAGGAGCGAGGTGGTCCAGGCCACGCATGCATCAGCATTCAGCAGTCATACTCCCCACGCCAGACACGCCCATGTCTGGCTGCTGCTGATCGGACGCCGTCGTGCACACAAGGTGTTTGAGGTAATGTCCCTTAATTTTTGTATGAAGAATCATTTTGCTATGACATCATGGAGTGTGGCAACTTGTCCCGTTGAAATTTAAGCATGTTCGTTGTCAATACTCGTATTTTGGTGTGTAATCTTCTTTTGTGGTATAGCAGCACACTGATATTACTGTTAATTATCTTCGGAATAGACGAGAGTATAGAGTAGTATCTATTTAGCAGTCAACAAGCAACACAATATTACTGTTACTAGTAGTTTGCAATTATCATGGTGGCCTTCTGTGCATGTTAGAAAAGTGCACACTGATAATTAACCTTCTGTGGCCTTCTGTGGCCATCAAGGAGTAAGTGATTTAGATACACTGATACACTGAGTAAGTGATATAGTTTGCAATGGAGATTGTTGAGGATGTGACTCATGCTAGATGGACTCCAAGGATTGTCAGAAAAGCCTAATGATGGTGCTTATATCTGATTATCACCATCTGTAAGACTGTAACCATTCAATTGCAGCATATGTATTTGGTAGAAAAGCATAAAAAGTATCTGGTGTTTGATGACAATCACAATAACTCAAAATAATTCTCTTTGCTGACATGTGCTGTTCTTGCCTACTCGCGCTTTTTGTCGCAGCGTGGGTGAGCTGCGGAGGCCCCTCTCAGGTCTCGAATTGAGATCAGCAAAAGCACGGGGAGACCAGTGTGGGTACAGTTCATTGGATCAGCAAATGCGTTGGGAGACACGTGTGGGTACGGGCCTTCAAGATGTTTGCGACGGTAGCACGATGGGCTGCGAAGAAGGGGAAGCCCAAGATGGCGCCGATCGAGCTTACGACGTCGCCAGAGCAGGCACAGTCCATAACCCGCACCATCTTTGATGCCGTCAAGGAGCACGGCCCCCTCACCATCTCTGATGTTTGGGAGCACGTCAAGGTGCAGGCTCTCTCTTGCTACTAATACTTTTCGTTTCATCTCCACACACAACCTGTTTGGTCGAACGTCTGTCTGCCAACTTCCATGGGGGGACAGTGTATTCTTAGTTCTTGCAACGGATTAAAGCGTTAGTTTGGATCACTTGTCATTTAGAATGTGCCTCGTGTGTTCATTTTCTTCAGGATGTAGGACTGAGGGGTTTGACAAGCAAGAGGCAGATGAAGATCATGCTGCGGTGGATGAGAGAGAAGCAGAAGGTCCGGCTCATCTGCGACCATGACGGACCTCACAAACAGTTCCTCTACACGACATGGTTTACCAACCCCAATAATGCACCGCAGAGGCCCAAGAGGGAGCTCAACAGGGAGCATCCTAAGGCATGCCGCATTCATGTTAACTGATTTAGGGCATATTTGGTTTACACATTTCTCAAGGTTTTTCCTGGATCTGTAGACAAAGCTGTTAATCATATTAAGATGCTTATAGCTGAAATATTGTGAATGGTGCCCGATTGTGAATTATCCATAAATAAATAACCTAAAACAGTTTTTTTTTTTTCCTTTTGTCAGTTCTGATTTTGCCTTCTTTAGTGCTTCTTGTTGAAACTAGTTACTAGTGTCGGTGTTCTTGAGGACATTTGCCTCGGCCTTCTTCGATTGAAAGGAATGTGGTTTTAACTGCTACTCCCTCCGTTTCTTAATATAAGACCTTTTAGAGATTTAAATACGGACTACATATAGATGTATATAGACGCATTCTAGAGTGTAAGTTCATTCATTTTGCTCCGTATGTAATCTATATTGAAATCTCTAAAAAGACTTATATTTAGGAACAGAGGAAGTATTAACTTTGGCAAGAACCTTATTTTAAATGATGGGGTTATATCTGATTATCACATCTTTAACCATTTGTAGGTCATGTATCCAGTAGAAAAGCATAATAAGTGTCTAACGTCTGATGACAATCATAGTAACTTCAAAAATATTTTTAGTAATTAAAACATGTTAGTTTGCAGAACACGATGGTTTCTGCTCTCAACTACACCCAACTACAACTACTTGTTCTGGTTCAGGCTGAATACGACGGTTGCTCCCATGTTATGGTTTCAGGCTGACAAATTGTATGCAGATTGGCACATCCTTCTCCAAACAAGCAGAAAAAAAAAACTCTCGTTAACTTTTCCGGCCCAGAACCGTACTAAGAGACATAGACATTAACCAGTTTTGCCATCTCCTGACATGATTCGTACCGTGGTCAGCAAGGATGTGTCACTGAAACCCTACCACTAGGCCATTGCCCAGTTCTCACATGTCAAATAAACCTGCACAACTGCTACTGAATATTATCCCTCTTGCAATGTCTCTCACCTGATCCCTCCTTCCGCCGGTGGAACTCCCGATCTCCAACCTTCCTCCTCGCCACCACATGAGGCCGCTGCCCACGGCGCAGTCAAGGACTGTGGCAGCGGGGCTTGCGCTGCTCCTCTCGATCTGGGGGCGGAGAGCTTGGATCTGCTGTAGGAGATATGCCCTAGAGGCAGTAATATCAGTTACTTTGTATCTCCGAGTTTGTAATGAATGTTTATATTTCATGCTATAACTGCAATGATTCTCGAGTCTGCAATAACCACGAGGCTCGGAAGGAAACTCATGTGCACGTGTGGTATAATAAACGGTAAAATGTGTTCCTAGTCTTGCCTCTAAGACTGGCTCAAGTATTGCATGATGATCCTGTTTTCCTGATCATGGGCATGTCAATGCCGGCAATTTTGAGGGCACAATGTTAGTAGAACACTTGTGTTGAATCGACCCGAATTGATGTTATGCTATGAGATACATTCGTCACAAGTTAATGGTTAATAACACAGAGATAGTTAATGTTTGCATAATTTCTTAGACCATGAGAGTATCGAGTTACTTCGTACTTGCTTCGTGAACTTTGGGGTTTGTTAAACATCATCCGTAAATGGGTGGCTATTACGGCAGCTTCCGGGTTCACGGAAAGGTATGACAGAAACGAGATAGCTCAAGATTGGGATTTGCTCCTCCGACGATGGAGAGATATACTCGGGCCCTCTCGGTGTTATGGTATCCATCATCGTCTGGCCAGACACATCGTGATTTGATCACTGGGATGCCGGAATGTAGAAACGAGTAAAGAGAACAAAACCGGTAACGAGGTAACTTGCATAGTGGACAAATTGTTGATCCACGGGGATGCATTAAAACTCACCTCGGGTATTTGTAATATATCGTGAAGCAACAGGAATAGCACATGGCAACTGGAGGTTCACTCGAGTATTCATTCGTGTGGGTATAAGGGTCAATATGGGTGTCCACAGCTCCGATGTCGATCATTGATCGGAAAGAGTTCCGGTAATGTCTATACTTCACCGAACCTATAGGGTCACACGCTTAAGGGTCATCTATCTGCTGAATACTGGACAGGGAGTCTGAGAGAAAATCACCGAAAAAGTTTCGGATGAAACGGAAACGTTCCGGAGAGGATATCGGAATAGTTCCGATAAAACTGAAAAGTTGTTTCAGGGTATTCCATTAAGTCAAATTGGTTCCGGCACATGTCTGGAAATTTTTGAAGGGTGCCAGAATCATTCTGGAAACTTCTGGGATTTTTCCGGAGGAAAAACTGGAAATGTTCCAGAGCAGCCGGAACCGCTATAGTTGCTTTTCGCTGAAGAAAAACATTGTTCCGGAATTATTTCGGAATGCGTTCAAAATTGTTTCAGTGGGTACTGGAATTGTTCTAGGCACACAGAAATAATTTGGGATTTAACGGACGCAGAAAAATGTCTTCGTGAATAGTGAAAGTGCTTTTTGGATTACTTTTTTGGAAAGCCACCTTTTTGGGCTTTTGCTTAAAAGATCTTGGGGTATGAAATGGCTGGATAGGATCCCCCTTTGGGGGACCCACTAGGGGTGGCCGGCCACATGAGGGCTCCCTCCATGGAGCCCCTCTTGTTCCTTGGTTTCACCTTTATGCCCTTGTGGAAGGACTTCATTCATGTGCACTTTGGGTTTTATTGTAAAACCACCCTACCCCTTGGTTTTCCTATAAATAGAGGTGGAGGGGCTGCCTCCACACTCACTCCTTACTCTCATACACATGCCATAGAGATTTCTGGCTTCTCTCTCCCTCCCACGAAATAGTTTCGTAGAGCCGAAAGGCTGTCTGGGTTCCGGCAGGAACTAGCTCTGGACGGCGAAGCCCTGCCGGATAGTTGACACCGTATGTGTGCAACCCCGTAGAGAGATTGTAGTTTCGATCTTTTGCCCGAGGGGCTGTTTTCGAGTGTCCTCCCGAAGGGCTGTCCGAGTTACCGTTCGAGTTTTCGGCGTCCTCCCGAAGGGCTGTCCGGGTTACTGTTCGGTTTTGAGAGTCCTCCCGGAGGGCTGTCTGCGACATCGTCCGAGGGACTGTCCGACCGCCTCCCGAAGGGCTGTCCGAGAGGGAGTACATCCTTGTGGTTATGAGGTTGTAAATCCTAGCTGCAGGGATCTGCACCGACGATCTACACCAACTCTTCTTCCGCTGCGCTTCGAGTCGGTACGGATCAGATCAAACCTTGTATGCAATCTCCATAGTGATCCTGGGCGTGCTCGCTGTACCGAAATTTTTTGTTTTCTGTCGCGTTCCCCTACAGTGGCATCAAGAGCCGTGCTATGCGTAGATGCAGGTTTCGATCTAGAATACATGGTGATGTATGGGTATTGCATAATATAATTTCGGAGTAGATGAGATCTATTGCTGAAAATTATTTATGCAGGTAACATATGAGATCTGTTACCCGATGTTCTTGTTGCTTCCCTAGAATTTGCGTTTGCTCAATCTCGAGACAGCATGGTGGAATTTTACAAAGTTCTGGCAATCTGCGATCCTGATTGATCAACGAAGTGCTAACAGTTCTTTGGGTTCCGCCATAGTCAAAAGAAAGATGAAATTCGCAGATGAAAGGGCATTGCAGATATGATCTACACGGGGGTCATGCGTATGACGAATTTTAGTATGGGGCTCGAGATTTAATTATCTCGTGTTTCATGCACCCCGAGATGTTAAACTAGCGATTTGAATAATCATACTTGATGATAAAACGTTGGTAGCTGCGGTTTAAGTCAAAACCTTAGAAGCCACGTAAAATAAAATTTTGCATAAACCGATTAGAGGCGTCTAACTTGGTTTTGCGGGATGTGCATGTGATGTGGTATAGCAAAGCTCATATTAATTCGATTATGTATGAGATGACTATATGATGTAAATTTGTTAACATGACCTGCGTGTCATGATTCGGCATGATGGCTGGAGCCACATGATTGTCACCTTAATGACCTGCGAGTCAACCTTAAGTAATGCACTTATTTTATTAGCTATAGAGATAGCAAATATTATCTGGTGCATCGACAAGGTGGTGGCAATCTTCGCGAAGGTGAACTCCGACGCAAATGCCAAAGACGAAGAAATACTTGACTTCTCCGTCAGAAAGGGCTATACCATATCATGCTATTATGAATTGCCTGAGATGTTTATCCCTTATGATGCACCCTTTTGATTGCGCGGTAGTCGCTTTTTATTAGGGTGATCTCTTACTTAAAAATATCAAGTAGATAGTGTTCTCCCAAGTGTAGCACCGTCACGGCACCTATCTTTTCGGGGTGCGCCGTGTCACATGGGTACGAACGATTAGTGAAGTGTGAGGCGGGTGAGTTGAGACCTCGCAGCAAGATCACTTGGTTGTCTTGACGTTCAGGCATGACCGTAATGAGCTCGGAACACACGCATCGAAAGATTTTCCTACGCACACATAAGATCTATCCATGGTGATGAGCATCTACGAGAGGGAGAGTGAATCTACATACCCTTGTAGATCGCTAAGCGGAAGCGTTAATAAACGCGGTTGATGTAGTCGAACGTCTTCGCGATCCAAATCGCCGAGCGTCCCGCGATCCAATCACGATCCTTCCGATCTAGTGCCGAACGGACGGCACCTCCGCGTTCAACACACGTACGGCTTGATGACGCCTTCACCTCCTCGATCCAGCGAGCGATGGTGAAGTAGTGGTTGAGTTCCAGCAGCACGACGGCGTGGTGATGGTGGTGAGGAACAATCTCTGCAGGGCTTCGCCAAGCACTACGGAGATTATGACGGAGGAACTAGAGGGCTAGGGTTGCCGGCACACGGCTTGGGAAATCCTGATGTATCCCGTGTGCCAGCCCTGCCCCTCTATTTATATGTTGAGCCTTGGGGTCTAAACTTGGAGTAAAAGCCTCCTCTAGGTCGGTTTTGCCCGCACAAGGTCGGTTTGGCCCGCAGGGAAAGAGTCCAACTCGGATCCCTGCCGAACCGTGCACAGCCGCACACAAGCGGTAGTACCGCTTCACACAAGCGGTAGTACCGCTTGGGCGGTAGTACCGCTTCACACAAGCGGTAGTACCGCTCCGGCGGTAGTACCGCTTCACCAAGCGGTAGTACCGTTTACGCGGCAGCAAAACTACTTTTGCACTTTCCAATACCTTGTGGGCTTTATCCTTTTGGCTCATATAAAGTGTTGCTGCACCCGAACACTTCGGTAAACATCCGGAACCTCTTCCGGTGAACTTCGGAACTCTTCCGGAGATCAGAACACTATTATCACATATATCAATCTTTACCTCCGGACTATTCCGGAGATCCTCGTCATGTCCGGGATCTTATCCGGGACTCCGAACAACTTTCGGTCACCAACATAATAACTCAATTATACTAATCGTCACCAAACGTTAAGTGTGTAGACCCTGCGGGTTCGAGAACTATGTAGACATGACCGAGACACCTCTACGGCCAATAACCAATAGCGGGACCTGGATGCCCATATTGGCTCCTACATATTCTACGAAGATCTTTATCGGTCGAACCTCTATGTCAAGGATTCAGTTAATCCCGTATGCTGTTCCCTTTGTTCTTCGGTATGTTACTTGCCCGAGATTCGATCGTCGGTATCACTATACCTAGTTCAATCTCGTTACCGGCAAGTCTCTTTACTCGTTCCGTAATACAAGATCTCGTGGCTAACACTTTAGTCACATTGCTTGCAAGGCTCATTGTGATGTTGTATTACCGAGTGGGCCCTGAGATACCTCTCCGTCATACGGAGTAACAAATCCCAGTCTTGATCCATGCCAACCCAACAGACACCCTCGGAGATACCTGTAGAGCACCTTTATAGTCACCCAGTTACGTTGCGACGTTTGATACACACAAGGTATTCCTCCGGTGTTAGTGAGTTGCATGATCTCATGGTCAAAGGAACAGATACTTGACATGCAGAAAACAATAGCAATAAACTGACACGATCAAATGCTACGTTTACAGTTTGGGTCTTGTCCATCACATCATTCTCCTAATGATGTGATCCCGTTATCAAATGACATCTCATGTCAATGGCTAGGAAACCTTAACCATCTTTGATCAATGAGCTAGTCAACTAGAGGCTTACTAGGGACACAGTGTTGTCTATGTACCCACACATGTATTTGAGTTTCCAATCAATACAATTATAGCATGGATAATAAACGATTATCATGAACAAGGAAATATAATAATAACCAATTTATTATTGCCTCTAGGGCATATTTCCAACAGTCTCCCACTTGCACTAGAGTCAATAATCTAGTTCACATCACTATGTGATTTACATTGTAATGAATCGAACACCCATGCAGTTCTGGTGTTGTTCATGTTTAGCCCTTGGAAGAGGTTTAGTCATCGGATCTGCAACATTTAGATCCGTGTGTACTTTGCAAATATTTATGTCGTCCTCCTTGATGTAATCGCGGATGGAATTGAAACGTCGCTTTATGTGTCTGGTCCTCTTGTGAAATCTTGGTTCCTTGGCTAGAGCAATGGCACCAGTATTATCACAAAACAGAGTCATTGGGTTAAGTGCACTAGGCACTACTCCAAGATCTGTCATGAACTCCTTCATCCAGACACCTTCCTTCGCCGCCTCCGAGGCAGCGATGTACTCCGCTTCGCATGTAGAATCTGCTACCACGCTTTGCTTGGAACTGCACCAGCTAACCGCACCCCCATTAAGAATAAATACGTATCCGGTTTGCGACTTAGAGTCATCCGGATCAGTGTCAAAGCTTGCATCGACGTAACCCTTTACGACGAGCTCTTGATCACCTCCATAAACGAGAAACATGTCCTTAGTCCTTTTCAGGTACTTCAGGATATTCTTGACCGCCGTCCAGTGTTCCATTCCTGGATCACTTTGAAACCTTCCGACCATACTTATGGCAAGGCTGACATCGGGTCTTGTGCACAGCATTGCATACATGATAGAGCCTATGGCTGAAGCATAGGGGATGACACTCATCTTTTCTCTATCTTCTGCAGTCACTGGGCATTGAGTCTTACTCAACTTCACACCTTGCAAAACAGGCAAGAACCCCTTCTTGGACTGATCCATTTTGAACTTCTTCAAAATCTTATCAAGGTATGTGCTTTGTGAAAGTCCTATTAAGCGTCTTGATCTATCTCTATAGATCTTGATGCCTAATATGAAAGCAGCTTCTCCTAGGTCCTTCATTGAAAAACTCTTGTTCAAATATTCCTTTACGCTTTCCAGCATTTCTATATTGTTTCCAATCAGCAATATGTCATCCACATATAATATTAGAAACGCTATAGAGCTCCCACTCACTTTCTTGTAAATACAAGCTTCTCCGTAAACTTGTATAAACTCGAACGCTTTGATCACCTCATCAAAACGAAGATTCCAACTCCGAGATGCTTGCACCAGTCCATAAATGGATCGCTGGAGTTTGCAAACTTTGTCAGCATTCTCTGGATCGACAAAACCTTCTGGTTGCATCATATACAACTCTTCCTTAAGGTAACCGTTAAGGAACGCTGTTTTGACATCCATCTGCCAAATTTCATAATCGAAAAAGGCAGCTATTGCTAACATGATTCTGACGGACTTAAGCATCGCTACGGGTGAGAAGGTCTCATCGTAGTCAACTCCTTGAACTTGTGAAAAACCCTTTGCCACAAGTCGAGCTTTATAGACGGTGACATTACCGTCCGCGTCCGTCTTCCTCTTAAAGATCCATTTGTTCTGAATGGCCTTACGCCCTTCAGGTAATACTTCCAAAGTCCATACTTTGTTTTCATACATGGATCCCATCTCGGATTTCATGGCCTCTAACCACTTCTTGGAATCCGGGCTCATCATCGCTTCTCCATAGCTCGTAGGTTCATCGTTGTTTAACAACATGACCTCTAAGACAGGGTTGCCGTACCACTCAGGAGCAGTACGCGTCCTTGTCGACCTACGAGGTTCGATAGCAACTTGATCCAAAGCTTCATGATCATCATCATTAACTTCCTCTTCAGCTAATGTAGGCTCCACAGAAACAACTTTCTGCGCTGCGCTACTCTCAGGTTGAAGTAAAGGTTCAACAACCTCATCAAGTTCTATCTTCCTCCCACTCAATTCTTTCGAGAGAAACTCTTTCTCAAGAAATGTTCCGTTTTTAGCGACAAACACTTTGCCCTCGGATCTGAGGTAGAAGGTATACCCAATTGTCTCTTTTGGGTATCCTATGAAGACGCATTTCTCCGCTTTGGGTTCCAGCTTTTCAGGCTGAAGCTTTTTGACATAAGCATCACATCCCCAAACTTTAAGAAACGACAGTTTCGGCTTCTTGCCAAACCAAAGTTCATATGGCGTCGTCTCAACGGATTTCGATGGTGCCCTATTTAAAGTGAATGCAGCTGTCTCTAATGCATAACCCCAAAACGATAGTGGCAAATCGGCAAGAGACATCAAAGATCGCACCATATCTAATAAGGTTCGATTACGACGTTCGGACACACCATTACGCTGTGGTGTTCCAGGCGGTGTCAATTGTGAAACAATTCCACACTGTCTTAAGTGACTGCCAAACTCATAACTCAGATATTCTCCCCCTCGATCAGATCGTAGGAATTTAATCTTCTTGTTACGATGATTCTCAACTTCACTCTGAAATTGTTTGAACTTTTCAAATGTTTCAGACTTGTGTTTCATTAAATAAATATACCCATATCTACTTAAGTCATCAGTGAAGGTGAGAAAGTAACGATAACCACCGCGCGCCTCAATACTCATTGGACCGCACACATCAGTATGTATGATTTCCAATAAGTCACTTGCCCGTTCCATTATTCCAGAGAACGGCGTTTTAGTCATCTTGCCCATGAGGCATGGCTCACATGTGTCAAGTGATTCAAAATCAAGTGACTCCAAAAGTCCATCAGCATGGAGCTTCTTCATGCGTTTTACGCCAATATGACCTAAACGGCAGTGCCACAAGAAAGTGGTATTATCATTATCAATTCTATATCTTTTGGCATCAATGTTATGAACATGTGTATCATTACTATCGAGATTCAACAAGAATAAACCCCTCACATTGGGTGCATGACCATAAAAGATATTACTCATATAAATAGAACAACCATTATTCTCTGATTTAAATGAGTAACCGTCTCGCAATAAACAAGATCCAGATATAATGTTCATGCTTAACGCAGGCACCAAATAACACTTATTTAGGTTCATCACTAATCCCGACGGTAATCGAAGAGCGAGCGTGCCAACGGCGATCACATCAACCTTGGAACCATTTCCCACGCGCATCGTCACTTCGTCCTTTGCCAGCCTCCGTCTATTCCGCAGTTCCTGTTTTGAGTTGCAAATATGAGCAACCGCACCGGTATCAAATACCCAGGCACTACAACGAGAGTTGGTAAGGTACACATCAATAACATGTATATCATATATACCTTGTTTGTTGTTGGCCGCCTTCTTGTCAGCCAAATACTTGGGGCAATTCCGCTTCCAGTGTCCAGTTCCCTTGCAATGAAAACACACAGTTTCTGGTTTGGGTCCAGCCTTGGGTTTCTTCACGAGAGGAGCAACTGCTTTGCCACTCTGCTTGGAGTTACCCTTCTTACCCTTGCCATTTTTCTTGAAACTAGTGGTTTTATTGACCATCAACACTTGATGCTCCTTCTGAATTTCAGACTCAGCGGCTTTCAGCATCGCAAACAGCTCGGCGACTGACTTGTTCATCCCGTGCATGTTATAGTTCAACACGAAGCTCTTGTAGCTAGGTGGCAATGATTGAAGAACTCTGTCAGTGATAGCCTCTGGCGGAAGGGGCATCCCTAACTCAGCCAGACGGGTGGAGTACCCAGACATTCTGAGCACGTGATCACTGATAGACCCGTTCTCCTCCATCTTGCAAGCATAGAATTTATCGGAGATCTCATATCTCTCGATCCGGGCATTCTTCTGAAAGATAAACTTCAACTCCTGGAACATCTCATATGCTCCATGACGTTCAAAACGTCTTTGAAGTCCCGGTTCTAAGCCATACAACATTGCACATTGAACTATTGAGTAATCATCAGAACGAGCCTGCCAGGCGTTCACAACGTCTAGAGACTCAACTGGAGCGGGTGGATCACCAAGCGGTGCATCAAGGACATAAGCCTTCTGGGAAGCCGTAAGGATAATCCTTAGATTACGGGCCCAGTCCACAAAGTTACTTCCATCATCTTTCAACTTAGCTTTCTCTAGGAACGCATTAAAATTCAGGGGTGCTACTGCGCGAGCCATGATCTACAACATAAATATTGCAAAGACAACTTAGACTATTGTTCTAGATAATGAGTTTAGTTAATCATATTACTTAAAAAAACTCCCACTCAAATTGACATCCCTCCGATCATTCGAGTGTAACATGATCCAAATCCACCAACTCAAGTCCGATCATCACGTGAGTCGAGGTGGTTTCAATGGTGAACATCTTCATATTGATCATATCTACTATATGACTCATGTTCGACCTTTCGGTCTCTTGTGTTCCGAGGCCATGTCTGTACATGCTAGGCTCGTCAAGTTTAACCCGAGTGTTCCGCACGTGTAACATGGCTTACACCCGTTGTATGCGAACGTAGAGTCTATCACACCCGATCATCACGGCGTGTCTCGAAACGACGAACTTTCGCAACGGTGCACACTTGGGGAGAACACAATTTATCTTGAAATTTAAGTGAGGGATCACCTTATAATGCTACCGTCGTCCTAAGCAAAATAAGATGCATAAAAGGATTAACATCACATGCAAATCATAAGTGACATGATATGGCCATGAACTTGTGCTTTTGATCTCCATCTCCAAAGCACCGGCATGATCTCCATCGTCACCGGCATGACACCATGATCTCCATCATCTTGATCTCCATCAACGTGTCGCCATAAGGTTGTCGCGCCGACTGTTGCTTCCACGACTATAGCTAACGTTTAGCGATAAAGTAAAGCATTACATAGCGCTTAATGATTGACACGCAGGTCATACAATAATTAAAGACAACTCTATGGCTCCTGCCAGTTGCCGTACTCATCGACATGCAAGTCGTGATATTCTATACAACACATGATCATCTCATACATCACATATATCTCATCATGTAATTGGCCATATCACATCACAACATACCCTGCAAAAACAAGTTAGACGTCCTCTAATTGTTGTTGCAAATTTTACGTGGCTGCTACGGGTTTGCAAGAACCGTTCTTACCTACGCAAAACCACAACGTGGTGTAGTGATTGCTTTTTGATCTTCTAAAAGAACCCTCTTCATTGAACCGATTCAACTAAAGTGAGAGAGACAGACACCCGCCAGTCACCTTTATGCAACAAGTGCACGCAGCGGTAAAACCAGTCTCGCGTAAGCGTACGCGTAATGTCGGTCCGGGCCGCTTCATCTCACAATACCGCTGAATCAAGTATCAACTAGTAACGGCAAGCAATATGTATACACCCACGCCCACAACTCGTTTGTGTTCTACTCGAGATCTCATCTACGCATAGACCTAGCTCATGATGCCACTGTTGGGGAACGTTGCATGGGAAACAAAAATTTTCCTACGCACACATAAGATCTATCCATGGTGATGAGCATCTACGAGAGGGAGAGTGAATCTACATACCCTTGTAGATCGCTAAGCGGAAGCGTTAATAAACGCGGTTGATGTAGTCGAACGTCTTCGCGATCCAAATCGCCGAGCGTCCCGCGATCCAATCACGATCCTTCCGATCTAGTGCCGAACGGACGGCACCTCCGCGTTCAACACACGTACGGCTTGATGACGCCTTCACCTCCTCGATCCAGCGAGCGATGGTGAAGTAGTGGTTGAGTTCCAGCAGCACGACGGCGTGGTGATGGTGGTGAGGAACAATCTCTGCAGGGCTTCGCCAAGCACTACGGAGATTATGACGGAGGAACTAGAGGGCTAGGGTTGCCGGCACACGGCTTGGGAAATCCTGATGTATCCCGTGTGCCAGCCCTGCCCCTCTATTTATATGTTGAGCCTTGGGGTCTAAACTTGGAGTAAAAGCCTCCTCTAGGTCGGTTTTGCCCGCACAAGGTCGGTTTGGCCCGCAGGGAAAGAGTCCAACTCGGATCCCTGCCGAACCGTGCACAGCCGCACACAAGCGGTAGTACCGCTTCACACAAGCGGTAGTACCGCTTGGGCGGTAGTACCGCTTCACACAAGCGGTAGTACCGCTCCGGCGGTAGTACCGCTTCACCAAGCGGTAGTACCGTTTACGCGGCAGCAAAACTACTTTTGCACTTTCCAATACCTTGTGGGCTTTATCCCTTTGGCTCATATAAAGTGTTGCTGCACCCGAACACTTCGGTAAACGTCCGGAACCTCTTCCGGTGAACTTCGGAACTCTTCCGGAGATCAGAACACTATTATCACATATATCAATCTTTACCTCCGGACTATTCCGGAGATCCTCGTCATGTCCGGGATCTTATCCGGGACTCCGAACAACTTTCGGTCACCAACATAATAACTCAATTATACTAATCGTCACCAAACGTTAAGTGTGTAGACCCTGCGGGTTCGAGAACTATGTAGACATGACCGAGACACCTCTACGGCCAATAACCAATAGCGGGACCTGGATGCCCATATTGGCTCCTACATATTCTACGAAGATCTTTATCGGTCGAACCTCTATGTCAAGGATTCAGTTAATCCCGTATGCTGTTCCCTTTGTTCTTCGGTATGTTACTTGCCCGAGATTCGATCGTCGGTATCACTATACCTAGTTCAATCTCGTTACCGGCAAGTCTCTTTACTCGTTCCGTAATACAAGATCTCGTGGCTAACACTTTAGTCACATTGCTTGCAAGGCTCATTGTGATGTTGTATTACCGAGTGGGCCCTGAGATACCTCTCCGTCATACGGAGTAACAAATCCCAGTCTTGATCCATGCCAACCCAACAGACACCCTCGGAGATACCTGTAGAGCACCTTTATAGTCACCCAGTTACGTTGCGACGTTTGATACACACAAGGTATTCCTCCGGTGTTAGTGAGTTGCATGATCTCATGGTCAAAGGAACAGATACTTGACATGCAGAAAACAATAGCAATAAACTGACACGATCAAATGCTACGTTTACAGTTTGGGTCTTGTCCATCACATCATTCTCCTAATGATGTGATCCCGTTATCAAATGACATCTCATGTCAATGGCTAGGAAACCTTAACCATCTTTGATCAATGAGCTAGTCAACTAGAGGCTTACTAGGGACACAGTGTTGTCTATGTACCCACACATGTATTTGAGTTTCCAATCAATACAATTATAGCATGGATAATAAACGATTATCATGAACAAGGAAATATAATAATAACCAATTTATTATTGCCTCTAGGGCATATTTCCAACAGAGATGACTATATGATGTAAATTTGTTAACATGACCTGCGTGTCATGATTCGGCATGATGGCTGGAGCCACATGATTGTCACCTTAATGACCTGCGAGTCAACCTTAAGTAATGCACTTATTTTATTAGCTATAGAGATAGCAAATATTATCTGGTGCATCGACAAGGTGGTGGCAATCTTCGCGAAGGTGAACTCCGACGCAAATGCCAAAGACGAAGAAATACTTGACTTCTCCGTCAGAAAGGGCTATACCATATCATGCTATTATGAATTGCCTGAGATGTTTATCCCTTATGATGCACCCTTTTGATTGCGCGGTAGTCGCTTTTTATTAGGGTGATCTCTTACTTAAAAATATCAAGTAGATAGTGTTCTCCCAAGTGTAGCACCGTCACGGCACCTATCTTTTCAGGGTGCGCCGTGTCACATGGGTACGAACGATTAGTGAAGTGTGAGGCGGGTGAGTTGAGACCTCGCAGCAAGATCACTTGGTTGTCTTGACGTTCAGGCATGACCGTAATGAGCTCGGAACACACGCATCGAAAGATGAACAAGAGTCACATAGAGATGTGATTGGCAAGTTGGCCTACCGGTTAAGATTTTCGTCATCAGTGGTGTTACACCAATGGCGAACAATCGAGACACGGATCTTGAATCACTCATAATCAATTTTGAGAGATATTGATTTGAGTGGGAGCGCACTTTAGAATAAAACTGCTTATTCACTAGTGCCAAAATCATTACAAACAAAGTCTAAATGAAACTTATGTTTTCCGTTGTAGATCAAATGGCTCGCAACACCGCGTTCAACTTAGGTCCGATGTTAGAGATAGAGAAGTTAGCTGCGGATGGAAACAACTATGCGGACTGGGTCCGTAAACTGAGGATTTTCCTCAGGGATGCTAAGAAAGACTATGTGCTTGATCAACCTCTAGACATTCTGTATCACAGAAAGGATGATTTTAGTGTTGTTAAAAACCTTATGTTATCTTGCATGGATCCTGTGCTACAGAAACGTTATGAACGACTTAGTACCTTCGAGATTGTCGAGGCACTAGATGTTCTGTATCACAAAAGGGATTTCAGCTAAAGTTCATGAGATGACTAAAGCCATGAAAGAATGCAATATACATAAGGAATCTCTAGTAAATTAGCAAGGTGTCAGACTAGCAAACTATTATGATAGTATAGCTGAAAGGGGAATTAATTTTCCAAAGACACCTGGTAATGATTTGATCCTTACCTCGCTTTATGAAGCAATGCTCAAATCAAATCAGATAGGACTGCAGAATCAGCAAAAGTTGTTGGTGAACAAAACCGCCAGTTTCAAAAGGAAAGGCAAGCCTAAGGGCGGAGCCAAGGCTGAAACGGTGTGTTTTCACTGCAAAGGCACTGGACACTGGAAGAGGAACTGCAAGATATACATGGCAGATAAGAAGAAAGGTATAATTGTTATACAAGTTAATGTCATTGACGTTTTGCTTGCTAGCGAAAATTCTAAGTCTTGGGTATTTGATACCGGATCGGTTGCTCATATTTGCAACTCGATACAGGGACTTCAGAAGGTGCGCAAGCTAGCAAAGAATGAAGTCGTGATGCGCGTCGGGAACGGCAATGGGATCGCCGCTCAAGCCGTCGGCATTATGCCTCTACGTCTCCCTTCGGGATTTATCTTAGAACTAAATAACTGTTATTTTGTTCCACTGTTGTGTAGAAACATTATCTCCGAATCATGTTTAGTACACGATGGGTATTCGTATAAGTCTGAGAACAATGGTTGTTCACTTTATTGTAAGGATATGTTTTATGGATTTGCACCCATTGTTGGGGACCTTTTCATACTAAATCTTGAATATGAAAATGATGTCTTTAACCTGAATGCTAAACGCCTTAAGAAGGCTGATACCACCACCACTTACTTGTGGCACTGTCGGCTTGGCCACATCGGAAAGAAACGCATGAAAAGACTCCATAAAGATGGAGTTTTACCGTCCTTTGATTTTGAATAATTTGACACATGTGAAGCTTGCTTGATGGGGAAAATGACCAAGACGCCGTTCACGGGTCATCCTGAACGGGCGGGTGAATTATTGGAAATAATACATAGTGATGTATGTGGTCCAATGAACACAGCCGCACGGGGTGGGTATTTCTACTTCGTGACTTTTACTGATGATTTAAGTCGGTATGGCTATATCTACTTAATGAAGCATAAGTCGGAAACCTTTGAAAAGTTCAAAGAATTTCAGAATGAGGTAGAAAATCATCGTGACAAAAAGATTAAGTTTCTGCGTTCTGATCGCGGAGGCGAATACCTTAGTCATGAGTTTGGCCAACATCTGAGTGATCGTGGAATCGTTTCACAGCTTACGCCTTCCGGAACTCCACAGTGAAACGGAGTGTCGGAAAGACGTAACCGAACCCTGTTAGACATGGTAAGGTCGATGATGTCTCTTACAGATCTACCGATATCTTTTTGGGGTCACGCACTAGAAACTGCCGCTCACACACTAAACAAAGCACCGTCTAAGTCTGTTGAGACGACGCCATATGAGATATGGCACGGGAAGAAACCCGACCTGTCGTTTCTCAAAATCTGGGGTTGTGAAGCTTATGTAAAACATTTACAGCCAAGCAAACTCGATCCTAGATCAGATAAATGTTACTTTGTAGGTTATCCCAAGGAGACAGTTGGGTATTCTTTCTACCACGCCTCCGAGAACAAAGTGTTTGTTGTAAAACACGGAGTCTTTCTCGAGAAAGAGTTTCTCGCTAAAGAAGTGAGTGGGAGGACAGTACAACTTAATGAGATTAGTGAATCTTCGGCAACCGTTGATATGGCTAAGGAACCGGAAGAAATTCCGCTAATTATCCCTACAACCGAGCCGGAAGTTGTCGCATGTGATGCGGAAACTTCAGACAATATTGTAACTGAACCGCGCAGATCAGGTAGGGCTATCCAGCCACCTTAATGGTTTCATAATGAAATCTTCATTCTTGAAGACGATGAACCTGCGCACTATAAGGAAGCGATGGCGGGGCCCAGCTCAAAGGAATGGCACAAGGCCATGAAATCCGAAATGGAATCCATGTACGAAAACCAAGTTTGGAACTTGGAAGAACTTCCAGAGGAAGTAAAGCCCATTGGTTGTAAATGGATTTTCAAGAAAAAGACGGACGCGGATGGTAACATTACTATCCACAAAGCTAGACTTGTCGCGAAAGGGTTCACGCAAGTTCCAGGAGTGGACTACGACGAGACTTTCTCGCCCGTAGCTATGCTTAGGTCTGTTCGGATATTACTAGCAATTGCTGCTTATTTCGATTATGAAATATGGCAGATGGACGTCAAAACGGCTTTCCTAAATGGAAACCTCAAAGAGGATGTATACATGATACAGCCAGAAGGTTTTGTCGTTCATAAGGATGCTGGAAAGGTATGCAAACTTCAGAAAGCCATTTATGGTCTGAAGCAAGCGTCAAGGAGCTGGAACATTCGTTTTGATGAAGTGGTCAAATAGTTTGGCTTCATCAGGAATGACGAAGAATCTTGTGTTTACAAGAAGTTTAGTGGGAGCGCAAAAGCATTTCTAATCTTGTATGTGGATGACATATTGTTGATTAGAAATGACGTGAATTTTCTTAACGAAATAAAAGAATCATTGAAGAAGAGTTTTTCAATGAAAGACTTAGGCGAAGCGGCATATGTATTGGGCATCAGAATCTATAGAGATAGATCAAGACGCCTAATAGCGCTTAGCCAAAGCACGTACATTGACAAGGAGTTGAAAAGGTTCAACATGGAGAACTCCAAGAAAGGCCTTCTCCCCATGTCACCTGGCACAGTGCTTTGCAAGAATCAGTGTCCTCGGACTCTCGATGAGCGAGTACAAATGAATGATGTTCCATATGCCTCGGCAGTTGGTTCTATTATGTATGCCATGCTATGTACAAGACCGGACGTTTCCTATGCGCTAAGTGTTAGCAGCCGGTACCAAAGTGATCCAGGATTGGAACACTGGGCCACAGTCAAGGGTATTCTTAAGTACCTCAGAAGGATCAAGGATTTACTCCTTGTGTACGGAGGTGATGAAGAGCTCATTGTAAGTGGTTACACTGATGCAGGCTTCATGACTGACCCAGATGACTTCAAATCTCAGTCAGGCTATGTTTTCATATTGAACGGCGGCGCAGTTGATTGGAAAAGTTCCAAACAAAATACTGTAGCGGATTCTACGACGGAGGCGGAATATGTTGCTGCTTCAGAAGCCTCCAAGGAGGCGGTATGGATCAAGCAATTTCTTGAAGACCTTGGTGTGGTTCCAAGTGCTCTGGACCCGGTGGAGATCTATTGTGATAATAGTGGCGTCGTGGCTCAAGCAAGGGAGCCAAGTTCGCACCATAAGACAAGACATATTGAATGCAAATATAAACTCATTCGACATCATGTCGAAGCGGGTTTAGTGAAAGTACGCAAAGTTCACACGGATCTGAACGTGTCAGACCCGATGACGAAACCTCTACCACGAGCAAAGCATGAGAAGCACCGGACAGCCATTGGTGTTAGGGAAGCCATGTAACTAGATTATGACTCTAGTGCAAGTGGGAGTCTGTAGGAGATATGCCCTAGAGGCAGTAATATTAGTTACTTTGTATCTCCGAGTTTGTAATGAATGTTTATATTCCATGCTATAACTGCAATGATTCTCGAGTCTGCAATAACCACGAGGCTCGGAGGGAAACTCATGTGCACGTGTTGTATAATAAACGGTAAAATGTGTTCCTAGTCTTGCCTCTAAGACTGGCTCAAGTATTGCATGATGATCCTGTTTTCCTGATCATGGGCATGTTAATGCCGGCAATTTTGAGGGCACAATGTTAGTAGAACACTTGTGTTGAATCGACCCGAATTGATGTTATGCTATGAGATACATTCGTCACAAGTTAATGGTTAATAACACAGAGATAGTTAATGTTTGCATAATTCCTTAGACCATGAGAGTATCGAGTTACTCCGTACTTGCTTCGTGAACTTTGGGGTTTGTTAAACGTCATCCGTAAATGGGTGGCTATTACGGCAGCTTACGGGTTCACGGAAAGGTATGACAGAAACGAGATAGCTCAAGATTGGGATTTGCTCCTCCGACGATGGAGAGATATACTCGGGCCCTCTTGGTGTTATGGTATCCATCATCATCTGGCCAGACACATCGTGATTTGATCACTGGGATGCCGAAACGCAGAAACGAGTAAAGAGAACAAAACCGGTAACGAGGTAACTTGCATAGTGGACAAATTGTTGATCCACGGGGATGCATTAAAACTCACCTCGGGTATTTGTAATATATCTTGAAGCAACAGGAATAGCACACGGCAACTGGAGGTTCATTCGAGTATTCATTCGTGTGGGTATAGGGGTCAATATGGGTGTCCACGGCTCTGATGTTGATCAATGATCGGAAAGAGTTCCGGTCATGTCTATACTTCACCGAACCTATAGGGTCACACGCTTAAGGGTCATCTATCTGCTGAATACTGGACAGGGAGTCTGAGAGAAAATCACCGAAAAAGTTCAGATGAAACGGAAACGTTCCGGAGAGGATATCGGAATAGTTCCGATAAAACTGAAAAGTTGTTTCAGGGCATTCCATTAAGTCAAATTGGTTCCGACACATGTCTGGAAATTCTTGGAGGGTGCCAGAATCATTCTGGAAACTTTTGGGATTTTTCCGGAGGAAAAACTGGAAATGTTCCAGAGCAGCCGGAACCGCTATGGTTGCTTTTCGCTGAAGAAAAACATTGTTCCGGAATTGTTTCGAAATGCGTTCAAAATTGTTTTAGTGGGTACTGGAATTGTTCTAGGCACACAGAAATAATTTGGGATTTAACGGACGCAGAAAAATGTCTTCGTGAATAGTGAAAGTGCTTTTTGGATTACTTTTTTGGAAAGCCACCTTTTTGGGCTTTTGCTTAAAAGATCTTGGGGTATGACATGGATGGATAGGATCCCCCTTTGGGGGACCCACTAGGGGTGGCCGGCCACATGAGGGCTCCCTCCATGGAGCCCCTCTTGTTCCTTGGTTTCACCTTTATGCCCTTGTGGAAGGACTTCATTCATGTGCACTTTGGGTTTTATTATAAAACCACCCTACCCCTTGGTTTTCCTATAAATAGAGGTGGAGGGGCTGCCTCCACACTCACTCCTTACTCTCATACACATGCCATAGAGATTTCTGGCTTCTCTCTCCCTCCCACGAAATAGTTTCGTAGAGTCGAAAGGCTGTCTGGGTTCCGGCAGGAACTAGCTCTGGACGGCGAAGCCCTACTGGATAGTTGACACCGTATGTGTGCAACCCCATAGAGAGATTATAGTTTCGATCTTTTGCCCGAGGGGCTGTTTTCGAGTGTCCTCCCGAAGGGCTGTCCGAGTTACCGTTCGAGTTTCCGGCGTCCTCCCGAAGGGCTGTCCGGGTTACTGTTCGGGTTTCGAGAGTCCTCCTGGAGGGCTGTCCACGACATCGTCTGAGGGACTGTCCGACCGCCTCCCGAAGGGCTGTCCGAGAGGGAGTACATCCTTGCGGTTGGGAGGTTGTAAATCCTAGCTGCAGGGATCTGCACCGACGATCTACACCAACTCTTCTTCCGCTGCGCTTCGAATCGGTACGGATCAGATCAAACCTTGTATGCAGTCTCCATTGTGATCCTGGGCGTGCTCGCTGTACCGAATTTTTTTGTTTTCTGTCGCGTTCCCCTACATCTGGGGCGACGGCCCTTTGGCCAGGCCACCCTCTCCTTTGGTGAGGAGGGGCTGGCGGGTTGCAGGTCGACGGATCGGGCGGCCGACGGGTAATCTCCAGGTTGGGGCCGGAGCTTTGTTGTCCCGGCAGCCGATGACACCGGATCTAACAGCTGCATCTCGTCCTGACTTGGTGCATTCCACCCCGGCCGGATCTTGACCGATCTAGCCGATCACAGGGCTGTGGGCGGAGCGGGTGGTGGGTATCCAGATTGGGATGAATCCATGGTCGGCTACGGCCGGCCGTGAAAGCGACGACGCCCGAGGGCACCGGGTTTCTTCTTGGAGACGTCGGTCGGTCGAGTCTGCCCTACCTCTTCCCACCTCACTGCCACTCGGATGAAACCCCTAACTGCGGTGGGTGGTGACGTCGCTCTGGGCGCCGTGTCCTGCTTGAAGGCGTCACCGTGAGTGCATTGTGATGGTGGGCATTGTGTGGGCTCATTGGCAGCTGCAGATGGTGTGCCCTTCCCCCTCCAGTTGCATCTGCTTCGAGGGAAACCCTAGATCTGGGTCTCTCGAATCGGATGATGACGGGGACTTCGGTGATGTTCTCCCTCTTGGGGGCATTTTTTTGGAGGGGGTCAATAGGTGGAGTGGTGTTGTATCTAGCGCATCAAAGACGGCGGGTCTCGACGGCGTGGCACAGTGGGGTCTAGGTGTTGGAGTCCCGGTGTTGGACCCGGGTTGATGGACACGCACAGGCTGGTGGCGCTGTCTGGCGTCGTGCTGGCGCCGACGGAAGATGGGCCTGACAAGGTCAATGCGTTGATCACTCCTGGAGATGGGATGGTGGAAGATGGCAGCGGCGGATCTAGAGCGTGCACATGCGGTGCGCGCTACGGGTCGGCCAGACCGAGTGGTGCTCTGGGCCCGATGCGGGGCAGCTGCGTGAGGTTACCGGATTAGATAGTGCGCGTTCACGCGGTTCGGGCACATTATCAAGAGTGTAGGTGTTGCGACTTTATTCGCCAGATAGGTGGCTTCGGTTTGATCCATGTATTCATGTTCAGACTGTTAAATAATAATAAAGATGGTTGTATGCATCGATCGATGCAGAGGCTAGGGTTATCCTCGTTTTCGAAAGAGAAAAAGTATGACAGGCTCATGACGCCTCGGTGAAGAAAGCTAATCATGTAAGTTTATATTAGCATTCCATAAGTAGCTAATTGACCCTAGGCAACCGACGAAAACTTTCCGATGATCAGCAGCTGCCTCCTATCTTTCCATAACATTTTCAGAAGGGCTACTGTTTGTTCTTTTCTCATATGAATGAAACTGATCTCACACCAGTAGTACTCATGGCATTCTAGTACACAGTGCACCAGTATGCAACAGTAGCGCAGCGGATAAATAGATTGTACGAATGTAATGGATATTGCATAATTACATGTCATAAAGCATTTATTTCCCAGAACAAGAGATTAAAAAAAAAACTGAACTATGAAGTTCTAGACCTCAGCAGCCCCGGAGGATGAGCAAAAAGTTCAGATGCTTCGCATTGGGGCATAGCATACAACGCAAATAAGGATTGTTTTCACTTAAGAATGTGTCGAGCAAGTAGCTGAAGTTTTCAACATTATTACATGAATCACTGTGTAAAAATACATAATAATTTTCTCAAGCAGTAGCCTGGCACGCTGGCACCACTAAACATAAATACTGTAAAACCAAGATGGATGGCAGCAATAGAAATCATTCCCGTGCCTTATTACAAACCAGTTCTTGTTCGAATAAGCAGAAATAATAACAGCAAGATGAATGACACTCGTCCCACAAATCTCCATTGTACAACAGAGATACATAATAGCTGCCTCGCCGATGACAATGACTGCAAACTCAAGCCACCAAAGAAAGGCTCATGCCACTCCGCTGGGTCTGCAACAGAAAAAATTTCATCAACTAAAAAAGTTAGAATTTGGTGCAGCTGATCGAGCACACGCTAAATGGCATGGAAGTGCGAACATAATATATTGGCAAGCTGAGGATGGTTCAATTACCGTGTTGTCCTGTAGTAGGATATTGGGATATGCTATAGTCTTGCCGCTTGAAGATTGCTTACGAAATCAGGATGCATGCCAATAAACTGTGTCTCTTTGAGGGATTTCAGATGTCCCAGCCCAGGGATGTCCCGCAGTTCGGCCAGGTTTATGATCACAAGTTCTTCAAGGCGGACCAAAGCTCCCTCGTGTATGCATATTTGGTTGACGTGTGGCAAATTCCACAAGGAAAGAATCTTCACATTTGGGAACCACGCTGGCTGGAAGTTTATCTCCTGTCCTGTATACGCGTTGCTTAGACGTATTTCTGTCAAATTTGACAATTCAGAGAGGCGTGGCACTGGGTTCTCTGAGAGCTGAGACCAAAATAGAGATATCATGTGAATGGCATCTCCGTTGGTTGAGAAAAATGGAGACTTCAAAGTTCCTTCAGAAAATCGCCCGTGCAATTCGAGCTTTTTAAGACAGTTTGACAATGTCAAAGTTTCGAGCTGAAGCACTTCGTCTTCGTTGCTGGCCATTATTTGTAATCTTGAGAGCTGGTGCATCTTTGACAGAGGCTTGCACAGTTGTGCACAGTGGATGCTCCTTACCCCAGAAATGCTAAGGGCCCTCAGCTGAGATAAACTTGCTAGTTTGGCAATGAATACTTTACTAGCTCGAACCAATCCCTCAAACGGATCCACAGGTTCAACACAGTAAAAAATTGACAATGTTCTATCCAGACATTTATAAATAAGAAGGTGCCGCAACTTCTTTAGCTTTCCAAACCCTTTTGGCAAATTCACACACTCTGCATCTTGAAGATTCAATGTTTCTAAGTTGTGAAGCTTCACGACCGATTTTGGGAGTATCTTCACTTTGATCTTGTCAAGGCCCAAATACTTAAGGTTGAATAGCTCACCAATTGAATCTGGAATAGTCTCAACAGGTAATCCTGATAGCTCCAACACAGCAAGGTACTTAGATTCTGAAGGAAACAATGAAGATGATGCCATGCTGGTGCTGAATGCTATGAACGTACGAAGCCTGCATTGACCTATGCTTGGTTGAGTGTCATTTTTGCATTGGAGCACCGACATGCGATGAGAATCTGACTTCACCTGTGTCACTCCATGACTATCATCGTAAGTCGTACTGAAACTCTCTCTGTTAGATTGGTAAATGGCTAATTCACGTACAAGATCATGCATTCGAAGACACCTGCTCCTGTTAAAACTGTTCCTCTCTACCACATGAAGCATGCTTCGTTGAACGAGCTGTGTCAGGTAACCTTCAGCAACATCTTCTAAACTGCAATTTCCAATTTGTTCAACAAACCCTTCAGCGACCCATAGTCTGATCAGTCTTTTTCTATGGATCATGTGGTCTTCTGGGAACATGGCACAATACAAGAAACAACTCTTCAAATAGTCGGGCAAGTATTTGTAGCTTAGATTCAGAATTTTCTCCACGCGACTTAGGTTCTCATTTTTGTGTAGCTCGGAAATAAGTTGCGCGTCAAATAGTTTCCACTCTGTAACATTCTGCGCCTTAAGAGACAATAAGCTCCCTATGGCCACAAGAGCTAATGGTAAACCATCACACCTCCCCACTATCAATTTACCACACTCTTGTAATGCTAATGGGCAGATGTGATTTTCAGTGCTTAGAAATGCCTTCCTGCAAAAAAGACGCCATGCATCCTCCTCCTCAAGAGGCTCCACTTTGATCCTGCAGCCATCAGGAGCTATTGAAGCAACTTCTTCAGATCTTGTTGTCATTATTATTCTGCTTCCCATTTTTGCATCGACAAGAACCTCTTTAATTTTTCTAAAGTCTTCAGCTGTCCAGATATCATCCAATACAATCAACTTCCTTCAATTCATCTTGTAACTCTCCACAGGTCATCTTCTCAGCATCGAATTCTTTCTTGTCTTTAGAATAGATTTCTTTCAGCATTCTTCTCCAAATATCATCTAGTTTATAGGACTGGGAGACGGAAACCCATGCATGGCATTCAAAGTTGGATGCTTCATTTCTGAACACATTACTGACAAGAGTGCTTTTCCCGATACCACCCATACCCCACAAGGCAATGATTTGCAGATTTGGACAATTTTCCAAATTCAGTGACCCCATCAATATTTTTCTATTTTTATCAAATCCCACAAGTTCATCATCAGAGATTGAGTAATCATGTCCAGGAAGATACAGTTGCTGTTGGCTGTCATAATTTGTTACAAAAGTATCACCCACACTAGCTATTGGTTGAGTCCAATCTCTGTTTTGTTTCAGATGTGTAAGGGCTCGGTTTATTTTCTTAAGGCCAGTAGCAATTTCACCTAGTGTAAACAGATACTGGGGTTTCTTCAAGATTTTCTTCACGGAACCCCACCATGATCCTTTCTGATGGTGTTTGCCAACAACATACATAAATTGATCCACAATGTCTTCCATGTCATACGCCAATCTTCGGACTTGCCCTGTCCATGTTTCAGTGACTCCATCTGTCAAAGCTTTCCTTTCAATCTCCTTGATAAATGCTCGAATAAGCTGTAGGTCATTCCTTATCAGTGTCATGTTCTCTGAGAGTTTTGCAACAGACCTAGCGTAGTGAAGCGTTTCTGCTCCCACAGCTATTCCGATCTTTGTTGTGACAAGAAGAAGAGCAGCCTCCGCCATTTCTCTTCATGCAGTTTGACCTCAATATTTCTGAAAAAAGAGTTTTAGAAATTAACGTCCAATGTCGAATAACATAATGTCATCCTTACACATCAAATCTACATCAAAAAAACAAACATTTTACGTATCAAATACCGGAAATCCTAGCTAGTGAGATAACTTTGTAACAGTTGGGTGTTCTATAATGGCGAAGCAACATTACATGTTTTTGATGATTATATGATTGCTTTACTGGGATGTTTGAAATGTACTCTCTCCGTCCCGAATTACTTGTCTTAGGATGTATCGATCTAGACACGTTTTAGTGTTAGATACATCCGTATCTAGACAAATCTACGACAAGTAGGAGCACTGCTTGTGCATTATAGAAGGGTGAAAATTGTACAATCTGCCAAAAGCTAGCATATAGAGTTGGGGAAACAAGAACGAAAAGTAAAAACAGCAACCCTCACACCCTATCGTATTAGCGAAGGACAATGGGTATGGCAATTATCCTAAAAAAAATCCAGTGAGATCCGGCATGTTTCCTGATACTTTACAACCTTTCTCTCTAGAATACAGTACTTCAATAATTGGTATCTTCGCGATATTAATATATTTCCTTTTTCAGACAGTACTTCAATACATATAGGCTTTCTTGAATTTTGGAGCATCCGCAAAGATGCCCTAGATCAGAAATAGGCAACTAAAAAAACAGAAATAGAAACATGGACCAATCAAAAATAGGATTGCAACAGCCATCAAATTGTAGTACTTTTTAACAGGGACAAATTCAGCTCGCAGATTTGGCCTCAGCAAACTGAAACCGCAGAAAGCTCAAATTCATCGTCATGCCATCACACATGTCTGGCTGCAGAAAAAAGTTCTCTCTTCTCAACGAGGAGGAGAAGAGGTAAGAGTAGAATAGACCTGCACCTGGACTCTAATCTGGAGCTTCTTCCTTTCTGAGCCAAAGATAGGAGAGATGTCTCCGAGCTGGGCGTGAGTCTGCAGCAAGTAGCTGTACGAGCAAAACTAGAGCAGGAACACTCTAGCTACCTCAGAGCCAAGTTGATCTAATCCATCATTTGCGATGTCACTCAACAACTCCTGGTTGGTCCGTCAGAAAACAACTCCAAGTTGCAGTATAGCAGCCTTTGTTACTCCATGATTAGCGCTAAACAATTACCCCTAACAACTCCCAAGAACCTAACCTCCACACTAAAGTTTGACGAAAGGGCTCTACGGTTGGTCTTGTCCTTGTGTGCTTCTCCTTGTCTACTTCCTTGTCCAACAACCGCATCTTATGTGTTCAGGATCAGGACCAGATACATTAACCTGTCAGTCATTAAGTATGCTCAGATAAACTAACAAAGTTATCCAATGTAAACTAAATTACAGAGGGATTCACTCATACGCATGGAGGTACAATAAATTCAGACATGTACTACTGAATATTGCCTCTCCTGCAATGTCTCTCGTCACCTGATCGAATGAAAGGATAACTACTCTGGAATTGTTCATCATGTATTTAGAAAATGTTCAGCATGTATACAAAAATTGTTCTTCATTTAATTTAAAAATATTTATCGTGTATTAAAAATTGTTCCTCTTGTATTTGAAAAATGTTCATGCAACTACAAAAAGTGTTCACGCATTTTAAATATGTTCGTCTATTTCAAAAAGTGTTCATCGTGTAACTAAAAAATGTTTACCATGTATTAAAAATTGATCATCATCTCTTTAAAAATGGTCACATAAGTAAAAAAAATATTTGCGTGTTTAAAAATGTTCATGTAATTTCACATTTTTAGTGCATGTATTCTGCGCATTAAAAAGGTATTTGTGTATTATCAAAATATAATAAAAAGGAAAGAGAAAAAATATAAAAGGACCAAGAAACACAAAAATAAAAGACTCGCACAAGTTTCAGGAGTGTACATACATTATTTCAGGAGCACAAGTTTGTCATTGTTTGGAGTACAAGTTGGGTAAAAAAATCGCCGAAACCTATCAAGATTAGACTTACTTTTGAAGATATCGACGCGAGAAACACAACAATGAAGATAATTTATAACTTGGATGTTTGGTTTAAGAGATATTTCACTTTCAAAATTGAATCTGACAAAAAGAAGCATGTAAAACCAACCTTTCAATCTCCTCCAATGGAAAACCCATCAAAACTCGACAAGTCGCGCACATGCATTGTGCCACTTGTCGTCACTAAATAAGCTTGGGTGTAACCTAGAGATCTCGTTCGCCGCCGCCAACCCCCTCCTCTGCATCTCCCCTTGCCGCCGTCAGCAACCCCGCGCGGATGCCGTTGAGGGTGGCGGCAAGGTCTTCGGTCGGGCTTCCCTCCTGGGAGCGGACCTAGGGTTCCAGGCGGCGGTGGAGTGGGCGGCGCCGTACCGACGGCGGGCGGCGTTTGCTGGAATTGTGGCCGCCTCCCCTCGGCTGCGTGGGTGGTGAGGCGACGATGGACCAGGGTGTCCTGCGGCGAGGCCCCCCTCCTCCCGGCGACTCTCTGCGCCAGATCTGAAGACGAGCTCCCGTCGCTTGCAGCCGCCTTCTTCACGTCAGGTTCGGCCGGATCCGGCTGTTTGCTGAGTGGCTGTGGAGTGGGGATCCCTGGATCGAGGTAACCCCTTGGCCGGCGGCACTCCAGGCGCTACTCTCCTTCTTGATGGTGACGTTTCACTAGTAGAAAACAGGGCTTTGGTCCAGGGCTGAAAAGGGCATTAATCCCGGTTCTCTTATGAACCGGGACCAATGGGTGCATCAGTCCCGGTTCGTGAGGCCAGGGCGCCGGGCGGGCCTCGGGGGCCATTGGTCCCGGTTCGTCTGACCCCTTTGGTCCCGGTTCCAGACACGAACCGGGACCAAAGGGCCTCGCTCCTGGCGCAGCACCTTTAGTCCCGGTTGGTGGCTGGAACCGGGACTACAGGTCAGTCTTCTGTCCCGGTTCTAGCCACCAACTGGGACTAAAGAGATGCCTATATATACTCGCCCCTGCCCACCCTCTCCTCTGTTTTTTGGCCGTGTGGGAGGTGTGCATGCGCTGCTCTGTTCTCCCTTCTATGCATGCACATGAGGTGTTCGATGAAATGCCCGAGCCACACTTAAGCTTTCTCCTCTCCAAGCTCCATTTTCCTCAAGATTTGTCTAGGTTTGGCGGTCCGTCCCGTCCCGTCCCCGTCCTCACCGCCGTCGATCGCCCGCGCCGATCTCGTTGCCAGCACCACCGTGGTGAGCCTCTTGTTCTTATCTTCTTTCTAAAAGAAAAAAAAATCTTACTTGTATGATTTAGATAGATACTTGTATAATTTTCTTACTTTTATTATTGTTTGTTATTATATAGTGCCATGGTTTTGGTATCCGCCCCCGTCGGCCCTCGTCCTGTCTATGATTCGGATGTGGTATATATATTATCTTTTATTATGATTTGTTTCATTTAGTGTTTATGACAATTATGCCGACCAACGTGACATAGATGTTTTTATCTAGGAGGTATGTGAACCGGAAATTCCAACCGACCCTCTTGTCGAGAGGTTAAATTTAGTTGAAAAAGAAAACAATTACTTGAATAAAAAATTGAAAAGAATTGAGGATGAGAAGATGGAATTGGAGTTGCATGTTGCCGATGTCGTCGATGATCACATGATCAAGATGGATGCAATGCGCTTAAAGATTAGAAAGATTAGAAAATATGCCATTCTTAATGAGGCTTGGTATCATTATGCCGTTGGATCAATTGTTACCTTAGTTGCGATTATGATCGCATTTGTTGTTGCATTTAAATGTTTTTCATAGTTTCAATGTATGTTTTAATTAGATGCTCTAGAGAGCTATATGTTGTTCTATGAGAACTATATATGTATGAACTTTATGTATTTATTTTTTCAGTAATAACATTTGATCACTACAGTACTTTGGTTTTAATGTGATGATGAACTTGTATAAATTTGGTCACTTCTGTATTCATGATGTTCTGTAATGGTTTTTGATACACTTAATTATATAATGCACGTAGATGAATCGGCAATGGATGTACGGTGACCGACGCACCTCCGAGTACATTGATGGCATGCATAATTTTCTCGAAGTGGCTGAGGCAAACAAGCAGAATGGTTTTATGTATTGTCCATGTACTGTCTGTAGGAATACGAAGGATTACTCTGACTCGAAAACCCTTCACTTGCACCTGCTTGAGAAGGGTTTCATGCCACACTATAATGTTTGGACCAAGCACGGAGAAATAGGGGTTATGATGGAAGACAACGAAGAAGAAGAGGATGATGACAACTATCCCCCTGAATACGGTGATACTGCAACGGGGGAAGCTGAAGATCAAGATGAACCAGACGATGTGCCCGATGATGATCTTCGCCGGGTCATTGTTGATGCACAGAGAGAATGCGAGAGTGAAAAGGAGAAGTTGAAGTTCGATCGCATGTTAGAGGATCACAAAAAAATGGTTGTACCCAAATTGCGAAGATGGCAACACAAAGCTCGGTACCACACTGGAATTGCTGGAATGGAAGGCAGAGAATGGTGTATCTGACAAGAGATTTGAGAAGTTACTGAAAATAATGAAGAACAAGCTTCCAAAGGATAACGAATTGGCTGACAGTACGTACGGAGCAAAGAAGGTTCTCTACCCTCTAGGATTAGAGGTGCAGAAGATACATGCATGCCCTAATGACTGCATCCTCTACCGCGGTGAGTACGAGGATTTGAATGCATGCCCGGTATGCGGTGCATTGCGGTATAATATCAGACGAGATGACCCTGGTGATGTTGAGGGCGAGCGCCCCAGGAAGAGGTTTCCTGCCAAGGTGATGTGGTATGCTCCTATAATACCACGGCTGAAACGTCTGTTCAGAAACAAAGAGCATGCCAAGTTGATGCGATGGCACAAAGAAGACCGTAAGAAAGACGGGAAGTTGAGAGCACCCGCTGACGGGTCGCAGTGGAGAAAAATCGAGAGAAGGTGGGGGGACTTTGCAGGTGACGCAAGGAACGTATGGTTTGGTTTAAGTGCAGATGGCATTAATCCTTTTGGGGAGCAGAGCAGCAATCATAGCACCTGGCCCGTGACTTTATGTATCTATAACCTTCCTCCTTGGTTGTGCATGAAGCGGAAGTTCATTATGATACCAGTGCTCATCCAAGGCCCTAAGCAACCCGGCAACGACATTGATGTGTACCTAAGGCCATTAGTTGAAGAACTTTTACAGCTGTGGAATGGAGAAGGTGTACGTGTGTGGGATGAGCACAAACAGGAGGAATTTGACCTACATGCGTTGCTGTTTGTAACCATCAATGATTAGCCTGCTCTTAGTAACCTTTCAGGACAGACAAACAAGGGATACCACGCATGCACGCACTGTTTAGATGATACCGAAAGTATATATTTGGACAAATGCAGGAAGAATGTGTACCTGGGACATCGTCAATTTCTTTCGACCAACCATCTCTTAAGAAAGAAAGGCAAGCATTTCAAAGGTGAGGCAGATCACCGGAAGAAGCCCGCCCTCCGTACTGGTGATGCCATACTTGATATGGTCAAGGATTTACATGTAATCTATGGAAAGGGTCCTGGCGGACAATCTGTTCCGAATGACGCTGAGGGACGCGCACCCATGTGGAAGAAGAAATCTATATTTTGGGACCTACCCTATTGGAAAGACGTAGAGGTCCGCTCTGCAATCGACGTGATGCACGTGACGAAGAATCTTTGCGTGAACCTGCTAGGCTTCTTGGGCGTATATGGGAAGACAAAAGATACACCGGAGGCACGGGAGGACCAGCAACGTGTGCACGAAAAAGACGGCATGCATCCAAAGCAGTATGAAGGTCCTGCCAGCTACGCTCTTACCAAAGAAGAGAAGGAAATCTTCTTTGAATGCCTGCAAAGTATGAAAGTCCCGTCTGGCTTCTCGTCGAATATAAAGGGAATAATAAATATGGCAGAGAAAAAGTTCCAGAACCTAAAGTCTCATGACTGCCACGTGATTATGACGCAACTGCTTCCGGTTGCATTGAGGGGGCTTCTACCGGAAAACGTTCGATTAGCCATTGTGAAGCTATGTGCATTCCTCAATGCAATCTCTCAGAAGGTAATCGATCCAGATATGCTACCAAGGTTAAAGAATGATTTGGTGCAATGTCTTGTCAGTTTCGAGCTGGTGTTCCCACCATCCTTCTTCAATATCATGACGCACGTCCTAGTTCATCTAGTCGACGAGATTTCCATTCTGGGTCCTGTATTTCTACACAATATGTTCCCCTTTGAGAGGTTCATGGGAGTCTTAAAGAAATATGTTCGTAACCGTGCTAGGCCAGAAGGAAGCATCTCCGTGGGCCATCAAACAGAGGAGGTCATTGGGTTTTGTGTTGACTTTATTTCTGACCTTAAGCCGATTGGTCTCCCTCAATCGCGGTATGAGGGGAGACTGACTGGAAAAGGCACGCTAGGAGCGGATGCAATAATATGTAGGGACGGGCATTCTTGGGCTCAAGCACACTACACAGTTCTACAGAATTCTACCTTGGTGACCCCGTATGTCAATGAACACAAGAATTTTCTGCGCTCCAAACACCCGGAGCAGTCTGACGACTGGATTACATGTGAACACATCAGGACTTTCGGCAGTTGGTTGCAAACACATCTCATGGGTAACAACATTGTTGGAGATGAGTTGTACTCGTTGGCCAGGGGACCATCTTCGACTGTATTGACTTACCAAGGGTACGAGATAAATGGGAATACATTTTACACGATCGCCCAAGATCAAAAGAGCACCAACCAAAACAGTGGTGTCCGCTTTGATGCAGCAACCAACAGGAGAAAGGACACATATTATGGTTACATAGTGGACATATGGGAACTTGACTATGGACATGATTTTAAGGTCCCTTTGTTTCGGTGCAAATGGGTCAATCTGTCAGGAGGCGGGGTACAGGTAGACCCGCAGTACGGAATGACAACAGTGGATCTCAACAATCTTGGGTACACAGACGAACCATTCGTCCTAGCCAATGATGTGGCGCAGGTTTTCTATGTGAAGGACATGTCTACCAAACCGAGAAAAAGAAAACATAAGGAAGCAAATACATCATACGATGAGTCAAAGCGCCACATAGTTCTTTCAGGGAAAAGAGACATCGTGGGAGTGGAGGGCAAGACAGACATGTCTGAAGATTATGAAAAGTTTCATGAAATTCCTCCCTTCAAAGTGAAGGCTGACCCAAGCACCCTATTAAACGATGAAGATTATCCATGGTTACGGCGCAATAAGCAAGGGACACACGCGAAGAAAAAGTGAAGACAGCGCCACGGCCGTCAGCGGACTCCACCGCCTCAGCAACAGCGGAAGAGAGCCACCGCCGCTCCGGCGGCTAGCAGTACACAAGGTGGTGCAAAGAAATTCAAATTTGGTCCAAGCCTCAAGCCTCTTGCCAAGTTACCATATGAGCTGACTGACAAGGAAACCGATGAGGTCGTGGCTGTCGATGTGAAACGCCAATTTGCACGGAAAGTTGCACCTCCAAAGGAAAAATAGATCCGGTAAAGGCGAATCGCACTCTGGATGCCCTTACGCGACCACCTCCGCCTCCGCCGCTATCAAACTATGACCGCATTATTGCAAAGACATATGACGAAGCTATGAGTCGGTCGAGAAGTAGCAGTACTGGTGCAAGAAGTGGGAAAACAATTCCCCAGCTCGGCGAACAGGAAAAGCAATCCTGCCCCCCGCTCAAGGTGTTTACCGATACCCCGGGGGTAGCGGCCGTTGCTCCTGGTTTCAATCCTGGTGATTACCTAGGCGATGATGTACAGTTTGAAATCGCTAAGGTAGACACCTTTAAATACCAGCACGGGAAGCGTCTCGTCAGAAGTGATGATCTGGAACGAGATCTACCAACGATGATGCGAAGATTACATAAATGGTACTTGGAAACCTGCAAGGAAGGGACGGGCAGTATCTTGGTGGGAATTAAGGATAAGCACGACTTCGTTGGAGTCGACTCGATCTACGTTGAATTTGACGAATTCTTTCAGTTATACAATCAAGCCGCCCTCGACAAAAGTGTCGTGGGTTGTTATTGTCTGTAAGTATTATTTCTGTAATTAAGTCTCTAGCTCAGCTTGTTCATTGCATGTATATAATTATCCTCACTATATTATGCAGATTGAAGATCATCGAATTTAAAAGTGCACAAATCTATGACATTGGGTTCATTAACCCAAATATCGTAAATGAATGGTCGATACAGAACATCCCCGAGGAGACTGAGAAAATCTTGCTAATGTCGTTCCTTCGACACCAAAACAAAAGGGAAATACTCTTTCCTTACAACTTCAAGTGAGTGTTACTGTCTTCTGCATATTCTGTTTCGCTGACTCGAGATTAAGCGTAATTGATGAGTTATGCGCGCGCAGGTTCCACTTTATTCTGCTAGCCATTCAGCTTGACGAGGGAGCAGTAACTGTCTTGGACTCGAGACGTAAAGAGGCTACGGAGTATGCGGACATGATTGAAATGCTCCAGAAGTAAGTTCAATCATTATCGCACTATATCGTCAACTTTCGTTCATTTCTTGATATCAAGTAATCATTTTCTTTGCCGGATAGGGTTTTGAAAGAGTTCATCATGCGGGTTAAGGGTGAATGGAGACCGGAGCTGCGATTTAAACAGCCCAGAGTAAGTAGTACTACCTAGTTCCGCGCATCGCTCATTGATTCTAGTTTCAATACCATTATCATGGTTGATTATCATTTTGATTTAACTCTATTCTCGTAAAGTGCATGTGGCAGCAACCCGGAACTGAATTATGTGGATACTACGTTTGCAAGTTCATTCACCAAAAGACCACTGGGAGGGGCTTCACTAAACAACAATTTGAAGTACGTAAACAATATTCATAATTTTATTTTATCACCATCAATTGTGTTGATTTCATTCATATATATATATATTGACCCCCTTCTTTAAATTAGACCTGGCAGAAGCGGGACGTACTCCTACCAGCTGATCGCCTACGCGCAATTCAAGAGGAGTTGGCGGGATTCTTTGTTGACCACGTCATTCCTGAAGACGGAGAATGTCATCAGAAATTGCAAACTAGTTGAATAGATATATGCATCAACGTGTACTATCTGTAGTAGCGTCGAATAGATATACAAAAACTTGTTGTTCGACCAACAAGCACGGAGAAAGAGAGGTCACTTCTCTCTATATATTGATCATGCATGACGATGTTGTGTCATTAAAGGTTCCTTCATTGCTTACTAGCTAGCGTCGAGTTCTCTCTATATGCAGTAGCTAGCATCGACCAAGCACGGAGAAAGAGAGGTCACTTCTCTCTATATGTAGTACCTAGCTAACACAATATGAAACCCCTAAACCCCCCCTTTCAAAAAAAAAACCAGCGCCTTTTAGTCCCGGTTGGTGTTACCAACCGGGACTAAAGGTCCTCCTGCCTAGGCACCCCACAACGTCCATGTGGAGCACCTTTAGTCCCGGTTTGTGTTACCAACCGGGACAAAAGGTCCTCCTGCCTGGGCGCCCCACAGCGTCCACGTGGAGCACCTTTAGTCCCGGTTCGTAAGCCAACCGGGACTAAAAGTGATGGGCATTTGTCCCGATCGTTTTCTCCCGGTTCCAGAACCGGGACTAAAGGCCCTCTGGAACCGGGACTAATGCCCTGTTTTCTACTAGTGTTTAGGTTCACCTCCCCCTCCTCCTCTTCCCCTGCACCAGGGTAAAAGCCCGCAACTTCGGTTGGGCGGTGGTGGCAACATGGCAGCGCCGTTACCTTCTTGAAGGCGTCATTTTGGGTCTGTTGGGAGGCGCGTAGGCTGCTGCGTGCTTCCGGTGCTTCTGGTGGCAGCTTCTTCTTCTTCCTGTGGTGACTCTTCGCCATGGACGACTGGTTCCCTCCTGGCCGCCGTGCTCACCTCCGTGTGGTCTTGTCTGTCCGGCGGATCGACGCCCATGACCTGGGCAAGAGGGGATAGTGGTTCCCTCTTCGACGACTGGGACGTGACGGTAGTTGTGAGATGGTGGCCTTGGCGTGCTCCAGTTCCTCCTGGTGGCTACGTTGCTCCAATCATTGCCTTGTCTTCTTGGGACGATCCTAGCCCATTGCTTGCGTCTACGACATGCTTCAATTTTGTGGGCGGCAGCTTGTGTTCGCTGTTGCTTGGTGGGGTGGTCGCGCCCATTGCCATCCTCCTGCCTGGCATTTCGAGCTTGCTCTCGGGGAGTAGTTCCTCTTTGTCGCCAGCGCGGCGTCACTCAAGCCTGTGCGTGAAGACTTGGCCCTCGTTGGTGGCGGCGGCTTTCAATCTTGTTGGCTTCGGGTGCAGTACGATCCTTTCCGGTGGTGCGATTCCCCTCAAGCACTTAGATCTTCAAGCTGTAGCCTTTTTTCTTCTCTGTTCATAGCGTTTTTGCTTTCCTTCAACTCCTTGTATCGGCCGTTGTGGGGTTGCATCCCTGCTTTCTTTTCTTTCCTGTTGTATGGCTTGATTTCGTTATAATCCTGGCCGATTGATGGTTTTATTAATTCAAAGTCGGGCTATGCTCGAGCCCTACTTGGGCTTGGGTGTAACCTTTGCAAAAGGTAACTCTTAACTAATGATTACCTAGTTTCTTTGCTTGCGTTTGTTTGTTTCCGACAACCCCACATGCATGCACATCCCTCTCTGCATATATGGAAAGCCTTTATGAAAGCATCTCCAATACATGATGTAGATGTATAAATAATTACTTTTTACATCTTCGAGGCCTAAAAACGATGCTCCAATAGATGATGTAGATATAAAAAAAATTACATCACCTCCTCCAAGTGATGTAAAATACAACACTTAGAGATGCAAATTTGTATCTCCACTTCCCAGGTGATGTAAAACGGTCGGCCGCATGCGAACGCCCAATTGCCAAATATGAAAGTTCCACCCCACACACCCAACGCCCGCCAGCCTCCGCCGCCGGCGATTTTTGCCCGGAAACGCCGCCGCCGCCCGCCCGTCCATCTACGACCCCGCCGTCAGACGCGTCGCCGCCGCCGATTTGATTTCGCCCCGTCGACGACGACGCGGCCGATTTGGATCTCGCCGGAGCTCCGGCGGCCATAATGGATGTAGAAGCTGTCGGCCGCCTTCTGGTACCCGTTGCCTGCCGCTGGAGCAAAAAGGGGAAGCCACGCGACCACCGCAACTCGGCGCGTCTTCAATTGTTGCCACCGCCGACGCCTCATCGCAAGCGGCGTTCTCCGGCAGCCACGCGGCCGTCCAGAGGTCGTCTGCAGCCGCCGCCCACCCCGGACAGGCTTCGTGCCACCTATCAACTCTTCGACCCGCCGCCGGCCGGTTTCTTCCACCTCGCACGCAACGTGTGTTCGAGCAAATTCCCCCAAGGTAAAAATCATGCAAACTATGAGTTTTTTTATCGGGCATGAAGATATACTATGACGGTAATTTCTATATTGTAGATGAGCTCGTGTGACTCCTCTTTCATGGACAATTCCTCGTCGGATGAGGAATTTGATTTGACCGAAGAAGAGGACATTGCTATGCTAGTGGCGATGCACAAGAGGAAGAAGCCGAAGCACGGCGGTTCTGTCTTTGGCCGAGAGTTCATTCGGAGAGAACGGGTCCAGGCACGAGAGGTTGATGCGCAACTATTTTGGTACACCACCTATTTTTTCCAGAGAGGTACTTTCATCGCCGGTTCAGGATGTCCAAGATTTGTTCATCCACATTTGCAATTCCGTGAAGCAGCATGATCGATCCTTCGAGCTGAGGACGAATTGTGCCGGTTTGCTTGGACATAGCACCGAGCAGAAGGTTACTGCTGATTTGCGCATGATGGCCTATGGTGTTCCGACAGATTACATTGATGACAATTTTGGCGATGGCAAAGAGCACTTCTATCTTTTATGTCAAACAATTTGAAAAGACTATGATAGAAGTGTTTGGTCCACAGTACTTGAGAGAACCCAATGCTCAAGATACTCAGAGTCTTTTGGATATGAACAAAGCCCGTGGGTTTCCAGGTATGCTTGGGTCCATCGGTTGCATGCATTGTAAGTGGAAGAATTGTCCTAAAGCATGGCATGGACAGTTTAATGGATGCTCGAAGGATGCCACCATCATTCTTGAGGCCGTTGCCGATCAAGAAACATGGATTTGGCATTCATATTTGGGAATGCCTGGATCTTGCAACCATATCAATGTGCTCGACCAGTCACCTCTTTTGCCAAGTTAGCCAATGGAGAAGCTCCACCGGTGACCTTCGAAGCAAATGGCCGCACATAAAACTATGGGTACTACCTTGTGGATGAGATCTACCTGAGGTGGAGTACTTTTGTCAAGCCAATCCAAACCCCCCAAGGTAAGAAAGAACTCTACTTTCACAACTAATGCTCAAGCGGCGGCTAGGAAAGATGTTGAGAGAGCATTTGGGATTTTGCAATCTCAATTTACTATTGTGCGAGGACCATCTAGATTCTGAGATAAAAAAAACCTTTGGTACATCATGACTGCTTGCGTGATCATGCATAACATGATTATTGAGAATGAGCGTGGACATAATTTGGATTACACCTTCTATGATCTCATGGGCATACCGTTGTGCGGATGAGAAAAAGGAGCGAATCAGACGTTTCATGAAGCTGTACAATAAAATTAGAGACTCCGATACACACGATGAACTTTACAAAGATTTGATGGAGGGGTACTGGAAATGGCATTGCGAAAGAACCGCCTAGTTTCATTCTTATTCTTTGTTTGTTGTATTGGGCAAACACTTTGTTGTATTTGTATTGCATTTGGTGTTGTGAATTTGATGAATTGTGTAATAATTTGATATTGTGGACATATGAAATTTTAAGTTTTAATTTGGGATGTTTTTATTTCAAATTGTGCAGCTGGAGTGCGGCTGAAATGCTACTGTACAGCGGCTGCCGCGCGGCCATTAGCCATTTTTACATCATCTGTTGGAGTTAGAGTTTTACATCACCAAATATACTTTATCTGTTGAAGTTGAATCTTTTTTAGAGATGTAAAAAGCACTTTTTATTGATGTAAATTATACAACATCCACTTTTCTATACATATTAATAAAGGGGCTATTGCTTCTGGCGGTACGTCATTAAAATTCCCCCCAAACTTGCGCATTACCCATCAATGCTACCTATAAGTAACAAAAAAAACGTTTTGCAGAGAATCCCCTGACTGGGCCGGCCCACGCAGCACGGACCTACTAGACTGCGCTCTATGCGCGGGAGAAGAAGCAACGCGCATGTTTGGGCCGGCCCATGTGTGGTCGGCCTGTTTTTTTAGTTTCATTTTTATTTTTATTTTTATTTTTATTTTTCTTTTCAGGTTTCATTTTTTTATACATTAAATAATTTGGCACTTCAAAAACTTCTGACATTTAAAAAAAAGAGAATTTTGAAATAAAATTTTCAAGAAAACATAAAAAGTTTGTGAATTCAAAAAATGCTCGGGATTTTTCTAAAAATGTTCCCATATTCAAAAAATGTTCGCAATTTTGATAAAAATGTTGGTAAAATCAAAAAAAGTCCATGATTTTGAAAACAAATCTGTGTATATGAAATTGAAAATAAATGTTTGCTAATATAAAAAAAATTCATGAATTTTCAAAAATGTTCTAAAACTTTAAAAACAGTTCGTGAATTAAAAAAGAGTTTATTGATTCATAAAATGTCTGTTGATTGAAAAATGTTCATGCATTTCAAAAAATATTCGTGAATTTCAAAAAAAAATCACCAATTTCAAAAAAAATGTTCGTCTATTTTAGAATTGTTCGCCGATTCAAAAGAAAATGCTTAAAAAATGTTCACAATATAAAACAATGTACACAATTTTAAGAAAAATGTTTGCAAACAGTAAAAAAAGTTCACGATTTTTAAAAATATTTTCAAATTTGTAAAAATGTTTACGAATGATAGAAGGTATGTAGTTAAACAGTAATGCTTATGAGTCTTAATGACTATATACCCGTGTGAATTTTGGAGAATTAACTGCCGGGGTAGATCAGAATATTATAGTATGTTTTTTAAAAAACGTTTCTTGAAATTCAGAATAATTCTTTGAATTACCAAGTTTTTTGACAACCACGATATTTTTCAAAAATGTGAACATTGCTTCAATTTGTAAATAAATTTAAAAAAGGTACATTTTCTTGCATTTGAGAACAAATTTTTAAAATCATGCGATGAGATGTGAACAAAATTTGGTCGTTGCCATTGGAGATTATAATTATTTTTTTCTCCTGTTAGAACGCATGGGCCCTTTTGCTAGTACATGTTTAAATTTGCATCACAGAGAAAAAAAGCATCTCTAGCAGATCCCGCTAGAGATGCTAGCAAATCCCGCAAAAACCCCTAAAAAAAGTAGATCCCGCGAAAAAGGCCATCCAATAAATTAACCGCCGATTTAGAGGATGAGTGCGATTTTTCTACCCCGAACAGATCCAACAAAATCGCCCGTCCCGTAATTTTTTTTTTGCAGGATCCTGCGTAGTCCGGGTCTTTTCTGTCATATCTACGGGATCCACCCCTCTTTTTGCCGTTTCCCGTATCCTTGGCGCGAAGTCCATTTTCGCCCGCTTCCGTTCCCGTCTCACTCGTCACCGCCGCCACGTCTCTACCAGCCGGTTCTTGCTGCCCCTGACTGCCCTGCGCCGTTCATTAGCTCCGCCGCCCCGCTGGTCTCCCGTAACAGCATATTTGGTAAACACTCGGGCAGGGAAATGGGAGTTTGCACAAGGGTGTTTATAAAGGGATTAGGCATGAGAAGTAGATTTTTACTCAAATTCCCTTATTTGGCATATGATGGGAATTGGCGTGGGATAGAACTCTGCTCATAAATTAACAGAGTACCCCTGGGAAGAAATCAGTGGGAATTGGTTTTCTCAACTCCCAGTCCCCTTCCCACTTAAACTTTCATTCCCTCTAATCAAACAGTGGACTTTTAATCTTCTCATCCCACAACTCCCATTCTTCATCTCTAATTCTCCCGAAGCAAACACGCTGTAAAAGGTATTTTACGGGACGCGGGTAGTGTGGCCTCAGCAAAAATGTCAAAACAGACCCCTAAGCCTAAAGCGGTACATTACGTAAAGAGCCCTCCAATCAAAATTCTCACATCATCTCATCCCCTTCTGCCCCCACCACCGTACCAGTGCCTCCTTCGCCGCCGGCGTCCCACGCCGGAGCCGCCGCAGTCGCCACTGTCCCACGCTGGAGTCACTGCCTCCGCCGCGTCCTCTACCTTCTTCTCACGCCGTGCCTCTTCTTCTCTCGTCCCCATTCTCGGGGTGAGATTTCAGCGGGCGCAGCGAAGGGGAGGGGAGATCCAGTCGGCGGAGAGGAGGAGCGAGGTGGTCCAGGCCACGCATGCATCAGCATTCAGCAGTCATACTCCCCACGCCAGACACGCCCATGTCTGGCTGCTGCTGATCGGACGCCGTCGTGCACACAAGGTGTTTGAGGCAATGTCCCTTAATTTTTGTATGAAGAATCATTTTGCTATGACATCATGGAGTGTGGCAACTTGTCCCGTTGAAATTTAAGCATGTTCGTTGTCAATACTCGTATTTTGGTGTGTAATCTTCTTTTGTGGTATAGCAGCACACTGATATTACTGTTAATTATCTTCGGAATAGACGAGAGTACAGAGTAGTATCTATTTAGCAGTCAACAAGCAACACAATATTACTGTTACTAGTAGTTTGCAATTATCATGGCGGCCTTCTGTGCATGTTAGAAAAGTGCACACTGATAATTAACCTTCTGTGGCCTTCTGTGGCCATCAAGGAGTAAGTGATTTAGATACACTGATACACTGAGTAAGTGATATAGTTTGCAATGGAGATTGTTAAGGATGTGACTCATGCTAGATGGACTCCAAGGATTGTCAGAAAAGCCTAATGATGGTGCTTATATCTGATTATCACCATCTGTAAGACTGTAACCATTCAATTGCAGCATATGTATTTGGTAGAAAAGCATAAAAAGTATCTGGTGTTTGCTGACAATCACAATAACTCAAAATAATTCTCTTTGCTGACATGTGCTGTTCTTGCCTACTCGCGCTTTTTGTCGCAGCGTGGGTGAGCTGCGGAGGCCCCTCTCAGGTCTCGAATTGAGATCAGCAAAAGCACGGGGAGACCAGTGTGGGTACAGTTCATTGGATCAGCAAATGCGTTGGGAGACACGTGTGGGTACGGGCCTTCAAGATGTTTGCGACGGTAGCACGGTGGGCTGCGAAGAAGGGGAAGCCCAAGATGGCGCCGATCGAGCTTACGACGTCGCCAGAGCAGGCACAGTCCATAACCCGCACCATCTTTGATGCCGTCAAGGAGCACGGCCCCCTCACCATCTCTGATGTTTGGGAGCACGTCAAGGTGCAGGCTCTCTCTTGCTACTAATACTTTTCGTTTCATCTCCACACACAACCTGTTTGGTCGAACGTCTGTCTGCCAACTTCCATGGGGGGACAGTGTATTCTCAGTTCTTGCAACGGATTAAAGCGTTAGTTTGGATCACTTGTCATTTAGAATGTGCCTCGTGTGTTCATTTTCTTCAGGATGTAGGACTGAGGGGTTTGACAAGCAAGAGGCAGATGAAGATCATGCTGCGGTGGATGAGAGAGAAGCAGAAGGTCAGGCTCATCTGCGACCATGACGGACCTCACAAACAGTTCCTCTACACGACATGGTTTACCAACCCCAATAATGCACCGCAGAGGCCCAAGAGGGAGCTCAACAGGGAGCATCCTAAGGCATGCCGCATTCATGTTAACTGATTTAGGGCATATTTGGTTTACACATTTCTCAAGGTTTTTCCTGGATCTGTAGACAAAGCTGTTAATCATATTAAGATGCTTATAGCTGAAATATTGTGAATGGTGCCCGATTGTGAATTATCCATAAATAAATAACCTAAAACAGTTTTTTTTCCTTTTGTCAGTTCTGATTTTGCCTTCTTTAGTGCTTCTTGTTGAAACTAGTTACTAGTGTCGGTGTTCTTGAGGACATTTGCCTCGGCCTTCTTCGATTGAAAGGAATGTGGTTTTAACTGCTACTCCCTCCGTTTCTTAATATAAGACCTTTTAGAGATTTAAATACGGACTACATATAGATGTATATAGATGCATTCTAGAGTGTAAGTTCATTCATTTTGCTCCGTATGTAATCTATATTGAAATCTCTAAAAAGACTTATATTTAGGAACAGAGGAAGTATTAACTTTGGCAAGAACCTTATTTTAAATGATGGGGTTATATCTGATTATCACATCTTTAACCATTTGTAGGTCATGTATCCAGTAGAAAAGCATAAGAAGTGTCTAACGTCTGATGACAATCATAGTAACTTCAAAAATATTTTTAGTAATTAAAACATGTTAGTTTGCAGAACACGACGGTTTCTGCTCTCAACTACACCCAACTACAACTACTTGTTCTGGTTCAGGCTGAATACGACGGTTGCTCCCATGTTATGGTTTCAGGCTGACAAATTGTATGCAGATTGGCACATCCTTCTCCAAACAAGCAGAAAAAAAAAACTCTCGTTAACTTTTCCGGCCCAGAACCGTACTAAGAGACATAGACATTAACCAGTTTTGCCATCTCCTGACATGATTCGTACCGTGGTCAGCAAGGATGTGTCACTGAAACCCTACCACTAGGCCATTGCCCAGTTCTCACATGTCAAATAAACCTGCACAACTGCTACTGAATACTATCCCTCTTGCAATGTCTCTCACCTGATCCCTGCTTCCGCCGGTGGAACTCCCGATCTCCAACCTTCCTCCTCGCCACCACATGAGGCCGCTGCCCACGGCGCAGTCAAGGACTGTGGCAGCGGGGCTTGCGCTGCTCCTCTCGATCTGGGGGCGGAGAGCTTGGATCTGGTGTAGGAGATATGCCCTAGAGGCAGTAATATCAGTTACTTTGTATCTTCGAGTTTGTAATGAATGTTTATATTCCATGCTATAACTGCAATGATTCTCGAGTCTGCAATAACCACGAGGCTCGGAGGGAAACTCATGTGCACGTGTTATATAATAAACGGTAAAATGTGTTCCTAGTCTTGCCTCTAAGACTGGCTGAAGTATTGCATGATGATTCTGTTTTCCTGATCATGGGCATGTCAATGCCGGCAATTTTGAGGGCACAATGTTAGTAGAACACTTGTGTTGAATCGACCCGAATTGATGTTATGCTATGAGATACATTCGTCACAAGTTAATGGTTAATAACACAGAGATAGTTAATGTTTGCATAATTCCTTAGACCATGAGAGTATCGAGTTACTTCGTACTTGCTTCGTGAACTTTGGGGTTTGTTAAACATCATCCGTAAATGGGTGGCTATTACGGCAGCTTCCGGGTTCACGGAAAGGTATGACAGAAACGAGATAGCTCAAGATTGGGATTTGCTCATCCGACGATGGAGAGATATACTCGGGCCCTCTCGGTGTTATGGTATCCATCATCGTCTGGCCAGACACATCGTGATTTGATCACTGGGATGCCGGAACGCAGAAACGAGTAAAGAGAACAAAACCGGTAACGAGGTAACTTGCATAGTGGACAAATTGTTGATCCACGGGGATGCATTAAAACTCACCTCGGGTATTTGTAATATATCGTGAAGCAACAGGAATAGCACACGGCAACTGGAGGTTCACTCGAGTATTCATTCGTGTGGGTATAGGGGTCAATATGGGTGTCCACGGCTCCGATGTCGATCATTGATCGGAAAGAGTTCCGGTAATGTCTATACTTCACCGAACCTATAGGGTCACACGCTTAAGGGTCATCTATCTGCTGAATACTGGACAGGGAGTCTGTGAGAAAATCACCGAAAAAGTTTCGGATGAAACGGAAACGTTCCGGAGAGGATATCGGAATAGTTCCGATAAAACTGAAAAGTTATTTCAGGGTATTCCATTAAGTCAAATTGGTTCCGGCACATGTCTGGAAATTTTTGGAGGGTGCCAGAATCATTCTGGAAACTTCTGGGATTTTTCCGAAGGAAAAACTGGAAATGTTCCAGAGCAGCCGGAACCGCTATGTTTGCTTTTCGCTGAAGAAAAACATTGTTCCGGAATTGTTTCGGAATGCATTCAAAATTATTTTAGTGGGTACTGGAATTGTTCTAGGCACACAGAAATAATTTGGGATTTAACGGACGCAGAAAAATGTCTTCGTGAATAGTGAAAGTGCTTTTTGGATTACTTTTTTGGAAAGCCACCTTTTTGGGCTTTTGCTTAAAAGATCTTGGGGTATGACATGGATGGATAGGATCCCCCTTTTGGGGACCCACTAGGGGTGGCCAGCCACATGAGGGCTCCCTCCATGGAGCCCCTCTTGTTCCTTGGTTTCACCTTTATGCCCTTGTGGAAGGACTTCATTCATGTGCACTTTGGGTTTTATTGTAAAACCACCCTACCCCTTGGTTTTCCTATAAATACAGGTGGAGGGGCTGCCTCCACACTCACTCCTTACTCTCATACACATGCCATAGAGATTTCTGGCTTCTCTCTCCCTCCCATGAAATAGTTTCGTAGAGCCGAAAGGCTGTCTGGGTTCCGGCAGGAACTAGCTCTGGACGGCGAAGCCCTGCCGGATAGTTGACACCGTATGTGTGCAACCCCGTAGAGAGATCGTATTTTCGATCTTTTGCCCGAGGGGCTGTTTTCGAGTGTCCTCCCGAAGGGCTGTCCGAGTTACCGTTCGAGTTTTCGGCGTCCTCCCGAAGGGCTGTCCGGGTTACTGTTCGGGTTTTGAGAGTCCTCCCGGAGGGCTGTCCGCGACATCGTCCGAGGGACTGTCCGACCGCCTCCCGAAGGGCTGTCCGAGAGGGAGTACATCCTTGCAGTTGGGAGGTTGTAAATCCTAGCTGCAGGGATCTGCACCGACGATCTACACCAACTCTTCTTCCGCTGTGCTTCGAGTCGGTACGGATCAGATCAAACCTTGTATGCAATCTCCATAGTGATCCTGGGCTTGCTCGCTGTACCGAAATTTTTTGTTTTCTGTCGTGTTCCCCTATAGTGGCATCAAGAGCCGTGCTATGCGTAGATGCAGGTTTCGATCTAGAATACATGGTGATGTATGGGTATTGCATAATATAATTTCGGAGTAGATGAGATCTATTGCTGAAAATTATTTATGCAGGTAACATATGAGATCTGTTACTCGATGTTCTTGTTGCTTCCCCAGAATTTGCATTTGCTCAATCTCGAGACAGCATGGTGGAATTTTACAAAGTTCTGGCAATCCGCGATCCTGATTGATCAACGAAGTGTTAACAGTTCTTTGGGTTCCGCCATAGTCAATAGAAAGTTGAAATTCACAGATGAAAGGGCATTGCAGATATGATCTACACGGGGGTCATGCGTATGACGAAGTTTAGTATGGGGCTCGAGATTTAATTATCTCGTGTTTCATACACCCCGAGATGTTAAACTAGCGATTTGAATAATCATACTTGATGATAAAACGTTGGTAGCTGCGGTTTAAGTCAAAACCTTAGAAGCCACGTAAAATAAAATTTTGCATAAACCGATTAGAGGCGTCTAACTTGGTTTTGCAGGATGTGCATGTGATGTGGTATAGCAAAGCTCATATTAATTCGATTATGTATGAGATGACTATATGATGTAAATTTGTTAACATGACCTGCGTGTCATGATTCGGCATGATGGCTGGAGCCACATGATTGTCACCTTAATGACCTGCGAGTCAACCTTAAGTAATGCACTTATTTTATTAGCTATAGAGATAGAAAATATTATCTGGTGCATCGACAAGGTGGTGGCAATCTTCGCGAAGGTGAACTCCGACGCAAATGCCAAAGACGAAGAAATACTTGACTTCTCCGTCAGAAAGGGCTATACCATATCATGCTATTATGAATTGCCTGAGATGTTTATCCCTTATGATGCACCCTTTTGATTGCGCGGTAGTCGCTTTTTATTAGGGTGATCTCTCACTTAAAAATATCAAGTAGATAGTGTTCTCCCAAGTGTAGCACCGTCACGGCACCTATCTTTTCGGGGTGCGCCGTGTCACACGGGTACGAACGATTAGTGAAGTGTGAGGCGGGTGAGTTGAGACCTCGCAGTAAGATCACTTGGTTGTCTTGACGTTCAGGCATGACCGTAATGAGCTCGGAACACACGCATTGAAAGATGAACAAGAGTCACATAGAGATGTGATTGGCAAGTTGGCCTACCGGTTAAGATTTTCGTCATCAGTGGTGTTACACCAATGGCGAACAATCGAGACACGGATCTTGAATCACTCATAATCAATTTTGAGAGATATTGATTTGAGTGGGAGCGCACTTTAGAATAAAACTGCTTATTCACTAGTGCCAAAATCATTACAAACAAAGTCTAAATGAAACTTATGTTTTCCGTTGTAGATCAAATGGCTCGCAACACCGCGTTCAACTTAGGTCCGATGTTAGAGATAGAGAAGTTAGCTGCGAAAATTCTAAGTCTTGGGTATTTGATACCGGATCGGTTGCTCATATTTGCAACTCGATACAGGGACTTCAGAAGGTGCGCAAGCTAGCAAAGAATGAAGTCGTGATGCGCGTCGGGAACGGCAATGGGATCGCCGCTCAAGCCGTCGGCATTATGCCTCTACGTCTCCCTTCGGGATTTATCTTAGAACTAAATAACTGTTATTTTGTTCCACTGTTGTGTAGAAACATTATCTCCGAATCATGTTTAGTACACGATGGGTATTCGTACAAGTCTGAGAACAATGGTTATTCACTTTATTGTAAGGATATGTTTTATGGATTTGCACCCATTGTTGGGGGCCTTTTCATACTAAATCTTGAATATGAAAATGATGTCTTTAACGTGAATGCTAAATGCCTTAAGAAGGCTGATACCACCACCACTTACTTGTGGCACTGTCGGCTTGGCCACATCGGAAAGAAACGCATGAAAAGACTCCATAAAGATGGAGTTTTACCGTCCTTTGATTTTGAATAATTTGACACATGTGAAGCTTGCTTGATGGGGAAAATGACCAAGACGCCGTTCACGGGTCATCCTGAACAGGCGGGTGAATTATTGGAAATAATACATAGTGATGTATGTGGTCCAATGAACACAGCCGCACGGGGTGGGTATTTCTACTTCGTGACTTTTACTGATGATTTAAGTCGGTATGGCTATATCTACTTAATGAAGCATAAGTCGGAAACCTTTGAAAAGTTCAAAGAATTTCAGAATGAGGTAGAAAATCATCGTGACAAAAAGATTAAGTTTCTGCGTTCTGATCGCGGAGGCGAATACCTTAGTCATGAGTTTGGCCAACATCTGAGTGATCGTGGAATCGTTTCACAGCTTACGCCTCCCGGAACTCCACAGTGAAACGGAGTGTCGGAAAGACGTAACCGAACCCTGTTAGACATGGTAAGGTCGATGATGTCTCTTACAGATCTACCGATATCTTTTTGGGGTCACGCACTAGAAACTGCCGCTCACACACTAAACAAAGCACCGTCTAAGTCTGTTGAGACGACGCCATATGAGATATGGCACGGGAAGAAACCCGACCTGTCGTTTCTCAAAATCTGGGGTTGTGAAGCTTATGCAAAACGTTTACAGCCAAGCAAACTCGATCCTAGATCAGATAAATGTTACTTTGTAGGTTATCCCAAGGAGACAGTTGGGTATTCTTTCTACCACGCCTCCGAGAACAAAGTGTTTGTTGCAAAACACGGAGTCTTTCTCGAGAAAGAGTTTCTCGCTAAAGAAGTGAGTGGGAGGATAGTACAACTTAATGATATTAGTGAATCTTCGGCAACCGTTGATATGGCTAAGGAACCGGAAGAAATTCCGCTAATTATCCCTACAACCGAGCCGGAAGTTGTCGCATGTGATGCGGAAACTTCAGACAATGTTGTAACTGAACCGCGCAGATCAGGTAGGGCTATCCAGCCACCTGAATGGTTTCATAATGAAATCTTCATTCTTGAAGACGATGAACCTGCGCACTATAAGGAAGCGATGGCGGGGCCCAGCTCAAAGGAATGGCACAAGGCCATGAAATCCGAAATGGAATCCATGTACGAAAACCAAGTTTGGAACTTGGAAGAACTTCCAGAGGGCGTAAAGCCCATTGGTTGTAAATGGATTTTCAAGAAAAAGACGGACGCGGATGGTAACATTACTATCCACAAAGCTAGACTTGTCGCGAAAGGGTTCACGCAAGTTCCAGGAGTGGACTACGACGAGACTTTCTCGCCCGTAGCTATGCTTAGGTCTGTTCGGATATTACTAGCAATTGCTGCTTATTTCGATTATGAAATATGGCAGATGGACGTCAAAACGCCTTTCCTAAATGGAAACCTCAAAGAGGATGTATACATGATACAGCCAGAAGGTTTTGTCGTTCATAAGGATGCTGGAAAGGTATGCAAACTTCAGAAAGCCATTTATGGTCTGAAGCAAGCGTCAAGGAGCTGGAACATTCGTTTTGATGAAGTGGTCAAATAGTTTGGCTTCATCAGGAATGACGAAGAATCTTGTGTTTACAAGAAGTTTAGTGGGAGCGCAAAAGCATTTCTAATCTTGTATGTGGATGACATATTGTTGATTAGAAATGACGTGAATTTTCTTAACGAAATAAAAGAATCATTGAAGAAGAGTTTTTCAATGAAAGACTTAGGCGAAGCGGCATATGTATTGGGCATCAGAATCTATAGAGATAGATCAAGACGCCTAATAGCGCTTAGCCAAAGCACGTACATTGACAAGGAGTTGAAAAGGTTCAACATGGAGAACTCCAAGAAAGGCCTTCTCCCCATGTCACCTGGCACAGTGCTTTGCAAGAATCAGTGTCCTCGGACTCTCGATGAGCGAGTACAAATGAATGATGTTCCATATGCCTCGGCAGTTGGTTCTATTATGTATGCCATGCTATGTACAAGACCGGACGTTTCCTATGCGCTAAGTGTTAGCAGCCGGTACCAAAGTGATCCAGGATTGGAACACTGGGCCACAGTCAAGGGTATTCTTAAGTACCTCAGAAGGATCAAGGATTTACTCCTTGTGTACGGAGGTGATGAAGAGCTCATTGTAAGTGGTTACACTGATGCAGGCTTCATGACTGACCCAGATGACTTCAAATCTCAGTCAGGCTATGTTTTCATATTGAACGGCGGCGCAGTTGATTGGAAAAGTTCCAAACAAAAGACTGTAGCGGATTCTACGACGGAGGCGGAATATGTTGCTGCTTCAGAAGCCTCCAAGGAGGCGGTATGGATCAAGCAATTTCTTGAAGACCTTGGTGTGGTTCCAAGTGCTCTGGACACGGTGGAGATCTATTGTGATAATAGTGGCGCCGTGGCTCAAGCAAGGGAGCCAAGTTCGCACCATAAGACAAGACATATTGAACACAAATATAAACTCATTCGACATCATGTCGAAGCGGGTTTAGTGAAAGTACGCAAAGTTCACACGGATCTGAACGTGTCAGACCCGATGACGAAACCTCTACCACGAGCAAAGCATGAGCAGCACCGGACAGCCATTGGTGTTAGGGAAGCCATGTAACTAGATTATGACTCTAGTGCAAGTGGGAGTCTGTAGGAGATATGCCCTAGAGGCAGTAATATTAGTTACTTTGTATCTCCGAGTTTGTAATGAATGTTTATATTCCATGCTATAACTGCAATGATTCTCGAGTCTGCAATAACCACGAGGCTCGGAGGGAAACTCATGTGCACGTGTGGTATAATAAACGGTAAAATGTGTTCCTAGTCTTGTCTCTAAGACTGGCTCAAGTATTGCATGATGATCCTGTTTTCCTGATCATGGGCATGTCAATGCCGGCAATTTTGAGGGCACAATGTTAGTAGAACACTTGTGTTGAATCGACCCGAATTGATGTTATGCTATGAGATACATTCGTCACAAGTTAATGGTTAATAACACAGAGATAGTTAATGTTTGCATAATTCCTTAGACCATGAGAGTATCGAGTTACTCCGTACTTGCTTCGTGAACTTTGGGGTTTGTTAAACGTCATCCGTAAATGGGTGGCTATTGCGGCAGCTTACGGGTTCACGGAAAGGTATGACAGAAATGAGATAGCTCAAGATTGGGATTTGCTCCTCCGACGATGGAGAGATATACTCGGGCCCTCTCGGTGTTATGGTATCCATCATCGTCTGGCCAGACACATCGTGATTTGATCACTGGGATGCCGGAACGCAGAAACGAGTAAAGAGAACAAAACCGGTAACGAGGTAACTTGCATAGTGGACAAATTGTTGATCCACGGGGATGCATTAAAACTCACCTCGGGTATTTGTAATATATCGTGAAGCAACAGGAATAACACATGGCAACTGGAGGTTCACTCGAGTATTCATTCGTGTGGGTATAGGGGTCAATATGGGTGTCCACGGCTCCGATGTTGATCATTGATCGGAAAGAGTTCCGGTCATGGCTATACTTCACCGAACCTATAGGGTCACACGCTTAAGGGTCATCTATCTGCTGAATACTGGACAGGGAGTCTGAGAGAAAATCACCGAAAAAGTTTCGGATGAAACGGAAACGTTCCGGAGAGGATATCGGAATAGTTCCGAAAAAACTGAAAAGTTGTTTCAGGGTATTCCATTAAGTCAAATTGGTTCCGGCACATGTCTGGAAATTCTTGGAGGGTGCCAGAATCATTCTGGAAACTTTTGGGATTTTTCCGGAGGAAAAACTGGAAATGTTCCAGAGCAGCCGGAACCGCTATGGTTGCTTTTCGCTGAAGAAAAACATTGTTCCGGAATTGTTTCGAAATGCGTTCAAAATTTTTTTAGTGTGTACTGGAATTGTTCTAGGCACACAGAAATAATTTGGGATTTAACGGACGCAGAAAAATGTCTTCGTGAATAGTGAAAGTGCTTTTTGGATTACTTTTTTGGAAAGCCACCTTGTTGGGCTTTTGCTTAAAAGATCTTGGGGTATGACATGGATGGATAGGATCCCCCTTTGGGGGACCCACTAGGGGTGGCCGGCCACATGAGGGCTCCCTCCATGGAGCCCCTCTTGTTCCTTGGTTTCACCTTTATGCCCTTGTGGAAGGACTTCATTCATGTGCACTTTGGGTTTTATTATAAAACCACCCTACCCCTTGGTTTTCCTATAAATAGAGGTGGAGGGGCTGCCTCCACACTCACTCCTTACTCTCATACACATGCCATAGAGATTTCTGGCTTCTCTCTCCCTCCCATGAAATAGTTTCGTAGAGCCGAAAGGCTGTCTGGGTTCCGGTAGGAACTAGCTTTGGACGGCGAAGCCCTGCCGGATAGTTGACACCGTATGTGTGCAACCCCGTAGAGAGATTATAGTTTCGATCTTTTGCCCGAGGGGCGGTTTTCGAGTGTCCTCCCGATGGGCTGTCCGAGTTACCGTTCGAGTTTCCGGCGTCCTCCCGAAGGGCTGTCCGGGTTACTGTTCGGGTTTCGAGAGTCCTCCTGGAGGGTTGTCCGCAACATCGTCCGAGGGACTGTCCGACCGCCTCCCGAAGGGCTGTCCGAGAGGGAGTACATCCTTGCGGTTGGGAGGTTGTAAATCCTAGCTGCAGGGATCTGCACCGACGATCTACACCAACTCTTCTTCCGCTGCGCTTCGAATCGGTACGGATCAGATCAAACCTTGTATGCAGTCTCCATTGTGATCCTGGGCGTGCTCGCTGTACCGAAATTTTTTGTTTTCTGTCGCGTTCCCCTACATCTGGGGCGATGGCCCTTTGGCCAGGCCACCCTCTCCTTTGGTGAGGAGGGGCTGGCGGGTTGCAGGTCGACGGATCGGGCGGCCGACGGGTAATCTCTAGGTTGGGGCCGGAGCTTTGTTGTCCCGGCAGCCGATGACACCGGATCTGACAGCTGCATCTCGTCCTGACTTGGTGCATTCCACCCCGGCCGGATCTTGACCGATCTAGCCGATCACAGGGCTGTGGGCGGAGCGGGTGGTGGGTATCCAGATTGGGATGACTCCATGGTCGGCTACGGCCGGCCGTGAAAGCGACGACGCCCGAGGGCACCGGGTTTCTTCTTGGAGACGTCGGTCGGTCGAGTCTGCCCTACCTCTTCCCACCTCACTACCACTCGGATGAAACCCCTAACTGCGGTGGGTGGTGACGTCGCTCTGGGCGCCGTGTCCTGCTTGAAGGCGTCACCGTGAGTGCATTGTGATGGTGGGCATTGTGTGGGCTCATTGGCAGCTGCAGATGGTGTGCCCTTCCCCCTCCAGTTGCATCTGCTTCGAGGGAAACCCTAGATCTGGGTCTCTCGAATCGGATGATGACGGGGACTTCGGTGATGTTCTCCCTCTTGGGGGCATTTTTTTGGAGGGGGTCAATAGGTGGGGCGGTGTTGTATCTAGCGCATCAAAGACGGCGGGTCTCGACGGCGTGGCACAGTGGGGTCTAGGTGTTGGAGTCCCGGTGTTGGACCCGGGTTGATGGACACGCACAGGCTGGTGGCGCTGTCTGGCGTCTTGCTGGCGCCGACGGAAGATGGGCCTGACAAGGTCAATGCGTTGATCACTCCTGGAGATGGGATGGTGGAAGATGGCAGCGGCGGATCTAGAGCGTGCACATGCGGTGCGCGCTATGGGTCGGCCAGACCGAGTGGTGCTCTGGGCCCGATGCGGGGCAGCTGCGTGAGGTTACCGGATTAGATAGTGCGCGTTCACGCGGTTCGGGCACATTATCAAGAGTGTAGGTGTTGCGACATTGTTCGCCAGATAGGTGGCTTCGGTTTGATCCATGTATTCATGTTGTCAGACTGTTAAATAATAATAAAGATGGTTGTATGCATCAATCGATGCAGAGGCCAGGGTTATCCTCGTTTTCGAAAGAGAAAAAGTATGACAGGCTCATGACGGCTCGGTGAAGAAAGCTAATCATGTAAGTTTATATTAGCATTCCATAAGTAGCTAATTGACCCTAGCCAACCGACGAAAACTTTCCGATGATCAGCAGCTGCCTCCTATCTTTCCATAACATTTTCAGAAGGGCTACTGTTTGTTCTTTTCTCATATGAATGAAACTGATCTCACACCAGTAGTACTCATGGCATTCTAGTACACAGTGCACCAGTATGCAACAGTAGCGCAGCGGATAAATAGATTGTACGAATGTAATGGATATTGCATAATTACATGTCATAAAGCATTTATTTCCCAGAACAGGAGATTAAAAAAAAACTGAACTATGAAGTTCTAGACCTCAGCAGCCCCGGAGGATGAGCAAAAAGTTCAGATGCTTCGCATTGGGGCATAGCATACAACGCAAATAAGGATTGTTTTCTCTTAAGAATGTGTCGAGCAAGTAGCTGAAGTTTTCAACATTATTACATGAATCACTGTGTAAAAATACATAATAATTTTCTCAAGCAGTCGCCTGGCACTCTGGCACCACTAAACATAAATACTGTACAACCAAGATGGATGGCAGCAATAGAAATCATTCCCGTGCCTTATTACAAACCAGTTCTTGTTCGAATAAGCAGAAATAATAACAGCAAGATGAATGACACTCGTCCCACAAATCTCCATTGTACAACAGAGATACATAATAGCTGCCTCGCCGATGACAATGACTGCAAACTCAAGCCACCAAAGAAAGGCTCATGCCCTTCCGCTGGGTCTGCAACAGAAAAAATTTCATCAACTAAAAAAGTTAGAATTTGGTGCAGCTGATCGAGCACACACTAAATGGCATGGAAGTGCGAACATAATATATTGGCAAGCTGAGGATGGTTCAATTACCGTGTTGTCCTGTAGTAGGATATTGGGATATGCTATAGTCTTGCCGCTTGAAGATTGCTTACGAAATCAGGATGCATGCCAATAAACTGTGTCTCTTTGAGAGATTTCAGATGTCCCAGCCCAGGGATGTCCCGCAGTTCGGCCAGGTTTATGATCACAAGTTCTTCAAGGCGGACCAAAGCTCCCTCGTGTATGCATATTTGGTTGACGTGTGGCAAATTCCACAAGGAAAGAATCTTCACATTTGGGAACCACGCTGGCTGGAAGTTTATCTCCTGTCCTGTATACGCGTTGCTTAGACGTATTTCTGTCAAATTTGACAATTCAGAGAGGCGTGGCACTGGGTTCTCTGAGAGCTGAGACCAAAATAGAGATATCATGTGAATGGCATCTCCGTTGGTTGAGAAAAATGGAGACTTCAAAGTTCCTTCAGAAAATCGCCCGTGCAATTCGAGCTTTTTAAGACAGTTTGACAATGTCAAAGTTTCGAGCTGAAGCACTTCGTCTTCGTTGCTGGCCATTATTTGTAATCTTGAGAGCTGGTGCATCTTTGACAGAGGCTTGCACAGTTGTGCACAGTGGATGCTCCTTACCCCAGAAATGCTAAGGGCCCTCAGCTGAGATAAACTTGCTAGTTTGGCAATGAATACTTTACTAGCTCGAACCAATCCCTCAAACGGATCCACAGGTTCAACACAGTAAAAAATTGACAATGTTCTATCCAGACATTTATAAATAAGAAGGTGCCGCAACTTCTTTAGCTTTCCAAACCCTTTTGGCAAATTCACACACTCTGCATCTTGAAGATTCAATGTTTCTAAGTTGTGAAGCTTCACGACCGATTTTGGGAGTATCTTCACTTTGATCTTGTCAAGGCCCAAATACTTAAGGTTGAATAGCTCACCAATTGAATCTGGAATAGTCTCAATAGGTAATCCTGATAGCTCCAACACAGCAAGGTACTTAGATTCTGAAGGAAACAATGAAGATGATGCCATGCTGGTGCTGAATGCTATGAACGTACGAAGCCTGCATTGACCTATGCTTGGTTGAGTGTCATTTTTGCATTGGAGCACCGACATGCGATGAGAATCTGACTTCACCTGTGTCACTCCATGACTATCATCATAAGTCGTACTGAAACTCTCTCTGTTAGATTGGTAAATGGCTAATTCACGTACAAGATCATGCATTCGAAGACACCTGATCCTGTTAAAACTGTTCCTCTCTACCACATGAAGCATGCTTCGTTGAACGAGCTGTGTCAGGTAACCTTCAGCAACATCTTCTAAACTGCAATTTCCAATTTGTTCAACAAACCCTTCAGCGACCCATAGTCTGATCAGTCTTTTTCTATGGATCATGTGGTCTTCTGGGAACATGGCACAATACAAGAAACAACTCTTCAAATAGTCGGGCAAGTATTTGTAGCTTAGATTCAGAATTTTCTCCACGCGACTTAGGTTCTCATTTTTGTGTAGCTCGGAAATAAGTTGCACGTCAAATAGTTTCCACTCTGTAACATTCTGCGCCTTAAGAGACAATAAGCTCCCTATGGCCACAAGAGCTAATGGTAAACCATCACACCTCCCCACTATCAATTTACCACACTCTTGTAATGCTAATGGGTAGATGTGATTTTCAGTGCTTGGAAATGCCTTCCTGCAAAAAAGACGCCATGCATCCTCCTCCTCAAGAGGCTCCACTTTGATCCTGCAGCCATCAGGAGCTATTGAAGCAACTTCTTCAGATCTTGTAGTCATTATTATTCTGCTTCCCATTTTTGCATCGACAACAACCTCTTTAATTTTTCTAAAGTCTTCAGCTGTCCAGATATCATCCAATACGATCAAGTATCGCTTTGTCTTCAGGAGTTCCTTCAATTCATCTTGTAACTCTCCACAGGTCATTTTCTCAGCATCGAATTCTTTCTTGTCTTTAGAATAGATTTCTTTCAGCATTCTTCTCCAAATATCATCTAGTTTATAGGACTGGGAGACAGAAACCCATGCATGGCATTCAAAGTTGGATGCTTCATTTCTGAACACATTACTGACAAGAGTGCTTTTCCCGATACCACCCATACCCCACGAGGCAATGATTTGCAGATTTGGACAATTTTTCAAATTCAGTGACCCCGTCAATATTCTTCTATTTTTATCAAAGCCCACAAGTTCATCATCAGAGATTGAGCAATCATGTCCAGGAAGATATAGTTGTTGTTGGCTGTCATAATTTGTCGCAAAAACATCGCCCACACTAGCTATTGGTTGAGTCCAATCTCTGTTTTGTTTAAGATGTGTAAGGGCTCGGTTTATTTTCTCAAGGCCAGTAGCGATTTCACCTAGTGTAAACAGATACTGAGGTTTCTTCAAAATTTTCTTCACACTACTCCCACCATGATCCTTTCTGATGCTGTTTGCCAATAACATACATAAATTGATCCACAATATCTTCCATATCATACGCCTATCTTCGGACTTGCCCTATCCATGCTTCGGTGACTCCATCTGTTGAAGCTTTCCTTCCGATCTCCTTGAGAAATTCTCGAATAAGCTCTAGGTCATTCCTTATCAGTGTCATGTTCTCTGAGAGTTTGGCAACAGACTTAGCGTGGTGAAGCGTTTCTGCTGCCACAGCTACTCCGATCTTTGTCGTGACAAGAAGAAGAGCAGCCTCCGCCATTTCTCTTTATGCAGTTTGACCTCAGTATTTCAGCCAAAACAGTTCCAGAAATCAACCATCAATGTAATATAACAATTCCATCCTTGCGCATGAAATCCAAAGTTTTAAATAGCGCGCTAAGCCTCTTAGCGGCGGATCTCTTCTAAATGCTATAGCATGCTATAGCGGAGCTATCTCGCGCTATTTAAAATGTTTGCTCATGTGTTTGAACAAAAGACCCTTAGCGCAGGACCTCTTCTAAACGCTATAGAGTGCTATAGCGGAGCTATCTCGCGCTATTTAAAACCATGATGAAATCTACATAAAGGAAGCAAATATTTTGTCAAATGCCAGAAATTCCAGGCTAGTAAGATGACTTGTAACAGTCGGGTTTTATAGGTACTTCATAGTGATGTTTAGTACGTAAAGCAAGCTTTAAAAACTTGACCCTACAGAGTTACGAATCGCGGCTGCACCAATGGGGTGTTGTTCCTAACTACTTATAAGATTTATCTGAGGTCGATTGGTGCAATGATTGTAGGACATATTGAAATAGAACAACATGGTTAACAACTAGATATGATATTTATTTTTGGAATAATACTTCAGAACTTGGGACTATGCTTTTCTTTAACTTTCAAACACTCATACATGTGAGGTGCACCCGAAGCAGAAACGGGAAGTCAGATGAAAACTGAAAAAAAATTATACGAAGCAGTACCGTTTTATTTGATCTTTGAGTATTTAAGCAGAGAAGAGATAAGTTCAATTTACAGGTTCCGTCTCAACAAGCCGCGCGGAACCACAGATGGCTGGCTTCACAAATCGGATCCAATAGTTCTCAGATGTTGATAGAAGAATAAAAAAAAGAGCACATGATGAGAAGGGGAAGAGAAGAGGATAACAAAGAAAGCACCTGTGCTAATCAGGTGGAATTGCTGAGCTTCATCAGCATCAGGTGGAATTGCTGAGCTTCATCAGCATAGAGTTCAACATGCAGGTCCGGAGTCTGGACGCTGGAGATTCTTCTTTCCCGAGCAAGAGATGGGAGATGTCTCCACGCTGGGCAGATTGTGTGCGTACTGCGTAGCCAGTGGTAGAGCAGCGAGGGTCTAGTACAGCCAAGTCTACTAAAAAATGGCTTTCCTTGGCTCAAATGCCTCGAGTAGTCAGTGCTGGTCCATTGTACGCTCTGATCGAGAGACTACTTGTCAAGGATTCCAGCCAAGTTCGTCGGTCTAGGCGAGATGTCTTCTTCAGTCAGTGTCGGAGGAGGCCTAGTGGAATTGGGTTGATTATTCAGAGAGAGAGAGAGAGATTGCAACCAATTTCCTTGGTCCCGATTTCCCTGTGCAATCAGTATCGGGGCGGTTAGAGCGGTGAGGACCCATCCGGATCCCATTGGTTTTTTAAGGTCGTTTATACGGTAGGGACTACTGAATAAGTGAATATCAACCGTCCATGGAGGTGATTGAATGGTCCAGATCCATTAATACTGAGAGATCATAGGAGTAGTACTACTTTTCGTCTAAAACGCAAAAATAGGTAGAGTGTCGAACAAGCGCCAGTTAGTGTCAAATAATTGCCTGATCTCGACCCCGCTCTCATCCAAACCTAACCTGGTAGAATGGGTCAATAAGGGCATCTGGTCCCCTACATATCAGTTCTGGGCTTAGACCGTGATGAAGTGAATAGGTCAAAAGAGGACCCATCTCTCTCCCGCGTCGCCCCTGTGTGGCGATGGGGAGAGAACCCTGGATCGTGCCGCCAGCCCCTCCCACTCCTCCCTCCCCCGCAGCCGCCAGGGGGCGTGACCTGGAGAAGCCCGGCCGGCGCCGGCAGGGATCTCCCGTCTCCTTGCACTGGAACCTCAGCGCGGAATGAGGCGCCCGGGTCCTGGACGAGACATTTGGCGGTGGGCGCAGCGGCGCAACTGCTCGCCGGAGCTGGTCAGTGACGACGTCGTGATGGGCAACGTGGTAGCGGTGCACGCTTGGGGTACAACAAGAGCATCCTGCTGCCTTTGTACTTCCTCACTTGTATCCGGACTAGCTTTATCATTCTCAATCATCTATTGTGAATCTTTGATTACAGAAAACAGAACATTTAATCAAGAAAAGCCAGAATGTCTTGATGATCTATCACAGTAATATCGACAGACTAGCCACTAAACTACAAAGTGCAGATTTCTACGAACCGCTGAGCTTGTAAGCCCGAAAGAAACGATATGACACTTGATTGAGCATGTCACAAATATCCTTATGTGAGGTGGTATGATAAATTACTCCAACCAGAACCACAACTACTATCAATATTAATACTCTCCCAACCTGGATTAAAAAAACACTTCTTCTTCGGTACAACCCCCTAGATACATCAACGGTTCAGATCGTCCCATACCCCTTCACCCAAAAACTTAAAAAAGGGCAGGATCGTCATTCCCCCCTCCCTCTCCCCCCGCCCCGCCCCCGCGTCGTACACGCGCGGCCCGGCGACGTACTTCCTCCCGCGGCGTACACGGCCGTTTTTTTTAGACGTACACGGACGGGCTGGGCGACGTACGTGTACGCGCGTCGGTGGGGGCGGTTGGTCAAACCGCGGCGCGTCGCCCGGTGAAAACGCGTCGTGGCACCGAACGGCTGCCGCCTCGACTGCCGCCCCGCCGCCCCGTCCCGTCGACTGCCGCCTCGCCTTCCACCCCGCCGCCCCGTCCCGTCGTCGTCAATGCCGTCCACCCACCCCGTCGCCGTCAATGCCGTCCACCCACCCCGTCGCCCGGTGGCTGACCGGTGGCGCGACGCGTGCCGCCGGTTCCCGAGGCGCGTAGCCCGATGCCGCCGCCCGCCATTAATCCCGTCCGCCCAACCCCGTCGCCCGCCGGCGCAGCTCCCCCCTCCCCTATATAAAGCCCCTCTCCGCCCGCCGCTCGCAACACGACCCCTCCTGACGTCCATCTCCCGACAGCCCGCCGGCGACATGGCTTCCCACCGCGGCAGCAGCAGCTCCGGCGACGGCGGCCCGAGCGCGTGGCCGTCGAGTTTGCGCACGCCGGAGACGGAGGAGCTTTTCTGCTTCGGGCTCCTCGTGCCGCCGGGTTGCCGTCTTCCGCACGACTGGAAGATCGACAAAGACGGCTACCCGACGCGCGGGCCCGGCACGAGTAGGGAGGAGAAGCGCACGCACCCCGGCGGCCGGTGCAACATCGCCGGCCGGCACGCGTTCTGGGACGGCAAGGAGTACGCCGCCGTCCTCGGCGCGTTCCGGCTGGCGGCGTCCGGCGTCACGCCCGACCTCACCGGCGACCGCCGTCGCCTTCTTGCCCCGCCCCGCCGCAGCGCCCCCGTCGAGATGCACGCGGCCGTAGGGCCCCACCACCACCTGCGCCGGCGCCCGCCGATCCCCCCTCCCCGCCGGCGGTGGAACTGCCGCCGGAGCAGGTTGTTCTCCGGGAGGACGGCGATCCCGACGATACGCCGGGCCTCCACGTCGCACTACGGGCGTCGGTGGCGGCAGCGGCGGCTGCGGCGGCGGCGGCTGCTGCGAGGGAGGCCGCCGAGGAGGCGGCAGCGATCCAGGCGGCGATGGCGATGGCGGCAGAGGTGCCGTAGGCGGAGGCGGCGCAGGTGCCGGAGGTGGAGGCGGTGCTGGAGACGGAGGTGCCGGCGGCCGCCGACGACGACGACATCGCCCGGAGCAGCGATGACGACGGCGGTGACGGCGCGGACGTGATCGACCTCCTGGCTAGCGACAACGAGGACGAGCAGTAGTTTTAAAAAAAAATCCTTCTAAGTATGAACAATGTACGAACTCGTTTAAGTTTGGATGAACTCGTTTAAGTTTGGATGAACTATGTAAAATATGTCTATGTTTAATGAAATTTCATTGAGAAAAATGTTAGTTTGTTTGAATGTTAGTTTTTTGTTTTGTCGAAGATATTGTTGTATTAGTACGATAATACCGAGAATGAGAACATATTAAAAATTACGAAAAAACATTTTTGAATAGTAATAAAAAGTCGTCGGTCCGGGAAGAAATATTTAGCAACGATAAAAGCATGCGAATGCCACACAACAATACAAGTTTATCGTTTGAAGAAACTACACAGTTGTGGATTTGAAAATGAACGAAACCCGACACCGAACGCACGTTGCGTCACCTCCGGGCAGTATTTTAGGGTTTTTCGGGCCGGAAAATCGTAGAAAATGCAAACAGCGTCGAAACGCGACAAATTTTTTGCGCGCATGCTTGCCATGCTCATTGTAACCCGTGAAAAAAAACTGAGCCCGTTTGGCGGATGCGAAGGAGAGACATGCATCGGAGGGTCCCTTCCGCCCGTACCGAAACCACTACCATACACATGAAGTACCTGAGCGTTTTCACGGAATGTACCCAACTTTTGGCAGCGCGTGTGGGGCCCCACCCCGATACCCCACGCCAAAATTGAACGAAATCCGACGCCGAACGCACGTTGCGTCACGTCCGGTCAGTATTTTAGGGTTTTTCGGCCAGGAAAATCGTAGAAAATGCAAACAGCGTCGAAACGCGACAAATTTTTGCGCGCATGCTTGCCATGCTCATTGTACCCCGTGAAAAAAAACCGAGCCCGTTTGGCGGATGCGAATGAGAGACATGCATCGGAGGGTCCCTACCGCCCGTACCGAAACCACTGCCTTACACATGAAGTAGCTGAGCGCTTTTACGGAATGTACCCAACTTTTGGCAGCGCGTGTGGGGCCCCACCCCGATACCCCACGCCAAAATTGAACGAAACCCGACACCGAACGCACGTTGCGTCACGTCCGGGCAGTATTTTAGGGTTTTTCGGGCCGGAAAATCGTAGAAAATGCAAACAGCGTCGAAACGCGACAAATTTTTGCGCGCATGCTTGCCATGCTCATTGTAACCCGTGAAAAAAAACTGAGCCCGTTTGGCGGATGCGAAGGAGAGACATGCATCGGAGGGTCCGTACCGCCCGTACCGAAACCACTGCCTTACACATGAAGTAGCTGAGCGCTTTCACGGAATGTACCCAACTTTTGGCAGCGCGTGTGGGGCCCCACCCCGATACCCCACGCCAAAAATGAACGAAACCCGACACCGAACGCACGTTGCGTCACGTCCGGGCAGTATTTTAGGGTTTTTCGGGCCGGAAAATCGTAGAAAATGCAAACAACGTCGAAACGCGACAAATTTTTGCGCGCATGCTTGCCATGCTCATTGTAACCCGTGAAAAAAAACTGAGCCCGTTGGTTGTAAATGATTAAAAAATACGACTATCATCAATGTGATCTTTTTGAATATGATGCACTGTCAGTAGACCCTTCGCTAGTTTGGAACCGGAGAAGACTCGTCCTGACCCTACATCTCCTCCAATTAGAGTACATTGAAGATGGACGCTTATTAAAATTGGACTACAAAATTATATAAACTAGTCAACGCCGTCGACGTCGAGCGATTTGGGACTAAAGTAAAGCACGACCGACGATCAGGTCCCGCCGCGTGGCACGATTGCGAACTGATCACCGCGGGCCCGACGCCAGTAATATCTCCAGGCGCCGTCGCTATCTGAGGGAATATTCCCGTCAATCGCGGACGTCGGGGCCCATTCACGTCGTGCATGCACTTTTTTTCCACAGGTGACGACGACGCGCCCGATCTGATCGCTACACCCGACGTCCGCCCTGAAGCCGCGTCGGCCGCCAACGCCGCCCACACCCGTCGTTCCCCGTCCGCCGTCAACGCCCGCCTTCAACGCCCGCCGTCACCGGCCGCCCTCACAGCCCTCTTTTATCCCAGTTGCCGCCGGCGTCGCCGTCGGATAGGTATTTTGTTCAATATGTGTACTCATAATATAACATCTCAGTTGCATGCAACGTGACATAGAAATTATTATATGCAGTATGGACATCGATGGTGCGATTGCATGTTCTGTAGAAAAGTGGGTTAGTCTTGTTAATAAGTTAACACCAAGTCAGCGATTTGCATTTTATGAAACGGAGATGGAGGGCATGTTACGAATACCTTCGATGAAGATGCGTGATATTTTGCTTCAGTTTATGATTCAAGGTTACAATCCAAGTAGTAAAAAATTCATGATCCAAGAGACAGCTGGGAAGAAAGGGTTGATTTCACTGAGGCCTGATGATGTGTTTGCTATATTTGGTTGGAAGAATGAAGGAGTGGATGTTTCTGGTTTTTTGAGTATGGACCAAGGGAAAGCAATGAAAAAAATTCCAGTTAGTTTTGTTAACAGAAAGAATGGTAAAATCATGATTGATGATCTCATTGAGAAGATTGTGAGAAATAAAAACGCGGACGATGAATTTGTTTGGATGGCGTTTCTCGTTCTGTTAGGGACTATAATTGCACCAATGTCTAATGAGTACATTCCGAAGAATTATTATGCGCTAGTGCAAGATGTCAGGTCGATAAAAAAGTTCAACTGGAACGCGTTCACTTTGCGGTTTTGTTTGTCGGAGATTGGTATGGTCTTGCAGCCCGGCCGTGTTAGGGAATGGCCACGTGGCAACCTAGCCCTTCTGCAGGTATGATATATCACTACAAGAAACTTGTTGATACATGACGGTCCTAGTCCGTCACAGATCAGCCAAAAACTGTCATGCGTGTCCATCCATGACGGATCTGAAATCCGTCATGTATATCGCGTCATAATTTGACATCGTACCTTCCATGACAGTTCTTGGCCGTCATGGATCTTCCCCAGGCCCGCCAAGCCCAAACTAGGCTGTGACGAAACAAACCGTCACCGATTTACATGACGTGGCTGCAACATGACGTCTACGTGGATCTGACATGGAGGATAACATGACCCATGTTGTAACCAGCCCAATTAGGGATTTAGCCCAATATTTTTGGTGGACAGTCCAACCGATTAGCTGTTTCTGTTTGTCCTGTCATTAGCCTAACTGTTTGTTTAGTCCAACCCATTAGCCCCTTTTGTTGTCCAGCCTGTTTTCTCGATGCAACACAATTTACAACAGGACAACCAAATTATATTCATTCAAAAAATAGGAATTGTTCACATGACAATACAGAGTTCCAACAATCTAGTCTGATTTGAAAAAACAAAGCTTAATATCAAGACATCACAAGCATATCTAGAAAGCGCTATAAGCATTTTATTTTTAAAAAAATCGAGTGACATGACTTCAAAGAAAATGCACTACTAGCTGATTTTAATCTCCAACACTACACCACCGCTTCAAGGCAGCTATCCGGACCCAAATAATTCCTGCTAAAAAACTTCAATCTCCCAAACCTGCATAGAATCAAAACACATACAAAATTATATTTAGTTATAAAAGCCAGCTCCCAAATGAATCCAGAAAGTAATAATATTAGTTGATTTTCCAAGCAATCATCTGTGGACAGATCACTACTATATTAAGGTACCACGTAAATGTGGGCAATGCACGTGAAAAAAACAAAACTAGTTACATGTTCAAAAAAGTGTTCTATAAATGTGACATTTTATCATCCAAACATAGAAAGGTCAACATCATTTTAAAACAAAGGACGAACAGATCATTTCATATTCACCAAGTACAACAACAAAATCAGATCATTTCATATTCACCAAGTACAACAACAAAATCAAGTTTATATGCGCATGACCGGGCTTGTATATCAAAATGGATGATTCCATACAATACAATGTAGTTCATAGTTAATAAAACTTGAAAAAAGTAATACTGGAGGCATATTTTCTTCATCAATTAAAGCTAATTTCTGTCAATAAACTTCTTTTTGCATGTAATGTAAAATAAAAACACTCGAAGGCAAGACCATTTTAGGCAATTAAATGATCCACACTTCAATATGAGATGTGATAAAGAATTTAGACAGATCAGATGTTGAATAATACCGAGAATTAGAGAATATGCTAGTAATAACACTGAAAATTTGAGACTGAACAAATGCACTATGTAGCCGATCAAACACTCCTAAATCTGAAGCAAAAACAATATACCATCTACTATTAGTAACGTTAAATAAAAGCGCGCAATCTTCATTTCCATCGCTACTTTAGATTGCAATTCTGTGTACTCGCATTTCCGGAAATACAGTAGTACAATATCCATCACCTCTGCTGTAATAAGCGAAAAAACTCAACATCAATTAAACTGTTAGCTTCCAAACCCAAAGAAGAAGGGAAAACAGAAGGATTATTTATACAACTATATGAGAAGTCAGGTGATCATTGAATTAGACATCAAGGCAGTAATGAAGTTAAGTTCAAGGTAATCATTGAAACAGAAGGATTATTTATACAACTATATTAAGAAGTCCCCTATTTGAACCAAGCAGAAGCAATCAGACAAAGATTAGCATGCTAGAGAAACAATGAGTACATCAGGATGAAGATGTACTTGCATCAGCGTTGTTTGCTACCATATTAATACAAAACTTAAAGATTCAATCAGAAATGCAAAAGAATAAGGGAGGAATAATTTTCTGTACAAGCGATCAGCTGAAAATTATGTAAAGAAAATTCTCCCAGCATACACACTGTACCACATCTGTGTACTTGTTATTAGATGAAGAATTCAAAATCTAATAGTTAGGAATGCGCAGCTTGAATTGATCATGCTTCGCTTATATTCAAGGACGGGTAGAAAAGCTAGTCTATCATCCATGTTACTTCTGTTCATAACGATTCTATATGCTCAGGGCTAGGGGCACTAGTGCAGATTCGGGCTATAGCACCGGTTCGTAAGGCCCTTTAGTGCCGGTTCTGTAACCGGCACTAAAGGGTGGGGACTAAAGGTCCCCCCCCTTTAGTACCGGTTCAACACGAACCGCCACTAAAGGCCACCACGTGGCACGAGCCAGCGCCGGGGGGTGGAAGACCTTTAGTACCGGTTGGTAACACCAACCGGTACTAAAAGGTTTAGGGGGTTTTGGGTTTATGATTTCTTTTTCCTTTAATTTTGTGTTTTCCATTTAATTCTTTTTCATTTGCTGGTATTTTACGATACTACATATTGTACACGTTATGCATATATATAAATAGAATTTCTCGTAGAACCGATCATATATATATATATATCATCGAATGTCTCGCACCACCATTCACACATACACATGTATATATACAATTTGGTATATACAATTTCTCCTACATGGAGGCATTACTGCGGTAGCGGGTAATGGTATACTCCTTTGGGATCTATGACCTGGTCGAGCAAAAATCCCGCTATTTCCTCTTGAATTGCTCGTACGCGATCCGTTGGTAGGAGCTGATCCCGCACCATATCGAACTTTTAAGAAGGAGATCAATATGCATGTATTAGTTGTGTGATTAGATATCGATAATGATGTAAAAATTGTGAATAGTGTTCTGGCAAACGTACCCATTGCTGTCTAGCAGATGTGCTACTTTCGATCGTCATCATGCGAATGTTCTCGCAAACGTAGTATGCACATAAATCATTCCCCGGCTTCTGCCTCATGCACTTTACGAGAATAGAATTCAATCAGATAATAATTAATCAAGCATGATAATTAATGGTATTGAAACTAGAATTAAAGAGATGGTAGCTAGCTAGTACTAATTAATTAATTACCCTGGGTCGATACCAATACAGCTTTTGTTTCCATTGGCCTGGAACCGTTTTGATGAACTTTGCCCAAGCCCTGCCCGCCGGCAAAGAAAATGAATAAAGGAGTTATTAATTAGTTGATATCAGGAAATGACGAACTAAATAGGCCGACATATAGTTCAATAATGATTGAAATTACCTGTTGACTATCCCCTTGACGGTTTCGTACTCCTCAACTGGTTTAATTAGTGAGTCCAGTACTTCAACTTTTCCTTCTTCAACTTGAATGTCTAACAAGATCCAGTGGAATCTGCATGCGCACACGTTTGCATGTATAAATTAAGCGGGCATGTGCATAACACTCATCAACTACCCTAAACCCTATACACTTATTAACATCTAGCTAGTAAGCAAAAACAGAATTTGTAGTACAAGACAGTGTGACTCACTTGAAGTTGTAAGGAAGTAGTATATCTCGATTGGTGTTTAGGCGCTTGAAGAACTCTAGCATGCTTTTCTCTGTGTCTTCTCGATAACATTCATCCGTCCATATCTCTTGATTAATGGTATTTGGGTCAATGAACCCAATGCCATAGCGTCCCTTTTTATTCATTTCATAGATCTTCATCCTGCATAATACCACAGAAAAGAATATAGTGAGGATAATTACAGGTAATGATCAACGAGCACTACAGCTAGCTTGAGACTTAAATTACAGAAAGAAATCACTTACAGACAATAGCAACTGACGATAGATTTGTCGAGTGCGTCTTGATTGAATAACTGAAACAGTTCTGTAAACTCAACATACAGAGCATTCTCATGGTAGTAATGCTCTGCCTTGACTTTCACCATGAGGGACTCTCGATTGGTAGTCTTGGCAATTTTCATGTACCATTCATGCAATTCATACATTCTCGTTGGGAGCTTCTTGACCTCCTCAGGCTTTACCAGAGGTTCGCCGCGGGCATATTTCCGTTTTACGTCCTCCTCTCTAATCTTATCCATGGGCTCAATGCCTAGGAGTTGATAAACAGTGACACCGGCCTCGGCAGCCATCCTTCTATGATCGTCGGTTATTACCAGCTCATCGGCCGCGTCGGTACTCACATGTGTTGGTACAATGAGCGGGGGGATCGATTGCACCGCCTGTTCTCCCAGCTGGGGAACAGTTTTCCCGCTTTTTTTGGCAGCTGCGCCTTGGCTCGAGCTCGAGCTCGACTCCTTCTTTTTTTTTGCTAGATGTGCCTTCCTGAGTTGGCGCTCATAGTCTGAGTCAACAGGCTTGGGAGCTGGTTCTTTAGCCATACGAATAAAGTGCTCAACGACAACCTCAGGCACTTTCTCCTTTGGCGGCGGTGGCGGTTTCGGTGCAAAATGGGCGTCCAAGTCCGCCCTGCATTTGGCTTTGATTTCCTCATCCGTCATGTCGTAAGGCCTCTTCGGAAGAGGCGCGAGGCTTGGACCAAATTGGTATCCTCGTCTCTTGCCTCCTGTACTTGTACCGCTAGACGCCATAGCTGCGGCGGCTCTCTTCCGCTGTTGCCTAGGCGGCGGAGACGACTGACGCGGTGCAGGAGCACTGGGCTGACGCGGTGCCGGACTTGGAGGAGGAGGAGTGGCCTGACGCGGTGCCGAACTTGGAGGAGGAGGACTGGCCTGACGCGTTGCCGGACTTGGAGGAGTAGGAGTGTCCTGACGCGGTGGCGGACTTGGAGAAGGAGTCGGCTGACGCGGTGTCGGTGGCCTTGGAAAGACAATGCAATCCTTTCTCCATAGAATGATACGATGTATGGCCTCTCCCAGTGTGCGCTCGTCGTCACCTCCAGGAATGTCAAGCTGTAGCCCCGAATATTGTGCCACAACTTCATCAACCGTGACACGAGCATAGTCGGCTGGAATCGGATTGCAATGGAAGGTTGCTTCAGGGGGATTTGTATAAGCAATGCCGTCCGCCACCTTCATGGATATGTTCTTCATTTTAAAGTGTAGCTCACAATTAGTGTTATCCATGATGTCATCCACAGGGTATCTATCCAGCAGTAGTGACTCATCGCCCAGGGCGGAACCCACGCTGCTTCTCGGCATGGATGGCTCGGTGCTATCCAATGATGGATCCGCTAGCTGCTGCCGCTGCTGAGACCCCCTTTCCTGGCTAAGTGAGTTGATCTGCTGCTGCTGCCGCTCTAATTGGAGTGCCAACTCCGCGTGCGCTGATTCTAGGCCTCTAACGCGTTCTGCTTCCTGCTTCCTCTGCTCCTCCTCCAGCTTCCTCTTCTTCTCCTCCTCCATCTTCTTTCTCGCACGGCTTCTGTAGTCGGCGTTCCAGTCCGCAAACCCCTGATACCACGGAACAATGCCTTTGCCTCGTGTTCTTCCCGGGTGTTCAGGATTTCCCAGGGCGCGTGTAAGCTCGTCGTTCTCTCTGTTGGGCGTGAACACCCCCGTTCGAGCCTCTTCTATTGCAACAAGTAGTTTGACGTCGGCTCCTTTAAGACTTGCCTTCTTCAAAACCTGGCCTGTCTTTGGGTCCAACGCCCCCCCATGCGCATAGAACCAAGTCCTGCACCTGGGGGGCCAGCTCAATGTAACTGGAATGACCTCTGCATCTATCATCTCTTGCTCAGCCTTATCCCACTTAGGCCGGGCCACCGCGTAGCCACCTGGCCCCAGCCTATGGTAATGCTCCTTTTTCGCGGCATTGAGCTTGTTTATTCTCGACCGTTCCTTAGCTAATTCCGATTCCTTGAATTTCACGAAAGCGGGCCAGTGATCTCTTTGCTTCTCCAGTGTTCCCGTGAATTCTGGAGTCTTCTTTCCTCCGTACTTGGCCCATATATTTTTCTTGTGGTTGTTGAATGCACGCGCCATCTTCCTAAGAGCAGCGTCCTTGACTTTCTGCACATCTGCATGTGTGAAATGATCTGGTAGGGTGAAATGTGACATGAGAGATTCCCAAAGCCGATCTTTTGCTCTTTGGTCAACATAAGTAAGATCTAGACGTTCCGTTGCTGGCTTTTTCCATTCTTGAATGGAGATCGGGATTTGGTCCTTCACAAGAACTCCGCACTGACGAATCCACTTGTCCGCATTCTTCTTAGGCTCGCTTGGTTCGCCATTAGGTTTGATGGCATCGATGTTGTACTTTACGCCATCCTTCAACTTTTTGCCCGGGCCTCGCTTTCTGCTGCCTGCAGACGATTTACTCGATCCGGAGGGCTGAAAGAAGAAAGATCGATTCGTTAATATATATATATATATATATACAAAATCATTTAAAACACGTGATGATCACCAGATGCCTGCTTCTATAATGTACCTCGCCGGTATTTGCTATTTCAAGATCATCATAGTTCTGGACTTCATCAATTCGGTCGTCTTGATCGAATATCATATCACCCTCCCCGGTATTGTTCAGATATTGGGAGCCGTCATCTTCTTCATTCTGATCATGTGGCCCGCGAGGGGAGCGTATGATCTCGAACACGGCCTCTTCTCCTTCTCTGCCGGTATTGTCCGCCATAGCTTTTATTTAACTAATCCAGAAGAAATATAAAACAATTTAGTACGCATCTCAAATAATAGTAGATAATTGATATGCATCTCGAATAATAGTAGATAATATATATGCATCTCGAAAGATAAAACTGAATCATAGTAGATAATATGCATCATCGAATATAATCTCGAATACATCGTCTCGAATATTATCGAAAGTGGCGCCCGGAGCCACCAAAGGAGCTCCGGGTCGTCGACGGGACCCGGGGCCGGGTTCCTCACCAAGCGGCGCCCCCCTGAAGGTAGCACCTCCCAGTGCCAGCCCGGCGGAGCCCAGTCCCGGACATGGCTCCTCTGAAGCAGGACGTCGTCGCGAACGGGTCGACGGCGAGGATGCGGGCCGGGCATCGTTGACGTCGATAACAAATTCTATATGCAAATGTAACATTTTTTCTTATATACAAATTCTATATGCAAATTTAACATAACGGACATTAATCTAATTCATCTAACATTTGACATTAATATATCTAATTCATCTAACATTTGACATTAATCTAACATTTCTATGTAATTCATCTAACATTTGACATTAATATATCTAATTCGATCATCTAACAAATTGACATTAATCTAATTCATCTAGCTAAAACTTTAACATTAATCTAACATTTATATAACTACAAAACAGAGAAAACAGAAAATAATTAAGAAAAATGTGTGTGTGTGTGTACTCTGTGTGTGTGTGTGTACTCTGTGTGTGTGTGTGTGTGTGCGGGCGGGCTCGATCGGATGATCGAGGGCGCGGCCATGGCGCAGGGGGCTCACAGCGGGGCGACCGGGGCGGCGACGGGGGGCGGCGACGGGCGCGGCGACGGGCGCGGCGACGGGGCGGCGGCGAGACGGCGACGCGCGACGGGGACGGCGACAGGGACGGGCCGGGGCGGCGACGTGGACGGGGACGGCGACGGCGACAGGGACGGCGACGGCGACGGCGACGGCGCGCGACGGGGGCGGCGACGGGGACGGCGCGCGACGGGGGCGGCGACGGGGGGCGGCGGCGCTGTCGATCGAAGAAGCAGAGGAGACGAGCGAACAGAGAAGAAGTGAAAATTTTCATAAGGGTTGTTTATATAGGATGGACCTTTAGTACCGGTTGGAGCCACCAACCGGTACTAAAGGTCAAATTTGGCCAGGCCAAGCGGCGGGAAGCGACCCCCTTCAGTACCGGGTCGTGGCTCCAACCGGTACTAAAGACATCCCTTTGGTACCGGTTGGATCTACCAACCGGTACTAAAGGTGGTGCGCTGCCGCAGGTGCGGTGCGGGCAAGTTTAGTCCCACCTCGCTTGCCGAAGGGCGCCCGCACCAGGTTATAAGCCCCGCCGCGGCTGCTGTCTCGAGCTCCTCTGTATTGCAGGCCTTCTGTGCCTACCTCTGCTGCTATGCCTTGTTGGGCCTACTGGGCCTGCGGGCTTGCATCCTTGCCCAACTACAAGTTGGGTGTCTAGTCGTATGCAGGCCGCTGTGGCCCAGTAGGCGGGCTTTTTTTTATTTATATTTTTTCTCTTTTTTCTTTTCTGCTTTATTTATTTTCTTATATTTATTTCTGAGTTGTTTTTTGCTGTATTTAGAGTTTCTTTCTGAATATTTTTGCTTTAGGTACAAAAAATTACAAACTTTCTGTTAGTGCCAGTAGTTTTCAAATTTTAATAGTTTAAATTTGAATTATTTGAAATTTGTGTGAATCACTAGTTTGTGAATAACTTTACTTTAAAAATAGATTTTTCAGTGATTCTTTTTTCTTATGTTTAATATTAGTGTGTTTTATCATTATATTCAATTTGGTAATACTTAGGTTATTTAAAAAATGAAATGCCTTTGTAACAGACGAGTTTTCGTCCGAAACCCTGATACTTCGAAAGAGATTGTCCATTTTGTACACGAAGTGCATCCAGTTTTTGCCGTAACCCTTTCTACTTTTTTGCACATGCTATGTGGGTGAAATAATGATACCATGCCAACTTTCAACCTTTTCAGAGTTCATTTGTAGTGCTTTTCAATTTCAGGGTCATTTAGCTCAAAAAAAATCAGTAAATGCATGAAAAATAGCAAATGAAGTCAGAAAGGGTTGAAAGTTGATGACGTGGCTTTGAATGGTGCATACTGAACGCACAAAAAGTCTGGAGTTGTAATAAGTTTAAAAAAATGAAATGCCTTTGTAACAGACGAGTTTTCGTCCGAAACCCTGATACTTCGAAAGAGATTGTCCATTTTGTACACGAAGTGCATCCAGTTTTTGCCGTAATATTTCTTCGCGTTTCAAATGCCAAAACACATAAGTACCCTAATTAACTATTACAAAGATTCCCTCCGGTTTGTCCGAAGTGGGACTTTCCAGATATATTAGTCCGGAAACTCACTAGAGAAGAAAGTGATGACAGTGAAGTCGGTCACATCCCAGAGTGGGATCTTTGGGTGTGAAACTTTTTCTTCGCGTGTGTCCCTTTGCACCGTAACCATGGACAATCTTCATCATTTAACTGGATGTTCGGGTCAATATTCACTGTGAAGGGAGCAATTTCATCAAACTTTTCATAATCTTCTGACATGTCTGTCTTGTCATCCACTCCCACGATGTTTCTTTTCCCTGAAAGAACTATGTGGCGCTTTGGCTCATCGTATGATGTATTCGCTTCCTTATCTTTTCTTTTTCTCGGCTTGGTAGACATGTCCTTCACATAGAAAACCTGCGCCACATCATTGGCTAGGACGAATGGTTCGTCTGCGTACGCAAGATTGTTGAGATCCACTGTTGTCATTCCGTACTGCGGGTCTTTCGTTACCCCGCCTCGTGTCATATTGACCCATTTGCACCGAAACAAAGGGACCTTCAAACCACGTCCATAGTCAAGTTCCCATATGTCCTCTATGTAACCATAATATGTGTCCTTTCCACTCTTGGTTGCTGCATCAAAGCGGACACCACTGTTTTGGTTGGTGCTCTTCTTATCTTGGGCGATCGTGTAAAATGTATTCCCATTTATCTCGTACCCTTTGAAAGTCATTATATTCGAAGATGGTAACTGGGACAGCAAGTACAGGTCATCTTCAACAGCGGCGTCATGCATGGCACGTGTCTGCAACCAACCGGCGAAAGTCCCCGTTTGTTCACGTGTAATCCAGTCGTCAGACTGCTCCGGGTGTTTGGAGCATAGAAAATTCTTGTGTTCCTCCATATACGGAGCCACCAAGGCGGAATTTTGTAGAACTGTGTAGTGTGCTTGAGTGAGAGAATGCCCGTCCATACATATTATTTGTTCCGGTCCTAGCGTGCCATTTCCACCCAATCTGCCCTTATGCCGCGATTCAGGAACACCAATCGGCTTAAGGTCAGGAATAAAGTCAATACAAAACTCAATGACCTCCTCATTTTCATGGCCCTTGGAGATGCTTCCTTCTGGCCTAGCACGATTATGAACATATTTCTTTAAGACTCCCATGAACCTCTCAAAGGGGAACATATTGTGTAGAAATACAGGACCCAGAATGGCAATCTCTTCGACTAGGTGAACTAGAACGTGCGTCATGATATTGAAGAAGGATGGTGGGAACACCAACTCGAAACTGACAAGGCATTGCACCAAATCACTCTCTAACCTTGGTAGGATTTCTGGATCGATTACCTTCTGAGAGATTGCATTGAGGAATGCACATAGCTTCACAATGGCTAATCGAACGTTTTCCGGTAGAAGGCCCCTCAATGCAACCGGAAGCAGTTGTGTCATAATCACGTGGCAGTCATGAGACTTTAGGTTCTGAAACTTTTTCTCTGCCATATTTATTATTCCCTTTATATTCGACGAGAAGCCAGACGGGACCTTCATACCGAGCAGGCATTCGAAGAAGATTTCCTTCTCTTCTTTGGTAAGAGCGTAGCTGGCATGACCCTGGAACTGCTTTGGATCCATGCCGTCTTTTCCGTGCATACGTTGCTGGTCCTCCCGTGCCTCCGGTGTATCTTTTGTCTTGCCATACACGCCCAAGAAGCCTAGCAGGTTCACGCAAAGATTCTTAGTCACGTGCATCACGTCGATTGCAGAGCGGACCTCTAGGTCTTTCCAATAGGGTAGGTCCCAAAATATAGATTTCTTCTTCCACATTGGTGCGCGTCCGTCAGCGTCATTCGGAACAGATTGTCCGCCAGGACCCTTTCCAAAGATTACTTTTAAATCCTTGACCATATCAAGTATATCATCACCAGTACGGTGGGGAGGCTTCTGCCGGTGATCTGGATCACCTTTGAAATGCTTGCCTTTCTTTCTTACGGGATGCCTGCTCTGAAGAAATCGACGATGCCCCAGGTACACATTCTTCTTACATTTATCCAAATATATACTGTCGGTATCATCTAAACAGTGCGTGCATGCGTGGTATCCCTTGTTTGTCTGTCCTGAAAGGTTACTGAGAGCAGGCCAATCATTGATGGTTACAAACAACAATGCTCGCAGGTCAAATTCCTGCTGTTTGTGCTCATCCCACACACGTACACCTTCTATGCTCCACAGCTCTAAAAGTTCTTCAACTAATGGCCTTAGGTACACATCAATGTCGTTGCCGGGTTGCTTAGGGCCTTGGATGAGCACTGGCATCATAATGAACTTTCGCTTCATGCTCAACCAAGGAGGAAGGTTATAGATACATAGAGTCACAGGCCATGTGCTATGATTGCTGTTCTGCTCCCCAAAAGGATTAATGCCATCTGCACTTAAACCAAACCATACGTTCCTTGCGTCAGCTGCAAAGTTCTTCCACCTTCTCTCGATTTTTCTCCACTGCGATCCGTCAGCGGGTACTCTCAACTTCCCGTCTTTCTTACGGTCTTCTTTGTGCCATCGCATCAACTTGGCATGCTCTTTGTTTTGGAACAAACGTTTCAACCGTGGTATTATAGGAGCATACCACATCACCTTGGCAGGAATCTTCTTCCTGGGGCGCTCGCCCTCAACATCACCAGGGTCATCGTGGCAGATCTTATAGCGCAATGCACAACATACTGGGCATGCATTCAAATCCTCGTACTCACCGCGGTAGAGGATGCAGTCATTAGGGCATGCATGTATCTTCTGCACCTCTAATCCTAGAGGGCAGACAGCCTTCTTTGCTTCGTACGTACTGTCAGGCAATTCGTTATCTTTTGGAAGCTTCTTCTTCATTATTTTCAGCAGCTTTTCAAATGCCTTGTCAGGTACACCATTCTCTGCCTTCCATTGCAGCAATTCCAGTGTGGTACCCAGCTTTTTCTTGTCATCTTCGCAATTTGGGTACAACGGTTTCTTGTGATCCTCTAACATGCTCTGCAACTTCAGCTTCTCCTTTTCACTTGCACACTTTCTCTTTGCATCCGCAATGGCCCGACCTAGATCATCAGCGGGCTCATCTGATGCCTGTTCTTCAGCTTCTTCCCGCATTGCCGGCTCAGCTTCTTCCCCCATTGTTGTACCATCGTATTCATGGAACCCATGGCCAGGATAGCTGTCGTCGTCCTCTTCTTCTTCATTGTCTTCCATCATAACCCCTCTTTCTCCGTGCTTGGTCCAAACATTATAGTGGAGCATGAAACCGGACTCAAACAGGTGGACGTGAATGGTTCTTGACTTAGAGTAATTCCGATCATTCTTACATCCAGCACATGGACAAGGCATAAAACCATCCGCCCGCTTGTTCGCCTCAGCCGCAAGCAGAAAAGTCTGCACGCCATTAATGAACTGGGCAGAGCATCGGTCATCGTACATCCATTGCCGGCTCATCTTCATTACACAGCACCGAAAAGACCAAATTAATACAAGTTCATACATAAAGTTCATACAACACTTATTATCATAAAACAACATACAAATAACTCTCTAGCTAAAGCATTTAAATGCAACAACAAATGCGATCAAGATCGCAACTAAGGTAACAATTGATCCAACAGCATAATGATACCAAGCCTCACTATCGATGGCATATTTTCTAATCTTTCTAATCTTCAAGCGCATTTTCTCCATCTTGATCTTGTGATCATCGACGACTTCGGCAACATGCAACTCCAATTCCATCTTCTCCCCCTCAATTCTTTTCAATTTTTCTTTCAAATACTCGTTTTCTTTTTCAACTAAATTTAACCTCTCGACAATAGGGTCGGTTGGAATTTCCGGTTCACATACCTCCTAGATAAAAATATCTATGTCAACTTGATGGGCATAATTTGTCATAAACACGAAATGCAACAAATAATTATAAAAGAGAATATACCACATCCGAATCATAACCCGGACGAGGGCCGACGGGGACGGATATCAAAGCCATGGCACTATGTATAACAAACAACGTACGGGTAAGATAATTATACAAGTAACTATATATCTAAATCACATATAATTGCATATAAATCAAATACTACCACATATAATTCCTCCCAAAATAAAACCCACAAATCACTATACTTATAGAGCATTGCAAGAGCTAATCTAGCAATGAGAGATGAAAGGACAAAGTTGCTAACCTTTGTGATCACTTGGATGGATGAGGTGCCTTCAAATCTTGGACAAATTTTGGCAAAAATGGAGGTGAGCTCGAGCAAGAGGGGAAGAAAACAGAGAGGAGGGGAAAAACAGAGCGCTTCGGCTAGGGCTGGACGAAGGGTTTATATAGGATGATCTTTAGTACCGGTTGGTTATACGAACCGGGACTAAAGGTTCATTTCTAGTACCGGTTCGTGGCATAAACCGGTACTAAAGGTGCTGGTGGGGCCCCAGCCTGACAACAGCCTGCCACCACCTCTTTAGTACCGGTTCGTGGCACGAACCGGTACTATAGGTTCGCCACGAACCGGTACTAATGAGCGCCGCCCGCCTAGCTGTTGGAACCGGCACTAATGGTCACGTTAGTGCCGGTTCAGTTACAAACCGGGACTAATGTGTCTCACATAAGGCCCTTTTTCTACTAGTGGGGTTTCCCACTTGACCAGCATTGAGAGTACTATTATTTATAACAGGAAACAATAAAGAAATGAACCAGTACATTTGTAAACAAGGTGATAGGAGTAAGAACTGAAAGACTTGTGCATGCGTAGCAAACCTTCATCGGCTTGCACGAGAACTACACATTATTTTATTACATGGAAAAAGCAATTAATTAATGGTTATTTTGATACAAGCAGAATCAGAACCCATGAACACCAAGAGATAGCAACTGTAGTAGAGTATGGAAGCAATGCATGATATCAGGGACATGGTCCAATGCAGATTTTATGCACACAGAAATATCCGTACAGTTAGAATTTTACTGGAACCCATGAACAACTCACAACATTCCACACCTTGAACAGCTCAAAATGTACAGCCTGAATAATTCACATCAAGAAGAAGACAAGCGGAAGAATGGAAGGGTATCAAGCTCACCATGTTCTGCTCGAGGACTGTGGCGCCGGCGTGGATCAGGGGGAAGATGTACCGACTATAATGTGCAAAGCAAAGATATTAGTGTGACAACTAGATTTGCGGTTTCATTTCATTATTATACTGAAATGCAAATGTTGACTCAACTAATAAAAATTCTTAAAGAACTATGCCTTCCCAAATGTCTAAATTTACTAACTGGAGTCTTAAAGAATTGAATCAAATGCATACTAACTGAACTAAGGAACAATGTACAATGGCTAGCCACACATTACTATCCCTTTCTTCATGATATACTTGAGGTTTGTCTTGCATAAAGTAACAAGTATCTATTTATCACTTGGAATTATAATGAACTAACACCAGAAACCTGAAGCTGTGCAACACTGACCATCCTTTGGATAATAATAATAAACGGAACATATTTTCCATCTTTGCATTGGTAAGGCTAAACCACATATATCAGACACCAAATTACTAGTCCTTGAAATGTGCCAACTAAAATGAAATACCGGCTTCACCTGCCGTGGATGTCCTCTGCTCAATGATGCAATGTTCAAACTTACAGTATATATCTGTCAACATTCGCTATGCAATCTAAGTGAAAATGCAAGCCTTAACCTATTCTGAATATAGATCAGGAATCAAAAGTGATCGGTCACAAGCGAATATTGGATGAAATAAAATAAGAAGAGGATGCCATAGGGGAGGAAGGCAGAGGTACAAGTGCTCACTGAAGAGGTTCATTGGTGATGCAGTGGTCGCAGTGCAGGTCGGCCACCACTGTCGCGCGGCAGAGGAGGTCGCCACAGGATGCACAGCCGCGCCGGAGAGGCGGCAGAGGAGGTCGGGGTCACTGCCGTCCAGCCCAACGCGCATGAGCGCACCGAGCTAGGGGACGCCATCCAGGAGGCGAAGAGGCGCGATGGGGCGCGCTGTTCGACGGAGAGGAGCCGTCGGAGACGCGCCGGCAATGGACGCGATGCCGCAACCGAAACCCTAGCCATGGGCTAGGGGTCGTGGGCGAGCGCCGGAGACCGGTAGTGGCGGATCCAACTGGACTGGAGGAGGGAGGGGTCGGAGACTAGCTCGTCGGTGTGCTGTGCGGTAGCGGACGTCGCCGGAATCGACGGGCCTTGGTCGCGGCGCGAGGGGTCGCACGAGAGAGAGAGAGAGAGTTAGGTTGCGAGAGGGGTGGATGGGTGGGGGATGCGAAGGATCTCACATCTGCCGGAGCTGCGAGATGAGAGGACGGGAGGGGGAGGGCCGGCGGCGATCTGTGGGAGGACGGATGGGAAGAGGTGGTGGGTGGCGACGATGGGGAATCTGGAAGGGGCTGCGTGGAGGAGGAAGAGAGGAGGGGGCCGAGGAGGAGTGTGTTAGGGTTAGCATTTTATATGCGGAACCGTTGGGCGGGCTTTAGCGGGCTTTAGATGGGTTTGAGGGGCTGTACCGGACCGTCCATGACAGTTTCTGAAGTTGTCATCGCAAATCTGTCATGGATTAACAGGTTTCTTGTAGTGTATTTATTAAATTAAACATTTGTATTATGTAATATTAGTCTAACACATGCTAAGTAATTGTTCTTTTGTTTCGCAGTATCTATATTGGGAGAAGGTGCAGCCAAGCACCAGTCCGCAATATGATCCGTTAGCGTTGTTGAGCCCCTTGATGAGGAACTGGAAAGAAGATGCAGCGGAGAAAAGAGACAAGTACGACTTTGATTATGGTCGTGGTGTTGGGATGGTAATACGTGTAATGTATTTTTTTTTGCATTAAATTCCTGCAATTAATTGTTAATTAAAATTGAATGTATGATTCTTAATGTTGTAGATCGATGACACCATTACTGAAGATTACCGATTAAACAAAATTAGAGTGGAACAAGCTGAAAAAAACAAGAAAGCCAGTACGAAAAAGTCTAACATTACAGGAAGGAGAAAAGGTGCGAGTACATCTGAGGCTTCCGCTAGCCAGAACCCTATTATGGATCGGATTATGAATGAGCTGAAGCACATTCGTAAGGATATGCTTCGTTTGCCAGAGCTATGCGCACAGGTACAAGTTTCGTTTTGTTGCCATTCACTTTGTTTTCGGATGTGTTACCTAACTAACTACAAATTATTTGTAATCACAGAGGGTGATAGAGAAATTGAACAAAAGCGGTGCCTTCTACAAAGCCGGTGATATTGAAAAAGAAGAAGAGAATGAGTATGGTGATAATAGTGAATCTAGAAACTATGGTGGAGTCCCTCGTAAAGAATGGGTATATCATGCTGATATGGACGATTTGAAAACGCCAGCAAAAAAGAATGTGCAAGAGGATGATGAAGATGATGTTCATGATTCTGAAGAAAAGAGACCTTATTATTGCACACCTGAATATTCGGATAGTTTCAAGGGTGATAAAGATGATCCTATCGAAGTTCCTGAGGTATCAGATGAGAAATCCGTTACATCTTTAGGAACAGATGAAATCGCATCACGTGGATCAGTTGGTTCTATTGGAGAAGATGAGGTACCGGAGGAGGTTGTTGGGAAACGGAAGCGCAAGGTATCAAACCTTGTGAAGTCTCCTTATGTGGTTACTAAACCGACGAAGCGTGCAAAACGTTCTGCAAAAGCAAGTGAGTTTTTTAATTTTTCAGCTTGTTGAAATTGTTATCGCGTACAACTTAGTATGTATCATTGATTTAGTAACATATTAGAGTTATGTGCTGCAGAACTATTCGAGAAAGAAGGCTTTCAAAATTCTAGTGATGACTACGATGTGGTGAAAGAGTCCGTTAAGTTTGTCCGTGCTTATGAGCACTCACCAAAACATAGAAAGAAGGAAATATTCAACGATGGCATGCGCGAAGGTCTTAGTGAAGAGAGGGCTTGTAAGATTCTTAACCATCAATGGCTAACCGGTGATGTAAGTTATTGTTTTGTTTTATATTATTGTTCACTGCAAATTGGAACTGTTATACATCCTTTACATTATTTTCAGGTTATCAATGCTTATTCATCGTATCTGTCGGAAGTAGTTGGTGACGAGCGTCATATAATGGCGACCTGGCTAGTGAATTGGTTACTTGAATTTAGACCAGACACCGATCCCGGAAAAAATGAGAACGAAGTAGTGGCGAAGAAGAATGGACCCGTGAATAGATGCACCGATGAGTATTTTAAAAAAGATAAGGTAAGTTCGACTGGCTAAATATATGCATATACGGGATATAAATAATAAAACAGTATGTGTTGATTGCATCGTATATTCATTGTGATGCAGACTTACATTCCTCTTAATAACGGAAATACCCACTGATTTACGGTCGTCATGCATCGCCCGAAGGAAGAGTTTCAGGTTCTTGATTCTTTGATGGGACGCGAACTTGACAGTGATGTTAAAGACAAAGTTAAGGAGCTGGTACGGTATAAATTTACATGGGCCTATTGAAACTATCATTTCGTAAGTGAACTAAATTAAATCCTTTGCGTGGTATCATTTATATGATGAGAGAAATCAACTTGGAGAAGACATCCGTGATGCGAATGCGACAGGTGCTGTGAATTATCCGGATGTGTCTACCTGGCCTATTAAAACGTATAAGATGACACAACAGGAAGATGGGTGCGTATATACTTTCACATTATTTTAATAGCTTACCTGAAATGCGTACTTATGAATCGTTCTATGTATGAACCAACAACTCATGTGGAATATTTGTCCTTCGATGCTTTCAATACTGGGACGGTGAAAAATGGACAGGCCAATTTTCGCAGGTCTGATTTTATTTCAAATGTGCATATTTAGTTTAATTAATTATATAATACAATTCACATTGGACTAATATGAATTTTTAACAGCGGTCAATTGATAAATCGAGGGACTTAATGATTGCGCAGCTTATTTTTTCAGAGAGAAACACGCTCAACGATGTGAAAGACAAAGTTACCCGGCTTGCAAAGAAGAAATAAATGCGGCAAATTTTATGTAACAGAAAAATTTGTAGGCTGAAATGGTATTTTCATTTATTTTGAGACTGATATTTTTTATGGAGAAGGCAATACTTGTTGAAATATTTAAGTTGAGGATGACATTTGGATTATTATTTTGTCTTTCTGCCGTCGTCTATGAAGTTGAATTACTCGTATTCATACTGTTCAAATCACCGACCGCATATATAATTGCACTAAAAATAAAACAGTCGACGTTTTGTGTATTTATATTTTGTTAAAAAAGTATGCCCGCCCGGAGCACCGGCGTATCTTACTTTGCACGTCGATATCAAGCCAAAGGCGACAACAACGGCATTTCGGAAACAGCACGGCGGCAAACGGGCCAACAGGGCGGCCAAGACGGCCCGTTAACCGTCGGGTGAGTAGGGAAGTTCGAGTGAAGTGGCGACGTACCGTATATAAGCCGGTCGGCGCGCCGTTCGGCAGGCGAGGTGGGACTAAACATTCCATCGCGGTCGCCGTGTCGGGAGCGACGCGCGTGACCGCGTGGGCCGGCCCAATAAACCTTTCAATCGCGACGACATACGACGGCCCAACAAACCCGCGGGGCGACGGGAACCGGCGCGGCTATGTTCTATGTTTAGTCCCACCTCGCCCGACGGAGGGCGCGATGACCGGCTTAAATAGCCGGCGGCACACACGCAATTGAACTCCTCTAATATACTCGCTGGCTAACGCCGTCCGACGCTGCCCCGTGGGACCGTGCCGTCGGTGCGGTCTGTCTATTGTCAGACCGGCCGGCGCACTGGTCGGGCTTTTTTAAAAAAAAAACCTAGAAACGACGGCGGAATAAGCGACGGCTACAGTGCATCAACAGTGCACAACAGCAACAGCAAGCAACGACAGCCAACTTCGTCTACAGTGCACAACAACAACAGTAAACAATGACACAGTGCATCAACAGTGCACAACAGCAACAGCAAACAACGACAGCTAACTTCGTCTACAGTGCACAACAGCAACAGTAAACAACGACAGCCAACGTCGTCTACAGTGCATCATCAACACATCCAAATAAACAGAGTGAAAATACATCTCGCATAACACAGTCTGGCATCAACAACAGTCATAGCAGTATCGTAGAACATAGTCTGACATCAACAAAGTAAAATAAGTCTCGTATAACATAATCTAACATTTAGAAATTAAAAATGATCGAAGCAATCCATCAACGTCTTCAATCGAAGGGTAAGTAATCTTCCATACTTCTGAATTCAAGCAAAGTTCCTGCATACAAAAACATTAAGATATGTGATAATCCACAAAAAACAACTAAATTTAACAACATGATTGACATGAACATGCAAAAATCGTACTTAGGATTTTGAGGGCATGTGGACTTATAATGACCCGGAAGACCGCACTGGCCACATAGACGTTGGCTTTTCTCATCAGAAGCTTTAGGTCTCCCATTTTTAGTGACATCAGGACCACCCTTACCGCGGCCTTTAACATTCTGCTTTGGTGCGCCTTTGGTTGATATTTTTGCGGGATCACGAACCAAAACATGATCTCGATTAGGCTCAAATGCATCGTCATTCACAAACTTTTGCTTTGTACCAGGCTCATCCTCCTCAGTGTAATCATTCTCTATTATGTCCTTCAGAGCAGCCTTCAACTTGTCGAATAAAAATGGTTTATGGCATGCTTTATGAGATGCTTCGGCAGATAAGATAGTCAACTCGCTGTACCTAGCTCTCTCCCCTGTACCTGCCCATCCCCACGCAAACAGATCGCTAGTGCGCTTCACGGGAAGTCCACCCCTTGCAATTTTGGTGAACCTCCGCAGTACTAAACACTTAGGTATCTCACGTAAGCGTAGCTGAATCAAAACGTGAAGAATATGTTTGCAAGGAAGTCCTTTGCGATCCATACTTCTGCAACTGCACTTCACGGTTTGTTCGGAGTTACCTGGGGTGTAGTCCACAGTGAATCTGATATCCCTATTTTCCTTCCATGTCAGTATGAATCTGTGAGTGCCTGCTCCTCTCAGTCTCTCAAGGACCTCAAGCTCCCGTGCCTTCTTCATATCTTCCTGTAAGATATAAAAGTTTGCCGCAGTGAACTCACGGGCAGCTGATTTCTCAATGTCTTTACACTCGTCCAGGACTGGTACTGGGTCTGTCTGTGTGTTCGTGTAATCGTCATGCGCCTCGTTCTCACGAAGACGAACAATGCAGTTCTCATAGTGCACAATCATGTCAACAATAGTCATACCGGAGTCTAGATGCATGTGAAGGTATGAGTTCAGACTCTCACTTCTCTGGTTACTTCGCATACCTAGGAAAAACCCACCAGACAGATATGATGCAGCCCAAAGCCTTTTCTTCTTGTACATCCTATGTAACCATGTCTTTGTTTTCTCCGACTGCCATTTGGCGGTAAACGCTGCCCATCTCTCCTCAAAGACTTTATGTGAAGTGGCATAATAAAGTAGAGACCTGAACTCCTTTAGAGACTTATGGTGAAGGTGTTTCTGCATGTTCTTCTCAATATGCCACGAGCAAAGATGGTGCCAAACGTCCGAAAGTACCTTTCTGATGACCTTAATCATAGCTGCATCTCCATCAGTAATTACTGACCTGGGCCTCTTCTGACAGTGAGCCCTCAAGAACGTCTGAAGCAGCCAGACATATGTATCTTCCGTCTCGTCAGACACAATAGCACAACCGAATACCGTGGTGCAACGGTGGTTGTTCAGACCGACAAAAGGTATAAATGGCATGCCATACATATTCATCCTGTATGTGATGTCGAAGACGGTCACATCACCATAGTCAATATAGTCTCGCCGTGATTGAGAATCACACCAGAATAGGTTTTTCAGCCTTCCTTCATCATTGACGGTGTGCTCAAAGAAGAAATCTGGATCCCTGTCCTTTCTGGTCATCATGATCCCAACGGCAGTGTCTGCATCACCTTGTGCAAGCAACTTCATTTTCTCTCTATAGCACATGTTATAAAGCTTCTTCCTCCCAAAACCGGCCTTAGCATATGACCCGTACCTACTGACGAAGTTATCATAAATCATATGTTTCCTGATTCCAGCACCTGCCATAGTTAAGATCTCAGCTTTCTGAAATTCTTTGATCTGATTATGAGACCGGAGAAACGGGACTTCATCCGGTCTAGCTAGAACGTGACTGTGATCATCACTGAAACTGCTGACATACCAAATGTCACGCTCTTTATCAAGCTTCAAAGTTATATGCGCATCACAGAAGCATCGACCCTCCCCTCTGAGCCTGCGGGTCCTGCCTTCCATTGTACAAGATTTTGCCTGTCGTTTCCCAGCTCTCGAACACAGATACCTCCTCAAGCGCATACCTCCCTCAGGACCTTTTGAAAATTTCAGCAAGTCCTTTCTAACGCTGAAACCACGGTCCTTAGCATACTGGTTATAGAAAATGTAAGCCTCTCCTAGTGACTTGAACATCTTCTCACCTTCCAATGCCTGTCCAATGAATCTTGCTGATATTCATCAAATCCGATGTCAAAATTAAACACATCATCAACAACATGCTCATCCATCCCGCTAGGACCATTAACATCTCCCTGTAAAATAAGGCATATAACCATGCATGTCAGTCAGTTATTATTTTAATATATAATATATGTAAGTTTCAAAACTTACTTTGCTCGAGCTGTCATCATGAGATGCATCAATGTGCCATTTGTCACTTTCATCATCCACAATATTCCCGTCCGCGTCCATCTGCGCACATTTAAAAAAAATACATGTAAGCGCTCATGCGGTTATTATGTCATTTCTTGTCCTACATATTTAAAAACATACCTGGAGTGCGCTTTCAGCAAATGAATCATCTATATCCATATCATCATCATTATCGTCATGTAGCTGGATGATGCAAAAAAAAAATACATGTAAGTGTTTGTGCGGTTGATCGTTTTTTATGTTTTTATCAACGTTGATCACACTTACATTGCCACTATAAGATTCATCCAAACTCATGTAGTTCTCCTCAGCAGGTTCGTCCATATTCAGTGACGAGGATCCGTTGTCGTCGCCGTAATCATCGCCATCATAATCAATCTCCTCCTCTATCTATACATGTATAAACAAATTCTAAGATCAATCGAACACCATGAAACATCATCCCTAAAATAATTAGTTCATCAAGTACAGTATGTCAAAATTATATTACGTGCACAACGAAATTGATTAACACTACGTCGCACAAAGGTTAGAGTCAAACCTACCTCTTGCACGGCGGCGAGGATGACAGATGGATCCATTTTGTCCGATGACGAATGCGCTGACGGCGTGACGATGCTGGCCGGCCGAGGCAGGCGTCGACGGCGTGAGGATGATGGCCGGCCGAGGCAGGCGGAGTCCGGGGAGGAAGGCGGCGACGAAGATTCACGGGTGGGCGGCCATCCGGGCGACGGCAAAGGAACGAGGCAGCAGCAGCAACGGCGGCGGGGCACGCGTGGCGGGCTGTTTGGGCGGCGACCGGGGCGACGTGGAGGGCGACGGCGACTACGTGGAGAAGGACTACCACCGCTAGGGTTACGGCGGCGGGCGTTGGCAGGTCATGCGACGTTTTTTTTCCCACAACTATCGACGCGAGCGTGCAGACGTGCGGGCATACGGCGACCAGACGTCGGGTGCGGCATACACGGGCGGGCGTACGACGACGCGGGCGGACGTACGGCGACGGGTGCAGAATACAAGGGCGGGCGTACGACGACGCGGGCGTACGTACGGCGGCGGGTGGGTATTCCTATACCCGATGTGAAATGACCATCCTACCCAATATACTTTTTTTGGGGGGGGGTTTGTACCGAAGCACTCCTCTTAAAAAAAACAATAACAAAAACCGAACTTACAAAAATATTGCACATCTAATACAAATTGGCACAGCTCAAAAGTCTACGGAGATGACCACATTTTATTTATTCTTGCACACATGTAGTACTAAAAATTAAAGAGGCTGAACCCTACGGGTCAGTGTACATAGAACCACCAAACTGTGTCGCATACCGGAGTAGTATTTCTGAGAAATGTCTCACTATGACCTGTACGGATTTGGTGATCAGAGACTTTCTATTTCATAAGAGATCTACGACATCATTTGAAATATATCGTAATCACCTGGGTGTGCAGCAGACAATCTAGAACAAACACAAACACAGACTTAGAGCGTTTAGCCTTCAGGGGCGGCGGTGTTGTAAAACTAGATACAAAGCATGGTGATGCAAAAAAACATGTTCTTATATTATCTGCTTAAATTTTTGAAAACATAATAAAACTATACATTCAAAAGGACCCCATTACGAACTATTAAATTTCTAAAGAACATTATATGCTTGAAAGAACAACAGTGTTAGAAATTCCACCAAAATATGCATAATTCGTAGTGAAAAATTTCAGTTAGCAATATCACAATGCAACGTAAATATTCAGATTTCAAATGATTAGAAAATCAAGTACCAAAGTATCCACTTGAAAATGTTAATGCGCATGCTCCATCCTTTCAACTCGAATGACATATTTACCAATGACCACAACTGTATGCACAGATTCTCTCATCACTTCCAGCAGCAGTGCAGAAGGTAAGAGATCCCCCAAAATATCAAGATATTTGACAAAAACTTTTGATATATAAATCTCATTTTACACATGGACAATTATCCTTTTTGGTAAGGAATAGATGTTGTTTCTGCAACTGTGCATCTTAGGTAGAGGAGGACGGTAGTGATCTTGCTGGATGATTTGACAGTGATGACCACCTTTAATGGATCTGGAGCAGTCATGAAGGTGGGGTGGCAAGCTTCATTCCCGTTAGGCCCTCCTTATATTGCCTTGCAGAACGAAGCTGAAATGGGAATCGTGGCGGCGAGCCGCCGCCGGCGCGACACATGTGGCTAGCAGGACACTAGTGCGGAATCAGCTTTTAGTGCCGGTTCGTAAGGGCCTTTAGTCCCGGTTCAACAACCGGCACTAAAGGGTCGGGACTAAAGCCCCCCCCCCCCCGCCTTTAGTCGCGGTTCGTCACGAACCGGCACCAAAGGCCCGGGACACCAACCGGGACTAAAAGGTCCACGTGGCACGAGCCCGCGCCGGAGGCTGGGGGGCCTTTGGTCCCGGTTGGTAACACCAACCGGGACTAAAAGGTCCACGTGGCACGAGCCCGCGCTGGGGCTGGGGGGCCTTTAGTCCCGGTTGGTAACACCAACCGGGACTAAAAGGTATAGGGGTTTATGTTTGATGTTTTATTTTTCCTTTTAATTTTGTGTTTTTCATTTAATTCTTTTTCATTTCTTTTTTTTGTGAGAAATTCTTTTTCATTTCAAACATATTTTACGCTACTACATACGTACATACTGTACATGTCATGCATATATAAATAGAATTTCTCGTAGCCAATCATATATATATATCATAAAAATTCTCGTACGACCATATGCGCATACACATATATATATATACAATTTGGTACATACAATTTTTCCTATAATTTACAGATAATTACATGCAGGCATTAGGTGTAATGGTATGCTCCTTCGGGATGTATGACCTGGTCAACCAAAAATCCCGCAATTTCTTCTTGAAGTGCTCGTACGCGGTCCGTTGGTAAGAGCTTTTCCCGCATCTCCTTCAGCTTTAAAAAGAAGGAGATCAAGATGAATATATTAGTTGTGTGTATATATATTAGATCATGATAAAAAAATTGTGGATAGTGTTCTGGCAAACGTACCCAAAGTTGTTTTTCAGATCTGCTCCTTTCGGATGTCATAATGCGAATGTTCTCGCAAACGTAGTATACATATAAATTATTCCCCGGCGCCTGACGCATGCACTTTACGATAATAGAATTCAATCAGATAATAATTAATCAAGCATGATAATGGTATTGAAACTAGAATTAAAGAGATGCGCGGACACGTAGCTAGTACTACTTATTAATTACGTACCCTTGGTCGCGCCCATTTCAGCTCTTGTTTCCATGCGCCTGGGGCCTGTTTGATGAAGCTTTCCCAAACCCTGCCCGGCAAAGAAAATGAATAAAGGAGTTATTAATTAGTTGATATCAGGAAATGAAATAAAGAGGCTGACATAGTGCGATAATGATTGAAATTACCTGTCAACCATCCCCTTCACGATTAAGTACTCTTTAGGTTCTTTAAGTAGTGAGTCCAGTTCTTTAATTTTTCCCTCGTCAACTTCAATGATTAGCAGGATCCAGTGAAAACTGCATGCGCACACGTTTGTATAATTAAGCGGGCATGTGCATATAACTCATCAACTACACTTATTAACATCTAGTAAGCAAAATAGAATTTGTAGTACAAGACAGTAACACTCACCCGAAGTTGTAAGGAAATAATATTTCTGGTTGGGTATTTAGTTGCTTCAAAAACTGTAGCAAGTACTTCTCTGTCTCTTTTGGGTGAAGTGACCACACCTCTTCATTAATGGTATTTGGGTCAATGAACCCAATGCCATAGCGTCCATCTTTTTTCATTTCATAAATCTTCATTCTGCATAATACCACAGAAAAGAATATAGTGAGGATAATTACAGGCAACGAACGAGCACAGCTAGAGACTTAAATTACAGAAAGAAATCACTTACAGACAATAACAACTGACGAGAGATTTGTCGAGTGCGTCTTGATTGAATAACTGAAACATTTATTCAAAGTGAACCCACAAATCTTTTGCATGGAAGTAATGCTCTTCCTTGACTTTCACTATGAGGCAATCTCGCCCCTTCTTGGCTTCTCTCAGGTACCAGTCATGCAAATCGCGCATTCTCGTTGATAGATTCTCGACCTCCCTGACCAGATCTTGGCCGGGGACATATTTCCATGCTACTTCATGATCTTGAATCTTGGGGAGTTCCACGATGCCTAGGAGTTGTTCAACAGTGACACCGGCCTCTCTAGCCATCTGTCTATGAGCGTCGGTTATTACCGGCTGATCGGCGGTACTCACACCATGTGATTGTACAATGAGCGGGGGGGTCGATTGCACTGCCTGTTCTCCCAGCTGGGGAACAGTTTTCCCGCATTTACTACTCCTTGCTTGGCTCGAGCTCGACTCCTTATCTTTTTGTGCCGCATATAACTTCTTAATAGAACGCTCATAGTCTGAGTCCGTCCTCTTCACAGCCAGTTGAGCATTATCAATAAAGTGTTGTATGACTTCATCAGGTATTTTCTCCTTCGGCGGGGGCTGTTTCCGTGCAAAATGGGCCTTCACTTGGGCAGCCATTTCGGCTTTGTTTTCCTCGATAGTCATCTCGTAAGCCAACTTCTTTTTGGCAGGAGGAGAGGCTTTCTTGCTTGGTGCTCTCTTCCGCTTTGGAGAAGGCTGACGCGCCCGAGATCAATATGGCGGACTCGCGCTGATGGGCTCCGTCTCGGGGTGGGGTGGTGGAGACGGCTGACGCGGTGGCGGACTAGCGCAGCGCTGTGTCTCGGGCAGGGTTGGAGTCGGCTGACGCGGTGGCGGACTTGGAGGAGGAGTCGGTGGCCTTGGAAAGACGATGCAATCCTTTCTCCATAGAATGATACGATGTATGACCTCTCCCAGTGTGCGCTCCTCGTCACCTCCAGGAATGTCAAGCTGTAGCTCGTAATATCCTGACATCACTTCATCAACCCTGACACGAGCATAGCCAGCTGGAATCGGATTGCAATGGAAGTTTGCTTCAGGGGGATTTGTTAAAGCATAGCCGTCCGCCACCTTCATGGATATGTTCTTCATTTTCATGTGTAGCTCACAAGGTGTCGTATCTTTGATATCATCCACAGGGTATTTATCCAGCAGTGCATCATCGGCCGGGGTGGAACCCACGCTGCTTTTCGGCATAGATGGGACGGTTGTATCCAATGCTGGATATGCTTGCTGCTGCCGCTGAGACGCCCTTTCTTGGCTAAGTGAGTCGATCTGCTCCTGCTGCCTTTGGAAAGCGTGTTCCAACTTCTGAATGCGGTCTGCTTCATGCTTCCTCTGCTCCTCCTCCTGCTGCTTCTTTCTCGCACGGCTTCTGTAAGTGGCGTTCCAATCCGCAAAGCCCTCAAACCACGGAACAACGCCTTTGCCTCGTGTTCGTCCCGGGTGTTCAGGATTCTTCAGGGCGCGTGTAAGCTCGTCATTCTCTCTGTCGGGCTTGTACTTTCCCGTTCGAGCATCTTCTATTGCAACAAGTA